>JAZHEH010000504.1:2400000-3000000 GCA_036589455.1 Ateles fusciceps | reverse complement strand
GTCTGTCTCAGCATTTAGAGTGAGCCGAGTAAAAGAAACTGCAATTTATGCATTTCCTTTTCAAACTTCCATGTGTCTCTTATTTCGTCAGCTAATAGGCACATTGCTCCGGATCATTCTTCACTCTAAAAAACTCATTTTTTATTAATTTGTCAAAGAAATGCTATCTTAATTTGGAAGAACATGAGAAACCACTTTTTTTTTCCCGTCATATCACATTGTGTAACACTGGCAGTGTGGCCACTTCAAAAACCCACATAAGCTGCTTCCTTTGGTCTGCCGATGGCTGGTTCTTCTGCCAGCTCCTCCAAGTGGCCTTCCTTGTATGGGGGTCGGGCATCCCGTGGTTCCTGGCAAAGGAACATCCCATGGACAAGCCAGGGCCTTGACGTGGCTGTCTCTTTCTCCTGCTCTTTTGAATGTTCCTTGACCACAAGAGAACTCAGTTCTCCTGCCAGCTGTACCCCACATGCCACTTGAAATATAGTCAGTGGTGACTGTCCAACAGAGCGCCAGCCAGAGTCCAGAGCAAATTTACTAGGGATGAGGGAAAGACAGTACAACTGAATCTTGCCAGTGAGAACCATCTCCTGCCAACAACTGCAAGAGAAGAAAAAACGTTTTAATGCCCATGGGTAAACTGTCCCACTTTTTCTCATAGCCCATAAAGTTGTTTCTCCCAGCGTTTTATACCTGTCATGTTTGGTCATAAATATTTCTTCCTCCAAATGAGCTAACTTGTTTACCCCAAAGGCCTGATGCTATTTTTGGGGACAGCTTTCCAAACTCTGGGTTAGAGTGTTTGATTAGCTGGGTCCATCCCCCTCTCCTGCTGCTGGCAGTTGGTCCTTGTGTTCTGCAATGACTTTGCTCCCTGAAGCTGTCAGTCGAAGCAGGGAGCAGCAGAGAAATGGAATCCGGGAAGGAGACACATGTATTTTTATTGTGCTAACGAGGCACCTCCTGTGCATTTATTAAATCTGCTCAGTTCAGGCCAAGCATGCCTTGGTCAGATGAGGTTCCCCCAAAGTCACCTCCAATTTTAGTACTGCCTCCCCCAAGAAGTGAGGCCCTGCCCTCACTATCCCAGACACCTGTCCTCTCCCTCTGAGAGTCTCTCTCAGAGCTAAGTCCATCCCCAGTGACACGCAGGGTAGCCCCAAAATCATTGTTCTAGTTCTTAAAATTACAGACACTTAGAAAGCTGATCCTGCTTGTCTCTCCCATCACACATGGCTCCAAATACATCATGTTATTCCATCCTCCAGCTCTTTCAGCCTGCCCAAGCCATCAAGTGCTATGTTCTCACGAGAAGAAATAAGTTTCCCTAATGTGACAGCACTTGATGTACTCCAGGGAGAGTGAAAGCTTAATTTTGTTTACTATTCACTCGAGTTCTAAAGAAGTAAACTTTATTAACTTTTCTGATAAAATACAAAGACACTATTATTTGCCATATCCATAAAATTAAACAAGACAAAACACTTTGATGTTTTCAAGAAGTCATTTTTTTTTTTTTTTTTAAGTTTCTGTTGCTCTACCCAGATGATTTAGAGGCTGATAGAGGCTGATATGCTTCTGTTGACCTCTGACCTGTGATAGAAATGCCCAGGTCGGCAGCTCTATGCAATACTCAGCATCAACCATCTGTCTATATTTAGTGGTCCACGGGCATCTTGACTATCAGCACAGAGATGTAACAGCCCTGACTAACATTTTAGAGACATGCATTTTCCTTCACAGAGTAATAGAACTATGAATATAGATGTCTCATTCCAAGCAGTCTCTCAACCATAAAATAAGAGTTCGAAAAATATAATGTGGCCCACGGCAACAGTGACTTCAGTCACAGATGGGGCTGGAGAGATTGAAGCTCCATGAGAGAGGGCATCACAGGAGGATGAATCAGCCTGGTTCTCCACCTTTTAAATCTGGTAGAAGAGTTTACAGACCCAGTTTATACTTGCGTCTTCCTGATTATCTAGATACATGGTGAAAATATGCTCTTAGAATGAAAGATCACAAGGAAATATACCTGGAAAAATAATAATTATTAGAAAACTACTTTCAGTTTTTAAAAAAATAGCTAGAAACTCAAATCGAACCCCCAAATTCAGTATTGAAGCAAATTGGCTTATTTTTATGACTTTTATTTTATCAAAACACAAGTGATTTTGTGTATGATTGTGTCGGCAAACCCAAGTTCCAGCCTCTAACTGCTCTCAGAAATTAAACTGCTTTTGAAAGGACTAGCAGGCAAGAAAATCCAAGAAGGATGTTAAGGCCTTTTGCATTCATTAAAATTTATTTAAAGAATGATAAATCTTCAGCGTATGTTAAACAGTCATCTTTTCTGCCTTATTTTGAGAGCAGCATTTGAAGATCTGAAAGTAAACAATGATGTGAAAGTTTCCTTCACAGGGCTTTCTTGTTCTCTTTTCCTCCTAATAAAATGGTGTTTATGGCTTAATATACAGAGTTGGAAAGGATGAATGTAAGTAGGAAAGCAAAAAGAAAATCTACAGACTCCAGGAATAAAACTGTATTTGGAGGCTGAGCTTTAAAAAAAAAAAGGAAAAATTTGTTTCTTCATTTAATTTTAAAATTATGATAAAATATGCGTAACATAGTATTCACCATTTAAGCATTTCTTAAGTGTGGAATTTAGTACCATTAAACGCATTCATAATGTTATATAACCATCACCACTATCTATACCCAAAACCTTTTCATACTCCCCCAACAAAACCTCTGTACTCATTGTACAATAAACTACCGATTCCCTCCTTCGTGCACACCCTAACAACATTTATTCAACTTTCTTTCTCTATGAATTTCACTGTTCTAAGTACCACATGTAAGTTGAAATCATCCAATATTCATCCTTCTGTGTCTGATTTATTTCTCTAAGCATAATATTTTTAAGGTCCATCCATGTTGTAGCATATATCCAAATTTCATTCCTAAAAAAGGAAAAGTTTTATTTGTAAAGAATCAAAATTTTGATCTGTTTTCTTCTTATTTATAGCCCTTGTTCTCTAGAGTTTGTTATATCTCCATAGAGGGAAGCAGAGGTCTCTTTGGTCTTACCTGGCTTTGGTTAACTGATGATGGTCTTCTGAGTACGTGGAAGCCTTTCCCCTACTGCCTGAGAAGCCCAAAGCGTTTTGTTTTTATTTTTCTTTCAGATCTTCTGGTATTGTGAACAGACAAACTCCTGTCTTAAAACAAAAGAACTGAAAATCTTACACTGAAGCACTTATGGCTAACCCCAAAAGCATTCTTTGTTTTTTTGGTCTCCCTTGACTAAAATATTTGTTGTAATTTTCCTTCAGTTAAATTGAGGAGAGGTACAATGTATAGGCAGTGGGCATTTAGCACAGCCTATACTTGCAACTCCTGCCTTTCAATCACATTTTTGTTCAGTATTTCTCAACCTCGTGGGATCAAATGCCACCTTTTACAACTAATATTTTGTTAAGCCTCATTTATTTATTCTTAAATGAGATTCATAGACAATATAACCTATAGACACCCATTAATTTTTAAGCCAAAATAACGGTTTAAGCATAATGTAAATTTTTAAAATAGAAAATGATTTTTAGTAAAATGATAGGTATCTCAATATATAAATGCTTAGAAATAACTACATTGGAAGACATAATGAAGCAGTCAAAAGCTGGCTTTAGATGGAAAATTGCTTTTGAATTCAGCAACTACAAATACAAACCAAGATTTATGTGCTGTTTAGACAACTAAATTCCTTGAACAATTTTCTAACAGTTATGCAAATTTCCAAAACAATGAACAAGTTACTTTAAAAAAAGTTCTGAACAAAGTACAAAGTTTTATTCCTAGAAAATTTAAGGTGTATTAAAACTGTGTAATAAATATGTTGTGTTTGTATGTAAAATGGAGTTAGGCTTTGGATCTGAATAATTATACATGAGGTTTTCCAAATTCACAACTGCCTAGTTGGACATACAAAAGTCACATGGGACACAGAACAATGCTTCATGGTACAGGACTCTCCCAAATGTGCGTAATGTTGACCTCCCTGATATTCACCCAGTAAATGTTAATGATGGTCCTCAATTAGAGTAATAATCAAAAAATAAACTCACAAATTTTAAAAAATGACCAGAGAGGTTTATATAACCTGTTCAGTCTCTTTAGAGGTGGGAAGCCAGCAGGTAATTCCAAGTGCCTCTAAGAACTCCAAAGTGTTTTGATGCACACCTTATCTGGGGTGGAATCTGAAGAGACAGAAGCCCAGGGACAAATCTGGCATGCAGGCTCCTCTGATGGTTGCAGTTTTGGGGTCATTTTCTTGTATTCTTGCCCACACTGTGGACCTGAGATCTTACTCTCTCCCTTCCTCTTGAGACATTTCATGCACCACCTATGCCAAGTTCCCTAAATGTAGGAAAGTACATGAACAATTTGACTATGGTGTGGTGGAAGCTCATGGTCTGAACATTCAAATGACGTTATTAAAGCTTCAAAAAAGGATTAAGCTCTTTCTTCCATTCATTTTTCCCTTCTAAGTTCACTCTTAAATGCAGCCTCCTGATCAAAGCTGCAAGTATGGGCATAGCTCCCAAACTATAAAAAAATCTCATAATTCCTTTCTACCTGTGTCTCCAATCCAACCTCTAACCTGGTTCCATGCTCATGCTGCTCTTCTTGAAGTTTGCCTAAACCAAACCTGCTGGCTTCCTGAATCCTGTGCCATAATCACCTGTAATTGAGTTCTTCAGTCTGACAGTGCAGCTTCTCAATAACTCCTCCGGAGAGGGCAATCTTACAAAATTTCAAAAATATGTTATAAAAGAACAGATTCCTTAGATGCCTCCATAGGATCTAAATTTTTTCTCCATCTCCTCCCACTTAAGTTATCTTCTAAGATCTTCAAGAAAACCCTGCAAAGTAGATCAAGGAGGTGACATTTTACCAACAAGGTCATTGAGATACAGAGAGATTTATTAATTTGCCAAAGTTACAGTTAGGGCCAGACATGATGGCTCACACCTATAATCCCAGCACTTGAGGAGGCCAAGGTGATTATGGAATAGGATTCAGGAAGCCAGCAGGTTTGGTTTAGGCAAATTTGTAATCCCAGCACTTGAGGAGGCCAAGGTGGGAGGACTGATTGAGACTAGAAGTTGGAGATCAGTCTGGGCAACAAGTGAGACCCCATGTGTATTAGTCTATTCTCACATTGCTGTGAAGAACTACCTAAGACCAGGTCATTTACAAAGAAATTAAGTTTCATTGGCCCACAGTTCCACAGGTTGTACAGAAAGCATGGCTTGGGGAGGCCTCAGGAAACTTACAATCATGGCAGAAGGTGGAGGGGAAGCAAGCATATATTCACATGGCCAGCAGGAGTGACAGCAAAGGAGGAAGTGCTACACACTTTTAAACAACCAGATTTTATGATAACTCACTCTCATGAGAACAGCAAGAGGGAAATCTACCCCCTTGATCCAATCACCTCCCACCAGGTTCCTCACCCAACATTGGGGATTACAATTCAACATGAGATTTGGGTGGGAACACAGAACCAAACAATATCATCGTCTTTACCAAAACAAAACAAAGTTACACAGCTAATGAGTTGCACAACCTGGAAAATAACAGGTTTTCTGTTTGCTTATTTGTTTTTATTTTAATTTTTTTACTCTGAGTAGATTTTTCAGTCATCCATTCACTAACTCCATTAAAATAAAAATCTCTTCGGTGAACTAATTTATATTTACCCTTTCCACACTCAACTGAGATTTAGCCAGTCTCTCAGAAACCTTCCTGCTTTCTTTTTCTTTTTCTTTATTTTTTTTTTTTTTTTTGGCAATACAGTGGAAAGTCCCTCATTTTCCGGTCTGTCATCATATCCCCAGAAGTGCCTCTGCCCCCCAGATGGTTAAAGGCACCCTTCCTTTGACCTCTTCTACCATTGTCATTTTTTTTCTGGATATAGAGAAACCAGAGTTGCCACACTAAGAGATATGCATGTCCTACATTTGAGCACATAAGACCGGTAACATTTTCCCTTTTTTTTCTGAAGCATATCATAGGCAAAAGAGCACCTTGAACTTGAGACCCTTTCCCCTACTCTGAAGTCTCACCAAATTTCAAAGCTTAGCTTGAATGCAGACTCCTCCATTGTATTAGTTGATGTTCTACAGAAAAACAGAACCAATAGGAAATTATGCACACCCAAACCCACAAACACACACAAATTTATTATGAGAAATTTGCCCATGTGGTTACAGAGTCAGAAGTCCCATGATCTGCCATCTGCAAGCTGAAGACTCATGAAAGCAAGTGTTATAATTCCAGTCTGAGTCTGAAGCCCTGGGAACTAATGGTGTAAGTTCTAGTCCAAGTCCAAAGTCCTAAAAACTAGAGGGCCAGTAGTATAAGTTCCAGCCGAAGTCCAAAGGCCTGAGAACCAGGAGGGCAGATGATGTAAGTTCCAGTCCAAAGACAAGAAAAGACTGATGCTGCTGTCCCAGCTCATGTAGTCAGGTGCAGAGAGAGAGAATTATTCTTTCCTCTATATTTTTGCTCTGCTCAGCCCTTCAAATGAAAATTATAGTTAATTGCTCACAAATGTTTGTTTTATATTCATTCTTGTTTATTTATTTACTTTTAGGTTTTATCTTTTTTATTTTTTTGAAACAGTTGGATTGAATGATATTTATGTGTATTGAGAAAGGCAATCTTCCTTAATCAAATTTATTTATTTATTTAAATGTTCACCTCTTCAAGAAACATCCTCATAGACACACCCAGAAATGATGTTTAACCAGATATCTGGGCATGATGTGGCCCAGTCAAATTGACATATAATTAACCATAACATCTATAAAGCCTTCTTTGAACCTTTAATATAATTCCTTTACTTTACCCATAGCACATTTTCTAAAATCTGTTTAGCATTTATTTAATTTGTAGAATATTATAGTTAATTGCTCACAAACGTTTCCCTTACATTCATTCTTATTTATTTTTATTTTTTATCTTTTTAAAATTTTTTGGGTCAAGGTCCTGCTCTGTCATCACCCAGATTGGAGTGCAGTGGCTCAGTCATGGCTCCTGCCTCAGCCTCCTGAGTAGCTGGGACTATAGGCATGTGCCACCATACCCAGCTATTTATTATTATTATTATTATTATTATTATTATTTGAGACAGGGTCTCACTGTGTTTCCCAGGCTGGTCTCAAACTCCTGGGTCGAGCAATCCTCCTGCCTCAGCCTTCCAAAATGCTGGGATTGTGGGCATGAGGCACCACTCCCAGCATTCATTCTTATTTATACATAACACTAAATTTCACTCATTTCTTTGCCCACAAGTGTTCCTGTATCCCTTTACTTATTACTGAATTTATTTTTCTGCTTTCTGGAGTAAACTATCTGTGAGAAGGTCTGTGTATGGTAAATTTTTTAAGTCTCATGTGTTTCCATTTGAAAAATTTTGGTTACAAGTAACAGAGAAATCCATACTCAAATGTTTTCTAAAAGGCAGCTCCATGGACAAAGATACCATATAAAGAAAAGGTCCTTTTCATCATCCCACCCTGACATCCTCTACTTTTCTGTTCTGCTCTGGGGTTAAGTCTTCTCTTGGCAATGGATGCCACAGTCCCAGGAACCACAGGCAGACATGACAATGTCCAATGGAAGCAGACTCTGCCTCTTCCTCTCTTATCTCTTTAAAGAAAAGGAGACCTTTCATATAAACCTCCTGCTAGACTTCTCTCATCTATTTGGCCAGGACTAAGTGACCCAACCCTTCTTATAACCAATTACTGTCAAAAAGGAAAGGGATTACTACAATTAGAGTAGCCTAATTAAATTTTACCCTTTATTGGGCCAGAAGGTGGGGACAAATGCCACTATCAATTTGGAATATGGATTATGCTTGTTGGTTGGCTAGACAGCACTTCCACGAAGGGCTCTCCAGAATGCACTTAGTCTCTACAGAGAGTTGTGCTAGAACCAGGCAAAGCACGCTGCAACATGGGTAGTGCCCTGGGACAGACAGCTTGTGCTCATACTGCATTCACATTTATGGGGAAGCTAGGGCAGCACGGAAATACTTAACCAGTCCTGTAGCAATAGGAGTTTCCCATGAGGGGAATGGCCTTGCTGGTGAGAATATGTGGAACTTGGACAGCAGCCATCTAGGGGAAGTTTGCTTTCCAGTTCTGGTGTCCCAAAAGACAAAATTGCAAACACCATACTCCCAAATGTTGAAATCCCAAAAGATCAAAATTTCTGAAGTCCAAACATCCTAATGTCTTAAATCCAAGAAATCACTATTACAGAATAGTTGTCTCATGTAAGGTTAGTTCTTATAAACAGTGCAATTTCCCAAAATCTATCCTTGTACCATTTTTTTCCATATGTCATATTTTCTCGTTAGTTTTTTTTCTTTATTTTAGTTTTTTCACTATTTTAAATTGTCAACACTACTTTTTACAATTTGTTATGCTATGTATTTAATCTTCACATTATTTCCAATATTTAAACTGAATTATAGAAACGTATAGAGAATTCTAACTTGTTTTATGCAGTTTTTGGAAATTTGACTCCATGAAAGTGCATTATCACAATGTTGACTTCCTGTGTAAGCACTGTGTGTGTATGGGAAAATGTTGAAACTTCCTCAGTAAATGAAGAGCTATCCTTTTTGTACATCTTCAGTGAAAGAGAAAATTTCTCAATATCTCAGCTCTGGGGCGACTGCTTAACCAGTGGTGACCCATCATGATTTAGGGTCAATCTCATCAAAATACTTAGGTTGTTCAGACTGCAGTTATAAAAGTGGGTGTCCACAACTAGTACTACAATGATATGCAGTACAGTAGATAAACTGTATTTCTGAATACAGTTTATTTGCTCATAACTGTTATAGTCATTGCAACTGTCATCGGTATATACCAGAGTATTAATGCTTGCAAAAATATGTATTAACATACATATTTTTGTTGCCTCTTTTACTGGGTAAACTGGCCTATGAAGTGGTCTGACATGTTTTTATATGTTTCTCAAATAAATCCCATTTTAAGAATGTAAATAAATATCTTTTTAAAATTTTTTTTATTTTTTCCATAATTATAGTTTGGGGATGTTTATTTTTCAGAATTTCAACAGTCAAGGTTTTGGTGTTCAGAATTGTGTCTTTTGGATTAAAATCAGCACCCACCTCACAGCTCTCCCTGGTGAGCCAGCCTGTTTGCTAGGATGTCTAAGGAAGTAGGGGCCAAGTACTGGGATGTGTGACAGAGTTTGTCTTGCCTCATCCCTGAATCACATTGGGAAAGAATGTACACCTCGATCAAAGAGGACTCTACCAGCAGCAGAGAATACTCATTTGTCTGGACCATGGGATGTAGATGCTTGAAACCCTCACCAACTATGGCCAAATCTTTAAACTCAAAAGTTACTTTCCTTCAACATTGAAGATTTTGCTTCATAATCTTTTTTCATCCAGTATTGCAGATGAAAAATCTGTGGATTTTCAGTTTAATTATCTAGAGTAGATTTTTAATTTTCTCTTTCTTGAGTGAGCCAAAATATCATAAAGTTGTGTACATTTGTGAAGTTGTTTCATTCTGTGTGGCACATAGTATTAGCTTTCAATCTGAGAGCTCATTTCATTCTTTAGGTGTTATTTCTTTTATTTATTTAAGTATCTGCATCGTTGTCTCTATTTTATTCCTCCAGAACCACCTTGGGAAACCACATATCATTAAAGAGACTTCAAAACTTGCAGACATTTCATCCAGATTTCTTAACTTCTCTTGTATATTTCTGTTTATTCCTTTGTGCTCTATTCTATAAGAATGGAATACTTGGTGCCAATTTCTAACTCACTACCCTTAGCTCTTTAGTTTTGTCCTTTCTTCTGCTCAGCCTAATATTGTTTGTTTTTTTACTTTATTATTGAAATATAGCATAAATACAGAAAAGTTAATGAACCCAAAGTGTACAGGTGGATAGTCACAATGTGAGCCTGTATGGTGCCTCACATCTATAATCCTAGCAATTTGGGACCCCAAGGTGGGAGGATCACTTGAGGCCAGGAGTTTAAGGTTGTCCTGGGTAACATAGCAAGACTCCATTTCTACAAAAAAAAAAAAAAAAAAAAAAAAATCACCAAGTGCAAAGTGAACCCAGCTGTGAAATCCTCACAGCTGCAGAAAGAGGGCTGGGCCAGGAATATTGTCTTTGCTTCATTAGATGTGGTATATGTTTCTGTACAGCAACTTAGTGAAGTGAAAAAAAACAAAGAGAAAGCAGAAAGTACTACTAGACTCATCTTTAAGTTAGTTTGCAGTTAAGGCAAGTGCGCATTCCATAGAAGCAGACATTCTGGTCCTGAGACAAAGAGTTTTGTTCAAATGAGTAAACCCCTCTCTATAATATCAGTGCATACTATTTTATGGAAAAACCCAATCAAGGGAACATTTTTCTGAAATGTCAACCTAAAAGGAAAATGCTGATGACAAAATTAATATAGAGTTTTTGAGGCTAAAGTTGAAGACTGCAGCCCAAGACACACTTCAAATTGCCTTGGGGAGTGCTCCAGAAGGTAAAATAGAGATTCAGTTTTAAAGAAAAAAGGACAAATCAGAAGAAGAGCGATTACAAAAGTTGTTTGTCAAAAATTTTTATTGGGATGAGGCAGGGCAAGATGACTGAATAGAAGCCTCCACCAATTGTCCTTCCCACAGGAACACCAAATTAAACAACTGTCTATGCAAAAAAAGCATCTTTATAAGAACCAAAAATCAGGTGAGCAATCACAGAACCCAGTTTTAACTTCACATCACTAAAAGAAGCACTGAAGAGGGTAGAAAAGACAATCTTGAATTGTCGACACCACCCCCTCCTCCATCCCCTGAGCAGCAGCCATGTGACACACAGAGAGAGAATCTGTACACTTGGGGGGAGAGAGAATGCAGTGATTGTGGGACTTTGCATTGGAATGCAGTGCTGCCCACACCAGGCAGAACTCAGTCAACCCCCATGGAGGATGCATTTGGTCCAGCTTTAGCCAAAGAAGAATCACCCATCCCTTTCGGCAAGCCTTGCTACTGTGGGCTCAAGTACCCTGGGGTCTAAATAAACTTGAACAGCTGTCTAGACCACAAGGACTGCAACTCCTAGGCAAATCCTAGTGTTGTGCTGGGCTCAGAACCACTGGACTTGGAGGGGATGCAGCCTAGTGAGACACCAGCTAGTGTGACTAAAGGAGTGCTTGTGCTACCCCTCCCCCAACCCCAGGCAGTGCAGCTTGCAGCTCAAAAGAGACTCCTTCTTTTCACTTCAGGAGAAGAGACGGAAGGGCAAAGAGGTCTTTATCTTACAACTTGGATATAAGCTCAGCCACAGTAGCATACAGTACTGGGCAGAGTCATAAGGCCCCCATTCCAGGCCCTAGCTCCCAGATGAAATTTCTAGGTAAACCCTGGGCCAGGAGGGAATCCTGTGGTGGCTATGAGGAGAGACCCCTTCTGCTTGAGAAAAGCAGAGGGAAGAGTAAGGGGGACTTTTCTTGAGCTTAGGTATGAGCTCAGTCACAGTGGAGAAGAGCATCAAGAGGGCTCTTGGGGTCCCCCAGCTCTAGGCCTTGGCTCTTGGATGGCATCTCTGGACCTATTCTGGGCAAGAAGGAAGCCTGCTTCCCCTGAAGGGGGTGTCTCAGGCTTGGCAGCATTCACCCAAGCTAACTGAAGAGCCCTTGGGCCTTAAGTGAACATTGGTGGTACCCTGACAGTACTCCTGTGGGCCTTTGGTATTTGTGGAAACATGGAGAGACTACTCCTTTGCCAGGGGAAAGGGGAAAGAAAAGTGGAAAAGACTTTGGTGGTTTTGGCCCCAGCTTAGCTGCAGTAGAATAGAGCACCAGGTAGGCTTCTAAAAATTTTGACTCAAGGCCCTGGCCTCTAGACAGCATCTCTGGTCTGAGGGAACTTGGCATGCTTAAGGGAAAAACACAAGCCTGACTGGCTCTACCACCTGCTGATTGTAGAGTCCTAGGGCCTTGAGCAAACATAGGCAGTAGCCAGATGGTGGTTAAAGTGGGCCTTGGGCAAGGCCCAGTGCTGTTCTGGCTTCATGTCAGATCCAGTGTAGTCCCAATGTTGGTGACCACAGGGATGCTTGTGTCACCCCCACTCACAGCTCCAGGTGGCCCAAGGAAGAGAGAGAGACTTTGTTCATTTGGGGGAAAGTATGGGAAAGAACAAGAGTCTCTGCTGGGTAATCCATAAAATTCTTGCAGATATTATCCAAGAGCACTAAGGTGGTATCTCTATGAGTCTGCAAAAACCACAGCATTGCTGCGTTTGGAGTGCCACCTAATGCAGATATGGTTGCAGAGAGCAAAAACGTAGATTGCAACACCCAAGTCTCTTAGAATACCTGGAAATCTTTCCCAAGAAGGGCAGGTACAAATCCCAGAGGGCAAAGACTACAGTAAATACCTAACTCTTCAATGCTAGACACAGATGAATATCCACAAGCCTCAAGATCATCCAGTAAAACATGCCTCACCAGACAAACTAAATAAGGCACCAGGAATCAATGCTGGAGAGACAGAGATATGTTACCTTTCAGACAGAGAATTCACAATAGCTGTTTTGAGGAAAATAAAAAAAATTCAAAGTAACACAGAAAAGGAATCAGAATCCTATCAGATAAATTTTACATGGAAATTGTAATTATTAAAAATAATCAAGCAGAAATTCTGGAGTTGAAAAAAGCAATTAGCATACTAAAGAAGGCATCAGAGTCTCCCCCTTTTTTTTTTTTTTTTTTTTGAGACAAAGTCTTACTCTGTTGCCCAGGTTGGAGTGCAGTGACATGATCTGGGCTCACTGCAACCTCTGCCTCCTGGGTTCAAATGATTCTCCTGCCTCAGCCTCCAAAGTAGCTGGGATTATAGGTATGTGCCACAATGCCTGGCTAATTTTTGTATTTTTAGTAGAGATGGGGTTTTGCCATGTTGGCCAGGCTGATCTCCAACTCCTGATCTCAGGTGATCTGCCCGCCTCAGCCTCTTAAAGTGCTGGGATTACAGGCATGAGCCACCACACCCAGCCTAGAGTATCTTAATAGCAGAATTAATCAAACAGAAGAAAGAATTAGTCAGCTTGAAGGCAGGCTATTTGACAATTTAGTCAGAGGAGACAAAAGAAAAAAGAATTTAAAAGATTAAGGCACACCTGAAACATCTAGAAAACAGCATCAAAAGGGCAAATCTACGAGTTATTGACCTTAAAAAGGAAGTAGAGAGAGAGATTGAGGTAGAAAGCCTTTTCTAAAGGATAATAGAAAATTTTCCAAACCTAGAGAAAGATATTAATATTCAAGTATAAGAGGGTTATAGAACACTAGGCAGATTTAACCAATGTAACCCAAAGAAGACTACCTCAAGACATTTAATCATCAAATTCCCAAAGGCCAAGGATAAAGAAAGGATGCTAAAATCAACAAGAGGAAAGAAACAGATAACATCCAATGGAGCTCCAATACATCTGGCGGCAGACTTTTCAATGAAAACCTTATAGGCCAGGAGAGAGTGGCATGATATATTCACAGTGCTAAAAGAAAAATGCTCTTATCCTAGAACAGTGTATCCAGTGAAAATACCCTTCAAAAATGAAGCAGAAATAAAGAAGACTTTCACAGACAAACAAAAGCTGAGGGATTTTATCAATACTAGACCTGCCCAACAAGGAAATGCTAAACAGAGTTCTTTAATCTGAAAAAAAAGGACATTAATCAACAATAAGGAATCATTTGAAGGTACAAAATTCACTGGTAATAAGTACACAGAAAAACAATAGTGTAACATGGCAGTGTGTAAATGACTCATAATTGAAGTAGAAAGAGGAAAAGATGAGCCAATAAAATATAACAATTACAAATTTTCAAGACAGGCAGTATAATAAGATATAAATAGAAACAACAAAAGCTAAAAAGCAATTGTATGAAGTTAAAGTGTAGTTTTTATTAGATTTTTCTTTGTTTATGCAATCAGTGCTAAGTTGGCATCACTTTAAAATAATGAGATAAAATAATATTTGCAAGCCTCATGGTAACTTCAAATAAAAAAGACATACAATAGATACACAAAAAACAAAAAGCAAGAAATAAAAACAAAAAGCAAAAAAATTAAAACATACCACCTGAGAAAATCAGAAAATCACCTTCACTAAAAGGAAAACAGGAAGAAAAGAAAGAAGACCACAAAACAACCAGAAAACAAATAACAAAATGGCAGGAGTAAGTCCTTACTTATCATTAATAGCGTTGAATGTAGATGGACTAACTGTCCAATTAAAAGATAGAATGGCAGAATGGATTTTTAAAAAAGATCCAATGATATGTTGCCTACAATAAACATATTTCACCTGTAAAGACACATATAGATTGAAACTAAAAGGATGGAAAAAGATATTCCATGCAAATGGAAACCAAAAGAGAGCAGGGGTAGCTATACTTACATCAAACAAAATAGTTTTCAAAACAAAAACTACACAAAGAGACAAAGAAGGTCATTATATAATGATAAAGTGGTCAATTCAGCAAGAGGATATGATTGTAAATATATATGCACCAAACACGGGAGCACCTAGATATATAAAGCAAATATGATTAGAGCTAAAGAGAGAGACCCCAATACAATTATAGCTGGAGACTTTAACACCCTACTTTTAGCATTGGACAGATCATCCAGACAGAAAATCAATCAATAAACATTGTACTTAATCTACACCATAAACCAACTGGAAGTAATAGATACTTACCAAACATTTCTTTCAATGGTTGCAGAATATACATTCTTCTCAGCACATAGATTATTCTTGAGGATAGACCATATGTTAGACCACAAAACAAGTCTTAAGCCATTCAGAAAAACTAAAATAATACAAAATATCTTCTCTGATCACAATGGAATGAAACTAGAAATCAATAAAAAGAGGTATTTGGGAAACTATACAAACACATGAAAATTAAAGTCTATGCTCCTGAATGACCAGTGAGTCAATGAAGAAATTAAGAAGGAGATTGAAAAATTTCTTGAAACAAATGGTAATGGAAAACACAACATACCAAAACCTATGGGACACAGCAAAAGCAGTACTAAGAGGGAAGCTTATAGCTATAAGTGTCTATATCAAATGAACAAACTAACAATGCATTTTAAAGAACCAGAAAAGCAAGAACAAACCAAAGCCAAAGTTTGTAGAAGAAAAGAAATGATAAAGATCAGAGTAGAAATAAATGAAATTGAAATGATAGAAACAATACAAAAGTTCAACAAAAACAAAAAACTGGTTTTTTTTAAAAGATCAACAAAATGGACAAACCTTTAGCCAGACTAAGAAGAAAAGAGAGAGGACCCAAGTAAATACAATCAGAAATAGGAAAAAAAAAAAAAAAAAAAGACATTACAACAAATACTGCAGAAATTCAAAGGATCATTAGAGGCTCCTATGAGCAACTATATGCCAATACATTGGAAAACCTAGGAGAAACGGATAAATTCCTAGATGTATACAGCCTACCAAGGTTGAACCATGAAGAAATCCAAAACCTGAACAGACCAATAACAAGTCATGAGATTCAAACCATAATAAAAAGTTTTCTAGCAAATAAAAGCCTGGGGCCCTATGACTTTACCACTGAATTTTACCAAACATTTAAAAAATAACTAGTACCAATCCTACTCAAACTATTTCAGAAAACAGAAGATAAGGGAATAATTCTAAACTCATTCTATGAGGACAGTATTACCCTGATACCAGAAGAAGACAGATGCATCAAAAAAGAAAACTACAGGCTAATATTCCTGATGAATATTGATGCAGAAATCATCAACAAAATACTGGTAAACTGAATTCAACAACACATAAAAAGATAATTCATTGTGACCAAGTGGGGTTTATACCTGGGATGCAAGGATGGTTTGACATCACCAAATCCATCAATGTGATACATTATATCAACAGAATGAAGAAAAAAAAATATGATCATTTCAATTGATGCTAAAAAAGTATTTGATAAAATTTAACATCATTTCATTATAAAAACCCTCAAAACACTGGGGATAGAAGGAACATATATCAACATAATAAAAGCCATATATGATATATCCACAGCTAGTATCATATTGAATGGGGGAAAACTGAAAGCCTTTCCTCTAAGATATGCAACACAACAAGGATGCCCCACATTCACCACTATTAT
Source organism: Ateles fusciceps (assembly GCA_036589455.1). Classification (NCBI taxonomy): domain Eukaryota; kingdom Metazoa; phylum Chordata; class Mammalia; order Primates; family Atelidae; genus Ateles; species Ateles fusciceps. The sequence continues at coordinate 2,983,728 of JAZHEH010000504.1, read as the reverse complement.
TCAACATATTACTGGAAGTTCTTGCTAGAGCAATCAGACAAGAGAAAGAAATAAAAGGTATCCAAATTGGAAAGAAAGACATCAAATTATCTTTGTTTGCAGAAGATATGATCTTATATTTGGAGAAACTTGAAGACTCTACCAAAAATTATTAGAACTGATAAATTTAGTAAAGTTGCAGGATACAAAATGAACATACAAAAATCAGTAGCATTTCCCTATGCCAACAGCAAACAGTTCTGAAAAAGAAAATGATAAAGTAATCCCATGTACAAAAGTCACAAATAAAATTAAATACTTAGGAGTTAACCAGAGGAGTGAAAGCATCTCTACAATGAAAACTATGAAACACTGATGAAAGAAATCAAAGAGGACCTTCAAAATGAAAAGATATTTTATGTTCATGGATTGGAAAAATCAATATAAAATGTCATATTACCCAAAGCGATCTACAGATTCAATGCAATCCCTATCTAAATATCAATGATACTCTTCACAGAAATAGAAAAAAACAATTCTAAAGTTTATATGGAACCACAAAAGACCCAGAATAGCCAAAGCAAACCTGAACATGAATAAAAACTGGAGGAATCACTTTACCTGACTTCCAGTTATACTAAAGAGCTATAATAACCAAAACAGCATGGTACTGGCATAAAAACATACAAACCAATGGAACAGAATAAAAAACCCAAAAACAAATCCATGTATCTACAGTGAGCTCATTTTTGACAAAGAGCCAAGAACATACATTGAGGAAAATATAGTCTCTTCAATAAATGGTGCTGGGAAATCGGGATATCCATAAGCAGAAGAATGAAACTAGACCACTATCTCTCACTATATAGAAAAAAATCAAATAAAAATAGATTATTAAAGATTTAAATTACAGATCTCAAACTATGAAACTACTGAAAGAAAACTTTGGTAAAAGTCTCCAGGACATGGGACTGGAAAAAGTTTCCAGGACATTGGACTGGACAAAGATTTCTTGAGCAATACCCCACAAACACAGGCAATGAAAGCAAAAATGGACAAATGGGATTCCATCAAGTTAAAAAGTCTGCACAGCAAAGGAAACAATCAATAAAGTGAAGAGACAAACCACAGAATGGGAGAAAATATTTGCCAACTACTCCTCTGGCAAGGGATTAACAACCAGAATATGTAAGAAGCTCAAACAACTCCACAGGAAAAAAGAAAATCTAATAATATGATTTAAAAAATGAGAAAAAGATCTGAATAGACATTTCACAAAAGAAGACATACAAATGGCAAGCAGATACATGAAAAGATGGTCCACATTATTGATGATCAGAGAAATGCAAATCAAAACTACAATGAGATATTATCTCATCCCAGTAAAATGGCTTTCATCCAAGAGACAGGCTATAACAAATGCTGGCAAGATTGTGGAGAAAAGGGCAACCTCGTATGCTGTTTATGGGAATGTAAATTAGTACAACTACTATGGAGAACAGTTTGGAGTTTCCTCAAAAAACTAAAATTAGAGCTGCCATATGATCCATCAATCCCACTATTATGTATATACCCCCCCCAAAAAAAGAAATTAGTATATCAAAGAGATATCTACACTCCCATGTTTATTGCAGCACTATTCACAGCAGTCAAGATTTGGAAGCAGCCCCAAGTATTTGTCAACAGACAAATGGATAAAGAAAATATGGTACATATATAGAATGAAATACTATTAATCCATAAAAAAAATGAGATCCTGTCATATGCAACAACATGGATGGAACTGTAGGTCATCATGTTAAGTGAAATAAGCCAGGCACAGAAAAATAAATTTCACTTGTTCCCACTTATCTGTGGGAGGTAAAAATTAAAACACTTGAACTCATGGAGATAGAGAATAGAAGGACAGTTACCAGAGGTTAGGAAGGATAGTAGGGTTGGGGCCAAGGACGGGGTGGGGGCAGAATGGGAAGGGAGGGGGGCAGAAGAAAAGGAATTGTTAATAGGTATAAAAAATAGAAAGAATAGACAAGATCTAATATTTGACAGCACAACAGGTTGATGATAGTTAATAATAATTTAATTGTACATTCTAAGATATCTAAAAGAGTACTGTTTGTAACACAATGGATAAATGCTTGAGGTGATGGATACCTCATTTACTCTGATGTGATTACTACACATTGTATACCTACCTGTATTAAAATATCCCATACTCCCCCATAAATGTATGCACCTACTAAGTATCCACAAAAACTAAAAATTAAAAAATTAAAAAACAATTTTTATTGGTTTACAAAAATAACATTGGTTAGTGTTTGGCTATGCAGTGACAATTTTTTAAAGAATGCTATGTAAAATAAGACCACAGGTGCCAAACTGCCAGTTCTTTGACTTTAACATTATGCTGTGAGACAGAGATGGAAAATTCTTAACCTGAACCTCTGGTCCTGAAGCAGAGGCAGGAAAAAAGCAGTTTTTTCCCCCATAACCCGAATATCTTACTAACATGATAAATACCAAAACCTCTGTTCTAGAAAGAGAGTTTGAAAGAACAGCCCAAATAAAGTCTAGACCTTTAATCAAAGAGTGGAAGGACTAGGTCTGGAATTTTAGTAGTATCCACCACTTTACAGCTAATAATTTCTCTCAGAATAGGAAGAACATAAAGTGTTCAGGGCTGGCCAGGATTGAAGTTGGAAAAAATTACTTAGAGGTTGGGATGGGTTGTCATGAATCTTGCTAACAGCACCAGAAATGTTGACCTAAAAGGAATAAGCTGAGGCAAAGTTAATATAGAGAGTTTGGGCCATGGCTGAGGACTGCCTCCCAAAACATACTTCCAAGTTGCCTTGGAGGGTACTCCCGAGAACAAAATAGAGGCTCAAATTTTTAAAGAAAAAAGCATGATTAGAAACATTATCAGGAATTCTCATTGGTTAACAGAAACAACATTGCTTCATGATTGGATATATATTCTTACACTGTAAGGTATATGACATTATAGTTATTTGGTGTCAGTCTAGAACCTGCATAAGTGTCTTCAAAAGATAATTATTTGGCTCAAGGGAGAGTCAGATGTAACTGCTGTTCCATTTTAAATGCCTTCTAATAATTTAAGGGGCTTGCATTCTTCACATAAAAAGGTTTTTTCCTTTTCGGAATCACACTCCTAGAAATCCAAGGGCTCGTTCCTGACTTAAGATCCACTGTGAACAGAGGGCTTGGGAAGGCTAAAAGGAAACAAATATTCCCACTCAGTAAGAGAGATATGGAAATGGCATCTCTCCCCTGAACCATCAGGTAAATTCAGCTAGCGTGCCTATTCCTTCAGTAGTGATCTGAGAGAGGATGGTAGAGAGGTGTACTGTTCCCCCAGTCTGATGCTCTGCCTGCTGCTCTTAGTCAGTGTCTGTCATTCATTCTTCTTACTGGGGACTGACTGCCTCAGCAGAGACTCCCAAGAGGAAAAAGATCTCAAGAAGTTGATCAAAATTTGCAGCACTCATGTGGCTCCTATGAAGTCTCAAAAACTATCTAGGTTCTTCAATGACTGGAAAATTTTGTGATTAGTTCACTCTAAACAGATGCTTATTAAGTACCTCTGATTTATTTTCTTTCAATCAACAAGTATTTATTGACCAACCACTCTGTAGCAGGCACTGTTTTAGGAGACTTGGCAGATACAATAAGTAAAATAAACTAGAAGAGCAAGATCAAACAAACTCAAAAACTAGCAGAAGACAAGAAATAACTAAAATCAGAGCAGAATTGAAGGAGATCAAGACACAAAAACCTTTCAAAAAATCAACAAATCCAGGAATTGGTTTTTTGAAAAGATCAACAAAATAGATAGACCGCTAGCCAGACTAATAAAAAAGAAGAGAGAGAAGAGTCGAATAGATGCAATAAAAAATGATAAAGGGGATATATCACCACTGATTCCACAGAAACACAAACTACCATCAGAGATTACCACAAACACCTCTATGCACATAAACCAGTAAATCTAGAGGAAATGCATAAATTCCTGACACTTTCACCCTCCCAAGACTAAACCAGGAAGAAGTTGAATCCCTGAACAGACCAATAACAAGGTCTGAAGTTGAGGCAGCAATTAATAGCCTACCAACGAAAAAAAAGCCCAGGACCAGACGGGTTCACAGCCGAATTCTACCAGCCGTACAAAGAGGAGCTGGTACCATTCCTTCTGAAACTATTACAAACAATACAAAAAGAGGAAATCCTCCCTAACTCATTTTATGAGACCAACATCATCCTGATACCAAAACCTGTCAGAGATACAACTGAAAATTAAAATTTCAGGCCAATATCCATGATGAACATTGATGCAAAAACCCTCAATAAAATACTGGCAAACCGAATCCAACAGTACATCAAAAAGCTTATCCATCACAATCAAGTTGGCTTCATCCCTGAGATGCAAGGCTGGTTCAACATATGCAAATCTATAAATGTATTCCATCACATAAACAGAACCAAAGACAAAAACCACATGAATATCTCAATAGATGCAGAGAAGGCCTTCCATAAAATTCAATAGCCATTTATGGTAAAAACTGTCAATAACCTAGGTATTGATGGAACATATCTCAAAATAATAAAAGCTATTTACAACAAACCCACAGCCAATATCATAGTGAATGGGCAAAAGCTGGAAGCATTCCCTTTGAAAACTGGCACAAGACAAGTATACCCCCCTCTTACCACTCCTATTCAACATAGTATTGGAAGTTCTGGCCAGGGCAATCAGGCAAGAAGAAGAAATAAAGGGTATTCAACTAGGAAAAGAGGAAGTCAAATTGCCTCTATTTGCAGACAACATGATTGTATATTTGTCTCAGCACAAAATCTCCTTAAGCTGATATGCAACTTCAGCAAAGTCTCAGGATACAAAATCAATGTGCAAAAATCACAAGCATTCCTATACACCAATAACAGACAGAGAAAGCCAAATCATGAGCAAACTCCCCATTCACAATTGCAACAAGGAGAATAAAATACCTAGGAATACAAGTTACAAGGGATGTGAAGGACCTTTTCAAGGAGAACTACAAACCACTGCTCAAGGAAATAAGAGAGGACACAAACAAATGGAAAAACATTCCATGCTTATGGTTAGGAAGAATAAATATTGTGAAAATGGCCATACTGCCCAAAGTAATTTATAGATTCAATGCTATCCCCCATCAAGCTACCATTGACTTTCTTTACAGAATTGGAAAAAACCACCTTAAACTTCATATGGAACCAAAAGAGAGCCAGCATAGCTAAGACAATCCTAAGCAAAAAAAAGGCTGGAGGCATAATGCTACCTGACTTCAAAATATACTACAAGACTACAGTAATTAAAGCAGCATGGTGCTGGCACCAAAACAGAGATATAGACCAATGGAACAAAACAGAGGACTCAGAAGTAACGCCACACATCTACAACCATCTAATCTTTGACAAACCTGACAAAAACAAGCAATGAGGAAATGATTCCCTATTTAATAAATGGTGTTGGGAAAACTGGCTAGCCATATGCAGAAAGCTGAAAATGGATCCCTTCCTTACATCTTATACAAAAATTAACTCCAAATGGACTAAAGATTTAAACATACGAGCTAACACCATAAAAACCCTAGAAGAAAACCTAGGCAATACCATTCAGGACATAGGCATAGGCAAGGACTTCATGTCTAAAACACCAAAAGCAATGGCAACAAAAGCCAAAATAGACAAATAGGGTCTAATTAAACTTAAGAACTTCTGCACAGCAAAAGAAGTTATCATTAGAGTGAACTGGCAACCAACAGAATGGGAAAAAATTTTTGCAATCTACCCATTTGACAAAGGCCTGATATCCAGAATCTACAAAGAACTTAAACAAATTTACAAGAAAAAAACCCCATCAAAAGTGGGCAAAGGATATGAACAGACACTTGTCAAAAGAAGACATTTATGCAGCCAACAAACATATGAAAAAAAGCTCATCATCACTGGTCATTAGAGAAATGCAAATCAAAACCACAATGAGATACCATCTCACGCCAGTTAGAATAGCGATCATTAAAAAATCAGGAGACAACAGATGCTGGAGAGGATGTGGAGAAATAGGAACGCTTTTACACTATTGGTGGGAATGTAAATTAGTTCAACCATTGTGGAAGACAGTGGGGGTGATTCCTCAAGGATCTAGAACTAGAAATACCATTTGACCCAGCAATCCCATTACTGGGCATATACCCAAAGGATTATAAAACATTCAATTATAAAGACACATGCACATGTATGTTTACTGAGGCACTGTTTACAATAGCGGAGACTTGGAACCAACCCAAAATGCCCATCAATTGTAGACTGGATAAAGAAGATGTGGCACATATACACCATGGAATACTATGCAGCCATAAAAAAGGATGAGTTCATGTCCTTTGCAAGGACGTGGATGAATCTGGAAACTATCATTCTCAGCAAACTGACACAAGAACAGAAAACCAAACACTGCATGTTCTCACTCATAAGTGGGAGTTGAACAATGAGAACACATGGACACAGGGAGGGGAACAGCACACACCAGGGCCTGTCGGTCGGGTGGGGGCTAGGGGGGATAGCATTAGGAGAAATACCTAATGTAGATGACAGGAGGATGGATGCAGCAAACCACCATGGCACATGTATACCTATGTAACAAACCTGTATGATCTGCACATGTACCCCAGAACTTAAAGTATAATAAATAATAATGCTAATAATAAGTAAGATAAGATCCTGCTTTGAAGGCAATTTCCATTTAATTGGAAGGGAAAGGCATACAGAAATAATAAAAGCAAATAACAGAAAAAGGCATGTGCACTAGAGCAGTATAAACAAATGACATTGTGAGGGAGGGGTGAAAACAGAGAGATCCTACTCAGATCAGCAAACTGGCATGTCTTCATGGAAGATGGCATTTAAGATGACCCTTGAAACTACACAGAAATTTTGGCAAAGATGCAGTAAGAAAGAGCATTCCAAAAGAGAAAACTGCATAAGGAACAGGGTAGGCCAAGCATGGTGGCTCACGCTTGTAATCTCAGCACTTTAGGAGGCCGAGGAAGGCAGATCACTTGAGGTCAGAAGCTTAAGACAAGCCTGGCAACATGGTGGAACCCCCTCTCTACCAAAAATACAAAAATTAACGAGGCTTGGTGACACACGCCTGTCGTCCCAGCTATTCAGGAGGCTGAGGTGAGAGAGTCTCTTGAACTTGGGAGGCGGAGGTTGCAGTGAGCCAAGATCATGCCACTGTATTCCAGTCTGGGTGACAGAGTGAGACTCTGTCTCAAAAAAAAAGAACAGAGTAGAACTAAGGTACATAAAGTAGTTGGGTGTGGCAGGAATGAGAATAGAGACAAATAAGCAAAGCATGATTATTTAAGAAAAATAAGAAATTGGTCTATGTGCACCACACTTACAGATCACAACTCTAGCCAATAGCTAGTAGAAGCTGTAACATCCAAAACAAGCTATTTTGTAGACTTATGTAAGGTTCCTGAATAAATATAAATGATATTTTTGTTCATCCAGTTTAACCTAGGTTAAATGCTTTAAGCCAGTGCAAAATGCTAAGCTGAGCCCTTTCCTTAAGGGGTCTTCTTTTTAATAGATTCGAGGAAACAAAAACATGCTGAGTTTCCTTAAATAAAAATATTGATAAGCTAAGGTAAACATTGATTATTAGAGTTAGTTCTGACTGAAAGGAACATGGAAAACTTTGTGAAAAACACCCATTTAAGTGGATTTTAATGGGGGACAGGGACTGGAGAAGATGGAAGTGGGAAGATCAAGGTCTAGCTCTATTTTTAATGCTGGTGAAGGATCAGCACAGAACTCCTGGAGATGTGGGTGCTTCTGGATTAACTTGCAATCCGATCACAGAAGCAATCTGACCTAGTCAATTAAATTAACTGTGGTTGTTCAATTAGCTTCCATTTAATTGTTATGATGGATAGGAAATTTATGAATTCTGAGAAATATTCCATGCATTCAAATAAAGGCTTTGTCTTTTAAAAAGCATCATTATTACAAACATAGTATTATATGTGGCTACTATTCCCTCAATGTGGGGGAAGAAAGAGAGGGGTTGTGGAAGGGTTTTGGAGAAGCAGATGATGACCTTGAGATCTAAAAACTAAGATATAGGGAGGGTATGTAGAGAGAGAGGTATAGGGAGGATATCCCAAGCAGAGAGAGCAGCAAGTGAAGGGGGCAACAGGGAATTTAATGGAATCAAGAAATGCCAGTAGTTGTGAAGGGCTGCAGTACAGGAGGGTGGACAGAGAGGAGTGACTATAATAATGTGTGAACCACAACTTCTAAGGCCTCATATACCACATGAAGTTTAGCCCTTATCCTAAAGACAATGGAAGTTATCAAAGCATTTTATTCAAGGAGCAGCCTTTCACTTTAGAAAAATCCCTCTGGCAGATGGAAGAAAAAGAGACAAGTAATAGGTAGGCGTATTGAAGGCAGAAAGACCAGTCAACATTCCAACAGACCAGTCAGCAGCCAAAGCATGGTGGGGGCCCCTAGCCGAGTGTATAACTAAAGCTTTTTCTGAAGAGCTGGAGAAAGAACCCACGTTCAAACTGCCTGGTTATATCGTTAAAGCCTCTCGCCACCCCTTGTTTGTCAGAACACTACTTGAGCCAATTTTTTAAACCATAAACCTGAGGAACAAGAATATCACATAGATTGAGGAAATTTTAATTTAACTTTCCTAAGAGCTGGAAACTAACTTCTTGCAAAGTTCAGCACATTCCTCAAAGTTGCTCTCACTTCCCTGCCTGGCCGAGTCAGGAAGGAAAAGGGCTTCGTTGCTAAGACAACTCCATCCAAGGCCCTCCACATTGCCTGCCCTCTGCTTAAACCCGAGGGGATTGCTTGGAAAATTACAAACCTAAACTATAAATGCCACTTCACTTATCTTTTCCAGAAACTCCACTTAGATCTCCCTTCTCTAGCAACCTTTTTATTTGTTACCAGTTTCACCACCCCAAACTCTCTCTTTCTAAAGGAAACTTGGACGTTCCAGTCCAACTGGATTTTATTTTCTATACTTTCAGACTACATTTGCGATTATTCTATTTGTTTGAAAAGCGTTCTGAGAAGTAGAGAGGGAAAGAGAAAGGATGCGTCTGATCTAATACATTGCTCAGGTCTAGGTGCTATGAAGCTTACAAGTACCAAATTTACATTCATTTCCTTGTTAAAACATATGACACCATATATTGAGTAATAGCAATATTATATATTAGCATCTGGATTTCAACAAAGTATTTGGCAAAGTTTCAGGATAAGGAATAAGGTGAGGAAATGAGGACTGGATAAGGTTGTATGGCTAGCATGATTCAAATCTGACAGTATCCACAAGGTGTTGATTAATGAATTGCTGTCATATTGTGGGAAGGGTGCTAATTTTAACCCTTTCCTGTCTCCTCAAATGTATAACCACTTAGATAGCAACATATGCTGTTAATTGTGCAAATGACCCAATTCATTTAGTGCAACACTAGGCACTTAGTAATTGTTCAATAAATGCTTGTTGAGTTTAATGGAGAGGAAACTGTTGATACTTTATGTGACTGAATCACAATTGTAAATGAGTTCATTAGGCTGAAAGTCAAAATACAAATATGATGATATTGAAAAGTGATAAATGAATTTTGTGCTTTTGGAGTCAAATAATCAAGGGGTACAACTATAGCACTTGGAAAGCCCAATTTAACATATAAACTAAAACATGTTAAAAGAGCACTACAGGCTAAAGATGAATTAATAGGCTGTTTCCTTCTCCTACAAAATTAATCTAGGTTACAGAATGTCATGTGCTGATCAAGGGCAGTCATAGTCTGTGGGCTTCTGTACTGTTTAGATAACATCTGGAAACTGTATTTCATGCTAGGCACTGCATTTAAATAGGATTTTTAAGAGACCATAATGCCAAGGGACTCCTATAAGAAATAGGTAGAGGTATTTGGATTATATGCTCAGATTATTTTTTAGAAACTTTTTTTTTTGAGACAGACGTCTCAGTCTGTCACCCAGGCTGGAGTGCAGTGGCATGATCTCAGCTCACTGCAACCTCTGCCTCCCAGATTCAAGTGACTCTCCTGCCTCAGCCTCCCAAGTAGGTGGGTCTACAGAGGTGCACCAACACGCACAGAAAATTTTTGTGTTTTTAGTAGAGATGGGATTTCACTGTGTTGGCCAGGCTGGTCTTGAACTCCTGACCTCAGTTGATCCCTCAGCCTCCCAAAGTTCTGGGATTACAAGTGTGAGCCACCGCACCTGGCCTGTTTTTTAGAAACTTGAGCAGGAGTAGGGGTGATAATGGGATTATTCATGATAGCTCCCTCTGCATATCCAAAAGCTATTATCTGCAATTTTCCAAGATTCAAATTTTTCTTAGTAGCTCTAGCTTAGCTCAACTAAGCTAAATTTAAAATAGCTTAACTAGGAGCTTGAAAAAAAAATTATAAGCAAATTTTTGGCTCTAGATAAGAAATATTTCTTTACCAAATAAAATGATTGACAATGAAACAGTGATGTCCCCCAAAGTAATAGTAAAATGCAGGTAACTTTTAAAGCAAATTATTGCATAAAATAGTTTCATAGGTTTTTTAATGTTTGTAAATTTATTGAGCAGCCCCCGCCAAGTATTCCATATTTTGAGTTTCCATCCATCTCTAAGACTGTCCAATTGTGATCACAGTTATGTTGTCAGAAAGCCAAGAACAAAACAGAGTTAAACCACTGTCCACCACTGTCATCATGCATACTGTGACACATAGGGTTTAAGAAATATTAATTCAAGGCCAGGCACTGTGTCTCATGCCTGTAATCCCTGCACTTTGGGAGGCTGAGGCAGGCAGATCACTTGAGATCAGGAGTGTGAGACCAGCCTGGTAACATGGCAAAACCCGTTTTTACTAAAAATACAAAAATTAGCCGGGCGTTGTGGTGCATGCCTGTAATCCCAGCTACTTGGGAGGCTGAGGCAGGAGAATCACTTAAACCCAGGAAGCAGAGGCTGCAGTGAGCTGAGATTGCACCACTGCACACTCCAGCCTGGACAACAGAGCAAGATTCCATCTCAAAAAATAAAATAAAATAAATAAATATGAATTCAGTTGAATTCCACAAGTGTTTTTGGATTTCTTCTTTTGAACTAGGCACTTGTAGGTGCTGAATTTGTAATTGAATAAGATTTAGTGCTTGGCCACAGGAAGTTTATAGTCTTACGTTGAAAAACGTCCTGAATAGATAAATTCAACATAGTCAGCCTGCTATAGTCAGCACTTGTATTAGTCTCTAATTGTTGCTGCAACAAATTACTGAAATTTAGCACATTAAAACAGCAGAATTTTTTTTTAATCTTGCTCTATCACCCAGGCTTGAGTGTGATGGCATGATCATGGCTCACTGCAGCCTCAACCTCCAGGGCTCAAGCAAAGCTCCCACCTCAGCCTTTTGAGTAGCTGGAACTGTAGATATGCATTACTATGCCCAGCTAATTTTTGTATTTTTTTGTAAAGGTGGGATTTCACCATGTTGCCTGGACCGGTCTTGAACTCCTGGGCTCACACAATTCTCACAAAGTGCTGGGATTACAGGCAGGAGCCACCCGCCCAACCAACAACACAAATTTATTATCTTGCAATTTTGGAGGTCAGAAATCCGAAATGGCCACAGAGATGGTACCTGTGAGTAAAGTGAGCCAGCTGGGACATAGGGCAGGAGGAGGGCCCATGCCCTGTGTACATGGGGAAGCTGCAACGGAGCTCTAGCCAGTTTTTGCCATGTAATATTTAGCTCAGAGTTGTTAGATATTTCAGAGGAGCTGCAAATCTAGGTATTTATATATAAATAATCAAAAACTTTCACACTTGGAACTCCTATCAAACACCTCTGTGGACCAATTTGGCCCACATTCTACTAGTTTGCAAACTCTAGTTTAAGACAAAGAAAAGACTTGGCTAATTAATCAGTGGTTCTTAACCTGGAGTCTGGAATAGAATTCAGGAGTCTATGAGTCTGAATGGGGAAAAAAATGTATCTTATTTTTATTTTTGTAACATAATTTATATATCTATATATCTCTATATTTAAACATAGAAAATAAATGCTATCTTTATTTTACTAACCTCTAACAGAAATTTACTGTCTCCTTATTTATGAACATCAGTCACAGACCACAGTGCTATTGGGAATACCTGGAAATATCACCCATAGAAATCACAACTATTTTCATGTTATACTACAGTGTTACAGTGTCTCAAAATGTCTTCTATGCTCATCTTCCCTTTGAAATGGGCCATTTGTGTATCCACCCTAGATCTTGTTGTGTAATACACTAATGAAGAAGCACATACAACACTATTATCATGGATTTGCTTTTATTTTAATATTTCAATAACTATATTTAATCATATTTTGTTTCCTTTGTAATGATATTTTATTTGACAAACTTAGATTATTCTGAGATTTCCAGACGTCATAAGACTACAAAGGGATTCATAGCACCCGTGTCTCTGTCTCTCTCACACACACACACACACACACACACCCAGACATACAGACACACACACACACACACACACACACACACATATAGACGCACACAGACACACACATACATGCACCAACTTTTGAACCAAATATGGGGAATGAAGGAGAAGGCAAGACAAATGACTCCTCAAAAATTTTTGATTAAATGTTTATTTGTGGCCACCAGGCACTTGTCAGTCTGTAACTGTCACTGAGGCACTCTTATTAATTCTTTCAGCCTCTCAGGTGCTGCAGTTAAATCTAATTTCAGTGACTAGGAATGACTGAGTCTCGGTTAAAGAAAAAAAACCAACAAAAAAACAGAAGCCTGCTGTTGTTAAACTATATTATTAAAGTGGGCTACCCTAGGAAATGCATTTTATTCAGTAAATCAGTCACACATGAACTTAGGCTGTGTAGTTAGAGATGCTGTTCTTTTGTTTGAGATCTTGCTGTTCTAAGGAGCTTCTGATGGCTTGCTCGCCATCCCTTTTAACCAGGCTCTCTCTCTGCTGGTGGATGATCGCTGGTTTCTTTGCAGGTCTGGGAAATGTGCTTGGCTTGCTCCCCGATATGGGGTGCCTGCTCAGCTTGCTGGGTTTTGCAAAGTTTAGCTCAGTTGTGGGTTTTTCTTGCTTCCAGGAGACTTGGGTTGGCTTTTCACATTCCTAGGTCTCGTGTTTCTGAAAACCTTCAGCTCGGCTTTACAAACGATCCTATAATGTAACACTAGCTCCTGAATGGTAACATAAGTTTGGTAATAATAATAATAAAAGAGAAATAGGGAGCTATCAGAGATTATTAGTATGGGCATATGAGTTAAGCCATATTGCAACAAATCTGTTTCAAGGGTAATAATCTTAGTTTGGACAGAATTGAATTCGAGACCTCAGCCTCGCTGGCACTTCCCACACTCACTTCCTCTAACTGTGAAACTTTCCAGATATGTACTTGAGTGATATATGTTCCCAACTAGACTTCACGTGGTCTTCTAAAAGAAAGTCTCCTCTCAACCTCTTTTTTCAAATGCCCTGATATTTTTTGAGTTCTAGGTAGCTGAATATTCTCCAAAGTTATATACAAGAAGGTCCCCATACCTCTCTATGGTCTTCAAGGACAGAGATTATTGTTTCTTTTGTTCATCAGGTATCTCTAGCCTGGCACATGAGAGATGTTCAAAACATTAGTTGCTTTAACAAATAAATGAATATATGCAATATGAATAATTATAATTTCAATGCTTTCCTCAAAGATTATTGAAAGAATTATTTGAAAGCATTAATTAACTTGTAAGTCCTATGAAAGTGAATAAATTGGATTCACTAGTGCCATTAAACCGTGGTTAATCCCACACCTTCTCTTTATGTTGTGTCCAATGAGAAGTGCAGAAAGCACATTTATACAAACTCTAATAGTCTTTTATTTATACAAAAACCCGTTTCTAAGCAAAATTGTACAAGCGACACGTTTCCTACTTGCTGCCATTCAAACCTCCTTTTATCAGTGCTACTCTATTTTAAGGGAGTCTCAACTTCCAGGAGCCCAAAGCCCTCACAGAATCTTGTACATTTTACATAATTCGTTTTGAAGATTCTCTCATTCTTACTGCCGACTCCAAGCATTTGCCACTATTGCGTCTTCATCATCACAACTTATTTTTCCTATCTTATATTCTTCCTCAGCATTACAAAGCCAATCTGAAAACTTTGTGTATGTGGTCATGGCATCAGCAGGTTACTATTTAACGTGCTATTTCCTGGGGAGGGTGTGTCTTTCATTAGGAGCAACTACTTTAGCCCTCCTGGCAAAATGGCAGGAGAATATTGGCTCTTCCAAGATCACTTCATATGGTACCACGTTGGCAGCTGCCTATTTTATCTGTGCATAAATCCTGCCCTGGTAACACACACTGAGGTAATTCTCATCTGTGCTCCTAAAGTGGATAAGAAACTAGGTTCAGATGGTGAGCTAGGAGACTCCGGCAAATTGCCCTCTCTCTCTCTGCCTTAGGTTCTTCAGCTATAAATTGAAAAAATGGGGGAAGGCAGTGCCCCAGATTTTCTCATATTTTCTACACCTAAAAGAGTAATGATTCTGGGATTCACTGGAATATGCTTCATATAAAATAAACCAGGTTAAAAGGGAAATCCTTAAGAGATACTGCTGTTTTTCTCACACTTACCATCAGACTCTTTATGATAATAGAGTAAGAGCCAAAAGGCATAACATATATTTTTTTGTATTATATAAGCTTTATGAAAGCAACAAACTGATTTTTGAAGAATGACCAGCCAGATGCGGTGGCTCACGCAGGTAATCCCAACAGTTTGGGAGGCTGAAGCAGGCAGATCACTTCAGTCCAGCAATTTGAGACCAGCCTGGGCAACATGGCAAAACCCCATCTCTACAAAAAATTAACTGGGTGTAGTGGCACGTGCCTGTGGCCCCAAATACTCAGGAGGCTGAGGTGCGAGGATTGCTTGAGTATGGAATGTTGAGGCTCCAGTGAGCTGAGATCACGCCACTGCACTCCAGCCTGGGTGAGATCCTGTATCAAAACAGAAAAAAAAAGAATGACCAAACTCATCCTCCAAAGAGAACCAAAGATTACAAATTCTGCTGAACTATAAAGTATATATTCCACATTACTATTTTTATTTCCTCCACTTTCAGGATCTTGTGGCAACTAGAATGATTCTCCAAGCCACTTATTCTTTGTGATAACACATTTCTTTTGTAGGTCCCAGTATACCTACCCTGAGCTGAGTCTTCATCCTTATCAGGATGATCATCTTCAATGTGAGAAACAAAGATCTAAATTTCCATTTGGTGTGTGTGTGTGTGTGTGTGTGTGTGTGTGGAGGGATTATTTCCTAGTTGATATTCTTTCTACACACAAAAGCACAAATACCGTGAAATTTTCTATTAAATGACATAAAGTATGCCTGTTTCGAGATGAGATTGTAATGCTATCATTCAATTAGTTTGTGTCCTGCACAGCAGAGGCACCTGTACACAGATATGTTAATCAGGGCAAAGGTAAACTGCTGCATCAAAGAGGAACCCCCACAACCAAAGCTTACAGGCTCAAATAAACAAATAAATTGACTTCTTGATCATGTCCCAGCCTGAGATACATGTTGCCAGATGATACCTCTGCTGCATGGTGACCATTTAGAAACCCAAGGTAAAGGTGGCTCACCTATCTTCAATATCTACTCCCCGAATAACAACCTAAATTCCATGTATGAGCTTAAAAATAGACCACAAACTGGTAATTTTATCACTTCGTAGTTTAAAATATGATCCACAAATCCTCTTACCTCTTCACCCTATAATTTTGGCTCTCTTTTAAAAAAATCATGGCATGGTGACTACTTTTATACCATCATATGTAGTGGGTGAACTGTTAATAAAATATAATACAATTCTCATTTTTTTAGGTTCTATTAAGGGAATAAATGAATCTGAAGATTTCCTTGTACTGTATGTATGATTTTTCTGTCCAGTGACAGATGTCGAGGATTGATAGTAAGGGTCTACCTTTTTCAACATCTGATTTGCAATTGTGTTGATACACCAATATTAGGCTGTTCTTTCTACAGCAGTGACTAAACTTCAAAATACAAAGGAATGTGTTCTTTTGTGCTCTGTTTTTGTTGACACTGGATTTTTGTTCTGAACAAAAATAAAAAACTTTTCTTTTTTTTTGTTAAGTAGTGACTTTGACCAAAAAGAAAACATAAAAAGACAACAATGGGTTGGCATAAGCAAGGAGACAGTGGTGACTTTTTATTTTTATAGTGCATTATGAAAGACAGTTTTCTAAAAAGTTTGAAGGCTGCTAAGAATGAAATACTTTTAAAGGTCTATGACTCTTTTAAACATCTGACTTGAAGGATGATCAGCATTCATCTTTGAGGAATGAAAAGTCAGCTTATACAGTAGCATATTTACCAGCCTAGAAAATAAAAAGGTATGCTATTCACATTCATAGAACCCAAGTTTGTTTTCTGCCATGGAGAACCAAGATGTTTTATTGGTTCAAACTGTCACATGGTTTTTTCACAGGGCTAGATCTCTTGGACAAGGAGTCCCACAGCAGCTGAGCAAACACTGGGGTTATATATAGTTCAAGACCACCACAAGGGTTGCTGGAGGAGGGTAGGCCAGCCACTCTGTGGGATTTGAGGGAGTGACTTCTGAGAATTAGATGGTCTCAGGGGCCATATAAGCCTGACTGTGCACACCCGCCGTCAGTCTGGTCATAGATCCCTGCTAGGGTGCTGAGGATCCCAGATCAGCAAGGTCTCACAACCCCCCACCCCCAATCATGTTAACCCTGGGATCCCCTGCCCATGACCCTGTCAGACAGCCAAGACACTGACACTCAACACTTGGCCCTACCTCCCAGAGAATTGCTTCTCAGCCCTTCCATGGCTGTCCCACGGTAGTTTTGGCCCAAATCATTTCCTGCTACATTTCCTTTCTCCATTGCCGTGTAGAAAAGTGTGATGGGGCGTGAAAAATAGAACTGTGAGCCAAATAACACACTCTATTTGAAAGGAATGATCTGGTATCCTTCAGTAAAAAATAATTGTGCTTGTAATATCAAATCTTTGGCTGCAGACTTGCAAAAAACCCAAAAGACCACGGGATGGAGTGATATAGACTACAGTGTGGTAGAGAACAGTGACACGAGAGATTGGAAATACCTGGGAAGAGAAAATTCCTAATTAGAAGATGTGGTTCAAGTGTTATTGAAGGCACTCAGTTATATTCAAGGCCTGTCCATGACACAAAAGAGCGAGGTGAGGTTAGTGATACGTATAATCTCTGTTTATATTGTCTATAAAATTAATTATACTAATTAACTAATAATTAGTTTGTTTTATTAAGAATGGTTAGAAACCAGTCTCATATCTTGTAGTATATTCATTATTAACAGAAATATTTGTAAACTAAGGTTGCTACATATATGAATGCATTATTAGTTCTAAATATTCTTAGCTGGTAATTCAATTAGAAATCAGTCATTCTCTTCTCTAGCATGTGCACTCATGTACACACACATAGCACCCAAAGAAGGACTGAAAAGAGAAAGATGAGTAAGGAAAAACAACTAAGGAAAAAGTAAGGCAGAATTGAAAATCAAAACAAAATTACATCTGAAATGATGTGATTAATAAAGTAGCCAAAGAAGGGCACTCAAATATCAAAGTAATACAAGAACAGAGACATTTGCCAAGTCCAAGAGAATAAAGGAATCATTTCACTGTACAACTACAACAATATACACACAACTAGTCTTCCTTTCTAGTCATAACAAAAATTATGTGAAACATATACAGAATGAAGGAAAGAATTCTGGTTTTGCCTGAGAATTCAAGGAGAGTAAATTTATTTCCTCCAAAAAATCATATATATATATATATATATATATATGATCTTATATATGATCTTATACATATATATATATATATATAGTGAGTATATAAGTAAAATTCCTTTTATCTCTTTCATCTCGAGAGCCTGAAATAATTTAATCTTCTTGCAAAGCTTTTTAAAAAGAGACTGTAAATGTTCACATTATTAAGCATGTATTTAATGGAGAAAAAAGAACAAGAACAAAAATTTCAGCTGAGGCATTTTTGCCAAGAAAAGATCTCCAGAGTGAATTTTGTGATGGCTTGGAAAAACTAGAATAAGGTATGTTCTATGTAGATTAATGATGTTGAAAAGTTATAACTGGATTTTAAATCCATTTTATGATAGTGACAAGTCACTTCAAGTTTTTCCTTATATGGTGTTAATTAAGCTACATAAAATCAGGTTCATAAAATAAACTTTTCTTCTTTCACAACAGAAGAATCTAGCAGTTATCACTTTAACCAAGTGATCAAATATAGGATCCCCAGTAATGGAACAAATTGTCGTGGTATGACTCTTGATGTGACGGTATTGGAAGTATATAACATAATCTATATTGTATTCCCCCAAAAATGTTTAACCTAAATATTAGCACAAGAAAACAATCAAATCCAGGTTGTGGAACATTCTCTAAAACAGTTTGCTCTAACCCTTCAAAAATGCTAATGCTATAAAAGACAAACAGGAGAGGGAATTATTCTAGATTAAAGGAAACTAACGAGACATGACAACCACATGCAGTGTGATATGGGTTGGATGTTTGTTCCCTCCAAATCTCATATTGAAGTGTAATCCCCCCAAGTTAGAGGTGGGGCCTAATGGGAGGTGTTGGATCACGGGTGAATCCCCTCATTAATGCCTTAGTGCCACTCTCATGGTAATGAGTGAGTTCTGTGGGTTAGTGTGAAACCTGGTTGTTTAAAAGAATATTGCACTTCTCTCTCTCTCTCTCTCTCTCACTCTCTCTCTCTCTCTCACTCACTCTCGCTCTCTGTCTCTCTCTCTCTCACTCTCACGTGCTCTCTCTCTCTCTCATGTGCTGGCTCTCTCTTTGTCTTCTGCCAGCATTGTAAGCTTCCTGAGTCCCTCACCAGAAGCAGTTGCTGACACTATGCTTTGTATATAACCTGCAGAACCACAAAACAATTCTAGTATATGAATTTTCATTGTACTATTCTTTCAACTTCTGAGTAGGTTTGAGATTGTTTAAGGACACTGGGTTATTAAATAGTAAAAGAGGACATTTTTCTCTTGTTTTTTTGGGGGGCGGGGGAGGGGAAAGTTCCTGTGAAGACCAGAAAACCTGCTAGACAAATTCTGTAAGAACTGTAACTCCCTGTGTTTCAGGTAATAAGTGAAGAAGGTACAATACGCTATCTCCATTTTGCAATTTCTACTATACCGTCATAGACCTAAGTGCTGAGCATCACTGGTTATAAAATAAAAGATAATCAGATACTATATGCCTTTTAAAGAATACACCATTATTATGAAATAGTCTTGTCAAAAAATCAAACCTAAAATTGACCAAAGACCTAGATTGGTCATTTGCAAGCATCAGGATTAGGATAACCTAAGAGGCTTGTTAAATCAGATTGCTGAACTGCAAGTCCAGAGTTTCTGATTAAATAGGTTTAGGATAAAGTCCAATCATTTTCATTTCTAACAAGTGGGAGTACGGAGCCTACTTCATAATCACCTTTTGAGAGCAAATTTAATAGATTAACCTGCTAATTTACAGAAACTGCAAAGGACAGAGGAACATGATAAATAATACCATGGGGATGCTGTCAACAAAACCAGACTGTGGGCAAGTCTAAAAGAAAACACACTCTGTGTGTCTTAAATAAATAAGTTGCAATTTAAATAAAGATGAAAGGGGAATACATATGTTAAAGAAGATTTAGGCCAGGCCCCATAGCTCATGCCTATAATTCCAGCAGTTTGGGAGGCCAAGGCAAATGAATTACTTGAGCTCAGGGGTTCAAGACCAGCATGGGCAACACAGTGAAACTCTGTCTTTACAAATAAATACAAAAAATTAGCAGGGTATGATGGTGTGCACAGATCACCTGAGCCCAGGAGGCCGAGGCTGCAGTGAGCCCTGACATGACACTACACCCCAACCTGTGGGAAAGAGCGAGACTCTGTCTCAAAAAAAAAAAAAAAAAAAAAAAGAGAGAGAGAGAGAAATTTAAAAGATATGCCAATCAATTGCAATATGTAAAATTCTAGATTCTTATTTAACATTCCTTTTTAAAAAGTATTTATTACATTTAAGAGAAAATTAGAAATTTGGCAATAGACTGGATTATTACTTTTATAGAGGTGTTAGTTATTGTTGTTGTTGTTGTTTTAAAGAGAGTTCTTCCAGCACTTTGGGAGGCCAAGGCAGGCAGATTGCTTGAGTCCAGGAGTTTGAGAGCTGCGTGGAAACACAGTGAAACCCTGTCTCTACAGAAAATACAAAAATTAGCTGGGTGTGCTGGCACACACCTGTAGTCCCAGCTACTGGGGAGGCTGAGGCAGGAGAATTGCTTGAGTCTGGGAGGCAGAGGTTGCAGTGAGCTGGTATTGTGCCACTGCACTCCCGTCTGGATAAAGAGTGAGAACCTGTCTCAAAAAACAACAACAACAAAAAATCCTTTTGTGATGCCAGGCATGGTGGCTCACACTTGTAACCCCAGCACTTTGGGAGGCCGAGGTGGGTGGATCACCAGAGGTTGGGAGTTCGAGACCAGCCTGACCAACATAGTGAAACCCTGTCTCTACTAAAAATGCAAAATCATCTGGGTGTGGTGGTGTATGCCTGTAATCCCAGCTACTCAGGAGGCTGAGGCAGGAGAATTGCTTGAACCTGGGAGGTGGAAGTTGCAGTGAGCCAAGATGGCGCCACTGCACTCCAGCTTTTTTTTTCTATCTAAAAAAAAAATCCTTTTTTTGTTGGTGCCAGCATGTCTTCCAGGCATATTCAAAGTACAGATGATGATTTCTTCATTATTTTGACATTTAAGATGTCAAAATACTAAACTACCAAACACACACATAATCAATATAAGTTCTGTTTTAATCACAAGCAAAAATATAAAAAATAATTTAGTTTAAGTGTGAAAATATCACATATAAAGAGTATACTATAATAATAGCAGCCTTGGAGCCAGGTGCATAATGTCATGAAAAATCTTGTCCAGCTCATGAAATAAAAATCCACAATCCTTGGGGGGAAAAAGAATATATTATCAATGTATAGCTTAAAAAATAACAATAAAATGAAGACCTGTGCATCCATCACCCAGCTTAAGAAATAGAATACTATCAGGACCCCTAGAAGATCCTGAGGGCTCCATATAAATAACCTCCTCATCACTGCCCCTGGAAGTATGATGAAATTTGAGCTAACCATTTCTTTGCAGAACTACATGCTTTTGCTGCCTAACACTATAGTTTTATCTGATTAGATGCTTATATGAGTAGAATAATACATATGCATTTTTCTGTGTATTATTTATTGTTGCTGTTTTACAACCTTATATGTTTGAGATGTAGCCATGTAAATATATGCAGTAGTAATCCTTCTATATTCACTGCCATATAGTATTCATTTGAACAGATAGTTCAAGATTTATCCATTTTTGTGTTAATGGATATTTTATCTCTTCTTTTCCGTATTTTAAACCACCTTATTTGATTGAGCTATTACCATCATTACAAAGTTACAATAGAATAGTGATGGAGATCAGTTCTTCCTGACTTCAGTGGAACGTTTCCCGTTAATCACGATGCTAGTTTTTGGGCTGAAATATACATTTATATCATGGTAAAAAAGGTATCCATATATTTCTATTTAATTGAGTGTTTTTGTCAAAAATGATTGCTGAGTTTTGGCAGGTGCCTGTTCAGCATTTATGGAGATGATGGTGTGATTTTTCTCATTAGTTCTTCCAATTTAATAATTTTTAATATAGAAGTGTCATTGATTCATGAAATGAATTCCCCTTGCTAATGACACTTGAATCTTAAAATTTGTTCCTAGACCTTATTTAGGAGTTTAGTATCAATATCTACAAGTCAAATTGATCTGTAGGTCTTTTCTTTAAAACAATATGTCAGAATTTGGAATCAATGTCATCTTCATGTCATAAATAATTTGGAATAGTACTTTTTTAAATGCTGTGGGCTGTCTAAATAACACTAATATTGTCTTCCCTTTAAAGGCGTGGTATAAGTTTCCATAGAAACAAATGGGTCTAAAGCTTTTCTTTATTAATTTTCTCTATTTCTTCTAAGGAGGACGTTTTGTTTAGATTTGTCTATGTCTTTTCTGATTTCAGTGTGGATATGTTATACTTTCTTAGATAAATGTTATTGTTGTCCAGGTGTCATGGCTATACCTATGATCCCAACACTTAGTGAGGCCGAGGCGGGAGAATCACTTGAGCTAGGAGTTGGAGAAAAGCCTGGGCAGTATACAAAACCTCGTCTCTACAGAAGATACAAAAATTAGCGAGACACAGTGTCTGGTGTCTGTGGTTCCAGCTACTTGGGAGGCTGAGGTGGGAGGATCACTTGAGCCTGGGAGGTGGAGGGTGCAGTGAACCAAGATTGAGCCACTGCACTCCCAACCTGGGTGACAGAGCCAGACCCTGTCTCAAAGAAAGAAAAAAAAAGTTATTCTTCTCATTCAGATTTCCAAATATGTTTTCACGGAGCTGAGTGAAGTTCTCATGATTCTTTTAATTTCCTGTTTCTGTCTTTATTTCCCTATTATTTCTTCTTTTATTTGGGTTTTTTGTGGCTTTTTTGATTAGCTGACTTAGTATTTTATCTATGTTATTGTTGTTTTAAGGAACTGTTTATATTTAGTTATTAGTATTATGTTTCCATGTTCTAAATCACTAATTATTTTGTTATTTAATTCTTCCATTTGCTTTGCTTATTTTTTTCTTTTTCATCCAGATACTAAAACGTTATTAGTTTTTCACTCTTTGAATTCTAAGAAAATTATTTAAAGCTATTGAATTTTCCTCTAAATGTTGCTTTAGTTCTATCTCATTTATACGGATATTTACTATTCCCATTATGGTTCTTTTATAGAAGTTCTATGATACTAGTTTGTGTTTCTTTGTTAACCCAGTTGTTTAAAAAAGAACTTAAATTTTTTCATGAATTAATTTATAGTTTATAATCTTCTTCATTGTATTACATAATGTTGTTTGTATTATTTCTGCATTTTAGAATTGCAGAATGAGTTTTTTTAACTGACCTAACATCACAGTCACTTTTTTATATATATTGAGAAAACAACTAAAAAGATATTTTTTATATTTTAAGAGTACAGATTTTGAGAAATATATGTATATATATATATATATATATATATATATCTTATCTATCCTATTAACTATTTTCTTTTTAGTTCTTTATGTCTTTATTTATGGTCCTTTTGACTTACATTGACTGCTTCTTCCCTTCCAAACACATGGCAGAAATGTTCCTCCTAACCCCTTTTAGGTTAGAGATAGCTATATTAACTGTTTAGGATGATAAAATGTGAGCCAAAGTAATGTTTATCACTTCAGGTAGAAGGCTTATAGGCTGATGCACAATTTGTCATGTTCCCATTTGCTTGCCACAGTATCCAAAAGAGAACATTTCAAATAAAGGAGGATACATCAGCTTGCATACCTCAGTAAAGAAGACATTGAGCACAGGTCCCTGCTGACTCGTGATGGACATGTAGTATGAGCAAGAATTAAGTCTTTGTTAGTTTAAGCTACTGATATATAGGGATGTGTTTGTTGTTTAGCAGAATAAACATAACCAACTCTGCCCTATTATAGAAGTAGGGAGTGCAACAGTCTTCAAGTTAGATTTATTCAGCAGCCCAGTGACATTTTAGTAATACCAAGTTTTCCTATCCATGAACATAGAATATCTTTGCATTTATTTAGTTCTTCTTTGATTTCTGTCATCAGAATTTTGTAGTTCTCCCATCTATATCTTGTACATCTGTATCTTGTGCATTTATTTTTATTTTTGTTATTATTCTTTGAGACAATCTTGCTCTGTTGCCCAGGGTGGAGGGCAGTGGTGTGATCATGTCTCACTGTAGCCTCAAACTCCTGGGTTCAAGTGAGCCTTCCACCTTAGCCTCCTGAGTTGCTGGGACTACAAGTGTAGGCCATGCCTGGCTTCTATTGCATATTTCTTATTATGATTAAAATATTTAAATATAATAGCTCTTGCATTTGAGTGTACATCCTCATAGAGATTATTTGCTATTGGCAGAAATCATTGTGGTTAGCACCCCAACATCTCTTTCATCCTAGATCATTAATCTAAGTCAATCATGAAAATGCCATCCCCCTTTTCCAGTGCTTGGTTCAGAAATGGGCATGTGACACAATTTTACTTGATGACGTATAAAGGGCTATCTGCTGGAATACATCAGGGAGTTTCCCTGCTTCTAAGAGAAAATTGGAGGAAAGATCTTTTTCTTCCTGAATTTGCTATTTCTTTTCTGAATATGAGTTCTGGAACTGCTGCATCTCTTATTATAGGCATGAAGCTTGACTCAAGAGTGAATAGTGGAAAAACTGAGTCTTTGATAAATATCAGTTCTTTCCAATTTGATCTACAGACTCTATACAATCTCAATTAAAATTCTAGCAAGTTATTTTGTGGATATTAACAAACTAATTCTAAAGTTTATGTAGAGAGGCAAAAGACCAAATAGCCACAAAATTGAAAGACAGCAAAGTTTAAAGACTGACACTATCTGACTTCAATGCTTACTATAAAGCTATAGCAATCAAGAGAGTGTGGTATTGAAAAAATAATAGACAAAATGGAAAAGGATAAAGAGCCCAGAAGAAAAACCCACACAAATATAGTCAACTGATCTTGGACAAAGGAGTAAAAGCAATGCAATGTGGAAAAGATAGTCTTTTAACAAATGGTGCTGGAACAAACAGACATATACATGAAAAAAAAATGAATCTACATACATCCCTCACAAGAATTAACTCAAAATGGATCACAGATCTAAATATAAAATGATAACCTAGGAGAAAATCTAGATCTCCTTGGATGTGGTGATGACTTTTTTGATGCCACACCAAAAGCATGATCCATAAAAGAAAGAATAGAGAAGCTGAACATTATTAAAATTTTAAAAATTTTTGCTTGCAAAGACACTGTCAAGAGAATGAAAAGACAAGTTATAGAGTAGGAGAAAATATTTGCAAAGACATATAGATAAAGGACTGTTATCTGAAACATACAAAGACCTCTTAAAATGCAGCAGTAATAACATAAACAACTGGATTTAAAACATAGGTCAAAGAGTAGGAGAAAATATTTGCAAAAGACATATAGAAAAAGGACTGTTATCTAAGACATACAAAGAACTCTTAAAATGCAGCAGTAATAACATAAACAACTGGATTAAAAAATGGGTCAAAGACCTTAACAGACCCTTCACTTCACCAAAGATGAAGTACAGATGGCAAATAAGAATATGAAAAGATTGTGCACATCATGTCATCAAGGAAATACAAATTATGACAACAATGAGATAACCCTACACGCCTATTACAATGTCAAAATTAGAAACACTGATGACAAAATGCTGGTGAGGATGTGGAGCAACAGGAACTCTCATTCATTGCTGGTTAGAATGCAAGATGGTTAGGTCGGGCATGATGACTCACGCCTGTAATCCCAGCATTTTGGAAAGCCAATGTAGGCGGATTGCCTGAGCTCAGGAGTTTGAGACCAGCCTGGTGTGAAAACCCATCTCTGCTAAGATACAAAAAATTAGCCAGGCATGGCAGCATGCGCCTGTAGTCCCAGCTACTTAGGAGGCTGAGGCAGGAAAATCTCTTGAGCCCAGGAGGCCAAGTTCACAGTGAGTCAAGATCACATCACTGCACTTCAGCCTGGGCAACAAAGCAAGTCTGCTCTCCAAACAAACAAACAAACAAACAAACAACTAGAATACAAGATAGTTATAAGCCACTTTGGAAGACAGGTTGGTGATTTCTTATAAAACTAAATACGCTATGGTTTTACCATATGATCCAACAATCACACTCTGATATTTACCCAAGAAGTTGAAAACATATGTCCACACAAAAATCTGCACACAGATGTTTATAGTGGCTTTATTCATAACTGCAAAACTTGAAAGCAACCAAGATGCCCTTCAGTAGGTAAAAGAACAAATAAACTATGGTACATTTAGTCAATGGAATGTTATCCAGTGCTAAAAAGAAATGAGCTATCGAGCCTTGAAAGACATGGAAGAAACTTAAATGCATATTTCTAAGTGAAAGAAGTCAATCTGAAAAGGCTGCATACTATATAATTCCAACCGTATGTCATTCTCAAAAATGCAAAACTATGAAGACAGTTAAAAGATGAGTGATTGTCATGAGCCAGGAGGATAGGGAGAGATGAACAGGTGGAGCACAGGATTTTTAGGACAGTGAAAATACTCTGTACAGTGCAATAATGGTGGATACATGTCATTGTTAATATGTCCAAACCCACAGAATATATAATATCAAGAATGAGCCCTAATGTGAACTATGGACTTTGGATGATAATGATATTAATGTAGGCTCATCAGTTGTAACAAATGTGCCACTCTGGTGGGGGATATTTATAATAGGGATGGTATGCATGTGTCGGGGGCAGGGAGTAAGTGAGAAATCTCTGTACTTTCCTCTCAATTTTGCTATGAATCTTAAAATGCTCAAAAAATAAAATCTATTAAATAAAAATAATTTATTTAAATGAGGCAACTATCACTATGGATACCTTGCATAGCATTACAGAGATAATGTACGCATTCAGGTATAAACCATTTGTTTACAAATGGGAACATAGTGTTTGCACCTTTATTTTTTTAACTTGGTAAAATATTTTAGAGATTATTTTGAAGCTATTTTTGCAGAAATTATAATTGAGGAAATTATGGCAGTAAGAGAAATCTGACATGGCTGACTCCATCTTTTCTCAAGCCTCACAGATTAGCTGTCTTTGCTCATTGCTGGGCATGAGCCAACCTAACTTTGGGAGAAATTTACGTTATAGTTTAAATACTAGCCCTTCCCTCAAACTAAACTGTGCCTGTAAAACTAACAAAAGGTCACTAAGTTAGCATGAGAGGGGCCTGAATTCTAAATCAGCACCAGCCATTATTTTGGAGGTTATAAGATCTGGAACTTCCCCAGTGACTCTGGAAGATAACGTCATTATTGCAGATACCAAGATTGGCCTTTTGAGATGAAAACTGAAATTGAAATTTTCAATTTTCAGGTTTTTGCATTTCTGACTCCTGGATAACCCCACCTGGACCTGCCAACCAGTCCTGTGGCTTCCACCCAGGAACTGACTCAGCACAAGATAACAGCTTCCACTCCCTATGTTTTCATCTCAGTGCCAACCAATCAGCACTCCTAACTCACTGGCTCCCTACCCACCAAATTATCCTTAAAAACTCTGGTCCCCAGATTCTCAGGGAGACTGATTTGCATAATAATAAAGCTCTAGTCTCTCCTATGGCCCACTCTGTATGAATTAACTCTTTCTCTATTGCAATTGCTCTGTCTTGATAAATCGGCTCTATCTGGGCAGTGGGCAAGGAGACCCTGTTGGGGGGGGTTACAAACTGGAGAACCTGTTTGGCAGTTACAATTTTCCATTAGTACATACATCTTTTTAACATTTGCATTTTATTGTTTTGTATGAATGCACCTTAATTTAATCTGTCTATTCCCTGCTCCATTTATGTGTATAGAAGTTATTTTCAGTGTTTTGTTAATATAATGTTTAAATGAACATCTATTTTTTCCACACTTATGTAATTAGATCTATAGAAGAAATTCTTAAAAGGGAAGAGTATGTTCCCATGAATTACATATACCAGTGATGTATAAGTCAGGCTTACCAACTTTAAGACATTATCCAGAGTATACATCCTCAAATACATGGCTATAAGTATGAAGAGATAAATGTTGAATGAACGTTTTCCTTGTATAAAAACACATCTCTATTTTTAATACCACCTTTTAGGGTGAGTTTAACCAGTTGACATTACCACATAATGATTTATTCACAATTTCCTAGGCAACTGAATTAATTTTTAGGGTTTATAGATGTTTCATAGACTTTCAAGTAGGAGAGCAAATGGCCATTAAAAATAGCAGGAAAAAAAACATCAACAGGAATTTGTGAGCAAAAAGAGTAGTTTGAAAAATTATGCTTTCCAAATTTTCTCCTATTTAGTTCGAGACCTATCTTATTCACAGTATCTTATCGTGTGTTAAAATGTTTTATGGGTCCTTTGTGAAATACCGAAAGTTACTGAATATATGACTTATTTTTGCAAATCAAATGTTTCTTTAAAATTCAACAAATTTTCAGTGAGGTTTAATTAGGCAGAGAAGTAGTTCAGAACTCATTTTAAAACTTGCATGATAATTAAGGAACATCAAAGAGTATTCTTATACTCTAAACTGTAAACAACCAACTGTTAATGATTTAACAAATTCCAAACATTATCCTACAGTGCAGAGAACTGCAGCTTATTTTTCAAAGGCGAGTGTAGATTAAGCTAATGGTTGACTCAATTCCTCTTCTCAACAAATAATTTCATCAGAAACTGCATCTATCACTGCAAGGGTAAAAGTTCATGGAATTTTGGAGCTGGAAGAGACCTTAGGTATCTTCCTATCCAGCAGATGAGGAAACTGATTCGGCCAATGTCACATTTGGTTACCAACAAACTGAATGGGACACAGTTTTCCTGACTCTCCATCTGAGCATTCTCTACTGTGTATTGCTGTATCAGTATTAACCTATGCAAAAGCACTCACAACACCACCTGATAATTTTAGCATGGCATATCATTTTTTTAAATTGACATTTAAAAACTATTTTATGTTGAGAATTCCTGTGATAAGGAATAGGGATACATCAATGGGGAAGAAAGTTTCTCTCATTCAGAAGTCCATGATTCTGGTAGGAAAATCATATTACCATAATTAGAAAACGTTCCAGGGTAAGAATGAGACATTCTGCTAGGACTCATGAGCCTTTCTCCTTGGCTTGTTGAGAGTGGTGGCATGTCCCATATATGTCATCACTATCCTAAGGTCTATCACAATTGTCAATCTAAAGGAAAAAAAAGAACCTGACCGGGTTTGGTGGCTCACACATGTTATCCCAACACGTTGGGAGCCCAAGGTGGGTGGAGCACCTGAGGTCAGAAGTTTGAGACCAGACTGGCCAACATGGCAAAACCCAGTATCTATTTAAAACACAAAATAAGCCAGGCCTAGTGGCACATGTTTGTAATCCCAGCCTCTCAGGGGACTGAGGCAGGAGAATCGCTTGAACCCGGGTGGTGGGGGTTGCAGTGAGCTGAGATCGCCCCAGTGCACTCCAGTCTAGGTAACAAGAGCACGACTCTGTCTAAAAAAACCTGAGGCAAAATTAATGTAGACAGTTTATTTGGGCCAAGTATTCAAATTGTCCTGAATGGACATTTTGATTAGCAGCAGTTACAAGTGGGTTTTTAGAAGAAAAGAGACCAGATGTGGTAACTCACGCCTGTAATCCCAACACTTTGGGAGGCCAAGGCAGGAAGATCGCTTGAGTTCAGAAGTTAAAGACCAGCCTGGGCAACGTGGCAAAACCCCATCTCTACTAAAAATATGAAAATTAGCTGGGCATTGGTGGTATACCTGTAGTCCCCCGCTTCCAGAGGCTGAGGTGGGAGAATTACCTGAGCTTGGGAGGTGGAAGTTGCAGTGGCGCGGTTGCAGTGAGCCCTAACGGTGCCACTGCACTCCAGCCTGGGCGACCAAGTGAGACTCTGTCTCAATATGAATAACTAACTAAATAAATAAATAAATGCAAGCAAAGAAGAGGAAGTTCCTAAGTTGTTCACCAAGAATTTACGTTAAAATAACATAAGTTATTGATGAGTTATACATTGTTTGTGATATTCTTTGTATCATGAATTCCAGGAAAATAAAGATAATGGGTGATGCAGCTAGTCAGAAACAAAATGCCTTTAAATAGTTGCCCTGGACATAGGTTGGGACAGGAGCATGACTGAAGTTCCATACCCAGCTCTCTCTAGACCTGATACATTTTGCATACCTCACATGTCTCGCTCTGCTCTAAGCTATTTTTCTTTTCTCTCATTTTAATTACATTGTTAATTTTTTACACTTGTGCTGCCTTTTATAAGTTTTGTTTTTTTAAGACGGAGTCTCTCTCTTCGCCCAGGCTGAAGTGCAATGGCACGATCTTGGCTCACTGCACCCTCTGCCTCCCGGGTTCAAGCAATTCTCAAGCCTCAGCCTCTTGAGTGGCTGGGATTACAGGCGTGCACCACCATGCCCAGCTAACTTTTGTATTTTTAGTAGAGACAGGGTTTTACCATGTTGGTCAGGCTGTTCTTGAACACCTGACCTCGTGATCTGCCCGCCTTGGCCTCCCAAAGTCCTGGGATTACAGGCGTGAGCCACGGCACCTGGCCTATAGGTTTTTAAAACATGTATCTATTACTGTATCTGATCCTTGCAGTAACTAGCGAGGCTATATTATTGTCTCCATTTTCCAGTTCTGGAACCCATAGCTGGAAAGGGGTGATTTCCCCAATGCTTCACAGCCAGGAAGCTGTAGAACTGGAACTAGAACCCCAGGCTTCTGCCTTGAGTCCAATGAGTTTGTGATAATATTAATCAACTTGAATCTCTCAAGTTCCAAATATTTAGTTTTCTGGGAATTCTGAGGTCACTTTACAAGGAGATCCTGCTGTGGAAGTTTGGGTAACCTAAATATCCAAATTATAGTATGCTTTCTTGGAAAAGGAAAATAGTAGCGCCCAAAAATTCCATGGAAGTGCTTGTGGCTGTTAGTGAACTGTGAGGATGGCGTTTTGCTAGAAGCATGAAACCACAGTCCTCAGTTTGTTTGTTCCATTCCTTGTCATGGGGATAGGGAAATTTGAACAGAAAATATCATTGAAATTAAATGAGTCTGGAAAGAGCATACCAAAATATCACCAGTCTCTGGGTGGCTGAATTACAAGTTAATTTTATTTTCATTTTCTGCATTTTCCACATTTCCTACAATAATTGTGTTACTTTTATAAAAAGAAATTATGCAATTCATCCATATCTGTATATAATTCCCAACCTATTCAAAAGAAAGAAGTTCAAACTTTCTTAAACTCAATACTTGGACAGACAGATACTTGAAACTGCCTCTGATTAATGTTCTTTACAAAAAATTAGCCTGAGTCAGCTAAAGAATTCCTTCAGGCATTTGTTCATTCTTTTAACAAATAGTTATTGAGCACCTACTGTGTGCCAGGCAGTTTTAGGCACTTGGATCACAGCACTGAACAGAACAGATAAAAATTCCTGTCTCTGGACCTTCCATCCTAAAGCGGGAGACAGATCGAAGTAAAATAAAATTAAAAATCACAGTATGTATAATATAGTGTGTTAAATGATGCTAAATGATTAGAAGAAAAATAAAGCAAGGAGGAATAGAGTGCTTGGAGGGTGAGGCATTTTGCATAGGGTATTCAGGGAACTCCTCAATGAGGAGGTGACCTGAAAGAGGTGAGATGTGAGTCCTGTGGGTTTCTGAAGGAAAAGAAATCCAGGTAGTGAGAGCAGCAAGTGTAAAGGTATGAGGCAAGAGTGTGTCTGGCATGTTCTAGATTTAGCAAAGTGGCCAAGTCTGGAGGATTGTGGGCAGCAGAAAGAGTAGGAGTTGCCGCCAGCAAGCAAAGAACATGATCTGAGTGAAGTTTCTGGATCATTTTGGCTACTGTGGTAGGGATAGATTAAAGACAAGCAAATGAGATGGAGCAGGGACCCCCTTTGTAGGGGCCTGTGGACCCCAAGCATAGAAATAAAGGGAAATCTTGAGTTCTTTCAAGGGAAATGCCAGACACCTAGCTAGTCCTAGAAGTAAAGAAGCAACTTGATAAGCAAGAAGGTTAATAGTAGCCTAAAACAATAGCCAATAAAGTTAGAATCGGAGAATTTTTATTCTCCTGTAGAAACTATAAAGACAATACGTTTTTTGTCTAACTTACTTTCGTTTGTTGTTGTTGTTGTTGTTTTTCGGTAGAGACGAGTTCTCCCTTTGTTGCCCAAATTAGTCCCCAACTCCTGCATTTTCCCACCTCAGCCTCCAAAGGTGCTGGGATTACAGGTGTGAGCCACCACGTCTGGCCAAGATAACATCTTAAATGTACCGAGTTGTTTTTCAGAAACCTGGACCCCCACTGATGTGGTTTGGCTCTGTGTCCCCACCCAAATCTCATCTCAAATTATAATCTCCATGTGTTGAGGGAGAGGGGTGATTGGATCATGGGAGTTTTTTCCCCCATGCTGTTCTTGTGATAGCGAGTGAGTTCTCACGATATCTGGTGGTTCTATAAGTGTTTAGAAGTTCTTCCTTCAGGCTTCTCTCTCCTGCTGCCATGTGAAGAAGGTGTTTGCTTTCCCTTAGACTTCCACCATGATTGTAAATTTCCTGAGGCATCAGATGGAACTGTGAGTCAATTAAGCCTCTTTTCTTTTAAATCACCCAGGCTCTGGCAGTTCTTTATAGTGGTGTGAGAATGGAGAAATACACCCATCAAATGGATTTGCTGGCAAGTAGACCTCAGATAAGAGAGAAGTGAAGGCTGAACTCTGACCACTGTTCTTTGCTATTGAATTTCTTCCTGAGGCTCCTGGAGTGAATTGCTCCCTCTCCCCATGTTGAGCTAGTATTCTTTTCTGCTGATCCCAAATTTTTGAACAAAGTTTCTCTTCCTTAAGCAATTATAAATCAAAATATCTTTGTATCGGCCTATGCCCTATAAGCCTTTCCCCTTCAAGATAGCTTGCACTTTTCTAAAACAAATGTGTAACCTCCATGTATTGATTTACAATTTTGCCTACAACTTCCGCTTTCTTGATTTTACCTGTGCCTTTAAAACCCCTTACCTGTAAGCCTGGGGGAGGTCAAGATTTGGGCATTAGCTTCCTAGTTCTCCTTGCTTGGCACCCTGCAAATAAACACCTTTTTTTGTACTGCTGCAAACTCGATGTGGATATTGGTCTTAGTGTGCCAGGCAAGCAGACCTCAGTTTGGTTCTATATATATACATATTTGAGACAGGGTCTCGCTCTGTCACCTAGGCTATAGTGCAGTGGCGTGATCATGGCTTACTGCAGACTCAACCTCCAGGGCTCAAGTGATCCTGCCACCTTAGCCTCTTGTGTAGCCTGGACTACAGGCATTTGCCACCACGCCCAGCTAATTTTTTTATTTTTTGGTAGAGATGGGGTTTCATCATGTTGCCCAGGCTGGTCTTGAACTCTTAAGCTCGGGCAGTCCTCACGCCTTGGCCTCCCAAAGTGCTGGGCTTATAGGCACGAGCCACTGCACCCGGCCACCTCTGGGTATATTTTTGAAGGTGGGGCTGCTTCTGGATTAAATGAAGGTTGTAAGAGAAAGAGTCAGTAGTAACTCAGAAGTTTATAACTGAGCAATTAAAAAATTGGAGTTGTCATCTTCTTAGGGAAACTGTGAGAAAAACAAATTTAATGTGGACAGAATTTGGCGCTCACTTTTGGACATGCTAAATTGAGGTGCCTCTCCTCTATCAAAGTAGAAATGTTTATTTGACACTTGGATATACTCAGGAGTTCACGGGAGTAGTTTGAGGTAAAGCTGGGACTTGTGAGCATGTAGATCACATGTAAATCCGTAAGACCAGATGGGAGCAGTAAGAGTGAGAATACATATGAGCAGAAATCCAAGGTCGGCCCTGGGTCCCGCCTGCATATCGTGATCAGGGAAATGATATAACCACCAGATAGGATTATCATGGAGGCCAAGCAACAAAAGAAGTTATGATCTGTTGATGGTAAGTCAAATGCAGCTGATAATGACCGTGTTTGAGACCAGTTATTTCCCAGAAAATTCTTTGTAGTGTTTGTTCCAAGGATTAACAGCCCATAACAACTGTGCCAGAGGAAAAGCATTTTAGAGGCCACAGTATAATGGAAAATGAAAGTTGGAAACATGAATTTGAGGGCCAGCTCCACCGCTTATTGGCTATGTGATCTGGAGAAAGTCAAGTAACCACATCAATTCTAGGTTCCTACGTTGTAAGATGGAAGCAGTAGCAGCTGTCTTGTTCTGTTGCTAGGAGGAATAATTAAAATAAAATCTTTATCACTGTTTCTAACAAACAATGGACACTCAATAAATGCTAGCCTTCTCTTTGTTATTAAACAGAATAGTTCTTGGGGTCAATGTAATGGATAGTTAGGAACATACTCTATATTTTAAGTTCGATGAATTTGTTCTTTCGTAACCCAATTCCCCATTTTTATTCTTTCTAATTACTCAGGTACCAAATATGTGCCCCTTGCTAAATGTTTAACTTGTCTCCTCAAAGTAAAAAATCCCAAACTGAGGAATATTTATAGACTAACTGGTCCATGTTCACCAAATTCTTTATGTCAAGAAAGGCTTAGAGAGTTATTCCAGAGGCCGGGCGTGGTGGCTCACACCTGTAATCCAAGCACTTTGGAGGCCAAGGCGGGTGGATCACCTGAGGCCAGGAGTTCAAGACCAGCCTGACCAACATTGTGAAACCCCGTCTTAAAAAAAAAAAAAAGAGAGTTATTCCAGATTAAAGTTGAACATAGTGACATGACAACTAAATACAGTATGTGATCCTGGACTGGATTCTGTACCGCTGAGGGCAAAATGCTGTAAACTCATACTGGGGACAACTGACAAAGTTGGCATGTAGGAAACTAGGTTTGATAAAACTTATTTTTCACATACATTGGATATGTTCTTATAAGATACATTTCACAACAAAAACAGTAAACACAATAAGAAATGTCTGTATGTCTGTATTCATATGAAAATGTGTTGTTAAATGAAAAACAGAAGTTGCAGACCTTTGAACTATATGAACACCTTTGGTTAAAGAAATATATCACACACACACACACACACACACACACACACACACATGTTATGTTTGGTCAATGTCTGAAAAGATACAAAAGAAATGTAAATAGTGATAACCTCTGAGGATTCCAAATGTAATTTTCTTCTATAACTTTCTTGCCTGTTTGAAATGATTATTGCTTTTCTAATTTTAAATATATTTTAAGGTGGATAATAAAAGAAATTGTTAAAATCTAAGAACCAAATGACACTGTTAGAATTCGTGAGCCAATAATGAGGGAGTAGGTTTTAAAGAGAGGAGTAGAGTAGTTTCTCCTGCTGCAAATAGAAAGATAAGGAAAACCTGAATTCTACAGTCTTTGTCACCAAAGACCTCACTGTTCAGGAGACAAAATTATGACTAAGCACGGACAATGCAACTGTAATTTGGGACCTCACTGGACTTTGGGTATTTAGGTAAATTATTCTTAAAATTTCCTGGGCCTCTGCATATCCAGAGTTTTCTCATGATTTCTGCTAATGTCTGACCTTTGGATCTTGTTTTTCTCTGCATCTCCATCGTCAGAAACCACCTTGTTTCTGCCTAGAGTAGTCACTCTGCTGCTTTGCACAAGGAATCTCAGCACACTCATGGTTTAGAATTTAGTAACTTAAAAAAAGAATTGAAGAGTAGTGGAAACACCTTCACCAAGCATTGCCAAACCCTCCACTGTTTGCCCCCTCACATTCCACTGCCATCCAAAAATGTATCCTACCGCCCTGTGATCTTTCAGCTGTGTGCACATCCTCAGATGTGTAGTCTAATTCGCTCTGCAGTTTCAGCTCTCAGACCAGCTGGACTAGACCAACTTCCCTGCCCCAGGACTCCCCCACTTCCCTTGGAATTCTGGTGAATAAAGTGCTCATCAATAAAAGCTGAAGACGATAAAGTGCTCATCATAAATGATGTAAACTGATTAAAAAAAAAAAAGATGAACAAAGTGCTTATCAAAAAATCCTCCCTACTTTTGGAATTTTTTATTTTTTTTAACAAGGTCTTGTTCTGCTGCTCAGGCTGGAGTATAATAGTGTGTGATCATAGCTCACGTCCACCAGGATTACAGGCATGAGGCACTGCACCTGGCCTGCCCTTGGAATTCTGACGAATAAAGTGCTCATCAATAAAAGTTTTATTTACAAACCAAAATCATGGTTTTTGGGTTTTTTTAGACATGAAGTCTCACTGTGTTGCCCAGGCTGGTCTCGAACTCCTAGGGTCAAGCGATCCACCCATCTTGGCCACCCAAATTTCTAGAATTATAGATGTGAGCCACTGTGGCCAGCCAGACAAAATTGTGATTTTTAAATAAAACATTCGATCAGGCACTTTTGTGGCAGGAAGTGGAACTGATTCATGGAAGCCATGCTTTAAGAATTGAGTTTGGGGTTACTTTATCATGGAAAATTTTGTAATTCACCCCCCCTCTGCAGGCTGATCATCTTTGGACACACATATTAGTTGAAATCACTCAAATAAGTATGGTGGTTTAAAAGGTCTATGAAATATAGAAGAACAGCAACAATAAATAACAATGTTTAGAGATGAAGATTAGAGAGCCTAGTTGCCAGGATTCAGTCCTGGATCCCCTAATTGATAATGGTTCTGTCACTCAGAGGCTTGCTAGATAAGAAGGGGAAAACAATTACACATATGTCTTGAGGATTGTGTGGAATATAGCTTATTTTCATATAAAAGAGAGTGTATAAGGAAATAAGGGAAGTTTATAAGGATATCAATCAACAAAGATTAATGTGTCTTCAAATAAATTGCTACCCTTACTTCTCATTCTTAAGTATTCCACATCTTTTTTCATTCTTTTCCCAGTTACAATCATTGACCAAAAAAAACCTTTGCATGTTTCTCACCAGACCAAAAACAAAAGTCATAAATGTCGTTAAAGACCTGTCTCAGTAGGAGGCTTACAGCTAATTAAAATTCAAGATAAAAGATAATATTGGCAATGATAATATATAATCATGCCCATAATCCCAACACTTTGGGAGGCTGAAGCGGACAGATCACCTGAGGTCAGGAGTTCGAGACCAGCTTGCCCAAAATGGTGAAATCTTGTCTCTACTAAAAAAACAAAAATTAGCCAGGCATGGTGGCAGGCACCTGTAATCCCAGCTACTCAGGAGGCTGAGGCAGAAGAATCGCTGGAACCTGGGAGGTGGAGGTTGCAGTGAGCCAAGATCACGCCACTGCACTCCAGCCTGGGCAACAGAGTGAGACTCCATCTCAAAAAAAAAAAAAAAAAAAAAAAAAAAAGAAAAGAAAGGGAAAAAAGATAATATTCACCTCCAAGTTGACATCTGCACTATCCACCTAATCTAGGGAACTTCTTACCAATTATAATAGAATCATGTCTTTCCAAAGATGTTCTCATCTAAATCCCTGAAACCTGTAAATATGTTACTTTCCATGGCAAAGGGATTTTGCAGATATGATGAGATTAGGGATCTTGAGATAATGGCTTGATTATTCTGGATAATCCCAGTGAGCCCAATGGAATCATAAGGGTTCTTATAAGTGGTGGCAGGAGGTGGGAGTCAGAGAGATTTGAGAATACTGTGCTGCTGGGGTTAAAGATAGAAGAAGGAACTTTCAGCCAAGGACCACAAATGGCCTTTAGAAGCTGAAAAGCCAAGGAAACAGAGTCTCTCCTATGCAAAAGTTCTGTCTTTATTGCATGAATCTGGTGAGAGAGAACCCTTGCACAAGTTAGGCAAAGCAGGTTTGTTACTCACAGATAAGCAGCAAGGATAAAGAGAAGCCAAGGATCCATGACAAACTGGTCCCTCCTCAAGGCTCAGGAAAACTGCCAAAGGCAGATAAAGTCTTGTCTGCACAGGCTGCCTATTGTACTGCAACTGAGGGACTCCAGTGGCACTCCACCCTGGGTTTATATACCCTGGATGCCACTCAGCTCACTAAGCTCAAGCATTGCAGAACATCTTGTTCTAGGAGGAATGAGGACACAATCCAGGTTGTTCTGGACGTTTCTTCCTTATCTCAGAATGTTGCATTCTCAGTACAGTCTCCTTGAGAATTGCAAGAGAGGAATTGCTGATTAAACCAAGGTCATCGGGGGGACCTGTCCTTCTGTACCCTAGAGCCCCCAGAAGGAACAGAACACTGCTTATATCTTCATTTTAGCCCAGTAAGATACAATTTGAACACTTCAGATTTTCAGAACTAGAAGGTAATAAATGTGTGTTGCTTTAAGTGACTAAGTTTTTTTTTTTTTTTTTTTGAGACAGAGTCTTGCTCTGTCACCAGGCTGGAGTGCAGTGGCTCCATCTCAGCTCTCTGCAACGTCCACCTCCCAGGTTCAAGCAATTCCCCTGCCTCAGCCTCCAACTAGTTGGGACTACAGGTGCGGGCCACCATGCCCAGCTAAGTTTTTGTATTTTACTAGAGACGGGGTTTCACCATGTTGGCCAGGATGGTCTCGAACTCCTGACCTCATGATCCACCCGCCTCTGCCTCCCAAAGTTCTGGAATTACAGTCGTGAGCCACTGTGCCTAGCCTAAGCTACTAAGATGTATTACAGCAACTGGAGGAAACGAATATATCAGGTCACCTATGATTTTCTTCTCATGCTAATCACTAGCTGAAATGCTGTTGTTCAATTTATTTGTTAGTTTTCTCCTCACCACTGTATTCCATCTTCCAGGAATACAAGTTCTACAAAATAAAGTGGATTCTCAGACTCAGCCCGTTGCCTGTGACACCTGATACCCAATAAATACATGAATTTCTTTGTGTTTGCATGAGTGCATGAATTGCTAATAATGCTGCTGAAATTTTTTTAACATTAGTAAATGACACCAGAGATCATGAACAAGTATTCATTCTGACATGTTTTTAGGACTAAACTCTGTGCCAGGCAACATGGGAGGGGAGATGGGGGGTTTTGAGAGACAGCTGTAAATGCAGGTCCTGACATCCAGGAGATCTCAGTCCAATAACACAGAGTAACAATCTAGGGAACAATCCATGGAACTTCTCATCAATTGTAATAGGTAGAATCATGTCTCCCCAAAGATATTCTCATCTGATTATAATTCTGTATTAGACCATTCTCACATTGCTATAACGAAATACATGAGACTGAGTAATTTATAAAGAAAAGCCGTTTAATTGGTTCACGGTTCTGCAGGCTGTTCAGGAAGCATAGGGCATCTACTTCTGGGGAGGCCTCAGGAAGCTTCTAATCATGGCAGAAAGCAAAGGGGGAGCAGACACGTCACATGGGGGAAGTAGGAGCAAGAGAAAGAAAGTGGGAGGGGCCGCACATATTTAAAAGATCACATCTCTTTGGGCGTGGTGGTTCACGCCTGTAATCCTAGCTCTTTGGGAGGCTGAGGTGGGCAGATCACAATGTCAGGAGATCGGGACCATCTTGCTAACACGGTGAAACCCCGTCTCTACTAAAAATACAAAAAATTAGCTGGGCGTGGTGGCATGCGCCTGTAATCGCAGCTACTTGGTAGGCTGAGGCAGGAGAATCTCTTGAACCTTGGAGGCGGACGTTGTAGTGAGCCGAGATCACACCACTGCACTCCAGCCTGGGCAACAGAGCAAGACTCTGTCCAAAAAAAAACAGAAGGATCAGATTTCACAAGAACCTACTCCCTATCGCGCGAGGACAGCACTAAGAGGACGGAGCGAAACTACTCATGAGAAATCCATTCCCATGATCCAATCACTTCCCACCAGGCCCCACCTCCATCACTGGGGATTACAATTCAACGTGCAATTTGGGTATGGATACATATCCAAACTACATCAACTTTTGAGATTTTACTACACGTAAGACTGTTTTTGAGAAATTAAAATGCTAATTGAATAGCAATGTTTTGGAAGTCAGTGTTACAGAAAGGAGGCACTGTGGGATCCGTGGTTAAGAGCAATCGCTTCCAACTCAGGAGCCTCAAAGTTGAGAATCCTGACTCTGCCACTGCTTTGACCCAGTGTGACCTGGGGTAGTGACTTAATTCCCACAGACCTTGTTTCCTTATCAGTAAAATGGGGCCGACCGCAGTGGCTCATGCCTGTAATCTCAACACTTTGTGAGGCCACAGCAGGTGGATCACCTGAGGTCAGGAGTTCAAGACCAGCCTGGCTAACATGGCAAAATCCCATCTCTACCGAAAGCACAAAAATCAGCCAAGCATGGTGGCATTTACCTGTAATTCCAGACTCGGGAGGCTGAGGCAAGAGAATCACTTGAAATCGGAAGGCAGAGGTTGTAGTGAGCTGAGATCACACCACTGCACTCCAGCCTGGGTGACAGAGCAAGACTTTGTTTCAAAAATAAATAAATAAATAAAATAAAATGGGGGATAATGAGATCCATGCCACAAGATTGTGATCATTTAATAAGAAAATGTATACAAGAGATTTTAATGTAATGCCCTGACACAAAATAAACACTCAATAAATGATAACATAGAGTCTGATTAATTCCTCAATATGCAGAGGCAATTTTTATGAAACTAGATGGTTTCCCAACTTTCCCTCACCAGGAACCACTGAAGTTGAGTTATCTTATTTTTAAGAGCCTCACTTCCCACACTCCCCACTCCTTTCCCCATTCCCAAATTCGTAATTTCTGCTTAGTGTTGAAATGATGTGCCAAACCAGATTCTGTCAGCTAAGGTTTCCCTTTGCCTATTTTCCTTCAAAGGATGGACCCCAGCCAGAAAAAGGGTTTTGGAGGTTAGCTAGGAGCCTCTCCAACTAAAAACACAAATGTGGTTTTGAGGGCACCATAAAAAGGCAGAAATATAAGAACAAAATGATTCTTTCTTTGTGGTCAAAATGGATCAGCTACATTTGTTAGGACAATTTTTGTTTGTCTATGTTCTTTAAAAAAAAAACACAACACTATGTATTAGCATAAAATCTCTCATTGTTCATATTCTACAACCGAATTTTGTCAATGAGATACTTGCTGTTTTCTTTTCAACATCTCACTGCCAAGCAGATGGGAAAGACAGTAATCCTACTTCTTAAAGATTAAATTGTGAAGTTATACACATATGCCACATTTTATCTTTATTAACACATAAAATTGCTTTGTCTTATTTCTCTCCTATGTAACTTGACACACACAAATAACTTAATCTCATATTCTGAATACTCACTAACTAATGGGATGAATAATTAAGAATAATCAAGTCCACTGATTCTTTGGGAGTTTAAAAGGTGCATTATTACAATGTGGAAATCGATTGTTTTCTAAAGATTAAAAAATCAGGTAGGAGCCCCAGTCCTGAAGTTGGAGCTATTGAATGGGGTTTATCATCTGTAATGTGCTCATATGCTGCAGTCTTTCAGAGAATCTAACCTTTCCATTGTACAGAGAATCCTTTCCACTGAGTGAAGGGACTCAGCAAATATGGTGTCTCTCTCTCCAAATATGGCAGCTCTTCAGGAATCTATAATAGGGTCATTTTCCTTTTAGAGATGTAGGAAATTCTAGGAGAGTAGTCAATGGAGTCATGCTTCGAAGGACAGACCCCTGGGAGGACTCATATGATTTCTGATGGATGGTAGCTGGGACTGCTGTTAACCACAGCATGTCCTGCCTGGGAGACCACAATGACTACTGAGTCGGCCTTCTGGTGCCTGCTGAGACCCACATGGAACCTTGGTAGGCACAGTAGGCTGGATATAATTCCTGGTCTCTAAGAAGGCAACAGAAGCCAACTTCAAACCCTTAAAAGAATTCAGGCTGTTTAACAGTGGGGATCTTCTAACAGAAGCATGTGAATAAATATCAGCCTCCCTCATGTAGAAATATAAACCATAGTACACATTTTGCCAAGAAAGTGTGTGAAGATTGGAATCTGTCCTATCACAGCCTACTAAATTCAGCTCATCATAACTATTTATTGAATGCCTTCTTTGTGTCTAGGTCTGTGCTTTACTCTGTAGTAAATACAAAAAGGAGGAATGAAGTGAGAAAGATAGGCTACACAAAGTCTATTCTGTATATGTGCTTTAACTTTTTCTTCTTAAACACTTCTCACAGCAACCTTGAAAGGCTGTGTAGTTTAGATGAAAGATCCAGCTTCATGCAGTGGAGAGTCAAAATACTGACTTAAATAAGGTATACATTTCTCTCTTTACCATCTAAGAGTCCAGAAGTGGGGTGCCGAGGACTAGTATGATAGCCCTGTTCCAGGGACCCACACACTGTGTGTCCCATTGCTCAGACTTCGTGAGGTGTTGCTCTCAGCCACATGGTCCAAGATGGCACTCCCCTCACCCACACTCTCTCCCATTGCAAATATCACTTCTGCTTACAGCCTGTTTGCATGGCCAAATCTTTCTGAGAAATACAGATTTTAGTATGGGGCAGCTACATGCCCAGCTAAACAGCAGAAATTCATTTATATGAAAGAAAAGAAAATGACTCAGATCTTGCAGAACATAGGTGGTTATGATGTTCCCATTTTATAATTAAGAAATTGATAATCGTATTGCTTAAAAAACCTTTCTAAGTTCCACAGGCATTACTACACTCCACTGCCTCTCTGTAATAATGTGCTATAGTTGCTGTAGACTTTTGTCTGAGCTATTCCTGCCAGTATGGAATCAATATGTGCATTTCCACAGTAAGTTCTGTATTTTTTCTTTTTTTCTTTCTCTTTCTTTCTTTCTATTTTTTCTTCCCTCCCTCCCTCCCTCCCCTCCTTCCTTCCTTCCTTCCTTCCTTCTTTGTCATTTTTTCTTTTTGACAGGGTCTTGCTCTGGTGCCCAGGCTAGAGTG
Organism: Ateles fusciceps; assembly: GCA_036589455.1. NCBI lineage: Eukaryota > Metazoa > Chordata > Mammalia > Primates > Atelidae > Ateles > Ateles fusciceps. Next base: position 2,940,876 of record JAZHEH010000504.1, on the reverse strand, counting down.
CAGTGGCACAATCATGGCTCACTCCAACCTCAACCTCCTGGGCTCAAATGATCTTCACACCTCAGCTTCCTAAGTAGCTAGGACTACAGGCATGTGCCACTATGCCTGGCTAATTTTAAATTTTTTGTAGAGATGGTGTCTGCCTGTGTTTCCCAGGCTGGTCTCAAACTCCTAAGCTCAAGTGATCCTCCTGCCTCAGCTTCCCAAAGTGTTGAGATTACAGGTGTGAGCTACTGATCGTGGCTCATCTCCTTTACATAAAAGAAAACAAGGCTGTGAAGAAAACCTATTTAAGGTAGAGAATGTAAAAAGCTCAAGAGCTCTCGCTTACCATAATAATAATAATAATATTCTGAGTAAGTGGAAAATCCACTGAACTATGGGGAGAAGTTCAGCAAACCAAGCAGAGAGGCTGCCAAGGTGGGTAAGGCTGCCTAGAAAAAATCATAGAATGGCCCTCCATTGCTCTGCTTTCATACTGTCATTACCACAGCGGTCACTGTCACAACTACTTAGCTCTGCTGTTGTAACATGAAAGCAGCAATGCAATACATAAGCAAATGGGCGTGGCTAGGTTGCAACAAAACTTTATTTATGAACATTGAAATTTGATTTTCATATGATTTTCACATTACAATATAGTCTTTTAATTTTTTCAACCATTTAAAATGTAAAAATAACATTGAGCTCATAGGTCATGTAAAAAGGTGTGGGTACCTTTGTACAATGGACTACTACTCAGCAATAAAAAGAAATTAACTCTTGATACAGGCAACAACTTGGACAGACCTCAAGGACATTAAGTTGAGTCAGGAAAGCCAATCTCAAAGGTCATATGTTGTTAGATTCCATTTACATAACATTTTCAGAATGACTAAATTATAGAGATGGAGAACAGATGAGTGGTTAGGGGTTAGGCGTAGTTGGATATAGTGCATGGCTGTGACTATAAAGAGGTAGCATCGGGGGAGCTTTTGTGATAAGGGAATAGTTCTGTATCTTAATTGAGGTGGAGGCTGCATGAATCTACACAACTGATAAAATAGCATAGACACAAACATATATTGTACCCATATAAATTTCCTGACTTTGATATTGTACTATTATTATGTAAAATGTAACCACTGGGGGAAACTGGGTGAAGGGTACATGGCACCTTTCTGTACTATCTTTGCAACTTCATGTGACTCTACAACCATTTCAAAAGAAAAAGTTAAAAACAAAAAAATAGGCCGGATGCAGTGGCTCATACCTGTAATCCCAGCACTTTGGGAAGCCAAGGTGGGTGGATTACCTGAGGTCAGGAGTTCAAGACCAGCCTGACCAACATGATAAAACCCTGTCTCTACTAAAAATACAAAAAATTATCTGGGCATGGTGGCGGACACCTGTAATCCCAGCTACTCAGGAGGCTGAAGCACGAGAATTGCTTGAACCCAGGAGAAAGAGGTTACAGTGATCTGAAATTGTGCCATTGCACTCCAGCCTGGGCAACAAGAGTGAAACTCCATCTTAAAAAAAAAAAGAAAAACAGTGGGTTAGATATGATTCCTAAGCTATAGGTTTTCAACCATTGGAATAGGAAAATTGCATTTGCAGTATACATAATAGGGAAAATGAATATGCAGAATAAAGAATATACAATTCAACAAGAAAATAACAACCCATTTTTTAAAATGGATAAAGGATAAAGTAATTCACAGAGAAATGCAGACAATAAAAATATTTTTTAAATTGCTAGATAATACAGTAATAAAAAAAACTACATCAAGCATTTTCCCACAGTAACAAAAATATACAAGATGAATATTATCAAGTATTGATAACATTGTAGAAAAATGTATAGTGACAGACACTGCTGATAAGAGTCTATATTGGTAAACTAAGGGATATTCTGGTGGTTTGTATTTAAAATTTGAATAAGTCCGCCATTCCATATCTCAGAATGTACTCTATGGATACACTTATACAGGATCACAAAGATACAAGTGGAATGATGTTCACTGCCATTTAGTTGATTTTTTTTTTAACTAGCTTTATTGAGATTTAATTTACATAGCATCACATTAGCTCATTTTGAGTATACAAGTCAATGACTTTCAGTAAATTTAGTCATACAATCATTTCCAAAATCCAATTTTAGAACATTTCATCACCCCCAAATGACCCTTCACACCCATTTGCAGTCACTCCTTGTTCTCACCCCTAGCCATAGGCAACCACTAATTTACTTTTGTCTGTATAGATTTTCAGTTCCTGGACATTTTATATAAGTAATACATTTTAGTTTTAATTGGAGTATGGCCAAAACTCAACATCATAAATCATCTTTAACTAATACTCTAGTACCAGCTATGGATATGATTTAAAATCATACTAAAATTTAGCTTTAAAATCAAGAATACAGCTTTAATAAGGAGGAGATTAGGGAATATTAAGTCGCATGTGATAGAAAGTGATATTAGTACATTACATGTATACTGTCTCTATTCAGACTTTGATAAGCAAAATCAGTTGAACTTTGTCACAGAGTAATTCTGTGCAGCTGTTACACATTTCCTCATCCGTAGGGGGATACAAAATTGATCTGTGCATTTTCAAGGCAGGAGGCATTGGTACTTTGAGAGAGTTCTATTCTGGCGACAGTATGCCTATTATGCCAAATGTCTAATGTACACCTAATGATTGTATTATACACAGAAAGCTGTTATGCACTGATTACCAACTGCTGTTTATAATCTTTTGAATGCATTTTCATGCTGAAGAAAACGATGGAAAAAGTCACAAGAGGGAGAAAATGGAAAAGAAAGTGATCCATAAACAATGGGGCTTCATATAGCTCCATGTGGCTACATCAAGCCTCATGTGTCTGAGAATCACTGACAAGTTTTAGGAGCATAATGAATTTCTAGGTTTAAAAGCAATAAAGCAAATAGTAGCCTCTGCTTTAATATGTACATAGGTTCCAGAGGTGTGGTAACACTTGATACTATGAGTCCGGTGCTGCTTGGGTCTGATGGTGACTGCTGAGCCAACTACACCCAACCGCAAATCATCAATCATCCTAATCAATAAGAGATCAATTTTCCCAAGAGGAAACTGCTAGTTTAAATGTTCAGGGCTGCTTTCTATGTTTGTTATCCAATTATGTTTTCAAATATTTTAGAGGTTCAGTAGAAAACAAAATAAAGGGATTTGGTTCATTTGAGAATGGTAGGCACCAGGAAATTGAGCCACCCTGACAGGAAATCAAGAAGGCATGGGGTATTCTCAAATGAGACTAGATCCCAAAAGCACTACCTTCTTTCTATGTAGCATTAGAAGGCTACCATTTTGGAAGAAAAGTGAGAAGGCAGTAAGAATAGATGGGCTGGTTCCTCAAAAACTTAAACAAAAAATTACCACATGATCCTGCAATACCACTCCTAGGTGTATATATATATACCCAGAAGAATTGAGAGCAGGGACTCAGATACTTGTACATCAATATTCTTAGCAGCATTATTCACAAAAACCAAATGGTAGAAATAATCCTAGTGTTCATCACCAGGTGAATTGATAACCAAAATGTACTATATCCATAATATGAGCTATTATTCTTTTTTTTTTTCTTTCCTTCTTTTTTTAGAGCCAGAGTCCCAGTATATTGCCCAAGCTTGTCTCAAACTCCCAGGCTCAAGCAATCCTCTTGCCTTGGCCTCCCCAAATGCTCGGAAAATATTATTCATCCTTAAAAAGGAAGGAAATTCTGATACATCTACAACATGAATGAACCTTGAAAATATTATGCTGAGTGAAATAAGCTAGACATAAAAGGAAAAATATTATATGATTTCACCTACATAAGGACCTAATTCAAAGAGGCAAACAATAGAATGGTAGTTAGCAGAGGCTGGAGAGTGGGAGGAACAGGGAGTTATTGTTTAATGGATACAGAGTTTCTGTTTGGGCTGATTAAAATATTCTGGAAATGGATAGTGCTGATAGCCACATAACACTGTGAATGTATTTTTTTTCTTTAAACATATGGAACGCTTCATGAATTTGCATATTAGCCTTGCACAGGGGCGATGCTAATCTTCTCTGTATCGTTCCAATTTTAGTATATGTGCTGTTGAAGTGAACACATGAATGTATTTAATGCGACTGAAATGACCAAAATAGAAACTTTTAGATTTTGTATATTTTACCACATTTTTTTAAAAGGACAAAAAAAAAAACATAATTGGGCTATAGGAAGATACAACAAATGTTAGAATTAAACCTTTTGACAGCTGATTGTCCTATTTTAGCCTTCTCTGAGGTCTTAAGAAATTAGAATGCCAATTCTGATTATTTTTTTTTTCCTAATGGGAGGAAGAAATTAGCTGCTTTAACATTTTTTTTTTTTTTTTTTTTTTTTTTTTTGAGACAAGATCTCCCTCTGTTACCCAGGCTGGAGTGCAGTGGTGCCATCTCAGCTCACTGCAACCTCCGCCTCATTGGATTCAAATGATCCTCCCACCTCAGCCCCACCGAGTAGCTGGGACCACAGGTACCCGCCACCACACCCAGCTAATTTTTGTATTTTTAGTAGGGACAGGGTTTCACCATGTTGCCCAGGCTGGTCTCAAACTCCTGAGCGCAAGTGATCTACCGGCCTCTGCAGGTAGTGCTGGGATTACAAGCATGAGCCACTATGCCTAGCTGCTTTAACATTGTAGATTACAATTAATTTTTTCCTTTATTGCTTCAATAAGTAATTATTAAAGGCTCGCTACATGCCAGGCACGATTCCAGTTTTTGGTAAACAGAAAGAAAAACCTCTTCTCGAGCTTAGTGGAAGAGATATAATAAACAAACAAATATTTATTTATTCACTTATATTTTATTTTTAATAGAGATGGGGTCTTTATGTAGCCCAGGCTGGTCTCAAACTCTTGGGTTCAAAGGATCCTCCCAAAGTGAGGATCCTATTACAGATGTGAGCCACCACACTTGGCCATAATCAAGAAAAGCTTTAAATGAGCAAGATGTTTCTGATACTGAAATGTCTCATGCAAAAAATAAAATAGAGTGACAGAGAGTGGGAGCAAAAGAGGGAAAGATGCTACTTTTGAGAGGGAAATCAGGAAATAACAAGACCAGAATGATCTGAAAGCAGCAGCAGGTCCCAGACCTAAAGACCTGCATTTCTGCTAGAGGACACACTCATAAAAAGGCCTGATGTGGGAAATATTTTGGCATTTTCAGGAAACAGAAAGAATGTTCTTGTGATGGATCACATGGAAAAAAGGGAGACAGCCAGGAGATGAGAATGGAGAATTAGGGTGCTATATGCTGTATTGAGGAGTGCCCAGAGGGAACCCGTTGGAGGGCTTTCAGCAGTGTAGTGACATGATCCAATTTACATTTTGAAAGGCAGCCCTGGCAGCCGCATGGAGAATGGAATAAGACTGAGTAAAGAATGTAGGCATGGAAACCAGTTAGCGTGGAGGTCAGGTTGGAGTCTAAGGCAGTGGTCCCCAAACCTTTTGGCACCAGGGACTGGTTTCATGGAAGACAATACTTCCACGGACTGGGGTCGCGGGTGGGTGGGTTGGGGGGAGATGGTTTTGGGATAAAACTGTTCCATCTCAAATAATCAGGCATTAGATTCTCATAAGGAGCCCTCAACCTAGATCCCTCACATGTGCAGTTCACAATAGAGTTTGCGCTCCTATGAAAATTCAGTGCCACTGCTGATTTGACAGAGTTCAGGAGGCAGAGTTCAGGCAGTAATGCCCACCAGCTGCTCATCTCCTGCTGTGTGGCCTGGTTCCCAACAGGCCACGGACCAGTACCAATCCAAGGCCCAGGAATTAATGACCACTAGTCTAATGCAATAATGCAAGTGAAAGATGATAACAGTTTGGAAGAGGGGGAGTGGTGATGTTAACGGAAGAAAGTAGAAGAATTAATGGCAACTGATAATAAAATGTGTCAGGAACATTTCAAAGTACTTTAAAATAGCATTTTCTTTAATTTATAATCTCAATTGTGTCTGATACCCTACAGCTTTTTCATAGCATATCAGGTGGTTAATATTTGAAAGTAAGCATATACTTTCATAGGAATAAAATAAATAATTGGGTATAGTAAATCTCCAAGACTATGAGATCTCTTTGCTATACACTCTTTATGTATGTATGTATGTATGTATGTATGTATGTATGTATGTATATCTTTTGAAATGGAGTCTCACTCTATCACCCAGGCTGGAGTGCAGTGGTACGATCTTGGCTTACTGCAACCTTCACCTCCCAGTTTCAAGTGATTCTCCTGCCTCAACCTCCCGAGTAGCTGGGATTTTATAGGCAAGCATCACCACACTGGCTAATTTTTGTATTTTTAGTAGAGATGGGGTTTCGTCATGTTGGTCAGTCTGGTCTCAAACTCCTGACCTCAGGTGATCCACCCTCCTTGGCATCCCAAAGTGCTAGGATTACAGGCGTGAGCTACCACACCTAGCCACTTTATTTATTTTTATATAGCATTTTTCACTTAACAATTTGCTATACACTTTAACAGTTCTACCCCAACCACTGACAATTATATGAATGGCATACGTAAGTTCTTAAGGAAATATCTTATGAATAAGAAAATATGCCTAAATAATTAAATTCTTCTTCAAAGACTTCACTGTTACATTATTCATTCAAATGTGACAGAAGGCAATTCAGTTCCACATGAATTTTGTGTCCAGCTCTACATTAGGTGCTGAAAATGAAAGATTAGATAAGCAAGAGACTTTGCTTATAAGGGGCTACAGTCTTTGCAGGTCATATTTTGTAATGATGATGATGATGGTTCAAGGAAGCTTTTATAGGGCTGATTCCCAACTTCCTTCTTCACTACAAGTAAGTCCCTTAACTTTTAGTTTAAAATGCTCTATTCTCAGAACAGTTGTAAGACAATTCATTCATTCGTAAATAAGTTTAGGAAATGTGAATTTTAACAATGTTAAAAGGATTTAACTCTATTGCAAAAGTCTCAGTCTATAATATATTAATGTGCAAAAGGAATATAGTGTGTATACTTTTACATTGTAACTCTTTTTCAAGGCACTCCTTTTAACATTCACTCAAACAATGTCCTATAGGACACAGTTTAGGAAATGTTACTTTACACAGTCTCTTTACCTTACCCTCTGCACGATTCCCCTTTCCCTTTGGGACAATCCAGTCCCCTTCACTCCTTGACTCTTGTGTCAGGGTCTTTCTATTCTTAAGGCTATAGGAAATTAGTTCTCTTTTTCTCTGTCATGAGTTACTTTTCTGCGAAAGCTTTGCTTCCTAGTAACTAGTTTCTGACTTTCACAAGTTAAATATGACCTACTTGCTGGATTGGTCAATTTTCATTATATTATTGGGCTTCAATAGACTCTATTTTAGAAGCATATGCTGGATCTATCTCTGTAGGGTTAATCTGACCAAGGAAATTGCCCATATTTTTCTCCACACTGATTCACGAGGACCATAACCTTTCAGATCAGGAAAAATATTCTAAGGCACCACTCTCCAAACTTGTCTGTGCTTCCAAGTCATCGGAAGAATTTTGCAATAACACAACTTCCCTGGCCCTGTCCCAGGCCTGACAGAATCAGAAAAATATTCCAAAGTGATTCGAATGCAACTAGATCCTAGTCACTCAAATTCAGTTTTATTTCTCCTGCCTTAAATTTAGGAGTAGAGCTAAGTTTATAATAAAGTAACTAACATTTGTTTATTGTTTTATAGACTTTAAAATGTTTCTTAAATATCTTTAAAACCTCTGAGATGTAGGCAAGGCAGGAATTATAATTTCCACTTAATAAATGAAGTCTATAAAAAGTCTAAGAGCTCCTGACCAATAGCAATCAAGGCCAAGGTTACTGACTTTAGTCTTCACAATCTACCTGTGACTGGTGACAAGCAGTAACAGTAAGGAATGAAAAATGCTGTGATGAGGCAATGGAAGGAGCAGTATGATGAGATCACATGGCAAGAATAGCCAACACATTGTGGGAATGCACAGACAAGGCTTCCAACTCAAAGACTGAGTAGACATTAGAGAGGAAGATGTTCTCCAGGTTGGAATGATAAAAATTTGAGAAAAGTCAAGGCAAGATATTGAGAAAGAGTTTGTTTAAGAAACACAAAGAGTTCAGATTGTCTAAAGTAGAGGCTCGAGGGAGGAAAACAGCAAAAGATGAGGATGAAGTGGTAGACAGGAGCCCAGGAGCAATGTTAAGGTCTTGGAAATATATCTAAGGACAATGGAGAATTATTGAAAGACTGAGCAGAAGAGTGGCCTGATGAGGTTTGGTTTTAAGGGTTCACTTTGGGTGAAGGATGGAGAATGGTGTGCAGGAAAGTAAGGCTGGAGGTGAGGAGAACAGTTCAGAGACTGTGTCAGAATTTCTTAGGATAGGCGATCATGCTTGCACTAGCACAGTGGTGGAGGTGAAGAGAAGACACAGATGGTAGAGTCTACGCTCCTTAGGCAACAAGGTGGCTAGTGTCACCATTCATTGAGAAAGAGATTCAAGAGAAAGAGATCAATATGTGAGGAGCTGTTTGGGATGATGTCTAATGTGGACACATCAAAGTATACAAGTCCATAAAGCAAATACATAAATATTATGGATCTGAAGTTCAGGAATAGAGATGAGGAAAGTGGTAAAGACTTGAGAGTCAGACATGGATGCCGTGGGGGTAGATGAGATGAGAATATGAGGAAACTGGGACCTGAGAGTAAAAATGTCATGGAGCTAATATTACTGGAGCTGGGATCATAACCCAGGTCTTCTGACTGCTATTATAGTGGTCTTACCTAAGAACCTGCAGGGAGAATCCCAGCATAATAGCTGAGAGCTCCGACTCAGCGAGCAGAAAGAAAGCAGTCTGAATGCCATCTTGGACACATATAAGCTAAGTGATATTGGGCAAGTGACCTATTCTTTGTATGTCTTACTTTCTTAAGCTGTAATGAGGAGGTAATAACAGTATCAGCACAAGGATGTTGTAGAGATTAAATGAGAAAGCATATCTAGGCCAGGCATGGTAACTCACAGCTGTAATTCCAGCACTTTGGGATTTTAAGGCAGGCAGATCACTTGAGGTTGGGAGTTCAAGACCAGCTTGGTCAACATGGTTAAACCCCATCTCTAGTAAAAATTAAAAAATTATCTATGTGTGGTGATATGCACCTGTAATCCCAGCTACTCAGGAGGCTGAGGCACGAGAATCTATTGAACCCAGAGGCAGAGGTTGAGGTGAGCCAGGATCACACCACTGCACTCCAGACTGGGTGACACAGTTTCACTGTGTCTCAAAAAATAAAAAAAAATTTTAAAAAAGAAAGCAGGCTGGGCACAGTGGCTCATGCCTGTAATCCCAGCACTTTGGGAGGTCAAGGGGGTGGATCACGAGGTCAGGAGTTTGAGACCAGCCTGGCCAGCATGGTGAAACCCTGTCTCTACTAAAAATACAAAAATTAGCTGGTCGTGGTGGCAGGCATCTGTAATCCCAGCTACTCAGGAGGCTGAGGGAGGAGAATTGTTTCAACCTGGGAGGTGGAGGTTGCAGTGAGCCAAGACTGCACCATTGCACTCCAGCCTGGGTGACAGAGCAAGACTCCATCTCAAAAAGAAAGAAAGAATGAAAGAAAGAAGAGAGAGAGAAGGAAGGAAGGAGGGAAGGAAGGAAGGAAAGAAGGAAGGAAGGAGAAAAGAAAGAAAAGAAAGAAAGAAAGAAAAAGAAAGAAAGAAAGGAAAGAAAGAGGGAAAGAAAGAATATCTAAAGCATCCAGTTTAGTGTCTGACATATAGTAGGGAATCAATAAATGGTAGTTCTTACTATGACAGTCAACAATAAACAAAAAGTTTCCTTGAAGATCACTACATGTAGATCATGTTGGAGAATATTGATTTTAATATTTTAAATTTGTCACTTTTAATTTTTACTTAATGCTTAATATTAATTTACACAAATTATTACTTTTCCTTTAAACAGTAGTTGTACTATTGGGAATTGGTTAAGCAAACATCAAAGTTGATGTGGCCAGAGATGACAATTTGTGTTATATTTTAAAGTAGTTCTGGCTAAGTCTGGGAAAGACATGAGAACCACCAACAAAATCACCCTTATTTACATTAGGGTCTATTGGTATTATATATAAAAATGGTCAATTTCTCTATAAAGGGTTAAGTATTATGTCTGGAAGGAAAATTGCCTAAAAGCATGGACAGTACTGTTTAATCTCTGTTGGAGAAGAAAGATCCCATATAGAAAGAACATAATAAATATGCTAAGTTTATACAATATGTGCTCAGTGATAAATATTCTAAGCATGTACTTTAATAATTCTCTCATCAGAGCAGCCTTGTTACCCCCACCATCAGCAGATACTGATAATTAATCAACTGAAATGAATAAACAAATCTGTTATACATGAATGATGATTATGTCTTTTTCAGTTGTGAAGGCTTTTCATAACTTATTCATGCCAATGTTATGAAGACTTTTCCCTTACGGAACAAAATTTCCTTTTGGGTGAGACCTCTTTTATATTGTTTTTGGCAACCAGTGGTATTTCAGCCATGTGCAGTGGCTGTAGATTATGGTAGAGAGCATATAGGGGTTCTGGGGTATTCTTCCATTTCCTTCCCAAGAGGGAGAGAGTGGGCCCCTTTTTCTGTCTCATACACACTTACAGTCTTGCTAGAAGAGGAGGGATGGTTTTCCCTGATCTGTGCTTGTGAAAATGGACATGACAGCTATCCTTTCCAGATAAAAGCAGACAGCTCTACTGATAAACTGCTGTACAGGCTGCTTTGCAGACTATAAACATAGACATTTACCTCTATGGCTAAGGAATATGAAAAGAAAGTAGATATGCCAGGCAAGAACAGGTCTCAGGTTGGTCATGAGGAAAAGAGCATCTGCCAAATAGTCAAAATATATGATGTACTCTAATTAGTTCCTAATACAGCATTTATTCTCATATTAAAGATAATTCTCCACTGATCTCTTGCATTTTTTTGCATCATATGTATAGAAGCTCAGATGGCCTTTACTCCAAATTATCTTATCAGGATGTTTGCATAACAAACAACCTTGAACACTCCTGAAGAAGACAGCATTCTTAATGTCCACTATAAAAAATTCAGGTTCTGGCTGGGTGTGGTGGTTCATGCCTGTAATCCCAGCATTTTGGGAGGCCGGAGGTGGGCAGATAACAAGGTCAGGAGTTCGAGACCAGCCTGGCCAACATGGTGAAACCCTGTTTCTACTAAAAATACAAAAATCAGCTTGGTGTGGCGGTGGGTGCCTATAGTCCGAGCTACTGGGGAGGCTGAGGCAGAAGAATTGCTTGAACCCAGCAGGCAGAGGTTGTAGTGAGCCAAGATTGCACCACTGCACTCCAGCCTGGGTGACAGAGTGAGACTCTGCCTCAAAAAAAAAAAAAAAAAAAAAAAAAAAAAAAAAAAAAAAAAAAAAAAAAATTCAGGTTCCCTTTGTTCAGAGTTCCTTTCCTGTATTTTGACCTCCTGCATGTACAGGTATTACCTGACCCTCTTTCTGTCATCCTGTGGAAATTGGGGCTTAAGGAACCCAAGGTGATACTCTGGCTGATGATATTGCTATGAGTAATAAACTGTCCTTTGTCTCTGAACCAGGCATCTCATGTCTGTGTGAGCATCCGTAAAACTTGTGAGGTTGTAGGTAGGTAGGCAGGGTAAAATCTCAGACCTCTGACAGTTCTTAACACTAAATTTCAGTATGTCTAATATTTGTTATTAGTTATTTTAACATTTAATGTTCTTTAGCTTAAAAATTTGCCTTTGTGGGTCAGGCGCCATGGCTCACGCCTATAATCCTAGCACTATGGGAGGCCGAGGCTGGTGGAACACGAGGTCGAGAGATCGAGACCATCCTGGCCAACATGGTGAAACCCTGTCTCTACTAAAAGTACAAAAATTAGCTGGGTGGAGTGGTGCATTCCTATAGTCCAAGCTACTTGGGAGACCGAGTCAGGAGAATTGCTTGAACTCAGGAGGCAGAGGTCACAGTGAGCTGAGATCACGCCACTGCACTCCAGTCTGGCAACAGAGCAAGACTCAATCTCAAAAAAAAAAAAAAAAAAGAAAAAAATTGCCTTTCTGCTTCATTCCTTCTAAAATGAAATTTAAGATAGAGAATAGACCTATAGTCAGTACAAAGGGAATATATTTCTGAAAGTGATATTAAGAGCTAAGTAGTCATAACATGTTCTAAATTATCTACAGTATAGAAACTTATAAAATTCTTGCCCATATATAAATGACAAAAATACAAAGAATGAAAAAATGGAATAATATTTTCCTAAGGAGTCAACATAAAATTTCATAGTACAAAGATAACTTAAAAATAAGTTGCTTAAACTGTTTGCCTTCATTAAAAAAATAAGCCATCTAAGAACTAACTCACATTGAGTTCCTTTGCATTCTCCATAATGGCTTTTATAAACTTCTTCCACTTTCCTTAAAAACTCAGAACACATTTGGTGTACAAAGGTATTCATCACATTTTACTTATGATAGATAAAAATGATAAATGACTTAATCACTCATCCATTAGAGAATGGTTGAATTGTTCGAAAAGTGTTATGATATAATATTAGCTAGCCATTCATAATTATCTTGTTCAAGAATTATATAATAAAATACTTATGACATATTGTTAAGTGAAGCTGTAAGATCTAAGAATTGGATGTCTCAGTAATAGAACACATCACTGTAATACACATTTATGTCAATAAAGAAAGTAACAAGAAAAATTACTTTAAAATATTAAATTAGGTATAACTGAGTTAGGGGAGAACAGATAATTTTTATTTTTCTTCTTTGCTGTCATATTTCTGTGTTGCCAAAATTCTTTTTAATCAGAAATTTTAAAAATTATCCCTTTTGCAATAAAACCAAAATTCTATACTTAAGTAACTTACACTAAAGTGAAAAGGCTCAATCTTTGTTTAATCCACCATGGGGCTCATTTCAGCCTTTTTATTTCCCATTTGTGACTCTCTTCTCCCCCCAGTGAGAAACTACACTGTGCTATGTAGTTTTGAAGGGTGGGGTTGGGTTATAGAATCTGATTTGCTCCCTCAGCCTCCTACTCCATCCTGCCCCTTTGACTCAATTCATCATACCCAAGCTTCTTGTGAAGTAACATAACCTGAAAATCCCTACAATTTTTACCTCTGGGAACTCCAGTTAGTGCCCTGGCATTATGGAATGTTTCTTAGCCTGCTGCCTAAAAGTGCAATTGAATCCAAACTAGGGATAAATTAGGCAAAATGCTTTCTTGACTCACTCTCATCTCCATCAAGCTCCTCCTTTGCTATATCAACTCCTCCATCCTCTCTCTCTCTCTCTCTCCCTTTCTACACACACACACACACACACACACACACACACACACACCCCCCTCTAGCTCTAGATCAGCAGCATCCAATAGCAAAATATTGTAAGTCATTAAGTAATTTAAGATTTTCTAGTAGCCATATTAAAAATGTTAAAAGAAAGTAACAAAATTAATTTTAAGATATATTTTATTTAACCCAACATGTCTAAAATATTGCTGTTTCAGAATGCAATCAATATAAATGTATTTAATGAGTTGTTTTACATTCTCTTTTTTATACTAAATCTTTAAAATCCAATGTTTATTTTATGTTTTCAGCACACCTCAAATCACAGTTGCCACATTTTGAATGCTCAGTGGCCACATATAGAGAATAATTATAGTATTGGACAGAATAGACTGGAGAAATATTTTCTCTTCACTACTTCTGTTCCATGTCCCCATAGCCTTGGACTTCCAAAAATGTGAATGCCTAGTGGTGGCTTTTGGGCTGGCTCCACCAGGAGAGCTATTTACCTTTAATGAAGGGTTTTGGGGAAAACTGCCTGTCACAGACTGTGACACCCAGAATGAGGGATATCGGTAACTTTTGTTGTTCTACCGCATGCAGCAGGCAGTCACTTAGCTATCTGGCTTGTGAGTCCAACCAGGGTAAATGCGATGGAGCAGAGGTCTGCCCCCCTTATGAAAAGACAGTTTGCAACTTCAGTGCAGGGCCATCACTATCCTTAATACATGCCACCCTGTCCCCAAAGTGAATGACTTCCTATTCCACCTCATGCCTGAAGTTGGCTGGCTAAGTGAATCAGGAGAAGAAAATAGAATGTTATTTAACTGAGCCTCTTTAAAATCAACTGCACTCATTTCATTGGTGAAGAAACTGAGTTTTGGAGAGGAGAAATGATTTGCCCACAGTTAGATAGCTGTCAGAACTGGGTTGGAACTAGAATCAGGTCAGTCCATTCCATCAAGTCTCAAGTCACTTCTGACAATGTTGACAGAGCAATGATTCAGGTCATTTACCAATAGAAAGTCACAGGACCTACTCTAGAAGTACAGGCCACTCACCTTCCCCATTTAGTCCCAATCTGGCTTTCCAATGTCATCTCCCAACAGCAAAGCTAAGTAAACAACCAACCAAAAGGAATTACTCACTGTGATAAGTGCTGAAAGGTCAGAAATGGGACGCACGGATAATGACAAGGAGGCTCCTGCTTTAGAAAGGGCGGTCAGAGAGGGTATCCCTGAGGACCTGAAGGATGAGAAAGATGATGTACAGGGGGCCTGGTGGGGCTCCAGGCTGAGGTGCTTGCAAGTGCAGAAGCCCGGGGCCAGGAAGAGATTGGCCTGCAGAGGAACTGAAGGAACAGAAGTAAGGGACAGGAGAGTCTGAGAGGCAGCTGGGGCCACATTACGTGGAGTTTTGCAGAAAAGAGCTGGACATTCAGCTAGAATTTTCTTTCCTGTCTCTTTCTTTCTTTCTTTCTTTCTTTTTTTTTTGGAGACGGAGTCTCGCTCTGCTGCGCAGACTAGAGTGCAGTAGCATGATCTCAGCTCACTGCAACCTCTGGTTCCCAGGTTCAAGCAATTCTCCTGTTTCAGCCTCCAAAGTAGCTGGAACTATAGGCCTGCACCACCATGCTGGGCTAATTTTTGTATTTTTAGTGGAGATGGGCTTTCACCAAGTTGGCCAGGCTGGTCTCAAACTCCTGATCTCAGGTGATCCACCAGCCTCTGCTTCCCAAAGTGCTGGGATTACAGATGTGAGCCACCGCACTTGACGAGTCTCTTTATGCTTAATTTTTAATAAAAAATATGAAATGCTTCACAGATTGCCTATCATCCTTGGGCAGAGGCCTTGCTAATATTCTCTTTCCAATTTTTGTATATGTGCTGCCAAAGCAAGCATCCTGTCTCTCTTTTGATATAATAGTGAGTTTCATTTCAATCTTAAATTTTGCTGTTTTGAGATCTTCTCTGTTACATTGAAACTAAAAAGAATCAGGTCTGCCACCTGCAAGAGTCACTGGAGACTGGATGTGCGGCATCCATTTCTAGCAATGGGTCCTTAATGGACTCAGGCAGTAGCAGCAGGAAGTAAACGAATGTGCTGCAGAGGCTGGTGACCCTGAGGCTGGAGCTGTGATTGTATCCAGCTGACAAACAAGTTCAGACACAAATAGTCTGGTCCAGTACCTTCAAATTGGAAACCTACAGCTAACACTAATAGGTTGTTCTTAAATACTCAAGTGCTTTCATGTTCTCTACTTCATCCGAGTTTAAATTTCCAGCTTCAAAAGTAGATTTTTCACTTCTAAAATGGATCTACCTCCCTCCCCTTCTCTACCCTCCTCTCCTTTCTTCTTAGAAAGATCCTGGGAAAGCAAGCATAGGTATAAATGTTCTTCATCTGTGTAGTGGAATATTAGAAGGTTAGCTGGAAGGCATCTTAAGAAACAGCGGTTTTGACCCTCTCATTCTAGTATTATTAGTAGTATTTATAATAGATTTCTATGTATCAGGTGTTTATGTACATTCAATATCATAGCAACTTTGCAAAATTGATGTTTTTTTTTTTTATCTCTGTTTAACAAATCAGAAGACTGAGGCTCAGAGAAGTTAATAACTGACCAAAAGTTGCACAGCCATAAATAGCAGAGATGGGACTCAAATAAAAATCTGTCTGATTTCTATTTAACCATGCTAGCTTAGGTAATTTAGACAGACAACTGGAGAGAGATCGAGGGGGAAATAATAAGAGCCAGTCTCTTTCTCTCTCTCTTTCTCTCTCTCTTTAACATCATGATTAGTTGTAAAGGAGAATACGAAAGAGAGAAATAATATTTGAATAAAATGTTTTCATAAAAACACAGGTCTCCTTCCTTAAACCAGTTTTGGTAAGATTATTTTAGTTAACACTTAATTTCTTGAAACATTGTAGGACTTGTGATAAAGAGTTTCAGGAATGCTTACAAAAGGAACTGCTGAACTTAAATGTTCCTTGCTGTGAGATGGCCGGGGTCCAAGAGCTCACTGTGCACATCTCTAGCTGCTGCTCCTTCTTGTTGGACACATGCTGGGCGCTGAAGCACCTGCCAGTTCTGATATACACCTCTGAGTGCACTGAGAAACCAGGGTGGCCTAAGCTTGATTTGTCACTGACTTGAGTGGTATTGCTGGGCCCAGGGACCTTAGCCAGATTCATAAACACAGACTTGGGCTTGGTGCAAGACCAAGAGGGATTCTGCTTCTGGGCAAAGAAACTGGATTTGACCTCTTTAAAGGCTTTCGATGTAATTCCCCCTGAGGAGTCAATTTTACTTTACTGAGCTCATATAGGACTGTGGTTAAAGGTACCAAATATTCTATTCAAAGAACTAATATTTCTCTAAGGTTTGCTACAGACAATGGTAACATTTTCAGGACAAAGTGTGTTAGGCAAAATAATGGCTTCCCAAACATGTCCATGTCCCAATCCCTTAAACTTATGAATATGTTATACTACATGGCAAATGAGAATTAAGATAGCAGATAGATTTAAAGCTACTAATTGTTATGGGTTGACTTGTGTCCTCCTAAAATTCCTGTGTTGAAGTTCTAACCCCTCAGTACCTTGAAAGGTAACTGTTATTTGGAGATAGGGTTTTCACAGAGGTAATTAAGTTAAAATGAGGTCGTTAAGATGGATCCTAATCCAATATGACTCATGTCCTTACATGCAAAGACTAGGACACAGATATGCACAGAGGGAAGACACGGGAAGAAGCCGGCCATCTGGAAGCCAAGATGAGAGGCCTCAGAAGGAAGCAACCCTGTTGACACTTGACCTGAGACTCTAGCCTCCAGAAATATGAGACTGAATTTTTTGTTGTTTAAGCCATCTGGTCTCTGGAATTTTATTTTGGCAGCTCTAGCAAACTAATAACCTAACCAACCGACTCTAACATTGGGAGGCTATCCTGGATTATGAGGGTGAGCCCAGTGCAATCACGAGGATCCTCAGATGTGGAAGAGGGAGGCAGAAAATGAGATCAGAGTGATGTGATATGAGAACTAGCCCCTCTGTTGCTGGCTTTGAAGATGAAGAAAGACGGTGAAGAACTAAGAAATGTAGATGGACTTTGGAAGCTGAAAAGGAAAGAGAAAGGGATTCTCTCCTTGAACTTCCAGAAAACAACATAGTTCTGCTCTGCTCTGCTCTACTCTGAGGAACTAGCTGTTAAAGTCTTTGCTCTCAGAGCATTTTATCTCAAAGCTTTGGGGATTTGTTTTCAGTTACATTTTCCCAAGGCGTCTTATGTTTCCTCATCCTAACTCACTTCCTACCTCCCCTTCCTTTCCTCTTAACTCTGAAATGTTGACACAACTCTCTCCTTTGGATCTACTAATAAGCTAGGTCATACTCATTTCTGATCTACCTTTAGCTCACTCTTAGGGAAGGCTTGTCATGTGTGATCTTACACTTGGCAGGATTCCAAACCCAAATGAATGCAACAGAGCATCCCTCTGTGTCCTTCAGTTGCAGAGTCTCAGTTGTAAGGTCAGAATTTGGGAGGTTCTTATTCACATGGTGCTCCTTTCACTTTGTCACACCATGTCCTTTACCAGCCCTGGCATTACCTTTGCAAACTGCTATCCACATAAAGAATCATTATTGCAATCCGTAGTTAGTTGTCTAAACTGTCCTGTCGACAATGTGCTTGGCAAGCATTGTTGCTGGATACCCTTTCTAGCAATCTAATCTGGGGGAGCATGCTGGTAATAGTAATGGTGCCTTTGTTTTCTTGTTTGTTTTAAATGGAGTTGAAGAGAATCAGATAGTGTAAGAGTATGGTCAAAGGGCATCTACAAGGCACAGGTATTCTGGAAAAGGTGAAAGCTTAGAGCAGGCCATGTTAGTCACTGTTCTGAACTCTCATGGCTTGGGCTCATGCTCAAGCTGTGTGCCTTGTTAGCATATAGCGTTCCCCATGATTTGAGTTGGCTGCTTTCCCAGCTGACAAGGTTGGCCTATGGTGCTATAAAACACAGGTGGCTTTGGGGCCTGTACTAGTTTCCTAGGGCTGTTGTAACAAAGTACCACTAACTGGGTGCCCTCACACAACAGAAGTTTATTCTCTAACAGTTTTGGAGGAGAGAAATCATAAACCGAGTTGTCAGCAGGGCCACGATACCTCTGAGACTCTGTGTAGCATCCTTTCTTGCCTCCTGCTAACTTTTCGGGTGGGGGTTGTTGATTCCTGGCATTCCTTGGCTTGCAGCTGCATCCATCTAATCCTTGCCTTTGTTAACACATGGGACTCTCCCAGTGTATCTCTGTGTCTTCTTACAAGAACAGCAGTTCATATTGGATTAAGGACCTACCCTGCTATAGTACGAAATCAGCTAATTACAACTTTAACTTCCAAATAAGGTCACAATTGGGCCAAAGACATTGGATTTGATCTCTTTAAAGGCTTTCGATGTCATTTCCTTGAGGAGTCAATTTTACTTTACTGAGCTCATATGGGACTGTGGTTAAAGGTACCAAATATTCTATTCAAAGAACTAATATTTCTCTAAGGTTTGCTACAGACAATGGTAACATTTTCAGGACAAGATGTGTCCTAAAACCTCACTGGTATGGTTTGGCTATGTCCCCATCCAAATCTCATTTTGAATTGTAGTTCCCATAATCCCCACATGTTGTGGGAGGGACCCACTGGGATGTAATGGAATCATGGGGGCAGTTACACTCATGCTGCTGTTCTCATGATAATGAGTGAGTTCTTATGAGAGCTGATGGTTTTATAAGGGACTTTCCCCCCTTTGCTCAGCACTTCTCCTTCCTGCTGCCACGTGAAGGACATTTTTGCTTCCCCTTCTGCCGTGATTGTAAGTTTTCTGGGGCCTCCCCAGCCATGCTGAATTGTGAGTCAATTAAACCTCTTTCCTTTATAAATTACACAGTTTTCGGTGTGTCTTTATTAGCAGCATGAGAACAAACTAACACAGAGGTACTGAGTTGACACAATTCAATCCATAACAGGGCCTTTTCAGTCAAAATTCAGGATGGCATGTAAAGCTGTCAGGATAAGACAAAATGGAAGATGCCCAGCCAGTTTATGCTTTATCTTCTTAGATGATGTTTCACATCATGCTATTATTTACAGGTGAAATAGAAGCCATGGTGCAGCTTTGACTTCTTTATTTCTAGGTTCATGACAGTTTAACATTTTTAAAATTTCATATTTTGGGAAATTCTAGAATGAAGAGGGGAGCTTAATCAACTAAGTATGACTCCAAATGTGAATTAAAATACACTTTTACAATATATATCCATAGTGTGGTGGGTTTGGTAGACTGAATGATAGCCCCCCTAAATATGTCCATATCCTGATCCTAATCCCTAGAGATTTTGAATGGTACTATATATGACACAGACTTGGCTGATGTGATTAAATTAAGGATCTGGAGGTGGAGAGAGCACTTTGGATTATCTAAGTGGGCTCTAAATGCAATTACACATGTCCTTATAAAAAGGAGGTAGAGGCTGGGTGCAGTGGCTCACGCCTGTAGTCCCAGCGCTTTGGGACTAGATAGTGAAAACATAGTGAAACCTGTCTCTACTAAAAATACGAAAATTAGCCAGGTGTGGTGGCACACACCTGTAGTCCCAGGTACTCAGGAGGCTGAGTCAGGAGAATCACTTCAACCTGGGAGGTGAAGGTTGCAGTGAGCGGAGATCACACCATTGCACTCCACCCTGGGTGACAGAGTAAGACTCTATCTCAAAAAAAAAAAAAAAAAGAAAGAAAGAAAAAGAGAAGAGGCCATGTGATAAAGCAGAGTCAGTGATATGATGCTATGCCCACCGGCTTTGAAGGTGAAGGAAGATGTCATGAGCCCTTACATAAGACAAAGAAACATTCTCCTGTAAAGCCTCTGAGAGAGCACAGTCCTGCTGACACCTTGATTTTAGCCCCACAAGACTCACTGCAGACATCTGGCCTTCATAATGGTAAGATAACAAATTTCTATTGTTTTAAGCTCTCAGGTTTGTGGTAATTTGTTATGGCAGCCACAGGAAACTAACACAGAATATAATTCATTGTTTTAAATGCAAAAATATGGTCACGTGGGTGGTTCATGCCTATGATTTCGGCAGTTTGGGAGGCCAAGGTGGGTGATCGTTGAGTGCAGTAGTTCAAGATGAGGCTGGGCAGTCTGGCGAAATCCCATTTCTACCAAAAGATACAAAACTTAGCTGGGTGTGGTGGTGTGTGCCTGTGGTCCCAGCTACTTGGGCAACTGAAATGGGAGGATTGATTGAGCCCCAGGGGTCAAGGCTGCAGTGAGCTGAGATCGCGCTAGTTCACTCCAACCTGGAAAAGAGTCTTTAAAACAAGTAATAAAATAAAATAGGCCAGGCACAGTGACTCATGCTTGTAGTCCCAGCATTTTAGGAAGCTGAGGCAGGAGGATTGCTTGAACACAGGACTCTACAACCAGCCTGGGCAACATGGCAAAACCCCATCTCTACCAAAAAATGTAAATTTAGATGGGTGTGGTGGTATAAAGGGATCCTTTCACCTCAGCCTCCCAAGTAGCCTGTGGTTCCAGCTACTTGGGAGGCTGAGGTGAGAGGATCCCTTGAGCCCAAGAGTAGGAGGTTGCAATGAGCTGAGATCATGCCATTGCACTCCAGCCTGTATGATAGAGCGAGACGCTGGCTCAAGAAATACAAAAACAAAATATAAAGTAAAATAAATATGTCTCAATATATACACAAAAACACAGCAATACATGAAAAAAATACAGTAGAATGTTGATAATGGCTAACTCTGTTGATAGGATTACCAGTGACTTTTTGGCCATTACTATAATTTTCTGAATTTTCAAAAATTTTAAGAAAAAATATAATGGGCTCCTGATTCTTTTTCTATCAAAAAAAGTTAGTGGAATATTATTCAACCTTAAAGAGGAGGGGAAATTCTGACACACACCATAACATATATGAACCTTGAGGACATTATGCTACAAAAAGACAAATACCATATGATTCCATTTATTAGGTACCTAGAGTAGTCAGATTTATAGGAGCAAAAAGTAGAATGGTGGTTGTTGGGGACTTGGGAGATGGAGAAAAAGGAGTGGTTGTTTAATGAGCGCAGAGTTTCAGTTTTGCAAGATGAAAAGAGTTCTGGAGACTGGCTGTACAATGTGAATGTATCGCACTACTAAACGGTACATTTAAAAATGGTCGAGATGGTACATTTTATGTATATTTTACTACATTAAAATTTTGTGGTTCATTTATATTATAAAAGGAGAGCTTTAGTGATGTCTTAAAAATAAGTATGTGGTGCATGATGTGATTTTGTTCTTTACACGAGGTTGTATTTTCTCAGCACCTTTTAACTCCCCTTGTAGCAGCTGGGGCCATCCTCCACAGGAGCTTTAGACTTGTCCCCTTGTCACAGTTTTCTCTAACAATTCTGCTGGTTTTGTTTTGTCTTCATTCTTTTCCTTTTTGCTGATATTTCTTCTCTGTCTATGAACATGTTCAAGTCTTCCGGGTTTTGTCGAACCTCTTGAGAGTAGTTTAACTAGTTGCTTCTTTCTGTAATGCTTCTTTCTTTGGCTTCTAGAGCATAATTTGTATGTTGCACATACACTGTCTTTACAGACAGACACACACATCTCAAAACATTCCTCTTGTATTACCTGTCTCAGGTTCTCCAGACACCCATACCACAAGTCTATGTGCAATATGGGACAACTCCCTTATTTCCTCCCAACCCCACATATAAGCAGTCATCATGGCCCACTAATTTTACCTTCTATGTATTCCTCTAGTCCTAGTCCATCTCCAGCCTGTCTCATCTGTATATCCCGGTAGTTCAGTTGGGATCCATCCTCCATACAGCAAGCAGAGTGTTTTAGCCCATTTTGTGTCGCTGTAAGGGAATTCCTGAGAATAAAATAACAGAACAGAAATGTATTTCTCACAGTTCTGAAGGCTAGGAAGTCCAAGATCAAGGTGCTGGCAGGTTATGGCCTGGTCTCTCTGCTTTCAAGATGGCTCCTTGAATGTTGTGTCCTTCAAAGGTGAGGAGTGCTATGTCCTTATACGGCAAAAGAGCAGAAGAGCAAGAGAGAGTGAACCCACTCCCTGAATCTCTTTTTATGGCAGCATCAATCCATTCATGAGAGCAGAGCCCTTGTGACGAAAATACCTCCCCAAGAATCCAACCTTCCGACACCGGTACATTAGAGATTGTTTCCAGCACATCAGTTTTGGGGGGCACATTCAGACCATAGAGAGATCTTTCTATATTGAAAACTTAGCCATGCTGCTTCCTGACTTAAAACCCTTCAGTTAAGGTACACAGCCTTCAGCAAGGCACCTAAGACCCACCATGACACAGCCCCTGCCTGCTGGCCCAGACTCCTTCCACCAGTCCCATAGCTCAAGCTCAAGTTACCTTTTGATATGATTTGGCTGTGTCACCACCCAAATCTCATCTTAAATTGTAGTTCCCATAATCCCCATATGTCATGGGCAGGACCTAGTGAGAGATAACTGAATCATGGGGATGGTTACCCCCATGTTGTTCTTGTGATAGTGAGTTCTTATGAGGTCTGATGGTTTTATAAGGGGCTTTTCCCCCTTTACTTGGCACTCATTCTCGCTCCTGCAGTCCTGTGAAGAGGTGCCTTCCACCATGATTGTAAATTTCCTGAGGCCTCCCAAGCAATGTGAAACTGTTAGTCAATTAAGTCTTTTTCTTTATAAATTACCTAGTCTCAGGTATTTCTTCATAGCAGTGTGAGAACTAATACACCTTCGTGACTGACCACTTGTGGTTCCTCAGCAATTCCTGAGCCTCCTGCCTCTCCTCATTTTCTCAGGATGGAATACTGTGTCCTTTTTCTCCCCCACTGGACACAGCCACTTTCCTGCACTCAGCTCAGGCATCACCTCTAGGAGGCTTCCCCGGTACTCAGTATTCTCATCGTGCCCTGGAAACAATATGTTGCCTTAACAGGTTATACTGAAGTAAACATTTATGTGACTCTTTCCCAATAGCCGTGAAGCTCTTTTACAGTTGGGACCAGCTCTTAAGTCATTTTGGGGTTTCCAGCACCAAGCACAGTGCCTAGCACATAGTAGGCAGGCAATCAATGTTAATGAATTAAACTGATTAGTAATAAGTGCTTTTTGCTGACACATTACATCCACAACCTATGATACATTGAAAGTCCTTTTCCCTGATCACCATTGTCTTATAAATTTTGATTACAAGGACAAATGAATGAAATCCTGATGAAGAGGGATAAGGCCTGGAGGTCATATAAGCAAATTTTCAATTAAAATTCTGTTTTATTTTTAGTAGGGCCTATTTGGGGGGAAGTCTTTTGTCTTTTGATCCTAGCCCTTTTGACCTGTACTGGTTTTTTTTTTTTTTTTTTTTTTTTTTTTTTTTTTTTTTTTAAGACAGAGTTTCGCTCTTGCTGCCCACGCTGGAGTGCAATGGCGTGATCTCGGCTCACCTTAACTTCTGCCTCCCGAGCTCAAGCGATTCTCCTACCTCAGCCTGCTGAGTAGCTGGGATTACAGGCATGCACCACCACGCCCGGCTAATTTTGTATTTTTAGTGAGACAGGGTTTCTTCATGTTGGTCAGGCTGTTGACTTGTACTGTTTTAACAGGTAGGGCTGAAATGAAGTAGTCCCATAAATATATGTTCTGCACTACATTCACTTTTGGGTTCTTAGAGTTTACCGATTTTGATCTAAAAATAGGCCTGCCAGCAATATTTGCAATCTCTCATTCTAAGTCAATGCTTTTGGATCAAAGGCTTTTTGGATCCAGTGTAAAGTGGAGCCCCTTCAAAGGGAACACACAGGGGGAAAACGAAAACAAAACTAAACACCCGGTTAAGCAGGTGTCCTAGTGGAGTTCTCAACTTCTCCAGAATGCATGTGCACCGTCTATCGTTACTTGCCCCTCCCATAGGCCTGAGGGCCCAGTAGCCCCTGGTATCAGCAGAAGCCAGCAGCTTCCCTGGTGGGGCCACCTGCCCTCAGTTGACAGGCTTGCACGCGCCCAAGGTACCCTGGCCCACTCCGCAGAGGCCGCCGCTGCTGGACAGCGCAGCGGGAGTCACGTGTCCCTGTCCCGCCACTGCCCCAGGCCCTGGGCCCTCCCGGCCGCAGGGCAGAGGCCGCTGGATCAGGCGCACCCGGACGACCAAGGCTGGGCCCAGCCAATGGGCTGGCGGCGCCCGCATGACCCGCGCCGGCGGGAGGGCGTGGGGGAGGCAGGCCAGGCGCGCACGCTGCCGGGCCGTGTCGCCGCCCCGCCGCCGCCGGGACTGGAAGTGAGCCGCCTGGGCCCCGAGCGCCAGCCAGCCAGCGAGTGGGTCCCACAGCCGAACGCACCCGGGGCGAAGCATGGCGGCCGCGAAGGTAAGCGCCGGCGCGAGGCCGAGGGGAGCGCGCCGGCCGGATCAACCTCGGGGCGCGAGAGGCTCGGGCGCTCACGTGCCTGGATTGTTGAGACATGGGGGAGCAAAACAGGGTTCCGGGCAGCTGTTCCACCTTGCAGCTGCGGAAGGGAGGGGGCCACTCCTCCCGGGCAGCACAGGCGGACGGTGAGGGGACCGAGGCCCGACCTCGGATTGGAAACTTTTCGGGCCGAACACTCCCACTTGGCCCGGGAGGGGAGTTGTTGGTGCCTGATGGGGCTGAACCAGGGCAGGCGAGGAGGAGTGAGCGCGATTGGGGCCTCGTGCACCCCGGGCAGGGAAGCTCTGGCGGTCCTCTCGAGCTCCTGCTTCTGACCCCGGTGGTTGTTGACCCGGGTTTCTCCTCACCGGGGCCACAGCCCGGGCTGAAGCCTGATCCTATTACGTTTCAAGGGCTCCGCCCTCCCGCGGGTGGGGAAGTCACTTTGACTTCCGTTTTGGAAACTGTCTGGGAGACTTGGCCTGCACCTTTGTGAATAAAAAGTCCAAGGATTCTGTCCCTCCCCCCCTCTCCCATCATTCCCATCTTCCCTCTCCCTCTCCCCATCTGACAACACTTAGATACCCGCCCTGGAGCATTTGAGAGACTTCTTTTTGGAAACGATGAAACAGATTGTCCTGGGAGCCTGTCACTCCTGTGAAGTTGTACTTGAAAGGGATTCTGTGTAATGTGAATCATTCACTAACCCAGAGGAAAGGCAACTCCAACACTTGACCTTTCCTCTTTCACCATTTCTTGAAACCTGGACACCATTTCAGTCTCTTTGGACTGCATTTCAACTTCTCTGGCAGAATACCATATTTAGTCCCAATCACTTGAATCATTTGGAATTTATTGCTTTTAATTTAAGTTCATGAAGGCAGCCCTCTAATCAAGCCTATACAACTTCTTAGCTCATTTTAAGTGCAGTGAACTTAAATATACCTAACATTTCAAACATTTGTCCTTAATCAAAACTCTGTGATAACCCTCAAGAGGAAAACATGACCAACACATCATATTCCTATTTATTCAAGCAAACTAATCACATTTGCAATGGAAATTGTAAGCAGACAAATATATTTAAATGCTGTTCTATGACTTAAGTCTCTCCAGGCTCCCCAAATCTGTAGGCTTCTTCATGTTGTTAGATTCTGTGGCCTAAGTGGCTTTTCTCTTTTCTGTAATTACTACGAGTTCTGTCCTTAGGAAAGTACTCTGGGTGCGTGGGCTCATGTATGTGTGCATATGAACACACAGGTGTTTGTGTGTGTATACATATCTATCTATAACTGTTTTCAGCAGTTTCTGTAAGCATCACTGGGATTCAACTTTGAATTCTTCAACTTAACTCTTTCAAGCCCAATAGGCCTTGACCTTTTCTTTGTACTAAATATGCATGCAACCACAAAGTACAAGGCTTGGTATGAATTCCTTAAAGTAGGTGGGACGAGGTACCCGTTTGTTACTGTTAGTTTTGTATCTGCAGGTGATGTAAATAATTTTACTTTATTTGAAAGTAAAATAATTGAGGAACATAAATTGAGACGTGGGCATAGAAATGGAGTATAAGACTTGAGTAATAATAAGTAAAATAAGTGACCCAGTATAGTGGCTCACGCCTATAATTCCAGCACTCTGGGAGGCTGGGGCAGGCAGATCAACTGAGGTCAGGAGTTTGAGACCAGCCTGGCCAACGTAGCAAAACCCTGTCTCTACTAAAAATACAAAAAAAGTTAGCCAGATGTGATGGTGGGCACCTGTAATCCCAGCTACTCAGGATGCTGAGGCAGAAGAATAACTTGAAC
Organism: Ateles fusciceps; assembly: GCA_036589455.1. Lineage (NCBI taxonomy): Eukaryota > Metazoa > Chordata > Mammalia > Primates > Atelidae > Ateles > Ateles fusciceps. The sequence goes on along the minus strand of JAZHEH010000504.1, from coordinate 2,914,169 downwards.
CCAGGAGGTGGAGATTGCAGTGAGCCGAAATCATGCCACTGCACTCCAGTCTGGGCAACAGACTGAGACCCTGTCTCAAAAAAAAAAAAAAAAAGTAAAGTAAGTGTTACGGAAGTTGTTTCAACTTTTTGGTTATATTTCTACATAATAATAGAAATGTCATATATCACGGGCAGTTGATTTTTAGCTAAGTAACGAGTCAGGGAAAATGAAATTTTCATTTTTACTACTTGGGAGCTTGTGTTTTTATGTCTTCATTTGCCCTCACCTCTTTCTGGGATTTTTGAAAGCTCACTTCCTAAATACTTATATTTGCAATCTAGCCAGATATATAAAAATCAAGTCCGAGTAGATGGGAAAAACAGGATAAAGGGAAGGTAAGGCAAAGCCAGGACTAAAGTTAGTGGGAAATTAGGTGCTTACAAGAGGTGACTGCATTTTCTCCCAGCCAAAACAAAAAGGAAGTGATCAGTGAAGTCATTTACTTGGGAGAGAAGTCTTCTTATATTGCTCTCTGAGAGCAGTTTATTTTATATACTGTGGGTGAACTGCATTTGAAACTACCTGATTACCATAGATATATATCTGTGGGTTACAAAATGCCATTTATTATCATGTCGCTCATTATAACTAAATGGCAGTGCAGTAAATGTGGCCTTAAAAGGGCCCCTCAAAGAAGCTGCTGGTCTTATTCCAAGAATAAGTTAGACCAGCAGCTTCTTTGAGCTGCCTTTGGTCATCACCTTTATTGGTTGATTCTGTTGGCACCAGGCAGCCTGATTTAAAGGCTGTGCTCCTTGCTTTTTCCCTGGAGCATAGCTATTCCATGTTGCCAGCTGAACATAAAGCCATAGGGGTAGCGTTCACATTCCCTCTTAAAAGTTGAGGAGGCCGGGCGTGGTGGCTCATGCCTGTAATCCCAGCACTTTGGGAGGCCGAGGCGGGTGGATCACAAGGTCAGGAGATCAAGACCATCCTGGCCAACATGGTGAAACCCCGTCTCTACTAAAAATGCAAAAATTAGCTGGGCGTGGTGGTGCACGCCTGTACTCGGGAGGCTACTCGGGAGGCTGAGGCAGGAGAATTGCTTGAACCCAGGAGACAGAGGTTGCAGTGAGCCGAGATCGCGCCACTGCACTCCAGTCTGTTGCATGGCGATGGAGCAAGACTCTGTCTCAAAAAAAAAAAAAAAAAAAAAAAAAAAGTTGAGGAGCCTGGATAGGAGAGGACTTCACCTCAATGGAGTATTAGGAAATTGGGCTGAGACTCTGGGACTCAGCAATTGTAGGAGAATTCCAACACTCACTACATTCACAGTGACAAATTGAATATTTAAACAGATTTGATATTTTCTGGATAGATGTAGCCACAACTAGCAATTAGTTTCCTGATCTTTTCTTTCTTTCTTTGGTCCGTATACTTACTTAAATACAACTAATTATTTATGACCTTCCTTTAAATAGTTTTAATGGGGGAGACTGAGAATCTAGTCTTTGGCTGTATTTATTTTGAATTCTGCCATGGCAATTACTAATAAATGGTTCAAGAAGTTTTTTTTTTTTTTTTTTTTTTTTTTTTTTTTGTGAATGAACATTAATCTAAAACTCCTAGTATTCTGAGATTAACTCAAAAAGTGTCCATTCTCTTGCTGCCTACTTTTGTGGAAATACTCCTTATGAGTTCCCTCGTTAGATCTGCCTGTACCATTTGGGTTGTTTGAGTATTTCTTTTAAACATTTCCCAAAACTGATAGCTCCATTAAAAAAAAAAACAATTTTTTTTTTTTTTTTTTTGAGACAGAAGCCTGCTCTGTCACCAGGCTGGAGGGCAGTGGGACAATTTTGGCTCACTGCAACCTCTGCTTCCTGAGTTCGAGCAATTCTCCTGCCTCTGCCTCTGCCTCCCGAGTAGGGACAGGCGTGCGCCGCCACGCCCAGATAATATTTGTGTTTTTAGTAGAGACGGGATTTCACCATGTTGGCCAGGTTGGTCTCGATCTCTTGACATCGTGATCCGCCCCCCTCAGCCTCCCAAAGTGCTGGGATTACAGCTGTGAGTCACCGAGCCCAGCCAAAAAAATAATTTTTGAAAGGAGGTAATTGAGAGATCACGCTTTTCTTCTCTTCTGCCCTTTTTTTAGTTAAAGGGGAACTTTCTTCTTCGTCATTCATGAAATTTATTTATTAAGAATAATGTAACTAAACTATATGAACCTACTAGAAGTTAGAATATGCTCCCTTGAGTTGAAACCTAAGTTCTAGGGTAAAACTGAACACAAGCCAATAATTTGGGTGAAATTAGCCTAGAACTAAAATACGGAAATTTGGGGGCACATTAAAGCATTAATAATAATGAAAATTTGGTCTGTAGGACTAGTACACTTAATATTGACTTTCCATTCTTAGATGAGTTGTTGTTGTGATCATTGATTCATTTATTGTGTATTGTGCTCTTTCCAGTGTTGCATATGGGTCTAAACTTAGGATACTAAAATGAATTGCTAGCTGGGCATGGTGGCATACATCTGTGGTCCCAGCTACTTGGGAGGCTGAGGCAGGAGGATCAATTGAGCCCAGAAGGCAGAGGTTGCAGTGAGCTGAGATAGCGCCACTGTATTCCAGCTTGGGCGACAGAGTGAGATCCTGTCTCAATAAAATAAAATAAAATAAAATGAATTGGACTCCATCAGGGTGTTAAAGAAAACCAAAACAATTCCAGGGGACTAAGTTCTCTCATGGAAATGCCCTACTAAGAGGTTTGTTGGAGCAGTAGAGGAAGAGCCCATTTCTGAGGAGGTGAAGGAAGTCTTCTGAAAAGTGCTAGTATTTCAGAAGGAATGGATGGGGAAGAAGAAAGATCCAATCCAGTGGTTGGAAACAAATGAAGGGTAGGGAGGTGAGAGCACATGCTACATTTAGGTAATAGCAGGTAATAAAAGCTAAAAGCGGCTGACACTTACTGAGCGCTTACTAGATACCAAATTCAGTTCTAAATATGTTTCGTTGTTGATTCAGTTAATGCCTTAGCCTGAGTTAGTTACTATCATCCTTTTATATAGAGGAAGGCTCTGAGTTACGTGATGTTAGTGGCTCAAGATCTGATAATTAGGGCCTAACATGGTGGCTCACACCTGTAATCCCAGCACTTGTTAGGCAGAGACGGGTGGATCACCTGAGGTTAGGAGTTCAAGACCAGCCTGGCCAATATGGTGAAACCCCATCTGTACTAAAAATAAAAAACAATTAGCTGGGCATGGTAGCACATGCTTGTAATCTTAGCTACTCTGGAGGCTGAGGCAGGGGAATTTGATTGAACCCAGGAGGCAGAGGTTGGAGTGAGCCAACATTGCACCATTGTACTCCAGCCTAGGCCACAGAGCAAGACTCTGTCACACACACACACACACACACACACACACACACACACACACACACACACTTTAAGTTATAGGGAATAAAGTTTATTTTGGCAGATAGCATTAAACAAAATTAAAGTTGCATACATTAGTAACATAACATCCTTAATTTGGTATAAGTGTGACATATTTTCTTGCTTTTCTGTGTTCTGCTAAATCACCATACCTAATCATCATCACTTATCCTGATTTGTCGTTCATGATAAAATATATTGATGTTATTAAAGATATTCTTCAAATGGCAGATTTTTTTCTCCCCTGTGGTAAAAACTCTACTAGGTATTTGGTGATATAATAAAGCAAATCAGTTTTTGTGCTAGGAATGGAGGAAAGAAGGTTTGAGTTGTTTTTATGCTACCATGATGATGATGATTAAAACAACAAGTTTCTGTGGTTCTACTGTTTGAGTTTTAGGGGTTCTTAACTTGTTGGAGCTGGCTGGCCTTGGAATTTTTGTTAACGCAGTGATCTTTACTCTTTCCCTCCTCAGTCGTGTCACCCTTTACCAGGAGAGTCCTGGAAATGGAGTCCTAGAAACATTTGTAATTGGTCCAAGTTCCCTGGAATGCCTTTGCTTTTAGCACTGCTCTAGGCCAGTAGTTCCCTGCACATTGAAGTCTTCTGGACTGGTATAAAAAGTGCTGATGCCTGAGTTTCACTCCAGAGATCATGATTGAATTGGACGTGAGTGTGGCCTGAGCCTCAGGATTTTTAAAAGCTTGACAACCACTGTCATTTTTAGTGCATGTCCTTCAGGAGACCTTCTGCTGGCTCCTTCTTGGGATAAGAAAGGAATGTAGTGAGATTAAGTTAAAGTCCCTGGGGTATCAGTTCAAAGGAAGGGTAGGTACAGGTTTCTCCAAATTCTCTTCTTTCTTGACAGTTTTGTTTCAGTCCTGCCTGGTGTCTCCTGGGTGCTTATACAATTTATACAGTTTTGTGATAATTTTAGAATATAGGTTTTATTCCCAAAATTGATTGAAAACTCCATGTGTCTCCTGCAGAGTCTCAGTGGTTTTTTTGTGATCAGAGAAGGTGCTGGAGGAGGGAAATATTACAAAGAGTAAACCTGGTCTCAGAGCCCTCTCCTGGGCTAACCTCATCCAGGGCCATGTAGTGCCAGTGTTTAGGTCACTTAGGTCAGCTTAGGCTTTAGAGCAAATAGAGAGTTAGAAAGGTATGGGGAGAGTTGAAAGGTGATGTGTAGTGTAAAAAAGTCAGGGAGCAGGTCTTTTTTGGATACTGAGTTCTTTTAGAAGATTGTCAGAGGAGCTCTAACTCCTCGGTGCTTTGGCCTCTTAGACCTTTAGTCCAATGACCAGTCTCTGTTTTTGATGAATTCTTAGAGGAAACCATTCCTCCCTTTGTTCTCCACTATGTGTGAGGATTATCTGCTATGGCATTCCTGCTGAGTGCCTTCAATTCTCTGCCATTTGCTGCTTCATAAGCAACAACAGGTTTCATCATAAGACTCTACGGATTTGCCTTAGGGTGGATCTTGGAACACAGGAATGTGTGACGCTGAGACATGTGTTGGTTCTGCTTTGGGAGTAAGGCTGAGACGTATTGGTTCTGCTTTGGGGTAAGGAGGGGGATATGCCTTTGTGTAGTAATACAATTCTTTTAGTAGAGTATTTAACAACAACTGATCAAACCCTGTTTTCATGGCCTGTTTAACCAGACAGGACTCTAATTGGGTGGAAACGAACTAAATGAAATGCCCTTCTCCTAAAAGTGACCAGTAATCTCAATTCTAAACCTGTTGGCTTTTCCTCATTTCTGGGCTCGTGTGATCCTGTGTCCCACCCTTCCTTTCTCATCATCTGCTTTCATGACGTCCCCTTTCTTCATTGGCCTCTAGCCTCCTATTACCACTTTATTCTCCTTTGCAGGTGACGGCAGCTGCTGCTGCTGCTTCTGCTGCTTCTTTCTTCTTTCCTCCTCCTCCTCCTCCTCTTTCTTCTTTCTTTCTTCTCCTTTCTTCTTTCTTTCTTCTTCTTTCTTCCTCCTCCTCTTCCTTCTTTCTTCTTTTTCCCAGCAAAATATGTTTTTATTTTAGGGTTTAGCAGCATGACATGTGCCTATAGAATGATAGTACACTTTGCCCTAGTCTTCAAAACAGAATATACTAATTTACCAATCAGGAATTTTGGCCAAAAAGGCAGTGTTTTTCTCTTCCCTGTACAGGTCAGGTATATTTAGGTCCAGCACGAATTCTGCACCTTTTGAGAAGCATTACTTTAGCTAAAATCCAGAAATCTTTCACTTTTTCTGAATCTAACCAAGGATCTTTCTTTTTTTTTTTTTATTTACATTTAAAAAAATAATTTCAACTTTTATTTTAGATTCAGGAGGTACATGTGCAGATTTGTTGCCTGGGTATATTGCATGATGCTGAGGCTTGTGTTCCAGTTGACCCCGTCACCCAGGTACTGAGCATAGTACCCAATAGTTAGTTTTTCAACCCTTGTCCCCCTTCCTCCATCCCCCCCCAAGTAGTCCCCAGTGTCTGTTGTTGCCATCTTTATGTCCTTGAGTACCCATTGTTTAGCTCCCACTTATAAATGAGAACATGTGGTATTTGGTTTTCTGTTCCTGAATTAATTCACTTAGGGTCATGGCCTCCAGCTGCATCCATGTTGTTGCAAAGGACATGATTTTGTTCTTTTTTATGTCTGCAAGGTATTCCATAGTGGATATATACCACATTTTCTTTATGCAATTCACCATTGATGGGCAGCTAGGTTGGTTCCCTGTCTTTGCTGTTGTGAATACTACTGCGCTTTGTGGGCTTCTCTTCGTTCCACCTGGACACCTGGAAGGTTGGTGTCCCCCAAGGCTGTGCCTGAGATCCTCTCTTCCTTCCAGCTCCTGCTGCACTACCTGCCTGTTAATGGGGATTGGCTCCATGTTGCTGCTTAGCCTAGGTGGCTCTCTCAAGCTCTAGCCCTGCATTTTTAGCTGGAAAACCCACTAGTCTGTCTCAAAGATATTTCAAACTCTGCTGACCTAGAACTCACTAGTTCCTAGAACTGTATTCATCTTTTTGGTCATTCCTGACTTCAGCCTGCAGCTTCACTTTCCTAATAGTTAAAATTTCCTAAGAGAGACATCATCAGCAGTAATTGGATGTGGGAAAAGAGGTGGATCAGTGAAACCCTTCTACATCCCGAGAGCATCTATGTCCTATCTTCTCCATTCAAATTCAGGTCCTCATTGTTTTGTAGTTGTACCGTTGCTGTGATCTCGTCCCTGCATCTCCCCTCTCCATTCTGTCCAGACTGCCAAAGGACTTTTCTAAGATTGGCTCTTGTTGCCATGATAATAGCTGTACTGTGTTCACGGGTACAATATGAGCAGCTTTAAAAAATGCATTCAAGTGCATAAGTGACAACGCCTGTCTGTCAGCACCTACACTGAGCTGGGCTTCCAAAACCAAGTAAGCTACTTGATTTGTTTTCAAGAAGCTCAAAGTCTTCAGGGATTGATATAACCAGATAATATAAAGACTCAAGCTTCATTATTTGATCTTTATAATCATCTACAAGGTAGCAGGGAAGGTGTTGATAACCTGATTTGTCAGGTAAAGAAACCTAAGGCTCAAAAAGATTATGCAAATAATAATAATAACATTAGCTTACATTTATATAACACTTATAAAAGCCAGACACTGTTCCAAGCAATTTATATCTACTAATTTAATATTCATAACAATCCTATGATATGTAAGTGCTCTTACCTTCATAATATAGATGAGAAACTCATCTATACAGAGTAGTGAAGCTCTTTTTTTTTTTTTTTTTAGACAGAGTCTCACTTTGTTACCAAGGCTGGAGTGCAATGGCACGATCTTGGCTCACTCCAACCTCTGCCTCCCAGGTTCAGCCTCCTGAGTAGCTGGGATTACAGGGGTATGCCACCACACCCAGCTAATTTTTGAATTTTTTTTTTAGTAGAGACAGGGTTTCACCATGTTGGTCAGGCTGGTTTTGAACTCTTGACCTTGTTAATCTGCCCGCCTCAGCCTCCCAAAGTGCTGGGATTATAGGCATGAGCCACTGTGTCTGGCCTAGTTAAGTTCTTTGAGACACAGAAAGATTACGTAACTTGCCCAAGGTCACACTGCTTGTAAATAGGAGAGCTACACAGGCAGCCTTGCTCCAGAGCCCAAGCGCATAACCACTCTGCTACATTGCCCTCTTTAATTTACCTTCCTATATAGTGTGGCTTCTGTTGCCTGCAGAATAAAATTTAAACTCTTTAGGCAGCAAAAATCTCCTTGGTCTTGGCTGTATTTTCAATACTTTTAATACTTTCCCAGTATTTCCTCATACTCATTCAATTTTCATATTCTTCATAGCAGTTTGTGAATGGGACATATCAACCCATTCACATTTCTTGCCATAAAGCTATGGCAACAGGGTAGCAGGATAAAGGAGAGTCTGTTTATTTATTTATTTAACATAGAGCTTAGTCAGAGACAGAAATGTTTTTTTTTTTTCTTTTTTTTTTTAGCCTTTATCAGAAAGAAATACTTCTTTCATTTCTCCATATTGGTGGTCAGATATCTATCTATATATGTATTTATTTATTTTTGCCTAAGTTCTTCTCTTCAGTTTTCAAAGGGGCTGTGGTTCTCTTTTCCCATTTCTTGAAGCCCCTGTAGGAATGCTAACACCCATGTCCTAAGATTACAGTTTTTATAGTTGGTTTGTTCTAATCAATATTCAGATATGGTCCACAGATGGCTGGTTGATAAGTCTTTTAAATCCTGTTAATCTATAGGTTTTCCAGCCCCCTTTTGTTCGTTTCCTTGCAGTTTATTTGATGAGGGAATTGGGTCATCTTTCCTGTAATTTCCCACAATTTGAACTTTGCTGATTACATCTTTGTGGTGTTCCTTGGCCTCAGTATTTCCTGCAAGTGACAGTTTGATCTAAACACTTAATCAAGTCAGAGTCTTTTTAGGTTTTAGATAGAATACTTCCTAGATGGTGCTGAGTGCTTCCCATCAGATTGCTGAGTACTTGGTACTAGGTACTCACATGAGGAGGCACCTAATTCTTGTTTGTTTCCTGTGATGTTACATTTTGGTCAGTGGGTTTAGATGTCATCTTAAGTCTCCCAGCTTTTTGCATAATGGTTTTAATTAGCTAAGTTCAAATATTGACATTTGCCCTTCCTGGTGTTAAGAGTGATTTTCATTCTTTAAATACACACACTTATGTGTGTGTATGTATATTAGTTATGTATGTGTATATTATATATATATATTAGTATATATCATAATTGTTATAAAAATAATGGCAGTTAAAATTAAGTTGGATATTAATTAATGGGTACAGAGTTTGTGTTTGGGATGATGAAATTGGTAGTGGTGATAGTTATAGAACATTGTGAATGTGCTTAATACCACTGAATTGTATACTTAAAAATGATTAAAATGATAAACTTTATGGCATGTATATTTTACCACAATGAAGACAAATCAATCGGAAGTAGATTGTAATACATTGAATTAAAAAAATCCATCACAACATAATGAGTGGTAATTATTGCTCCCTAAAAGGAGCCAAAGTGAGATGGAAAGTAGACTGGTAAAGCTTTTTTTACCGAAGAATGCTAGCTAATCAAGGTAGAAGCTATGCTAGAATTAGAAAAAGGAAAAAAACATGACTTTGCCACCTACAAGTAATAATTGATTCAGGCATAGATTGTCATTGGATGCTGAAGCCTTTCAGTATAAGACTGTTGGAATTCCCATTGCCTCAATGCATCTCCTAGTAAATTACTTGCTGTTTACAAAGGGACAAAAGTACCTTTAGAATGGAGAGATCTGCTTCAATTCAGGAAATAGGATAAGCTAGCATTACGTACTGACTGATATTATGCAATGGGAAGTATACCACATGAACCTAAAAGAGTTCTTGCCAAAAATATTTAATCTGAATCTAATCATGAGGAAACAATCAGACAAATCTAGAAAATAGGACATGCTGCAAGACCTCTGGCCTGACTTCAAAAATGTCAGTGTTAGGAATGAAGAAGGCTGGAGTAAAGGAGACTCCCAAAAAGACCTGAGGATCAAATACAATGCTTGAGCCTGGGTTACAAACAAGTAAAGAAAAGAACTGAAACAGCTATAATATGGGAACTGCATATTAAATGATATTGTTTTAGTTTGCTAGGACTGCCATAACAAAGTACCACAGACTGGATGGCTTAAACAGCAGAAATTTATGTTTTCACAGTTCTGGAAGTTGAAAGTCTGAGATCGAGACCCAGCAAGTTTGGTTTCTCCTGAAGCCCTCTCTCCTTGGCTTGTAGATGGTTGTCTTCATGTAGTTCCCTCTGTGTCTGTATCCTAATTTCCTCTTTATGTAAGGACATCAGTCTTATTGGATTAGGGTCCCCTTCATCATCTCATTTTAACTTAATACCCTCTTCAAAGACCCTGTCTTCGTATATGGCCAGTCATCTTTTGAGGGGCTAGGATTGGGACTTCAGCATATGAATTAGATGTAGCGGACACAGTTCAGCCCATAAGTTATTGAATCATTTAAAAATGTCTTGGGTGAGATAATGATGTCAAGGTTCTGAAGGGGAATGATCTTTGCTGCTGATTTGTTTTATGTTTCCTCCAAGATTTTAAACTCTTGAGGACAAGGATATTCTCTAGACACAGATATGCCTCAGAGTAACTGTTGCATAGCATTTGGACACTGCTGGTTGAATTGTCCATTTACTTGGCATGCCAACACATGGCAAAGTAAAGGGAGAAGGAGATTTTCTGCTGCATGTGTATGGTTTGGTGTAAACCTTTTTCTAATAAGCCATTTCTTCAATCCCCTCCATCCCCCAACAAAATATATGATGAGAATTTGGAAATACTTGAGGAGTTGTGCATGGGTAATCTCCAGGTGAGCACATGATAGAAAATCATAACATCAGAACAGCCCTTGGCAGGGATTGTGCTGTCCCAAGATAGATAAATCTCTGTGACTACAGAAAGTCTGCTTAGAAAGGAGGCGGCTAGAGAAACACTCTCCCTTTTGATTAGAAAAGCCCAGGTACATAGGAGGGCAAAATTCCCAGCAGGTCCAAACAGTGTGTTCCATTGCTGATGTTTCATCTCAGCTAGTACCAGTGGTACCCTGGGTCATCAAGTGGCTTGAAAGACAAGACTGGTGATATTCTGTGTCTTCTTTGACTTTGCTGTGCCCACTGGCAAGGAATTTCATTTGCTTCTGAGAATTCACACACTCATTTTATTGCAGGTCGATGTTGATTCTGAGTTTGAGGATGCCACCATTGCCTTCCAGCTCAGTTCCAGAAGTGAAAGCTCAGCCCCAGATTCTCTTTTTATGGTGGTTCATGGAGATTTCAGTTACTCCATTTGTGGTGTCCAGCAGCAACTTGAGAAGAGCCTAGTCTTGACCTTTGCCCAATTTTCTATTGGTTTATTTGCCTTTTCACATTGATTTGTTCTAAGAGCGCTTTAAGAACATTGCCCCTTTGTCCTATCTATTGCAAATTATTTGTTGTTGTCGTTGTTCTCAGTTGTTGTTTAACTGATTTATGTTCACTTTTTAAATTCTTACGTCAAATATTTATCATTTTTTTCTTTATGGCTTCTGGATTATATGGCTTGTGAGTTTGTTGTGTTTGAAATCAGCTTCCCTACTTAATATTACATAAGAAACCACCTGTGCGTTCTTCTGGTACTTTTTATAATTCTCTTTCTCTCCTTTTAAATATTAACTCTGATTCAGCTGCAGTTCTTTTGGTATAAGATGAAAGGTAGGGAGCCAGTTTAACTTTTGTTTTTCAACCGCAGGAGTTCATGACCCTTCACTAGTGCCACCATCATCAGCCAGAGAGACCTGCTGCTAATTCAGCCTGAATCTGCTGGTTCAGTCTTCAGAGGAAATCTGATTAGGTCAGAAAGCCAAGATCACCTCCCTGCAGGGCTCAAGTATCTGCTGCTGCCTCAGTCAGCTAGGCTGCTCTGAATATGAAGAATAACTGGGAAGCATGGCGCTGCTAGATTATCTCAAGTAGTGCTGTTTTCATTCAGTCCTTATTCTCTTAGCAGATGAGAAAACTAGAGGTCATGCTGCTGGTTAACAGTGGAGTCAGATTTAACTGTTCCATTGCAAAGTTCATAAAACAGGAAACATTCTATGAGGGGAATCTGGTCGGAGAATCCTGGAGAAAAAGGCATTTGACTTAGTCCTTGAAAGAACGAACAGCAGCATTTTTAAACTTCTAACTAGGATATTTCCCAAAAAGTGCAAAACTGGAATAGTGTAATGAACATTCATCTCCCTATGTAGCCAGTAGTAATTATCACTTTATGGCCAATATTGTTTCATTTATACCATGCTCTCTCTCCTCCTTCCATCCCTATGTTTTTTTTTTTAATTAAAAAAAATTTTTTTGAGATGAAATCTTGCTCTGTCATCCAGGCTGGAGTCCAGTGGTGCGATTATGGCTCACTGCAGTCTCAACATCCTGGGCTCAAACAGTCCTCCCACCTCAGCCTCCTGAGTAGTTGGGACTACAGGCACATGCCACTGTGCCTGGCTAATTTATCCTCACATGCTTTTCAAAGCAAACTCAGCCATCATATCATTGTATCTGTAAATATTTTATGTATCTCTAAACACGAGTTCTTCAAAGCACTATCACAATATCATTATTGCACCTCAAAAATTATAGTAATTCTTCAATATCTTCAAGTATGTATTCTCTACACATTGTACACATTTCCCATATTGTCTTAAAATTTTTGAAATAGTTGTTGAATTGTCATGTAAATAAGGTGCATGCATTACAATTGGTTGATGTGTCTTAATTTTTTTTTTTTTGAATTACAAAGCTACGGTTAATACTTTAGGGTGAGCCCCACAAGAATAAAAAACACTGGGAAGGGCTAACTCTCTCACCCCCAGGAGTGGCCCAGAGGAAGAGAGGCTACCTGAGGGGAAGGAAGCACCAAAGGGACCAGCTGCAGACTCATGGCAAGGGGAAGCCATCGGTGCTGGGACCTGTGATCATTACAGGAGGAAGCTCAAGTGTGGTAGGACTGGCCCCAGGCACACAAGTGAAGGGCAAGAGGGATTGGTGTGAAGCCACAAAGCTACTTGGGTTCTTCCCCTCTTCTTGTTTGCCTTCTGCTGCATGATCTCTGAGTCCTGGGGGTTAAAGATGATGGGGCACTGAGAAGTACCAGAGGGCAAAAAGAACAAAATACAGGGGGATGAAGGGCACAGAGGAGAAGATGGAAGTGGATGGGACTAAGCTCAATGTTTGGCTGCTGTACTCCCACCCTAGGAGAACAAGAGAAGAGAGCTAAGGCTCAAAGGCAATCAGTCTCCATCCGGCTGTTGCCCAAGAGGTCGGAAGTCTCGCCACACAGGCCTAAGGCTTTCTATTCTGTGTTGAGTACCACACCCAGCAACACCAGTGAGAAGGTTGGGAGAAAGAAGGAGAACCGGGAACAGCAAGGAGGGCCAGAAGCACTGGGCTGTCGTAACCAGAACTGTATCTGAAATGGGAAGCTCCCTGCCCTGGCCCTGAAGGTCAGACCCAGGGATGCTCAGAAATCAGACTCTGTGTCTTCATTTTCTTTTGATCTCTGGATTCTTTTGCCCGCTGAATCCTGTGCTCTCTTTCGTCTGAAAGACAGTGTCACATAATGACTGAAATCATTGTCACATAATGATTTCAACCATTATGCTCTCTTTTCCTCTGAAAGACAGTATCACATAATGGCTGAAATCATTATGTGACAAGGTTTTGCAATCAAATTAGGGCTCTGCTACTTGCCAACTGTGACTTGGGCAAGTTACTCAACCTTTCTGTGCCTCAGTTTCCTCATCTGTAAAATGGGCATAACTATGTCTACTCCTCGGGGCTGTTGAGAGTGTCAATGAGCTAATGTTTCCAAAGCATTAGAGTCATGTCAGAAGTCATGGGCTGTGTGAGAGGGGCCAGGAGGGCTCACTCAAGTGCGATGTTGTGTTGTTTTTGAGATGAGTCCCCCGCTGCGCAGAGAGCTCCTTTCCTTTTCCTTTCTGCTTCCTTCTGGTTCTTGACTATACTTCAGTTAGATGAGGTTGATACATAGCAGAATTTTGAACAGGTAAGGCATTATTTAGTGGAAATAACTTCTTTATTGTCCTTTCATTTTTGCCTTTCTCTTCCTCTGTATTTATTAAGTTTGCTCTTCTGTCTCAGAAGTGTTTAACTTTTTATGGCATTGTCTGGACTTCAGCAACTTGTGATCTCCGAAGTAGAACCTTTCAGCACTTTATAAATATGTCATATGCTTTTTATATTCCTTTGTTTCCCATCAGGAACATACATCTCAGTCTTCAGAACAGCACAATCAGTTTTTATTCATTTAAGGAGTAGTAGTAATTTGACACTTGCTAATATGTAACAAATTATATTGGGCGTGGTAATTAAAATTGCAGCTGGTTCCTAATTATACTGTAAACTTGATGCTTAAAAAAATTGAGCCTGAGTTTAGCATAAAATACTGGAGAATAATATGCTGCACTAGGCAGGTCTGCCTTCTACTGAACCATAGGCATTTCTGAATCATAATGCCAAATTTAAAAGACTTTATTTTAAATTGGTTTCAGTTACAATGTTGTCCAGTGGCTTGATTCCTGAAGGTAGCTTTAAAGTCCCCCTTTTTGCTTAATAAACTCTGAGAATATCCTCCAGGTATTATAATTAGTGTCTAAATAACCCAAGCTCAGGGGTCATTTCTGGCTGCATGATCTACTAGTATTCATTTAAGACTCTTTTGTGCCTCAGCTTCCTTATTTGAAAAATGGGGACATTACTCACTCTTCCCCTTAAAACGTTTTAGTGATACAGTATTTAAATGAAATAAGATATAAAGCCATTAGCACAATGCCTGACATAGAGTTAAGGACCCAATAAAAATTAGCTGGTCATTGTTATTGCTATAATTAATAATAAATGATCCAGCTCCAAAGACTACCTCTGTGACCCTCAACTTTAGCAGAATAAGAGTATTAATTCTGCTGCCACTCTTCCTTATGTTAGCGTGTATCATCATACATTTTATACCAACCACTTGTCGATAAGTCAACTTTCCCTGTTTGGGGCAGGGTCTCTGGTTTATTGGGTGTTTTCTCCTTTGTCCTGGTACTGGGCCTGGTACACTGTAGCCTTCCCATAGGTGATTGTGTTGAATAGATGAGCAAGTAAAGCATCACCATCTAAGGAGTGGTTGTTAGCTGGGGATGGAGTAGTTTGGCCCCCAAGGGGATTTTTTTTTTTTTTTTTAGTAATATCTGGAGATAGTTTCTTGGTTGTCACAGCTTGTGGGGGAAGGGGTTGCTACTCACATCTAGTGGGTAGAGGTCAGCTTAATAACAATAATAGTGAAATCCAGAACTAGTATGTTTCAGGCTCTTTTGGCATAAAGAACCCAGCTAAAACACCACCATTCATTCTTAACTGTTATACTCTGCCTCTTAATATCAGAATTTTAATGATGATGGCTTTATAGTTTATGCTTGTCTACAGCAGAGCAGAGTTAAATCTAATGTACTTCACAACCTACTGAATCCTTCAGATAAACATCTCTAGTACCTCTGAAATGACTTGCTGGTGTAATTACCCAGTGGGTTAACATTTGTGGTGTCTGATACTTTGTAAGTCAACTGTTGAGTGAAATGAAGTTTTGCCAGCTGATTACATAGAAATGTTGTGGTTTGAAGAATGCTTAACATGGCATCTTGTCTCTATACTAATTTATATTTCAGTAACTTTTTTCATAATGACTACTCTTCATTTATTAGGACTTAGGGAAACTGTAGGATGAAGGATGAGTGACTGAGTGGTTTCAGTAAAAAATTATTTTCTTAAATTTGAGATACCTTTTTCTTCTTCCCAAGTTAATGGTAACTGTGTGGTTTTAGGGAATTCCAAACTTTCTTTTGCAATTACTGATTGTATCAGTCAGGGCTCACTTACAAAGAACAGAATCTACTCTAGCTGGTTTAAGCAGAGAGAGATTTATTACAGGGTATTAAATGGCTTAGACAATTTGTTGGGAAGGTGAAAAAATAGACTTGAGGTTGAGCTCTCAAGAATGACATCTAGAGTCTCAAGCAGAGCAGGCCACCAAGACAACAGTGACCTCCTGTGCAGTCAGAATGCTGCCTGCCAAGTGGAGAGTGTTTCAGGACCATGTGGCCACTGACATAGGAGAGCAGGAGGTTGCCACAGGAAAACTAGACACTTCCAGCAAGGGTGCTTGCTTGGCAGAAACAGCAGAAGGTGACCCCCAACTCCCAAACCTTTGCCAAATCTCACTCAGTTTCATCTAGTTGACAGCACATAGGCTGCATAGCAGCAAGAGAGTCTGGGAATTGTAGTTTTAGCCTTCCACTGTCCTTAGTATAGGAAGATAAAGAAGGAGTATGGGCCCCAGCTTCTAAGTGGTTAGGTTACACCCAAGAATACTTTTCTTTGGGATTCAAGGCCACCTACTGCACTATTTCCTCAGGTTCAAAAGACTATGCAGGGCTGTTTCTCCTTCTGTCTCCCTTTCCTGCTTGTCACTGCATGCTTATTTACACCCACCCACCCCCACACACACCCAGAAGCTTGCTTTTGATGAGCTACCTCTTTGAGTTTGTATTTCTTATCTAAGGCAAATAATTACTTTAGGATGGTAGAATTTTCAGTGTAAGTCTGTGCTTGCCTTGGCTTTTGGATGTTTCAGGTTTGGGAGGGTGACTGGGGAAGTATTGGCAAGGAAGGGCTGTGCTGTACAGTTGGTGACATAGCAGCTGAGGTTGGGCTTTAGATTGTAACGCAGTTGTTCTCAGCCCACCCACACATTGTAATTTCTTGAGGGAGCTTTAAAGACACCCATTCTAGAGATTTTCATTTGATTGACCGTTGGGATGGTTTGGATTCTATAAAACCTAAAAGTCCTTCAGGGAACTTGAATATGCAGCTAGGGCTGAGAACCAGTCTTATAATCAGTACATTAAAATTGGACATTATCTAAAACTGTGGTTCTTAAACTTTAACTCCATCAGGGTCACCTGGAGAGTTTGTTAAACCCTAGGGGGATTTCTGGGCCTTACCCACTTTCTGATTCTGTGGGTCTAGGATGAGCGTGAGAAATTCATAGTAATCTGTAAAGGATCCTTTTCTTCTTAGTGATTTACTCTCTATGTTTGAAAAAATAAAACTACTTGATTAAAAATTCTTGATATAAAAATTTTGTTTTAATGTTGGAATCTATTCTTACAAATGCAAATTCAGAGGAATAATAATAAAATCAGTCAGTTATAACAATAGTAGCTATAAATATTTACATGCTATCAATATATGAGAAAAAAATGTAACAGTGAAAATAAGCCTTCTGGAAACAATCTAAAGTTTGATGACTCTTCTAAACCCCAAGAATGAACTAAGTCTAATAATTCCAGGCTTCTAAAGTCCAAGAATGAACTAAGTCTAATAATTCCAGGCTTATGTGATACAAAGTATGCATGCTGAACAGCTGTTCTGAATTGACTTTAGAAGGGTGGCTACATTTTTGTGGCTTCCTTTTCCAGCTCATAGAACCTCCTGGGGTATTGGTTTTGCCACCAGGTAGAATTCATTGAAATACGCCTTCAGAAAACTGGTACATCTCATTGTAACTTTGCATTGTCTTCGATGAAGTTGTATTTAAGTGTTCTTCATTGATAGCAAATGACACTTAAACAAGAAGATAGGAATGGGAGGTGGCAGTAGAAATGGAAATTCCAAACAGCCACAGAGCACTTGACTGGTGAATAATAGATGGAATTACTGTAGAGATGAGGCCCAGGAGGCTGGTAGTAATTTTTCTGAATCCATCCCCCTGTTGAACCATACTTATCTGTGCTTAAATAGACTATACCAGGACCTGATACAAATTTCAGTGGGCCTCAGGGAAATCCTGCGGTGATCATTAACCATTTGCTGTACCTGGAACTCTGGGTTGGGGGGTAGGATAGCTGCGACGATTATGAGTTAGGATGGCCACAATGTTTATTTAGTGGTTGTTGAGTGTGTTTGAAGACCCATGAGTTCCTTTACTTTCTCTTTTGCTAATTTCTCCCCTCTAAATGATGAGCTAGTTTACCTATCATTTATATTTTTTAAGGAGTAAACATGGTAGAGCATAAACATCTTTGGATAAATAATACAAATAGTAATAGACACCATTTATTAAGCACTTTAATCATATGGCCTCTTTGGTGCTAAGCACTTTATGTAATCATCTCATATTACTCTTCTAGCTGTCTGGGACTTCCCATTTTATAAATGAGGAAAGTGAGGCTGAGAGGGCAGGGCCTCTAGGTCACACAGCCAGTGAGTTTATGAGGTCGGTCTTGCTCCCTGTTTGAGGATGATCCGACAATAAGGCCATGTTCTTTTTTTTTTTTTTTTTAATGGAGATGGGGTCTCACTATGTTGTCCAGGCTGGTCTCAAACTCCTGGGCTCAAGTGATCCTCCCACCTTGTCCTCCCAAAGTGCTGAGAATATAGGCATGAGCCACCATTCCTGTAAGATCATGTCCTTAATCACAACATTGAATAGACACTACACACTGTTAGGAGAAATTAGGAGAGGTTTTGATTTTTAGGCATGTACTATATAGCATTATGTACCACATAAGGATGTTTTCATCAATGAAGGACTGCATATACGATGGTGGTCCCATAAATCATAATGGAGCTGCCCTGTATACCTATACACTGTACCACTTTTTATATTTTAAAACAATATTTTTACCATACCTTTTCTATGTTTAGATACACATTATTTTACAGTTGCCTATAGTATTCAGTACAGTAACATGTTGTATAGGTTTGTAGCCTAGGAGCAATAGGCTATCTCATTTGCCTAGGTATGTGTAGGTTATACCATCTAGGTTTGTGTAAGTACATTGTAGGATGTTCACACGAAATCACCTAACAACGCATTTTTCAGAATGTGTCGTTGTTGTTAAGCAATATGTGACTGTATTATATTGCCAGTTAATGGAAGTTATCATCACTTTGAAGTGGCCTGTAATATGGGTGAGTAGGAAGGGTACTACAGTAAGAAATGGAATATTTGGGATCTGATCTCAGCTCAGAAAACATTTAGAAATGTCAGTACAGATTGGCACTTAATCTGACTTTTCAAGGGAAATAATTGATGCTTTCTGAGCTTTGGTTTTCTCTCCTTTAAAATTAGGGGAGTAATATCCATCCTATCTGACTCTGATTTTCAGTGAGAATCCAATGAGATAATAGGCATGTGTTAGGTGACATGCCTTATAAGTGTTGGGTCGTTCTCTGACTTTGTTTTGATTTGTGTTCTCTGCCCTAAATCTTGAGAGGGTTACAAAGGAAACACTTTTTTTTTTGGCCCTCTGAGATGTAGTTCTGATGTAGAGCACTGAATATACATTTCAGGATCCTTAAACAGAAATGAGCTATGTAAATTTAGAGCAGGGTAATTTACTCCGAAATAGTGTTGCCCAGGGAAGATCTTACAAAGTTCATGGCATAAAGAATTAATTAGATTTTAACGGATGTGGTATTCAGATACAGCAAAAATACTTCATTTTGTGGAAAGTTTATTTTGCTTTTAAGAGGAAAACAGTTAAGGACTTAGGTTACCATATGCTTTTGAAAAAAGTGTTACTTATGCATTTTCCTGAGATGTGGGACTCTTTCCATCAAGAAGGGGATTTTTCTGCTCTTAAAGTCGGGGACGGAGGCATTTTTATGCTGTCCCATCTTATCTTGTGTTCATCCTACCCTACCTTTCTCAGAATAGAGACCTGAGAGGAGGGAGTCCTCTCTGAAGCTTTTAGGGCAGCAGATTCATTCATCTTAGGTTGACTATCAGTCCATTTTCTTCTCCTCTATTGAGCAGCAGAGAACACTTACTAATTCTGGATTTTTAAAAAGGTTAAATATTCATAGCTAAGCACAGTGGCTCACACCTGTAATCCCAGCATTTTGGGAGTCTGAGGCGGGTGAATCACCTGAGGTCAGGAGTTGGAGACCAGCCAGGCCAAAATGGTGAAACCCCATCTCTACTAAAAATAAAAAATTAGCTGGGCGTGGTGGTGCATGCCTGTAATCCCAGCTTCTTGGGAAGTTGAAGCAGGAGAATTGCTTTAACTTGGGAGACTGAGGTTGCAGTGAGCTGAGATCATGCCATTGCACTCCAGCCTGGGCAACAAGAGTGAAATTCCATCTCAAAAACAAAAAAAAAGCATTACAAATTCTTATGAATAGAAATAGCCTTGGTGGTTACAAGTACTCAGCTGAAATGAAGAGTTAACATTCTTGCTTTGGGAAACAAGGTGACCAACCATTTGGTTTCAGAAAGACTACTTCTCCCATTGTAGTGATTAGTTAATAAAATTATTCCTGACAGTGGAGAGCCCAGTAGCTCAGGCAGTTCCATATCTAGAGACAGAGAACTCATTGTCCAAAGATCTGAGAACAGCCTTTGCTAGCACACAGAAGGGATTTAGGACAATTTGTGTAAGTCTCCCTGTGGATAGAGACATGCTCCAGTGTTGGGTGGTTCCAGGAACCTCTCCTTGTCCATATCATGGGGTGACTCTGTGCTTGGTGAGAGCTCAGCCTCATGACGGTTTTTGCCAGCAGGATTGGGTGTTGGAACATTGAATAAGCCCACTGTTTGGTTCCACATAAGGGCTCTTTTGTGTTGGCCTGGGGAAGCCATGTTCAAGTTTGTCTTGCTTTTTCCCCAACGATGTTTTTGTACTTTGTGGCCTGGAGAATTAGGCACAACACCCATTCTGAGCTAATGTCAATTTTTGCTCTTCAAAGGTAACGACAATCCCTTGTATTTCTAAAATATGTAGAATAATATCATACCTTTTGAGACTTCCGATTCATTAAATTAAAAGCTGGGGGAGAGAAGTTCTTTGGCATGACCAGATAGTGAAGTATACAGGCCTGTTCATGGTGAAGCTGAGAAGTAACTCCCTTCAGTTAATATGATTTGCCTAGTTCACTGACTTCTTTAAGAAATATGTTCTTGGCTGGGCACAGCGACTCACACCTGTAATCCCAGCACTTTGGGATGCTGAGACAGGTGGATCATGAGGTCAGGAGTTCAAGACAAGCCTGGCCAAGATGCCAAAAATTCAAAAATTAGCCAGGCATGGTGGCAGACACCTGTAATCCCAGCTACTTGGGAGGCTGAGGCAGGAGAATCGCTTGAACTTGGAAGGCGAGGTTGCAGTGAGCCGAGATTGCGCCACTGCACTCCAGCCTGAGCAACAGAGCAAGACTCTATCTCAAAAAAAAAAAAAAATATATATATATATATATATATATATACACACACATACATATATATATATATATATACACACACATATATATATATATATATATATATTTTTTTCTTGGCTGGGCGTGATGGCTCATGCCTGTAATTCCAGCACTTTGGGAAGCTGAGGTAGGCAGATCACTTGAGGTCAGGAGTTTGAGACCAGACCTGTCTCTACTAAAAATACATAACTTAACTGCGAGTGATAGTGTGTACCTGCAATCCCACCTACTCAGGAGACTGAGGCAGGAGAATTGCTTGAACTTGGGAGGCGAACGTTGCATTGAGCCAAGATCACACCAC
Organism: Ateles fusciceps; assembly: GCA_036589455.1. Classification (NCBI taxonomy): domain Eukaryota; kingdom Metazoa; phylum Chordata; class Mammalia; order Primates; family Atelidae; genus Ateles; species Ateles fusciceps. The sequence goes on along the minus strand of JAZHEH010000504.1, from coordinate 2,893,047 downwards.
TGCAGTCCAGCCTGGGCGACAGAGAGACTGTCTCAAAAAAAAAAAAAAAAAAAAAAAGAAATATCTTCTCTTGCATAGTTGACAAATAGTTGTATACTTAATATTCTCCTGTGAAAGGGCATAGTTTATGCTGGAGTATAGGTAAAAAATGCCATGTGTTTTCAATGTTTCAACTTTTCTTGCTTCTTTTTTAAGAAATGATACATTGTCAACATTAGATATTAAGAGATTTTACTACTGTTTACTTGCATAAAATTTTATAATTTTGGAAGCTATATAGAGTCTGACTTAAAATGCAGAGGGGGCATAGTATGCACTGGGGCAACATGGTATTTAAGTACAGAAAGGAAATGCACTAATTTCTAACCTGGGGTTTATTTTCATTTAGTCTGCTAGCTTGGTTTCTCAGCTTTGTTGTAATAACATAAACATTTTTATGTTTATTTATAGGTGGCTTTAACCAAGAGAGCAGATCCAGCTGAGCTTAGAACAATATTTTTGAAGGTCAGTATAAAGGAATCTATTTTGTTTCTTATTTGATTTGTGTTCTATGACTTTTAACGATTATTTTCAAATAGCTCTTTATTTCATTGTTATGTTTTTTAAAAATCCCAAGGTGTCAGCTGGGCGCAGTGGCTCACACCTGTAATACCAGCTCTTTGGGAGGCTGAGACTGGCGGATCACCTGAGGTCAGGAGTTTGAGACCAGCCTGGCCAACATGGTGAAACCCCGTCTCTACCAAAAATACAAAAACTAGCCAGGTGTGGTGGCACATGCCTGTAATCCCAGCTACTCAGGAGGCTGAGGCGGGAGAGTTGACTTGAACCTGGGAGGTGGAGGTTGCAGTGAACCGAGATCGTGCCACTGCATTCCAGCCTGGGTGACAGAGCGAGACTCTGTCTGGTAAAATAAACAAACAAAAAAATCCGAAAGTGTCTTAAGAGGAGAGAGCCTTACAAATACATCTGCTTTTAAAAATGTTTAGGAAACAAACTTGTAGATGACAACATGGTTTATATTTTATTTTCTTTTATCTCACGTGGTGTATGGTATGCAAATAAAAGCAGTTGCTGGGTATTGAGTTTTGGAGACCATTTACTTTTCCAGGATTCACCTACACGGTTTTTCTCCTAAAAAGTTTAAAGCTCGTTGTAAACATCTCAGTAATCCTTCACTCATCCGTGGGACTATCCCGTCTCTCCCTGGTAGAAGCCTATTGTTGTTGTTATCATCATCATTATCCTTACTTTATGATGACTGCAGTATTTGTGGGAGGAGGCTCCAGTATGGAGAACAGTAGATACTAGAATGCCACAGACACCATAGAAGTTGGTGTCTTATACTTGGCATCTTATATTTCTACATATTTTGTGATACTGGGCAGTGAATGATTAATAAAAGTCTGTCTCAGGTTCCAGACACTGAAACACCTTTATGTTATTCAGCTGAAATTGAAGTACTCAAAAAAGAAAAGGTCACTTTTGTAAGATTTTACATGTATGTGTCTGTGTGTGTGTATGTATATATACACACACATACTGTATATATATATATATATATTATATATATATAATATATATAATATATATATATATATATATATATATGTCTTTCTAAACATTATGAAAAGGCACCTGAGTTGTACAGAAAGAGGACCAAAGTGTCAAATGAGAAATTTGGTGTGTACTGAATATGGTGTAGAAAGTTATTAAATCTGTGAGCCTCCCTTACCTCATCACAGTGTGTTACTATCAAAACTAATTAAGACATCAAGGACTTTGAACATGGACAGGATATTTGATATTAAGGAGTTGTTATTAATTGATGTTTAGGCTAATAATATTCTCCTTATGGGAAATATAGAGGCTTTGTTTTAGAGATATACACTGAATAGCTCTGAGATTACCATGTCTGAGATTTGCTTTTAAATAATCTAGTTTTGGTCGGGTGAGGAAAATGAGTAGGCAGTATGATGATAACTTTTGAAACTGGGAAAGGGAATATTGGGTTTATTATACTGTTCTCTCTACTTTGTATATGTTTGAAAATTTTCTTTTTTTTTTAGACAGAATTTCAGTCTTGTTGCCCAGGCTGGAGTGCAATGGCATGATCTTGTCTCACTGCAACCTCCATCTCCCATGTTCAAGTGATTCTCCTGCCTCTGGCTCCCGAGTAGCTGGGATTACAGGAATGCGCCACTAAGCCCAGCTAATTTTGTATTTTTAGTAGGGACAGGGTTTCACCATGTTGATCAGGTTGGTTTCAAACTCCTGACATCAGGTGATCTGCCCGCCTTAGCCTCCCAAAGTGCTAAGATTACAGGCATGAACCACTGCACCCGGCCTGAATATTTTTATAATAAAACCTGTTTTAAAGTTTAACAATTCAGTGAGGTAACTTATATGAAAGGTGTCCTGCATCTGATATATGTTATATAGTGATTCAGCAAATGCTTGAGATTAAGTAATAATTTAAGTAAAGGAGGAATAAAGACTCCAAAAGAAAATGATTAAAAGCAGGAATAATTTTGTGGGGAGGAAAAAAAAGGATACATTTGTAAGGAGACTTGAATTATACATAAAAAATCAGGATTCTGGACACCTGTAATCCCAGGGAGAGGCTGGGGCAGGAGGATTGCTTGAGCCTAGAAATTTGAGGCTTCAGTGAGCTATGGATATGCCACTGCACTCCAGCCTGGGTGACAGAGTGAGACCCTGTTTCTTTAAAACAAAGCAAGATTCTTTATAAATTTGTTTTTAGCCCAGAAGGAACAATACAGTATAGCATTTTTATTTTTATATATTTATTTTTGAGACAGAGTCTCACTTTGCCACCCAGGCTGGAGTGCAGGTTGTGCAGTCCTGGGTTCAAGTGATTCTCATGCCTTAGCCTCCCAAGTAGCTGAGATTACAGGCGTGCACCACCATGCCTGGTTAATTTTTGTATTTTTACTAGAGATGGGGTTTCACCATGTTGGCCGGGCTGGTCTTGAACTCCTAACTTCAAGTGATCTGCCCGCTTGGCCTCCTAAAGTGCTGGGATTACAGGCGTGAGCCACCACATCTGGCCACAATATAGTATAGAGTTTATAAGGTGGAAAAGGATTCTGGAGCATGAAAGTTCAGAAAACGGAAAAGCATTTGTTCCTTACCTAAGCTGATGTCTATTGTTGTACATATTGGGACCACCATGGTTGGAATGAGGTGGTCCCATTCTCTGTATGAGAGAACCAGAGTTCTTTGTATGTGTGTTTAATGTCTGTTGATACTGTAAAACTCCAGTGATAGAAATCTGAAAGACCACTTGTAGAAGAGCCACTAAATGGGTTGCCAAAGAGCCTAGAAAAATGGAAAGTAGCTCATTAACTTAAGCTGGTAAAGTCATCATTGTCCTTTGAACTCAGGACCTATGTGTTACTTCTGTTTTCTAAGCAAGCAAGAGTGGCAGGCATCCTTCTAACAGGAAGTGGGAACACCTTAGAGGGTGTCTCAATAGATGGTGCATCTTAGAATCTCACTGGTTGGTGTGATCCATTTACAAGACTCCACTTAAAGGCTGTGTCCACCTTTTGAGGCCATATGATCCCTGGAGAAGCTAGGCTGAGACCTTAGTTTGAAACAGCGTATCTTTGTCAGTTTCTACATCCACTTTCAGCAGCAGTCAGGACTCTACTGGGAAAGAGTCTAATTGATCAGGTAGACCCAGAGAGGGTGAGAATTCCATGCAGAGTTCTGGAAAGACACCTGTATGTAGTGTTTCTGTTTAAGTGTACTTGAAGGCCAGGGTGGAATTTTGGGACAGATAGGGAAGTACTCTCTTCCCTTGGGGTGGCTGGGACTATGGGACTTTTGAATAAGAGTTTATTTGGCTTGGAGTCCTAAGAGATGACGTTGGGGGGGACCATACCTGAAGAAAACAGGAGTCAGCAGTTTGTGGAAGGGATTGTGGATCTGGCATAAGTTCTGGTGATCTCACCAGGCCTGGATAGTGTGGTACTAACACAAATCTGCCTTGGCTTAGCACGCTAAGGATATCAGGTTTACCATTTATCACAGATGGTATTGTGGTGAGGGGGAAGAACGGGAAACACAGCAATGCAGGGACTGTGCCAGGCCGAGCTTTTTAGTTAATTATGGATCAGCAGTAAGCATTCTGTAAACCTGTCTACTTTGCTGATTTTCTGTGACTTTTTCCTGACTTGACTTTCTTCTTAGTAAAAATTCCATGTGAAGTATCCCAGCCTTCTCTCTGCTAACGTATGTAAAGAGAGAATTTTTCTGTAGCTTGGGAGATGGAAGGGAGCTTCATTGCACCCTTCACACTAGGTGTACTGGTAGCAGAAATGTTGGCAGCACTGAGGATCAGTGACAGCCAGTGGAACTGAGCCAGATAAGGAAAGAGGGTTCCTGGAGGATTAAAATGAGCCCAATTCTGGCTTTTTCGTTCGTTTGAGAATTTAGAATCAGTTCCACTGTTTTTTTGAAGGTACCTAGGTACAGTGTCATGGATTTGGGTACATATCAGTGCATACGTCATGGCTTCTGTCCATAAATATCAGAGTGAGAACTGTGTGTAAGTGTAAAAAACCCCAAAAGCCATGATATGATTGATAAGTATTGTACAGCATTAATTAGCAGGAGGATGATGTGGACTAATTATATCTTTCTATGGAGAGTCATTAAGTTATGGAGAGGTGGTAATGTTTGAACTGTGCTTGAAGGATGAGTATGTATTTACCAGACGGAGAAGGTAGAGAAGGGTTTGTTGGCAAAGGAAGACCTTTTTAGGCAAAGAAAACAACACATACAAAGTAAAGAGCTGTCGAAGTGCCACATGTGTGGAGGGAATGGCTAAACACTTGGACTGGCTCAGGGCACAGGGTCCTGGGTGGTGATAGTCAGGACAGGACTTGGTATAAAACATGCCGGGCTAAGGCATACGACAGATGTTTTCTTATGCAGGATGTTCTTGTGGCAAGTGGCAGGTAATGTTTCCTCTAGATGTAGAAGTTAAAGTCTAGGAAGTCAATTTTGTTTTTAGCCTAAATGTTGACATGCGTTTTTCTGTTTGCCTAGTGCTTTTGGTGTTGCTTCCTGTTAGATTAAACAGGTGTATATTGAGTGCCTACAGTTTAAATAAAACATCATGAGTGGGAGGTGCAAAAGGTATATAACAATAACCACATCTTAAAGGAGCTCAGATTTTATATAGGAGGGCAGATTGATAGGCACGCAGGAGGTAACAAAGAATGTAAGTCAGCATACTTCCAGGATCTGCGTTGTGGTTAAAGCAAATGCTGTAGAAGGTGGAAGGAGGGAGCAGCCCCCTGTTGTGGGCAGTGGTCAGGGAAGGCCCCGAGGAGAGAGAACTTGGGTAGTTTCAGGGACAAGTGGGAGAGGAACACATTCGAGGGAAAGCCTGGAGATGAGTCGGGGAGAAAACAACCTCTCCAGGTTGAAGGAGTCCTGTTCATCCTTTAAATGTTTATTTAGATACAACTCTGTGTCTCAAAGTATGCGAAGTATCACAAGGTATGAGTGACAGGATTGGAAAGGTAATTGGGAGTTTGGCATTCCGATAAACAGTAGGAAGCATTCCATGTGTTTTGATGAGGAGGTGGGTGTGAGATTTGATTGGTGCAGCAGGGCCACAAGTTAGGCAGCCTTAGGGTTGTGGCAGCAGGGGAATGGAGAATGGCAAGATAGAGTCACTTTGAAGGAATATTTGATGAAGATGGCTGATTTTTTAAAATAGATGAGAGACAGCAGAGAGAAAATACTGCCTGGGTGCAGAGAGGTGCTAGTAATAAGAACAGAGAAAGTGAGAGGGAGCCAGTAGCTCTGGGAAGGAAGAGAGATGATGTGGTGTACTATTGTATTGTATTTATTCCCATGCTGCTAATAAAGACAAACCTGAGACTGGGTAATTTATGAAGGAAAGAGGTTTCATTGACTCACAGTTCCACATGGCTAGGGAGACCTCACAATCTTGGTGGAAGGCGAATGAGGGACAAAGTCTCCTCTTACATGGTGACAGGCAAGAGAGCTTGTGCAGGGGAACTCCCATTTATAAAACCATCAGATCTTGTGAGACTTATAGGGAAACTGCCCCCATGATTCAGTTATCTCCACCTGGCCCCGCCCTTGACACATGGGGATTGTTACAATTCAAGGTGAGATTTTGGAGGGGGACACAGCCAAACCACATCAACTGTTTAGAAGTATATAGTCTGAAGTAACTAACTCTCTGTAGCGAAAGATGGGAAAATTGGGAAAAAAGGCTGGATGAGAAACAAGACATAACATAGTGAATTGCACTTGGATTTTTATAATTGTTCTGTCAACAAAAGCATGATATCCACCTTTAAAATGTTTGTAGGCAAATTTTGAAAAACAATTAATTCTTTTTTTTGGAAAACTTTTTTTATCACATCTAGTTTATATTCATTGAAAATTTAAAAGGCAGATATATAAACAAAAGCAAATTGTGATTGTTGCATAGGAAGATAGATGCAGACATTTATACATTTATTTTTCTCTCAGTCTATGTGTCACTGTATGTATATACTTTTTTTTCCCCTTAGGAGAAAAAAAATACTGTTTTATATCTAGTTTTTATCTTACCTGCTATGTTACAAATACTTTTTCTTATAATTGAATGTGCTTCTACATTTTTTTTTGTGAATTATTTCTTCCATGATAATTTAGACGGACTGTTTTTAAACCAGTATAAATATGTCATAAATAATATCTGGCCGTTTTCTAACCAGTTATGTAATTTTCTTGCACAACAAGCTACCTCATGTCTTTTGGCAAGAAATACATTAAATTTGAATAGTAAAGACATTATACAATGAATTAGGACACAATTAAAATTTGCTTTAAATATTTCTTTGGGCGAGAGTATACCATGCTTGTACTCAATGAAGAGAAACATTTTTATACTCCAGAGGTCTTTCATTTATTTTTTAACACCTATTGTGCCATGAAATCATAGGGAAGAGTTTACAGCAGCTCAGGCTCCTTCCCGTGGTTTCTCACAATGTGTGCATCTCTGGGTGGAGCAGGCTGACACCAGGTGCCTTTCCCTTTGGCTTCCTTCTTTTTCTGATCATTTTCCTTCATGCATTTCTAGAAGCTATCTCGGCTGTTAGAGTGCTTAATTGCTCAGCACACACATTAATTCTCTTGACAAGAATCTTGCCCTTAACTTGTTTGTTTACAACATTGCCAGCAGCATGCTGGATGGCATTGTAGACTCCTCTGCTTTTCCATGGTAACACTTGTAAACAGTACCCATCTCCTTGATGTCTACAATATCACCTTTCTTATAGATTCGCATATATGTGGCCAAAGAACAACTTCATGTTTTCTAAAAGGCCTAGAGAACGTATACTGGGTGCCTCTCCTCTTTCTCTTTGTTCGTCATTTTTGCGAATTATTGGAAGATGACGGTTCCAGCCAAAAAAGCCTTCCACAAAAATTTTTTTTTTTTTTTTAGACAGAGTGTCACTCTGTCACTCAGGCTGGAGTGCAGTGGCGCGATCTTGACTCACTGCAACCTCTGCCTCCCTGGTTCAAGCGATTCTCTCCTGCCTCAGCCTCCTGAGTATCTGGGATTACAGGCGTGCACCACCATGCCTGGCTAATGGTTGTATTTTTAGTAGAGACGGGGTTTCACCATGTTGATTAGGCTGGTCTTGAATGATTGACCTCGTGATCCACCCGCCTCGGCCTCCCAAAGTGCTGGGATTACAGGTGTGGGCCACTGCACCCGGCCAGCCTTCTACAATATTTTTAATGCTGCATAATATTCCTACATATGGCTGTTTCTGTTTTGCCCTAATTTATTGAACCACTATTTGTGATTGGATGTTTAGTTGTCTCCTCTGCTTTGCTATCATAACAGCACTGTAATGATAGTGTGGTACCTACATTTTTGCATATAGCTAGCATTATTTTCTTAGGATAAATTCCCAGAAGTGGCACCATTGGGTTAGAATAGGTTTACAGCATATTAAGGCTTGTGATTCCTCTTGGTAGACTGCTCTCATGAAGGTTGTTTCAATATATATTTTGGGTGGGAACATGAAAGTATACATTTCCTACATTATATCAACTCAGATTATTCTGAAAAAAATACTGTAGCAGCAACAAAAAGACTTTCTGCCAACCTGTTGGTTGAAAAATTGTATCTTATATAAAATTTTAGTTTTTTAAATAAATAGAGCAATAAATTTATTGACCATTTGTGTTTCTTAAATATATTTTTAACTTTATTGTGACAATTTTCAGACATAGAGAAAATAGAAAACACCCACATAACCACCATCTAAGTTAAAGTAATACTTGTCATCTTAGTTTATACATTTTTTAAACTGATTTATGTTAACGTAAATAGGTATCACTATAATTCACCCTAAATAATTTAACATAGGGCTTCAAATAATAAAAACAGTCTCCTACACAGTCATAATGCCATTGTGTACCTAATAAAATTAATGGTAATTCCCTAATAACATAAAATACCCAATCCAGATTCAAATCCTTAATTATATTGTGTTCCATCCCTATAACAGGGAATGGAAGTAAAGGATGGGCAGATGCAATGACCTGTTGTCTACACCTTCTCAGTGGTTGGAAAACAGTATAGGGAATTTGTCCTTCAGTCCCAGGATGTGAGTGATTCGTGGCAAAATGGGCAGCTGGATGATTATGGTTCTACCCAGGCTCATTCACAGCTTACAAACCTTTATCAATTTACTGTGACTGATGCTGAGCAGACCAGATAGGACCCGGGGAATAGGTACTTGTAGTGATAGGTTCCTTCTGGTTTTCTTTGCTGTCATCTTCACTGAGTGTGGTGGCGTTTGGTGATGATGATAAGTATTTTACAAGGTTGTACAAGGAATCCTGCAACTCTTCTCATTTTCTAAGTGTATGTATAATCATATCAAAACTCCCAAAAATTGCAAGGGACGGAGGCTTCAGGTCACTAGTGAAAAATATTCCCAAAGAAAGATTAATGACATTTTAAAGATGTGGTGGCTATAAGGATGTAGTCTGTTCGCCCTGCAGGGACCCTTGGCCCACTGCTGCAGGGAGAGCAGAGCTGCGTTTGTTTGTACCCTCGTACATATTTTTATTGTAGTCGGCCTCTGTCCATCAATCCTAAGGAGCAACTTTTGACATATTTACTTAAATCACAGAGCAGACTGTCCAGCTGTCGTGATGAGCTGGTTTTACAAACGGAAGAAAACTGTTTCTTGCCCAGATTAACACGCTCTTATATTTAAGAAATAATTTCTTTATTACATCTAAAAAAATGAAACTGATATCTCTCAATGACTTTGAAAATGTAAACTGTTGAAATATAAATTGAATGCACACATCACAAATGTACAGCCCCATGAATACTCAGAAAGCGAGTTGACCCAGCATCCCAGAGGCCCTCTGATGCCCCTTCTGATCAGCACCCACCAAGGGCAACCAGTTTTCTGAATTCTGGTCACTGTATGTTAAAACTACCTGTATGTAAGTTTTGCCTGTTGATTTCACTTTATGTGAATGGAATTATACTGTAAGTTTTCTTATGTTTCTTTTCTTTTACTCTTTATTTATAGGATTTGTCTGTGTTGTTGTATGTAGTTGGAGCTAGTTTATTCTTATTGCTGTGTTGTATTCCATTGCTGTTGATGTATCCTATTGGTTGACATTTGTGTTATTGGTTGACATTTGTGTTAGTTTTAGGTTTTTGGATATTACAAATAATGCTGCTGTGGGCATTTTCACATAGTTTTGTTGTATACGCACACTATGTTGGAGATATACTTCTCATTGAAATTGCTGGGCTTGTGGTTGTGTGTATGTTCAGCTATAGCAGATATTGCCCAGCATTTTTCTACAGTGGTTTACTCCTTTATTCGCATACCATCAGTGTGTGAGAAACATTTGCTCCACATTTTTGCCATCACTTATTATTCTTTTTCGTTATCTTGAGAATATGGCATGGTATTGCACTGTAGGTTTTTTGTTTTATTTTTTTGAGACACAGTCTTTCTTACTTTGTTGCCCAGGGTGGAATGTAGTGGTGCAAACATGGCTCTCTGCAGCCTCAAGCTTTTGTGCTCAAGCAATTCTTCTGCCTCATTTCCCCAAGAAGCCGGGACCACAGGCACACACTACCATACCTGGTTAATTTTTGTATTTTTTGTAGAGATGGAGCTCTGCCATCTTGCCCAGGCTGGTCTCAAACTCTTGGACTTAAGCAATCTGCCCACCTTGGCCTCCCAAAGTGCTAGGATTATGGGCATGAGTCACTGTGCCCAGCCTTGCATTGTTTTATTTTTCTTTTCAGAGGAAATTTTTAGGGAGCAGCAACTTGGTAATGATTCCAGAGGTTATTTGTGGAAAATCAAGGAGTTGTCATGGCCAAGAAAATTGCCAAGAGTAAAATAATTCAACATCTTTCTTAAACCTTTCATTCTTTTAAAAAATATTTATTTGAACATTTTCCACTATCAGATAGCGGTCTGGGAATTTGAGGACAAAGCAATGAAAAGGGCAGGAAAAAATTCTGTCCTGACAGAACTTTCCCTCCAGTTGTAGCAACTAAGACACATGTAATCTTGCAAGAGTAGACAAGTCAATTGAAAAGGATAGCTGGCAGGGCACGGTGGCGCACACCTGTGATCCCAGCATTTAGGGAGGCTTAGGCACTTGGATCACCAGGTCAAGAGATCGAGACCATCCTGGACAACATGGTGAAACCCTGTCTCTACTAAAAATACAAAAACAAGCTGGGCGTGGTGCTGCACACTGTAGTCCCAGCTACTTGGGAGGCTGAGGCAGGAAAATCACTTGAATCTGGGAGGCGGATGTTGCAGTGAGCCAAGCCACTGCACTCCAGCCTGGTGACACAGTGAGAATTGGTCTCAAACAAAAACAAAAAAAAAGGATAGTTCTGAAATATTTCTGCAGTGATGACAAGAGCTGTCATTTGGTCCTGGCATTCTCCCATGGAGTGTGGGTTAGCCTCAGAATACACGTTGGCCCTAGGAAGCCTTTGCCAGCTCATCAGAACTGGTACTGCAGATGGAGCCATTTTGTCACGGCTTTCCCTGGTGACCATATGATAATTAAGTATGTAATAAACATGGCATCCTAAAGACCAGGAAGAGAGAATGATTTGCTTTGGGACAGCCAAGAGATTAAGTAGAAAAATTAAAATTGGGGGATTCTTACCTTAGATCACACACGAAGATAAAGTACTAATATATTAAAACTTAAAGGTAATGATAAAACCTACTTTTAAAAAGCTCAGAGAAACTCTCTGATATTTAGTCTTGAAGAAAAACTGGTGATATGGTTTAGCTGTATCCCCACCCAAATCTCACATTTAAATAATAAATAATCCCCACATTTAAAGGGTGGAGCCAGGTGGAGATAATAGAATCGTAGGGCCAGTTTCCCTAATATTGTTCTTGGTAGTGAATAAGTCTCACGAGATTTGATGGTTTTAAAATGGGAATTCCCCTGCACAAGCTGTCTCGCCTGCAGCCATGTAAGACGTGACTTTGCTCCTCATTCGCCTTCCACTATGATTGTGAGGCCTCCCCAGTCATGTGAAACTGTGAGTTCATTAAACTTCTTCTTTTTTTAAATAAATTGCCCAGTCTTGGGTATGTCTTTATTAGCAGTGTAAGAACAGACTAACATGATTAGTGTCTAAGTTTAGAAAAGTAGTGGAAGAAATTTGAAAGGAGATAAAATTCTATAGGCTCAATTATATAAAAATGTCAAACTGGAAAAATATTTGCAATAAATATAATAGACCAAAGTGGGTAAAGGGCATGTTCACACACTGTTGGTGGGAGTGTAAATTGGTACAATCTTTTCTGGAGAGCAGTGTGATAATAAGTACCAAGAGCCCAAAAGTTTCCCTCTTGTGACTCAATAATTTCTCTTCTGTGAGCCTAGCCATTGAAAATTACCAGGAATTTGGACAAATGTTATATATAAAGCTTGCTACCTTAGCTTTATTTAAAAATACAAAAAGCTGGAAATGTCTACTGGTAGGAGAAATGTTAAATTGTATATTAAAATAAATCATTCACTATCAGGGACAAACTTAGGTATAACTCCTAAGTCACAGGATTACTGTAATTAGTAGCGATATTTCCTTTATATTTTGATCTTGTTTTGGCTCAGTTAGGAAAATCAAAATATAATTCATTACATGTCTAAAAAGTAAAATTAAATGCTAACTGAAGAATAGTAGGATCACTGGGCCATCTTTGAGCCTTTCCCGTGTAGTGTGCTTAAAAAATGTTAACTATAAGACAATACTATAGAACTTTTATTTAGTATAAAGTACTTACTGTGTATAGGGTGTTGTGCTAAGTATATGACTTGATTATCTCATTTATTTCTAGCATCAGTCTTATGAAGCTGGTAATGTTGTTATACCCATTTTACGAATGAAGAACCAGAGGTACCAAAAGCATTAGTTACTTACCTGAGGCCATTCAGGTGGTAAGAGGCACAGTCTAGGTCCGAGGGGACTCCAAAGCTTATTACTACTGAGTATCTGAGCAAAGCCTTAGTCTGCGTTGGAATTAAAATGTAGAAATAACAAGTTACTTTTTAAAACAGTTTTAATCAGGCTTAACTCAGATTAGAGAGAGAGGGGGAGACACTGCCCAGGCACTTCACTGCACACCCTCCGTCACTATGGCTACCAGTGTGGTTCCTGTCACCCAGCTAGGCTTGTTCTTGCAGATGCACTGCCCTTGCCTCCCCATTCCCACATCACTGTTTTGTCCCTGGGATCAAGAGGCCGTCTCCTGCTCCATAAGGACACCACATAGTCCTATGTCGTTTCTCAGCATTTCTTCTCTTGGGGCTCCACGCAACAGAAATTAGTGGGCTCCCTCTTATCCAGGCTGGAGTGTATCACATTGAAGACCAGACCTAGGAGAACACTGTGAGAAAGTGCTGTATGCCACCTAATCCTTACTAAGCATTTCTGCATCATAATGCCCTAGAATGGAGAGGACAGTAACTAGAGCAGCATTCACTGCCTCCCTCCATAAGATTCCCCAAGACGACACACACTTAGTAGTTTGCTTTCCAGCTTAGCTTGTTTGCCATCCTTTCTTGTGTCACTGATGCTCTTAAAGCAGGAACAGGGCAAAGGAATTAGGTCGTTTGCCTCCATGACTTCGTAATTCTGCTTAAAAAAAAAAAAAGCTATGTGCCTTTGCTAAAAAGCAAGACATAGTTGTCTTTCCAAATTTCTGTAAACCAGGGTTTCCGATCCTGAACACTGCCCACACTTTGGGCTGGAGAAGCGTCTGTTGCAGGGAGTCATCCTGCACATTGTCAGATGTTTAGCAACATCCCTGGCTTCTTTCTACCCACTGGAGCCAGTAGCACCCTTCCTCGTATGTTATGACAATCTAAATTGCCATCAGATATTGCCATATGTCCCTGTGGGAAAACATTGCTCCCAGTTAAGTTTATAAACATAAAACTTGACCTGTTTTTCTTTGACGTGTTGGGAGATAATGGCCATTGTGAAGAGTACATGATCATATCTGATATTTTATCATTTGGATATTTTCAGCTTTTTCACAAATCGATCCCATGATTATATACTTTTGAAAATCAAATACATAAAATATCATTTCTCTTTTTTTAAAAACAGTATGCAAGCATTGAGAAAAACGGTGAATTTTTCATGTCCCCCAATGACTTTGTCACTCGATACTTGAACATTTTTGGAGAAAGCCAGCCTAATCCAAAGACTGTGGAACTTTTAAGTGGAGTGGTGGATCAGACCAAAGATGGGTATGTTTATTTTTAATTATCTTATTTAATTCTTTTTGTTTGAAATAGCTTTCTTTTGCTCTAATGACCAAGAAGTCATTAAATATATACCTTCTCATCTCTTAGGAGCATTTTCTGTACTTACTACTATTATTAATACATTATTCAAGTAATAATACCTTTAATCGTCGCTTGAAGTTGGGGGATTCAATATGTATACATTTGACTCATTTAAAGAATGCTTTATTGTTTCGGAGAACTATTATTGTCATCAAGGTGGTGGTGTACAGATATATGAGAGTATTTCTGTGCCTTTGGTATTTTTCAAGGCAGCTATAAAATTGTGACTAAATGTACAACATAGCTCTATGAATGTCCCTTTTCTGTAATCTTTCTTTTTGATCAAATTGCCTTTAAAAATTGACCTGTGACTCCAAAGCCCGAAGAAAGGCACTCTGCAAAAGCTAGAGGAGAGACACTGTACCATATAGAATTAATTAGGACACATCACAAAATCCCTTTAGATGCTTTTTTTGCTACCAGTCTTCTCTGATTACATTTTGTTGGAACTTTTTGTTTTCCCTTTTCTTTTGAGGCAGCGCCTCACTCTGTCACGGTACAGCGGCATGATCTTGGCTCAGTGCAACTTCTGTCTCTCTGGCACAAGTGATCCTCCCGCCTCAGCCTCCCAAGTGGCTGGTACCACAGGTGTGCATCACCATGCCCAGCTAATTTTTGTATTTTTTTGTAGAGATGGGGTTTTGCCATGTTGCCCAGGCTAGTCTCAAACTCCTGGGTCCAAGCCATCCACTTGCCTCGGCCTCCCAACGTGTTAGGATTATAGGCATGAGCCACTGCATCTGACCTGCTTACATTTTAAAAATGGATTTTTCTTAAGCTGTATCAGTTTGCAGTGGCTTGTACTGTTAAACATAGAATTTTGAACTCTGAACTCTTGCTAATCAAACACCAATGTCTGCTAATAGCCAAAGTATAATGTACGAGAACTAACCTTCTCTAGGTAAAGTGTAAAGGACCTTGACTTCTCCTAGGTAAACTGTTAGTAGACTTCGCCCTCTGCCCCTGCTGCTTGCAGGCACCCTTTTGACAGATTGCTGTTACCTACCACTTTGCGGTGTTCTCTAGCTCTGAATTTTCTCTCTTTATTGGAATTTTCATGTGTCTGATTTTCCCACATGCAGCGGTTTGAGATATAACCCATTTATGACATCTTTATGTACTTTAAATACTCTCAGTTTTCATTAGCACTTTCCTTTTCTTATTTATGCACCTGTCACCCCATTTTTTTAAATGGAAAGAACCTCCTGTAAAATGAAGGTCTTGATGACTGGGAGGGAGCCGGCAGGGAATTAGGTGACCTACTTGCTGCAGTATTCTGGCAGATTGTTGGATTATGCCTTCTCTCTTGTTCCAGCAGCAGAATTCCTTTTTAACCTTGCTACCTTTGTTTTCTACCCTTACCCCAAGGTGGATTCTTTGCTTGGTAGGAAAATGTAATGTATGAGCAGGGTGGTACAGGAAAAGGCTGGGGTATATTTCACACTAGTTCATTGAAGCTGAAACTATGCAAAACATAGATTTATCCCAGCAAGCATTTTTCTGTGGGAAATTTGGTTGTTTTTTCACCCCCTATAATGGCTTATGTTTCAGAGGAAGTGCGACCAAGTTCACATGCACCATGAGTTATCTGCCTTAATATTTGAGATCAGTTTTTTCTAACTTGAAAAATTTTAAACTACAGAAAAAAAATTTTGAGCTACAGAAAAGTTGAAAGAAGAATACAGTGAGCACACAATCTATACCCTTCACCTAGATTGACTTATTAACATTTGTTACAATTTTTGTGCTCTCTTTGTATGCACACCTTTTCTACACACAAACATGTATACATGTAATTTCTTATTTTGGTTGGAACACAAGTATAAATTGTATGCATCACAATATTTCAGCATTTATCTCTGAGACATTCTCCTGCATAACCCGCATGCCATTATCACACTTAGAATTAATGATCATGTCAAATATCAGCTAATATCTAGTCCATATTTAAATATACTAGAACTTTCAAGTATATTTGCAGATCTGGTATCTTCACCTCCCTTCTCTACCTCAAATGGCTCTTTGCCTATTCTTGTTTCTTTCTTTTTTGTTTTTTGATTGAAGATGATACTGCATTTAGTTATGTCTCTTTTTACTCTAAAACAGAACCTTGCATTATGTTGTTTTTCATTATATTGACTTTTGAAATCCAGGCCAGTTATTTTGTTGAAGGTTCTGCATTCTGGAGTTACCTGATTGTTTCCTCATTGTCTGATTCGATCAGGGTAAATTTTGGGTTGGTTAGGAGCTATTCTATACTACTAATTGTGTCTCCTCAGGAGGGATATTGTCCAGGCGTTGGTGATGCTGTTTGGTCACTTGAGGAAGTTGGCATCAACCAGATATTTCTATTGTAAAGGTTCCATTTTGCTGTTGTTACATGAGTAGATAGATAGTCTGTGGGATGATAAGTCAGGATCACATGGATATCCTGTTCTTCAGCAACCTTTTACCTAATGGTTTTAGCATCCATGATGATTCTTCACCCAGTTGTTACATTGCTGTTTAAAAGGTAGCAATTTTTCTAATCCTATAATTTCTCCTATGTTTATTGTCTAGCATTCTTTGGTAAACAGAAACTTTCTTTCCTCTTCCTCCTTTTTTCTTTTAATCTTTTATAGCAATATAATTTCCTGGATTTATTTATTTTAATTCTGTATATTATAATCCATTACCATTATTCTCTTACATGCAAATTGTCTCGAATCTGGTCAGTGGGAGGGCTTCAAGCTGGCTTCTTATTCTCAGCTTTCAGATACTCCTTGTTTTTGGCAAATTAGTTGTTCCAGGCTCACCTTGGACTGTTCCTGGCTTTGACCTGGAAATCACTTTTTCCCTACCATGAAGCTCTGATTCCTTTTATTTGGGAATGGTGCTTAGAAACAAAGCTCTGGGCACTGGCTAATTGTTACCAGGGTATTACTGCTTCTCTGACTTTTCAGTGAAAAGAGCTTGGAAATGTACAAACTTTAAAAAAGTACAAGTTCATAATGACATTTCCTTTTAAATTTAACATTACAGGATTTTTCTTTGTTTTTGAAATTTTGTATCTCTCTCTGTGAAAATTTTGGTTCCTATGTACATTAATATACTTATGGGCCTTTATTTGATAGAATTGGAAGGCCTCTCAAGGTATCATACGAAGAACAAAACTATTTTTAAAAAATAAACAAATAGTTAGAATACATTCTGATGTACTTTGCCTTTTATTTTATCCCCTTTCCCATTAATAGACATGCTTTTTCTTTTTTTAAACATATAATCTCCAAAAATACAGTCTTACATTTATTGGATGACAACAATGTAACATATATTTTACATATATAATATAACATAATGTGTATATTTTCTCAAAAGCTTGTGACAGATTTGAAAGGCTGACTTTGTTTTTCTTGGTTTTATAGATGAGGTACCTGAAGCTCTTGGTATTTAAGCAGTTTGTAGCTAAAAGGTGCTCAAGCCTGTCAGGTTCTAAAGTCCTTGGCCTTTTCAGTGTTCTGAACTGCCTTTTCTCATAATCTCACAGTCCTCTTTTGCTTGACATTTTCTTTTAGATTTTGTATTATCTTAAATCTCAGTTTTACTGTGACAGGGAAAATGTTAGATGGCCTTAATCCCTTGCCCTATAATGAACCTTTTAGTTGCAAAAACCGTG
This sequence comes from Ateles fusciceps, assembly GCA_036589455.1. Taxonomy (NCBI): domain Eukaryota; kingdom Metazoa; phylum Chordata; class Mammalia; order Primates; family Atelidae; genus Ateles; species Ateles fusciceps. The sequence goes on along the minus strand of JAZHEH010000504.1, from coordinate 2,875,442 downwards.
AATATCTCAGTATTTTTTAAAAAATTTCTAGTTGACATGTAATAATTGTATATATTAGATACAGAGTGATAGTTCAGTACATGTATATAATGTGTAATAATCAAATTAGGGTTTCATATCAATTTGTTGACTATATTTAGGTAAATGTACTAAGAAGCATTTCATGAAAGCACGGGAATGGAAGTTGTAGTTCAAATTCTATGTTACTCACCTTAACAGGCTGAATAATAGCCCCCCAAGAAGATCCAGTCCAACTCCCTGGAATTTGTAAATGTTACCTTATTTGGAAAAAGGGTCTTTGTAGATGTGATTAAATCAAGAATTTTGAGATGAAGAGATTACTCTGGATTGTTTGGGTGGGCTCTAAATTCCATCACAAGTGTCATTAGAAGATAGAGGCAAAGGGAGAGCTGACACAGAAACAGGGAAGAGGAAGACAGGGTGACCACAAAAGTAGAGATTGGAGTGATGCAGCCACAAACCGAGGATATTTCTCCTTCACTTTAAAGCTTAGTTTGGCTGGATATGAAATTCTGGGTTGAACGTTCTGTTCTTTAAGGATGTTGAATATTGGCCCCCACTTTCTTGTGGCTTCTAGGGTTTCTGCTGAGAGATCTGCTGTGAGTCTGATGGGCTTCCCTTTGTGGGTAAGCCGACCTTTCTCTCTGGCTGCCCTTAGCAATTTTTCCTTCATTTCAACCCTGGTAAATCTGACGATTATGTGCCTTGGGGTTGCTCTTCTTGAGGAATATCTCTGTGGTGTTCTCCGTATTTCCTGAATTTGAATGTTAGCCTGCCTTACTAGGTTGGGAAAGTTCTCCTGGATAATATCCTGAAGAGTGTTTTCCAGCTTGGTTTCCTTCTCCCTGTCACATTCAGGTACACCCATCAAATGTAGATTTGGTCTTTTCACATAATCCCATATTTCTTGGAGGTTTTGTTCATTTCTTTTCACTCTTTTTTGTCTGATCTTGCCTTCTCATTTTATTTCATTGAATTGATCTTCAATCTCTGATATCTTTCTTCTGCTTGATCAATTCGGCTATTGAAACTTGTGTGTGCTTTGTGAAGTTCTCGAGCTGTGTTTTTCAGCTCCATCAAGTCGTTTATGTTCTTCTAGAAGCTAGTTATTCTAGTTAGCATTTCGTCTAACCTTTTTTCAAGGTTCTTAGTTTCTTTGCATTGTGTTAGAACATGCTCTTTTAGCTCGGAGAAGTTTGTTATTACCCACCTTCTGAAGCCTGCTTCTGTCAATTCATCAAACGCATTCTCCATCCAGTTTTATTCCCTTGCTGGTGAGGAGTTGTGATCCCTTAAAGGAGAAGAGGCATTCTGGTTTTTGGGGGTTTCAGCCTTTTTGTGCTGGTTTCTTCCCATCTTTGTGGAGTTATCTACTTTTGGTCTTTAAAGTTGGTGACTTTTGGATGGGGTCTGTGAGTGGATGCCCTATCTGTTGATGTTGATCTTTCTGTGTTTTAGTCTTCCTTCTAGCAATCAGGCCCCTCTGCTGCAGGACTGCTGGAGGTCCAGTTCAGACCCTGCTTGCCTGGGAATCACCCGGTGGGGGCTGCAGAACAGCAAAGATTGCTGCCTATTCCTTCCTCTGGTAGCTTCATCCCAGAAGGGTACCTGCCAGATGTTAGCCAGAGCTCTCCTGTATGAGGTATCTCTTAGGATATATGGGGTCAGGGAGCCACTTGAGGAGGCAGTCTGTCCCTTATCAGAGCTCAAGTTCTGTGCTGGGAGCTCCATTGCTCCCTTCAGAGCTGCTGGGCAGGGATGTTTAAATCTGCTGAAGTGGAACTCACAACCACCCCTTTTTCCAGGTGCTCTGTCTCGGGAAGGTAGGGCTTTATTTATAAGTCCCTGATGGGCTGTTGTGCTTTTTCAGAGATGCCCTGCCCATCAAGAAAGGAGTCTAGTCACAGTCTGCCTGCAGAGGCCTTGCTGAGCTGCTGCGGGCTCTGCCCAGCTGCTGTGTGAACTTCCCTGCCATTTTGTTTATATAGGCAAGGTTAGAACTGCCTCAGTAATGGTGAATGCCCCTGCCCCTACTGAGCTCGACCATCCTAAGTCGAGCACAAACTGCTGTCCTGGCTGTGAAAATCTCAAGCCAGTGGGTCTCAGCTTGCTGGCCTTTGTGGGGGTGAGACCCGCCAAGCCAGATCACTTGGCTCCCTGCCTTCTCCCCCCTTTTTTTTCCAGGGAAATGAGTGTTCCAGGCACCAGCTAAAATGGCCACCCAGTTTTGTGCTGGAAACCTGTGGTGCTGGTGTTTTAGCATAGGCAAGAATCTCCTGGTCTGGGCGTGTAAAGACCATGGGAAAAGTGCAGTATCTGAGCTAGAGTGCCATAGTATCCAGAAAAGTTCCTGATGGCCTCCGTTGGGTAGGAGGGGGAGTTCTCAGGCCCCCATCCCACCCTGCCTCAGTTCGCCTTCTTTGGGCTACACCCACTGTCCAGCCACTCCCATTGAGATGAACCTGGTACCTTGGTTGGAAATGCGGGGGATCACTCGCCTTCTGCATTGCTCTCGCTGGGAACTGTACTCTGAAGCTGTTCCTATTTGGCCATTTGGCAGAAGGTTTTTTTTTTTTTTTTTTTAAATTCTGAGATGGAGTCTTGCTCTGTTGCCCAGGCTGCAGTGCTATGGTGCAATCTTAGCTCGTTGCAGCCTCTGCCTACCTGTTCAAGCAATTCTCCTGCCTTAGTCTTGTGAGTAACTGGGATTACAGGTATCCACCACCATGCCCCACTAATTTTTGTAGTTTTAGTAGAGATAGTGTTTTACCATGTTGGCCAGGCTGGTCTTGAACTCCTTATCTCAAGCAACCCACTTGTCTCAGCCTCCCAAAGTGCTGCGATTATAGGCGTGAGCCCAGTGTAGCTCCAGCTATTTATCTATTTTCTAACTGACAAAAATTGAATATATTTATGATGTACAACATGATGTTTTGAAATATGTATACATTGTAGAATGGCTAAAGCAAGCTAATTAGAATATCCATTACCTCATATACTTATTTCTTTTTGTGGTGAGAACACTCAAAATCTACCCTTAGCAACTTTCAAATATACAATATATGATTATTAAATATAGTCAGTATGTTGTACAATAGGTCTCTTGAGCTTACTCTTCTAAAATTTTGTATTGTTGGACCAACATCACCCTACGGCCTTTCCTCAACCTGTCCCCTGCCCCAAGCTACGCCCTGGCAACCACCAGTCTGCTCTCTGCTTCTATGAGTTTTACTTTTTCAGATTCCATGTGTAAATGAGATCATGCAATATTTGTCTTTCTGTGCCTGGCTTATTTCATTTAACATATTGTCCTTCAGGTTCATCCATATTATCACAGGTGACAGGATCTCCTTCTTTTTAAAGGCTTAATAGTATTCCCTTGTGTGCATATATCACATTTTCTTCGTCCATTCATCTGTTATGGGCACTTGAGCTGATTGCATATCTTGGCTGTTGTGAATAGTGCTTCAGTGAACCTGCAAGTGCAGATGCCTCTTCGGTGTACCAGTTTTATTTTCCCACTGTAATTTGTCACAGCAGCCCCAGGAAATGAATACACTCATGTCGCTGTTTTTTCCGGGAAATTAGAAAGCTTATAGTTGTGAAAAATTTTCTTTTGCTGAGAGCCAGCCTGATCCAGAAAAAACCTTTTTCTAGTGGTAGTTTTGGCTTGATCCAGACATTTTCCAGGCAGAGACCCCTGTTGTCAGCTGCTCTGTGAGGGCATGGCTGCTTCCTAAAGACTTCGCTTATGTGTGGGTTTGGGTGGAACTCTGGGCAGGAAAGTTAAATGCCTGTGCGCCGCATGAACTTAGGGCCTTAACACCTCCAGCTTTCTGAAAGAGGAACCCTGTTTTCTGTAGCACTCTTGTTTCTAATGGAATGATGCATGAGCTGGTGCCTTGAGTGCCTTGGTCAGCCTTCCATGTTGGAGCTCTCTCTGAACACTCTCCAGTCAGTCATTCAGCAGTGTTTTGGGAGCCTGGTCTCTGTGCTTGGCACAGTTGTGTATATTGAGGATAACATGGTGAATGGAAAAAAAAAAAAAACCACAGTGCTTGCCTTCTTGGAGCTTCTAATTTAATGGAGCAGACGGGTGTTCATCAGGGAACCTGAAATAAATGTGAATTGCTGTTGCAATACTGCTATGAGAGAGATGGTGGGAGTAACACCAAATAGGGGCTTCATTTGGACTGGGAAGTTGGGAAGGCTTTCTGTAAGTGACATCTGAGCTGCGGGAGTTGGAGGTGGGAGTACAGAGGACAGAGAGTTGTAGGCAGAGGGAACAGCAGTTGCAAAGGCCCTGTGTTTTGAAATGTAGAGGCTGGCATGCCTGGAACATGGAAGTGCAGGGCATGGTGGTGGAAGAGGTGGGCTGTGCCCGGACTGTGTAGGGACATGTACCTCATATTAAGGATTGGGGTTCTTTATCTTGAGAGTGTTGGAGAGCCATCAAAGGCTAATTTGAATGAGGGGGATTGGCATGATTTGCCTGTGTAACAGCATACTTGCTGTTAATACTCTTTGTTGTGTTTAGACCTCCCTGCATTCCACTGTTTTAATCTACTTAATGATGGGTTTAATCAATTTCTGAAGTTCTTTAAGGGAGATGAGAGGAGACTTTGAGTGTCTAGGGCTGGAAGCCTTTTGTTTTTGATGGGCCTTATGGGTGAGGAGGGCTTGTCCCAGGTTTGAGGAGGAGGTGGGACTCTAAGGACTTCTCAGGGCCTAGAGCTTAGTACTGATATTGAACCACATAACTAAACTGTACCTTTTAGATTTGGTTGTGATTATTCTTTTTCATTCAAAATGAGAATAAAACTTCGTATATTTTCTACGTATAATTTTTATACACTGTTCACACAACTTATCTATTAAGAGCAAGGTGAAAAATTTTCCTTTGATCTTTGCAAACATTCTATTTGTTGTTGTTATTGGCTGTTGTCTCATTAGAGGGAGTGGAGGCTAAAAACCTGTCTTCGCTTGTGACTCATCTTCTCACCTGGGATGACCATGTGGGACTAGAATAAGCTGGAGCTGTTGAGTGCCTGGCTCACTGAGGGACTCAGTGTCTGTGAGCACTCACTGTCTGTGGGGGTGGGCACCAGGTGGCTCCGGGATCCAGTTGGCTTGCTAAGATAGGAATTTACCATACATATGTCTTTCATCTCCAGTGTGGAACCTCTTTGCACTCCATGTGCAAACAGAAGTTGGAGCTTCTTTTGGAAAAGGAATGTTAGATATCCCAATCTGCTAGTGATGGGGCTGACAGATTGACCATACCATCTTGTTAGCCTCCCCCCTGCCACTTTGTTGTACCAAAATGACAGCTATATAATCACGCCCTCAAATAAACTTTTTTTTTTTTTTTTAGACAGAGTCTTGCTCTGTTACCGAGGCTGGAGTGCAGTGGTGTGATCTCAGCTCACTGCAACCTCCATCTCCCGGGCTCAAGATTCTCCTGCTTCAACCTCCCTAATAGCTGCGATTATAGGCATGTGTCACCACACCTGGCTAATTTTTGTATTTTTAGTAGAGACACGGTTTCACCATGTTGGCCAGGCTGGTCTCGAATTCCTGACCTCAAGTGATCTGCCTACCTTGGCTTCCCAAAGTGCTGGGATTACAGGTATGAGCCGTTATGCCTTGCCTTAAATTAATTCCTTTCTGTTAAGAGTAAAGAGATTGAGTCCTGGGACAGTTCCTGTTTTGATGCACAAGGAATAAGGACATCAAAGAAGAAAAGATAAAAAAGAAATCTAAAGCTTAGAAATGTGTGGCTTATACAAATAAAGCATGTTCTCTGCCTTTCTGAGGTTTGCTCTTCTTTTTCTGGAAAAAAAATATATGGCCTTTTAAAGATTTCACAAGGTGAAGGAGGATATAATAATGTTGATGATAAAATCATTTTTATATACCTGTTTTCACTTTGTGAGGTTGTTGCGACGAAATCCAGGCCTTGGCCACATGCTGGGAGTTAATGAGGTTTACAATTGGCAATACTTAAAGAGTATTAGGGTAATGTATTTAAACATCAGCAGTTCACAGCCTGAAATGCTCATCGTCTGTCAAGTTATAATACAGAATCAATAAAGGGAGGACTTTCAACTTGCTAATGAGGAAAGTTTTCTATACTATTAAGGTAGACATAGATTTACAGAGATTTCAGATACACACCTGAAATTCATAAACTATAGAATTTAGCAAAAACATCTCTTCAATTAAAAAAAAATCCTTGATAATAATCAATAGCAGTCACCTGAGAAGCTTAGATTTTCTTCTTAGTCATCAGACTCCCAAATTAATCTACCAAAACAAAAAGCCTCATTAACAGCTCTCATTGAATCAGTGTTTTTTTTTCCCTTTCTCTCAAGGTGTCTGATTAACCCCCTTTCTTTTTGCATTACTCACTTTGTGTTAATATTTGATGTCTGAAATTATAGGGGGGGTGCGTGCAATGTGGTGGCTAGACACTGTCTACAAGCAGTAAATTAAAAAGAATTTTTAAAAAGGTTTGTATTATGTTGCTGATGTATTAGAAAATCTCTAGGAATGTCAGGTGCCTAGGTTTTCTTTTCTTTTTAATTTCAGAAAGGGTTGATTACTGACTGGATGCTGATTTTGTTTCTCATTCATATGTACAGATAGTGCTTCTCCTCTTACAGGGCTCCTCCTGCTTACCAATCCAAGCCCTCTTTTGGAGAGTTTTGTTGAAAAGGAAAGGTGAGAAATAAGGCCATAACTGGAGGGGAAAAGGGAAGTTGAAGGAGGGTCTTTTCTAGGTGAATAAATAATGTCTGTCAGTGGGAAAGACTCACTCCAGAGCAGATAACATTGACAATGTAGGAGAGAAAAGAAAGACATTCTGGGCTGAGCAGGTGGCTCACGCCTTTAATCCCAGCACTTTGGGATGCCAAGATGGGTGGATCACCTGAGGTTGGGAGTTCGAGACCAGCCTGACCAATATTGGCCAGGCGTGGTAGTGTGTGCCTGTAACCTTAGCTACTTGGGAGGCTGAGGCAGGAGAATGGCTTGAACCCAGGAGGCGGAGTCTTGCAGTGAGCTGAGATTGCACCATTGTACTTCAGCCTGGGCAACAGAGGGAGACTCTGTCTTAAAAAAAAAAAAAAAAAAAAAAGACATTCTGGAGCATTGTCTAGTGTCTAGGAGGTTGGCCTCTTGTAAGAGCATCTAGAATACCTGACCTCAAAGTATAACCGTTGGACTCCTGGGAGTCCCTGAGAACTTTTCAGAAGTCCAGGAGGTCAAAACTATTTACACAATGGTAAAAGCATGATCTACCTTTTTCAGCTTGTTGATGTTTGAGCTGTTTCTAAAAGCAATAGTGCATAAAACTCCTGGTGGCCTAACAGCAAATAAAGTTTTGTCTGAACATTGATGTCCCTTCAAAATTCATGTTGAAAGCTAACCTACATGTTGATAATATGAAGAGGTAGAACTTTGGGGAGGTGATTAGGTTCTGAGGGCTCTGCCCTCACAGATAAGATTAGTACCTTTGTGAGGGAGCTTGAGGGAACCTGTTTGCTGCTTCTGCAATGTGAGGATGCAGCAAGAAGGCACCATCTATGAAGGAGAAAGCCTTTACCAGACACCAGACCTACTGATGCTTTGACTTTGGACTTCCCAACCCCCAGAACTGTGAACGGTAAATTCTGTTGTTTATAAATTACCAAGTTCTGGGATATTTTGTTATAACAGCCTGAACAGAATAAGACAGACACCAATCCAAACAGAGTAGTCATTATTTTCTTCATTGCACATTCATCATCATCGTCATGCTGATTCTGCTTCAGAATGTCCTTGAAGAAGCAGTCAAAATCATTGATTTTATTAAATCTTGCTCTTGATTACATAAGATTACATTTTAAAATTCTGAGTAATTAAATGGTAAGTATGCATAAAGAACTGCTTAATGTAGCATGGTGGTTGTCTGAAGAAAAGCACTTGAGCAGTTGTTTTAAGTTGCTAGCTGAGCTAGTCTTTCTTCTCCCAGGGGATACAGGATACCATTTTTATTTGAAAGAATGACTTATTTGAAAGAATTAAAATTTTCATGTGACACCTTCCTAATACTTAAAGATTTTCTGATGTAATTGGTGGTAATGTTAATGAATGTGGCTTTTAAATATAGTTTAATGAAGTTTCCTAACATTTGGATGATCTGTATAATATAGAGAAACAGTATTTTCCAGTTGACTGGTGTGCATGGTGTTACAAAATTTTGCATGGTAAAAGATAGTTTCAAAAGTGGATCATAGACCCATGAATTTTAAGGTAACAGAGTGGAGAAAATTTCACTGATACAGTTCAGATTGCACACTGCAACTAGTCATTAAGAAACTTTACTTATTGTGATTTGGTGTTGTATCAAAGAACATCCTCAATTATCTAAAAAGGCCATTAAAATACTTCTTTCTTTTCTAACTATGAATCTGTGTGAGGCTGAAATCCTTTCATATCCTTCAACCAAAACAACATATTACAGCAGATTGAGTGCAGCTGTTTTCCATTAAAGTCAGACGTTTAAGAGATTTGCAAAGATATAAAACTGCTTTTTTCACTAAATTTTCTGTTTTAGAAAATATAGTTCTTTGACTAGGTGTGCTAGCACTTGGGGAGGCTGAGGCAGGAGGATTGCTTGAGGCCAGGAGTTTGAGACCAGCCTGGCCAACATAGCAAGACCCTGTCTCTACAGTTAAAAAAAATAAAGATATAGTTCTTTTTCATACAAATGTATTTATATTACCATGTAATAGACTTACTTTTTAATGAAATTAATGAATATTTTTAAATTTTCCAGTTTTAATTTCCAGTACAGTAAATATATTAGATAGAATCCATATAAATAAAAGTTCTTTGGGGACCTCAACAATTTATGACCATGTTAAGAGGACCTGAGACCTAAAAATTTTGCGAAATGCTGAGCTAGAAGAATAGAAGAGAAGATAGAGACTAGGGTAGAGGCAGACTGTAGATGTAGTAGGTGAGATTTGGGGATGGGTTGTCTTTTGGTTTCTTTGCTATTTTTCCAGGAAATAGATGAGATGGAGGGTTAAGGTACTGGCAGTTTGTGGAGAGAGCTTTGTATACTACATGGTCATCTAGAGGTGGGAGGGTGAATGTGTAAGGAACAGCATGATGGCTGGGAGGGACGCACTTGAGTGCTCACCTGAAGATTAGTGGTCATGAAATTTAAAGTGAGACCAGTTAGTGTGGCTGTGTGTTTTTCAGGTAAGGTGAGCTGTTCAGGTCCAGATAGCAAGGGTTGGATTTAGCTAGGGTTGAGGTCTTGGCCATTGAGTAATCCAGAGTAGGCAAGGTTCCAGGGATGTAGGTGCAGAGGCATGCAAGGGAGTAAATATGATGATAGACTGTAGATTTAGTCTGGGCAATGAGCAAAGAGAGGACATTGAGTAGGATGCAATGAAGGATGGTGAGAAGGTGGCAGGCTTAATGAATTGTGGGTTTCAGCATGGTCGAAGGTTGTTGATGTTGGGATAGGATTATGAGCGACTCAACAGGAAGACTAGAAGATAGTGGCCAGAAAGTGAGAGGCATGAAATTGAGAAAAAGGAGTTTTGGTAATGGCAAATAAAGTCTAGAGTCTGACCATGGGAGTGAGTGGCTGAGGAAGAATGGAAGAAAGGCCATAGGAAGAGATGAATTAATGTAACTGGAGGCCTTAGTGTTTGAAGGATCAGTATATTCAAGGATAAGTATATTGAAAATATTGAGAATTAAAATAGGAGTTGAGAGAGTGTCCTGGAGCCAGGAGCTAAAATATGGGATAATAGGGGAATCCAGGGTTATTAGGTTACAGAAACAAGGAGGGATACTGAGTGGTATAGTCAGATGATGTGAATATTTGAACTGGTGGGGGTTAGGAAGGAGGGTATGGGACCTCTCCAACCTGCTTATAGGCCTGGTGCAACCCAGGACTGCACGAGGAAAACTCATCCCTACTTAAGAGGGGTCTACAGTGGAAGCATTGTCCTCAAGGGACAGACAGGTATTGGTTAGAGCAAGAAAGTGAAGAGATCTTTTATGGAAGGGATTGAAGAGGAGATTTTGGTCACCGTGCACTGAATTCAAGAGGACACAGTTGGATGGTTTCCGGGAGATGATGCCAGAATAAGAAAAGTCCAGGGCCTCTTGGGGATTAGATATGAGTGGTAAAAGATAACCTGGGCATCTGGGACTGCTGGTCAAGGCTGACATTCACAGAATAAAGAGAAAAATGCAATTAGTCCTGGTACACTCCAGATTTTGCCTGCTGGGTGATAGGGATCTTTGCAGAGAGGCAAGAAAGCTTGGGGAGGGGCAACTTTTATTATTTAAAAAACTTTTAAAATAGAAATGTTTTTGTGAGTGGTAGCTCTGCTGATATTTTTTTCCTAGTTGGTTGTACCAAAGGATGAAGGAAATGAATAGTTACTGAGCATATGTAGGGTTCCAGATCCAGTGCTAACAATTTCCACCTGTTTTCTTATTTAATCTTCATACAAGACTTAAAACAGTTATTTTCACCCCCATATTACAAAGGGAGGTGGAGGATTAGAGAGGTTAAATAACTTGCTCAAAGTCATATAGCTAATGAGTGGTAGACCTAGGATTTGGACCCAGTTCTCTGTGGCTTGTGCCCAATCTGCTGTACCATGAAACTTTCTATGCATAGTGAAGAATATTTAAATTGAGCTTTGCACAAGAACTTTGCATATGTCTTTGCTTAGAAGTTCTGATGCCCTTTGCAAGATTCTTTGCCCTTGAGATTAGTCATTTAGCCCTCATATTTGGCCAACATGAGGTGGACCTAAAACTTCCACGAGAGCCTCTTTATCACCCATACCCATACATATGAAAAACTGGCCTCACATACCTCATTCTTTTTCTTCTTTTATTTTTTTAACTGAGGAGTAGTTTTTGGAACGGTTTTTCCTTTTTTACTATTCTTATATTGAACCTTGAGCTACCATTGAATATCATATTCTCACAATAAGTATCTTTACTGGGTCACGTTAAAATACCAACACTTCCATATTCTTCCCAGCATATCGTGTTGCTCAGTGAATGCTTGAAAGAGCAAATACTGTTCCTTTCCTCTTTCCTTGTTTGATTGTTAGTACAGAAAGATAGGCTGCGTTAATTGTTTGGTTTGCTTGATCTAGACTATAGGTGTTTAAAACATAAATCTAAAATTTTAAAGGAAAGGAAATCAAATGTAAGCTCCATTTCCTAGCTACTTGCAAATCTGCTTCATTATCAATGTCAGAATTAGAGGTACAGGATGTGGAGTTGCTTAAATTAAAACAATCTTGTCCTAGGCTCTGAGGAATTCATGAAGCAAAACTGCTATGGTTTGAATGTGTCCTCAAAGTTCATGTGTTGGAAACTTAGTGTCTATTGCAACGGTGTTGGGAGGTGGAGACATTTAAGAGATGAATATAGTAATACTGTTATTGCAGGTGTGTGTTATATGGGAGTGGGTTCTTTATCTCAGGAGTGAGTTTCTTATAAAAGGATGAGTTTGTCCTCTTCCTTCTCTCTTTCCCTTGCCCATGTGATGCCTTCCATCATGGGACGACTCAGCAACAAAGCCCTCGGTGCCACTGCCTTGATCTTGGACTTCCAAACCCCCAGAACAGTGAGGAAGTAAATTTTATTTTATTTATTTATTTATTTTTTTGAGATGGAGTCTTGCTCTGTCTGAGTGCAGTGGTGCAATCTTGGCTCACTGCAACCTCCACCTCCTGGGTTCAAGCGATTCTTTCACCTCAGCCTCCCGAGTAGCTGGGACCACAGGCGGGTGCCATCACGCCCGGCTAATTTTTTTGTATTTTTAGTAGAGACAGGGTTTCACCGTGTTGGCAAGGATGGTGTTGATCTCTTGACCTCGTGATCCGCTCGCCTCAGCCTCCCAAAGTGCTGGGATTACAGGCGTGAGCCACTGCGCCTGGCTGAGGAACTAAATTTTTAAAATGGTTTACTCAGTCTCAGGTATTCTGTTCAAGCAGCATAAAATGGACTAAGACAAAAATGTTAGGAGATATAGTGCCTAACTTTCCCATTGATTGTGGCATAATTGTGGCATAATTGTCACTGAGTCACTTCCTAGTAAATACAGTGAGATTCACAGATTTTAATGAAGGTTTTTGAGAGTAAAGTAAGCCTCCTGTTGCAATCTGATGTAAAGGTTTTGAGATCTTCAATCTAGAACAAGCAAAAGGTGAAAGAAGGTAACTCGTTAAATAATTTAATTTTCAGAAATTATAGAGTGAGTCTCTGAAATAAATGATATATGATAAGGTAAAATGGCCTTCTGCTACAAATCTGAGAGAACCTTGATACTTGAAAAATATAGGTTAATTTCAGAGTTGGTAACTCATTTAACAAATATATATTGACACCAAATATATGCCAGGCATTGTTTTAAACAGTGGGCTTTTATATAACAAACAGATAATGTAAACAGAAGTTACATATATATATATATATATATATATGATATATATATAGAGGTAGATTGTTATATTTATTAAAGTACTATGGTTGATAAAGTGGATAAAGTGATCAAGTTAGATAAAGATCTCTCTGAAAAGTGACATTTGGGCAGAGGTTTGAATGAAGGAGTGAACCATGGAAGACTCTAGGGATTGAGCCTTTTAGGTGGAGGGAATAGCAGGTGCAAAGAGCCTGAGAGGGGAGGGTGCTTGGCATGACTGAGAAGCAGCAAAGAGACCAGCTAGTAGAGTGGGTTGATAGGACAGTAAAAGAAGTGAAAAATGTATCCAGGGGTCAGGTTATGTAGATGCTGTAGAATTGTATTTTGAGAGTAGTAGAAGTCGTTGAAGAGTTTTGAGCATGGAAATGGCATGATCTGCATTACATTTTGAACAGTTTTGCCTGGCTGATTTGAGAGAATGGGATGAAGTGGGTGACAGTGGAAGAAAGGGAAATCAGGACTGTGCTGCAGTAATCTGTGTAAAGGTGATGGCAGGACTAGAGTGCTAGCTGTGGAATGGTAAGAAGTGGTTGGATTGGGGATTTTATTGATGGATTAGATATGAAATATGGGGAAGGGGAATCTAAACAAATGAGATAGGGAATGTGGGGGGAAGAGTAGATTTGGAAGCAAAATTAAGAGTTCTTTAGGACATTTGAATATTGAGATTCCTGTTAAACATGCCGTTAGAGAGGCAGCCTGTTAGATGTATGCGTAGAGATGAGAGGCAATGTAATTATTTCTTAGGTCTGAGCCAATTCTCAGCGTAAGGAGTTGGTGCTGTTGTAACTTGAGTGAGTTGTGTTTTGTAGGGTGGGGGAATTGGGGTCTTTGTTATATTGATTATTATGAACTTATAGGTTTTTATGTTTGTATTTTAATTACAATATCTCATCTTTGGTCAATAGGAACCCTTTTATGTTTTCTCTTTGTCCTTTTTGATATTTGGTAGCTTCCTTGATTTCTGGCAGAATAAGATGTTATTTTATATATTTTCTGCCCCAAACCTGGAATCAGCTGTTCTTCTTGGTGCCCTTCTTCTTCTTTTTTTAAATTATACTTTAAGTCCTGGGATACATGTACAGAACGAGTAGGTTTGTTACATAGATATACATGTGCCATGGTGGTTTGCTGCACCCATCAACCCATCATCTACATTAGATATTTCTCCTAATGCTATCCCTCCCCTTGTCCCCCACCCCCTGACAGGCCCCAGTGTGTGATGTTCCCCTCCCTGTGCCCATAAGTTCTCATTGTTCGAGTCCCACTTACGAGTGAGAACATGTGGTGTTTGGTTTTCTGTTCTTGTGTTAGTTTGCTAAGAATGATGGTTTCCAACTCCATCCATGTCTTTGCAAAGGACATGAACTCATCCTTTTTTATGGCTGCATAGTATTCCATGGTGTATATGTGCCACATTTTCTTTATCCAGTCTCTCATTGATGGGCATTTGGGTTGGTTCCAATCCTTGCTATTGTGAAGAGTGCTGCAATAAACATATATGTGGATGTGTCTTCATAATAGAAGCATTTATGATCCTTTGTGCATATACCTAGTAATGAGATTGCTGGGTCATATCGTATTTCTAGTTCTAGATTCTTGAGGAATCACCACACTGTCTTCCACAATGGTTGAACTAATTTAATTTACACTCCCACCAACAGTGTAAAATAAAAGCATTCCTATTTCTCCACATCCTCTCTAGCATCTGTTGTTTCCTCACTTTTTAATGATTGCCATTCTAACTTGGTGTGAGAGGGTATCTTATTGTGATTTTGATTTGCGTTTCTCTAATGACCAGTGATGATGAGATTTTTTTCATGTTTGTTGGCCACATAAATGTCTTCTTTTGACAAGTGTCTATTCATAGCCTTTGCCCACTTTTCGATGGGGTTGTTTGTTTTTTTTCTTGTAAATTTGTTTAAGTTCCTTGTAGATTCTGGATATTAGCCCTTTGTCAGATGGATAGATCACAAAATTTTTTTTTCCCATTCTGTAGACTGCCTGTTCACTCTGATGGTAGTTTCTTTTGCTATGCAGAAGCTCTTTAGTTTAATTAGATCCCATTTGTTAATTTTGGCTTTTATTGGCATTGCTTTTGGTGTTTTAGTCATGAAGTCTTTGCCCATGCCTATGTCTTTAATAGTATTGCCTAGGTTTTCTTGTATGATTTTAATGGATTTAGGTCTTATGTTTAAATCTTTTATCCACCTTGAGTTGATTTTTGTATAAGGTGTAAGGAGGGGTCCAGGTTCAGTTTTCTGCATATGGCTAGCCAGTTTTGCCAGCACCATTTATTAAATAGGGAATCCTTTTCCCATTGCTTGTTTTTGTCAGGTTTGTCAAAGATCAGATGGTTTTAGATGTACGGTGTTATTTCTGAAGCCTCTATTCTGTTCCATTTGTCTATATCTCCGTTTTGGTACCAGTATCATGCTGTTTTGGTTACTGTAGCCTTGTAGTATAGTTTAAAGTCAGGTAGCGTGATGCCTCCAGCTTTGTTCTTTTTGCTTAGGATTGTCTTGGCTATATTGACTCTTCTTTGTTCCATATGAAATTTAACGTAGTTTTTTCTAATTCTGTGAAGAAAGTCAATGGTAGCTTGATGGGAATAGCATTTTCTCTGTAAGTACAGTTTCAAGAACAGTTTATTAAATAAAGCAAAAAAAAAAAAAAAGAAAGTACAACTTGATTAGTTTACTCTATATCAGTGCAAATTTAGAGGCAGTGCAATTGGTGATTGGTGTGTGGCTTCCAGTTGGCTCGTTTTCTAGAATCATTCCCAGTGAGTGATCGAACACCCAATGATGTGACCTTGCAACTTACTTAACTTTTAAAAAATTCTACTCAGCATTATGGAGGGATGTTACTCCATATCCAGACCTAGGCATGACCATCTGTCACCTGAATTATTGTAATAACTTCTTTCCAAATCTCCCTGCAGAGCTAGAGTGATTCTGTTGAAACCTAAGTTGGATTATGTCACTCTCTGGCTCACAACCCTTTATTTATGACTCTCCATTTTCACTCAGAGTAAAAGCCAAAGCCCTGCTCGTGGCCAACAAGGCCTTGTGGTACCTGCTGTCTCCTTACCTTACCTCCCCAGCCCCTCACTTCATCTGCTGCTCTTCTCCTTAATTACTTTGTTCTGGTGACGTTGGTCTTCTTGGCACACCTTGAACACAACATGCTTGTTCCCATCTAGAGACCTTGTGCATCCTCTTCCTTCTGTAAGGCGCTTCCCTTAAGAAGCTAACTCACTTCCTTTAGATTTTCTCATGGTAGTTATCTTGTATGATACATGTGGGTTTCATTAATTGTTTTATTGTCTCCTCCTCTTCCCCCGCCACACACACACACAGACACACACACACACACACACACACACACACATACACACTTGACTGTAAGCTTTAGGAAGGCAGGCATTTTTGTTTTCTTCACTGCTGAGTCTGGATCCTAGAATATGACTGGCACATAGTGGCACTCCACAAATATCTGTTGAATTGGAATGGATTGAACATATAATGTGCCATGCACATGTGACATATTATCCAGAAGGAGTGGGATTCTCAGATTTCCCTTTGTGGTTCTTTCTTTGAATTTTTACATGTTAAAATCTCTGCTGTCATTTTTCTCCCAGGACCACTGTAATGTTTTATACAGCCTCCTTTTTTCTTGTAACAGGTCTAAAACTTTTAGCAAATCTTTTTTCTTCTCTTGTCTTCACTTTTCTCCTCCCCAAGTAGGCTGTTTCCACAGTATTTTGGGGTTGTTCTAGTTTTTGTAAATTTATTCTGAGGGATTCTTTGTACTGAGAAAACCACCTGTATTTAGGAGTAGATAGTCAGATTTTTGAGAATCCTGTCCTGTTCTTCGTTACCCTGCAAAGGACTGGATAACCCTGAAAGCACCTAAAGATTGGCTAAACATGTAATTCATATTGAAACCCTTCTTCTATCACTTTATTATTTTCTGATTCAGTGCTTTTTCTAGAGTTTTTTTTTTTCCTTTTTTGATACAGACTCTTGATTTGTCACCCAGGCTGGCGTGCAGTGGTGCAGTCTCAACTCACTGCATCCTCAACTCACTGCAACCTCTGCCTCCTGGGTTCAAGCTATTTGCTTGCCTCACTCAGCCTCCTGATTAGCTGGGATTACAGGTGTGTGTCACCACACCTGGCTAATTTTTGTATTTTTGGTAGAGATAGCGTTTCACCATGTTGACCAGGCTAGTCTCAAACTCCTGATCTCAGGTGATTTGCCCGCCTTAGCCTCCCAGGGTGCTGGGATTACAGGCATGAGCCACCGTGCCGGCCTAAAGTTTTTTTTTTCTAAGTTAAGAAATAAAACAATCAGCAACTTCTGAAGGAAAAAGCATTAAAATATTGATGTTGCTTTTCTGCAATACTTAATACCTAGAAAATGCAAGAGAGTCTCAAAAGTTGTGTAGCTTAATTTGCTGTTGCAAAAATATAACACACTCCCAATAGTTTCTGATTTTGATTATCTTTTACAATTGCTGTTCTGTGTTATAACCATCTGCTTTTTTTAAAAGTTTGAAATTGTTAGGATACCTTTAGAAATAGAAGTTGGTAAGAAGTGCAGAGATAGCATGGCATAGGATGGGGAAACATGCCAGATCAGTTGGGGGCAGAAAAAATTTTTAACTGTTTTTCAGCATTTATATAGGTTCTTCCAAAAGCAAAATAAAAGATAAACCTAAATAGAATGGGCTCAAATAGGCATAATAAACTCTTTTGGTTATTTTGTGAAAATCTACATTTACAGGTGGCCTGTGTTAGTAGGTAAATTCATTGTATTTTGGGTGGCTATTTGTATAACAAAACATGACTAAATATGAAAAATGTGTATGTCTTTTTCTTTACCAGATCTTGCACCAGTTTTTAAGCAAGGAAATTATATTCATGTAGTCAAATTTTAATCTGTATTGGGAATAGAGGTGAGAATAGTAGAATTCTGTTTATTGTGCATTTGGGGTAAAATGTGGAAATGCTACTTAATCAGAATATTGTAAGCAGAAATTACTTACCTTTTTTTAAAAAATGGAGATGAGAGCTCACTGTGTTGCCCAGGCTGGTCTCAAACTCCTGGGCTCAAGTGACCCTCCACCTTAGCCTTCCAAGCAGCTGGGACCACAGGCACATGCATTCGTGCCTGGCTTTAGAAATTACTTTTTATTTTAATTCTTATTTATAACATTTCATAAGGTATTAGGCTACTTTTCCCAGTCATTACCATTTATACATTTTGGTTTTAATTTCTTAAAATTTTATTTGAAATTGTAGAATGTCTTAAATCATTTAGAATGTGAATTGTCATGGAGGCATTAGAGATGCAACTTAATTTCTCCTGATACCACTATATCTTGAAAATGTTTGCTTAAAGATTTATTTATCCTTGCTGTCAATTTGTTTCTTATAATTTGCCTCATAGAAACAATCATTCAAAACAGTGCTGAAACCAAAATGGAATATACAATTAAAACCAAATAATATTTTTCCTGCCAACCAACTACTTCCCAGCCCCTGGACTAAACTCATAATTAAGCTTTTATTTGCTTTTACAAGCAGATGAATATTTTTGGAGCAGTGGAGGTAGGGACATGGTACCCAAGTCCAACTTGCACCATTTTATGTGGCTATTTCTTTCTTATTTTGGATTCGGAAACAGGTGCAAGAAAAAGAAAAATCCACTTCATCATCATAGTAGTGTCTAGGATCTCATTCCCCCACAACCAAGAACTCATTTATTCTTGGCCAACCTCTCTCTTGTTACTCTAAGTTGACTCTGGACAGCTTTGATGCTGCCCCCTGAACTTCCATGAGTTCCCCTGGCCTTACTGCCAGTATTTGGGAATCTACTTTTCTCCTGTACTAGGAGTAGGAAGAAAATACATTGGGGTAGTAGTGCCATTTGATGATTCATTTTTTTATATGTGTCCTTTAAAACTAATGTTGACAATTTGGAGGCTTTTTGTAATATGGATGGTAGAGGAAAAGCTGTGATTGCTTATAGGCTGAGTTTAGGTTCATTTGAAATTATGATGATCTCAGAAACGTCGTAATTCCTTGGTTTGGGAGTGGTAATCGGATTAGGACTGTTGAGACTGTAGAAAAGCACATTGTTTTTCCTAGACGTGGATGCTTGTTTGGCATGGTGTGGGATAGAGGGCTGATGGAGAGTATTTGAGAGAGCGGCTACTCTTTTTTTTCCCCCCCAGCTGCTACTCTTAATGAAGACATTGCTCTAGAACACCTTGTATAAACTATATATTGCCGTATCTAAACCATACAGTACTTCATTAAATTTTGAACATTTAAAATATTTTAACTGTATGAGACAACTATATGGTACGTGTGTTAATTAGCTTGATTATGATAATCATTTTACAGTGTGTATGTATATAAAAACACATTGTACACTTTAAATGTATACAATTTTGTCAATTATATGTCAGTAAAGCTGTAAACATTTTTAGATAATGCACAATGGATCTCATACTTTGTGTTTATTCATATATACCTTGATTTTTAAGCACTTTTTCTTTAAGTTCATTTTGTTGCTGAATTTGAGTGCATACTCCCCCACTCCTCCTTATTAAGGAGGGTGCAATAATCTTTTGTCTGAGTTATGATTGATGGAATTATTTTATAGGATTGAGCATACTTTAAAACTTAATCTGTCTTTGTTTACATTGAATATTATGACCATAATATTATGAAATGTTATTCTGAAACTTGGTCTGAGTTCTCTTATGTCATCAAAATTTTCTGCAAATTCAATTTGAAATCAACACATGGGTACTCTTTTTTTCTTTTGTATGGTCTTAAATACCATAAAATCATAATCTATTTTAAGCTTAGATAAATGATGGAACACTTGTTTACATGGGTAAAATGACTCTATCTAAGTAGTATATTGAAGTTCATGTTAATGTTTGCTATTTAATGACACCTAATGATATTCAATGAAGGGTTATGCTAAACTGGAGAGAAAATGTGTTACCCAGGCAACTGCCTCTGGCAGACTAGAGATCCAGGCATATGGCTCTATAGTACACATTATTTCAGCAGCTTTAAGCATAAAGAACTACACATGTAATTGACTGTGAAAAATTACTGCTCAGTTACTGTATTGTATGGTCATAATAGAAGTAAATGAATACGTCATTGTTGTTGGAACAAGTCTGTTGGGAATCACTTGTAGACTCTACTATTTAAGAAGCAAAAATACAATAAGAAGAAAATAGCTGGTTTAATTAACATGTAAAAATTGGGTTAATTTGAATTCAGCTGGCACAGCAGATATTAATGTTGGCTGTTTTTTTGTGATATTCTGGCTCAAGCCTGGGTATTTTTATTTCTTCTTGCCCACACCATGAATAATTTTATTTCTTAAAATGATAAGGGCTATTTCAGTCATTCAATTTTTGCTTTGCCAAGGGCTTATATTACAATCACATCGAGAGGTTTTGTGTATATCCAAAATGTAAGAATTATAGTTGAATGAAAGAAAATGCTAAAATGTTCCCGAGTAATTGATAATGTTTCTCGAAGAGGAATCATTATAATTTTGATTTCATGTATTTTTTAAAATTTTTGTTTACTGCTCATGTATTTTTATGTTTTAACAGAGTGGCAAACCAGGAATTGATCAATGGCAGATGCAAGAAACTAGCACATTTGTTCTTGTCACTTTTTGTCTGCCTGTTCATATATGCCTTTTATTTTTGAATATTATTTTTTTAATATTGTTTTAATCATATCTTTCTTCAGAGATTCAGAAAAACCTATTGAGAAAGACATGTGTTCCAATTAAAAAATCATTTAACTCAATCAATTTTTGTATTTTAAAATGTTATTGGAGCCGAGAACAAACATAGGTAATATGGACATTGCCTAAAAGTATGTATGGAAAAATTCTGTTCCTCCAGCTGTGCCTTAGGTACCCTGTAGGTACTTTTGTGTTTCTCAACCCCAATCAAGGGAATGATCACACTGGAGACCATAGTTAGAGAAGCAAAGAGTTTGCCAGTGTGTGCCCTTGCAGGCAGGCCAGTCTCTCTGTCCTTGAGTACATTCAAAGTACCTTGTTATCCAAGTGGTAATCAGAATAAAATGACATGCTACTTTACATAGTGTAGGCCGGTATATGCTACCTGACAAATTCATACCCCTACTCGCTTTTCAGTTACTGATTTCTTATTTGTGGTTTGTTTCCCCATTATCCTTCTTCATTTGCCATTTTAATAAAGTTGAGACCTTTTTATCCAGCCTTAATTAGCAGAACAAGGAAAGATTTAGGAAACCTAGATTTTTAAATCTGCTTTATTTGCCTAAATCAGTTTTCCATCGTGGTTTACAGTTACTTTTCCCTTTTTTCCTCAATGGTGTTTATTTACCTCTTTTGGTTGCTCCCTGCTTTGAAGGCAATACCTAATTTAAAATGAGGTGTTTATGGTGTTTTTTGTTTGTTTAAACTTAGTGTACTTTTCCTTTAACAAAAAAAAAGTCTCTAGATAGATCTCAAAATACCCATGATATAATTAAAATGCAGACTATTTGTCATGCACGTTATTAAATTCTGCCCTCAGTGTTGGTAATTATACAAAATAGAACAATGTAGTATAATAAGATAGCTTTTTGGGTTTTAAAACGATGTCTACTAGTATTTAAGAAATAAAGGATATTTATCTAGAGAAGTGTAGAGATGGGGAATATGATTTGCTTCTAGTTTTAAAAGCTTGTAGTGATTCTTATCCTTGACACAATATCATCTTTGTAGGGATTGGCCATGATTGGAGCATTTTTATGATGTGAAGGTTGAAAGATGGGAGGGGGAGGGAGGTAGCAAGGACACTGGGGCAGATTCTCCTCAACTCATTGGGCAGTGGTTGTTTTACAGGGAGGGAAAGAAGAAAGGGTGTATAGGAAGAGTAAAGACATTTTCTGGTGTTAGTTGAATTAACTACGTACTACCAAGTGAGAACTAGAGGAGGGATGAATCATACCTGTCAAATGTGTTTGATCCGTCTGATAAGAAAGAGAATGTTGGGGGTATAAGGATACCCGAGTAAGTCCCCCTGGTTGGCACAGGGAGCCTTGGGAAACTTGACTGCTATTTGGAGTCAGCTGCAAGGTGGTGGGCTCCCAAGTAGAGCTGGCAGTATGGACAGATCACTTACTGAATTTCGCTCACAATTATGAGAGCCATATATATATATATCTTCTTTTGCCAATATGGAGGCAGTAATATATACAGAGGTGATATTTATGGGCCAAATTCATGATAACAATACAGTAAAATTGCCAATAAAAACCTTTAATAGGTTTTTAAAGCCAGGCAGTGGCCTGCTTGTTTGAACAATATTCCATCTGCCAGACTTCATTGGAGCCAATGAATTTAAATAGGCCCTTGGCAAACACTGCAGTGAGATTTGAACCAGAGTACATAGTAGAGCTGAAGAGCCCTGCTGGCCTCAGAACAGATGCTCTCCAGGGAATGCCAAGGTCCTTGCTAGAGTCAGGGTGGGCACAGAATGGCTGCCTGCAACCTAAAATGGAAGAAACAGGATTTTAGAATGAAAAGCATCCGAGGAAAGCACCTTTTATGGAATAAGAAAGGATATCTGTTCCAACTTGTCTGACAAGGTCATTCAGCCAGTTAGGCAAAGGTGAGACTAGGACTCTCTGTCCACCTTATTCCTGGTGGTTTTTAGAAGATTAGGTAATAACTCATTGTCTCTTTTCAAAGCAGATTAGAAACAATTGTCATAAATTTGTATAATTGGGGCCACGAGTCTTCATTTGTGTGCTTGTTGACCATCAACTAGCATATTAAATAAAAATCTGTACTTAGGAGAGCCCTATTCATCTGCCTAACTGGTAGTTTTCCTATCCTCAGTGACCTCCAGGCCTCAGAGTCTGTGCCTGTGGCTGCTACAGCCCCTTGCAGCCCTGGCTACCAGGCCTCCTCTTGAGAAGGAGGGGCTGACCAGCTCCTGAGTTTTAAAAACTGCTTACTGTGACTTCCAGGACAGGCCCCACCAGACCCCATGTAATTAAGCCTTAACAGCTTTCTAGAAAATGTATTCTGGATTTGACTGCTCCTTGGTTTTCTTGCTACAACCCAGGTTCACCCTGCTGCAGCCACTTCTAACTGAGCTCACTGCTTCACCAGAGGTCCATGCTCCACAGTGCCTTGAGTGTTCTTTGTAACTTTCTAACTCTGAGGCAAGTCACATCATTCCCCCTGCATAAAACCCTCTAACAGTGGCTGATTTCCCCTAGTAATAAAATCCAGGTATCCTTTTATGCCCTGCACCCTCCTCATCCTCATCCCCTTTCCCTTCCCCTGACTTCCCTACTTTCCAGCTGCTTGGGGTCTTCCTGCCCCTTGGAACTTGCCAAGGGTAGCCTGCTTTGGGCGCTGGCACTGATGTTTCTCCTCACATCCCCGTCCTCCAACTCTTTTCCTGGCTACTGTGTTTCACCTTTCAGATCTCAATGCCTCCTCACCAGAGGCTTTCCTGACCACTTTAGGCAAAGCAGCTCCATCTCCCAACCCCATTGCTCTCCAGGAGTTGATTTTCAAGCCTGGCTACGTAGTACAATCACTTGGGAAGTTAAAAAAAACAACAACAAATGAGTGTTCAGGCTCCTCCAGACATATATCTGGGGCTGAGAAGCATGATTCCAAGGCGTTGCTCTATTTTACTCTACACAACAGTTTTCTTATGATTCTGGAATTTTTATGTATGTTTGTGCTCATCCTCTGCCCACCTGCAAATGTGGTTCCTTGAGGACATAGATGTCAATTTCAAGGTATCCTTTGTACCTGGGGCATGGCTTAGCATATAGTAGGAGCAGGGTACACATTTGCTTTGTTGTCAAAGAGTCAGACTTGGACCAGGCGCAGTGGTTCATGCCTGTAATCCCAGCACTTTGCGAGGCTGAGGTGAACGGATCATGAGGTCAGGAGTTCGAGACCAGCCTGACCAACATGGTGATACCCTGTCTGTACTAAAAATACAAAAATTAGCCAGTGTGGTGGTGCATGCCTGTAATCCCAGCTTCTTGGGAAGCTGAGCTTGAACCTGGGAAGCGGAGGTTGCAGTGAGCTGAGATCACGCCATTGTACTCCATCCAGCCCAGGCAACAAGAGTGAAACTCCATCTCAAAAAAAAAAAAAAAATCAGACTCTGTAAAATATTGGAAGAGATTTATTCTGAGCCAGATATGAGTGACCATGGCCTGTGCCACATCCCTCAGGAGATACTGAGAACATGTGCCCAAGGTGGTCAGGTGCAGCTTGGTTTTATACATTTTAGGGAGACATGAGACTTCAGTCAAATACTTTTTTTTTTTTTTTTTTGGAAACGGATTCTTGCTCTGTCACTAGGCTGGAGTGCAGTAGCGCGATCTCAGCTCACTGCAACCTCGGCCTCCCAGGTTCAAGCCATTCCCCTGTCTCAGCCTCTCGAGTAGCCAGGACTATAGGCTCATGCCACCATGCCCAGCTAATTTTTTGTATTTTAGTAAAGACGGGTTTCACCATGTTGGCCAGGATGGTCTTGATCTCCTGACCTCGTGATCTACCTGCCTCAGCCTCCTGAAGTGCTGGAATTATAGGCGTGAGCCACCACACCCAGCCAAGTCAAATACATATAAGAAATACACTGGTTCTGTCCAGAAAGGTGGAGCAACTTGAAGCAGGGTGAGGGCTTCCAGGTTACAGGTAAATTAAAAAATTTTCTGGTTGACAGTAGGTTGGAGTTCATCTGAAGACCTGGGATTAACAGAAAGGAAGTGTCTGGCTTCAGATAAGGGATTGTAGAGATCAAAGTTTTCATTGTACAGATGAAGGCTTTAGGTAGCAGGCTTCAGAGATAATAGATTATAAATATTTCTTATCAGACTTAAGGTATAATGAGGCATGTCCAACCCCCCACTTCCTGTCATAGGCAGAAACAATCTTTTAGGTTAAATTTTAAGAGTCCCCTGGGACCAGGCATGGTGGCTCACACCTGTAATCCCAGCACTTTGGGAGGCCAAGGTGGGCAGATAACCTGATGTCAGGAGTTCAAGATCAGCCTGACCAGCAAGGAGAAACCCCATGTCTCTACTAAAAATACAAAAGAATTGGTTGGGCGTGGTGGTGCATGCTTGTAATCCCAGTTACTCTGGAGGCAGAGGCAGGAGATAGGAGAATCACTTGAACCCAGGAGGCGGAGGTTGCGGTGAGCAGAGATTATGCCATTACACTGGCAGCCTGGGCAACAAGAGCAAAACTCCATCTTAAAAAAAAAAAAAAAAAAAAAAAAGAGTGCCCTGGCTAAGAAGGAGATCCATTGAAGGACCTTAGAATTTTATTTTTGGTTTACAGTTTGGTTACCTGACTAATATGTATTTGCAAGGACTATGGGTGAGAAAGAGAAGAGCCGTAAAAGCCAAAAGCTATTAAAAGATGTTAAAAATCATGGAGACCAAAGCTCTTTTTTATAAATTGGTGATCACAGGAGAGCCCAGTTCCGATTTTCCTTAACACCCACCTATACTTAAACATGGGTGGTCTGATGGTTAGAAACTCTTGGAGTTGGATATTACTTTCATCTCTGCCACTGACCCTGGACAATTGATTGACTTCTCTTGTAACACACAGAAGAAGGTTATAAGAAGTTATTTTTGTGAAGTGCTCTTGTGGTTCGGAACCTTCAGTAAAAGTGGTAATTGGATTTTGATGGTACATTGTCTACATCCAAACTTCCTGAAGTATGAACAGACCAATTCTTATATGCTGTTGCTTAAACTTTCGTAGCCACAGAGTTGGCTTGGAGATAGGAGCCAGGCAGGGAATGAAAGGGACCACATGGGGTCTAAATCTCTGCTGAGCAAGAATAAACAAGGGCAGAGAGGAAGAGAAAAACTGGAGGTTATCCGTTAGTGTGATTCTTTCAGATCCTTCGTTTCTTTTTTCAATTTTGCCTTCCTCTCCCCAAATCTCGTATATAGTCCTTCTGCCACTACTAAGTTGAGGACTTTGCTATTTTGTTTCATATGAATTTTTATTTTTCTTATTATAAGAACAGTGCAGTATGTATATTATTGAACGGATTAGAAAATATGGGCAAGCAGGAAAAAAACTCTTAAATTATTAACAATTTAACCACCTAGAGATGATATCCACTGCCGACACTTTGGTGTGCATCCTTCAGACTTTGTGTGTGTGCAAAATATTATTGTCCATTTTTAAGAAACATAATTTTCTACACATCTTTGTGTAAATGATCTTTTACTTAATATCATGGATTTGTTTGTAACACTTTTTAGTGGTTGGATAGTATCCTCCATATGAATATTTTATTCAGTCTGTCAAATATTGCTGTATATTGAGGTTGTGCTTTTTTCACTGTTACCAGCAGTACAGGATGAACATCCCTGTAGATTAAAAGATTAAAGTGCACACATTCATGAAAAAAAATTTTTTTTTTTTTTGAGATGACTCTCGCTCTGTTGCTAGGCTGGAATGCAGTGGCTAAATCTTGGCTCACTGCAACCTCCGCCTTCCAGAGTCAAGATGATTCTCCTGCCTCAGCCTTTAGCTGGGACTACAGGCGCGTGCTGCCACACCCAGCTAATTTTTTGTATTTTTACTAGAGATGGGGTTTCACTGTGTTAGCCAGGATGGTCGCGATCTCCTGACCTTGTGATCTGCCTGACTAGCCTCCCAAAGTGCTGGGATTACAGGCCTAAGCCACTGCGCCCGGCCTCATGAGTTGTTTTTTAGGATAAACTCCTAGAAGTGAGATTGTGGTGGTCAAGGAGTAAAGAGGTGGGTTTGTTTGTTTGTTTTTTGTTTTTGTTTTTGTTTTAACTGCTTCTTATTGAGCAGGGCTAACCCATAGCTACCCAGGGTGGGCATAAAGACATTTTTGAGACTCTTGCTGTGTTGTCTAATTGTCCTCCGGAGATGCTGCACTGTATACCCCCAGCCCTTGATATAAAGAGCCTTTCTTTCTTTCTCATTCAGGCTTTCCTAGATTCTACCCTGGATTCTACCACCACACCTCCTCAACTCTGGTCTCTCCCCTTCCAGTTCATTTAACACTCCTCTGTCAGATTAAATGTTCTGATGCACAAATTAATCATATCACTAAAAATATCAGATCTACCATCACAGGACCTCATCGATCACAGGACCTCATGATCAGGATGTGAGCAACTTTGTGATTTTTCTTCCTCCTTCCTTCCTTCCTTCCTGCCTGCCTTCCTGCCTTCCTGCCTTCCTGCCTTCCTTCCCTTTCTTTCTCCCCTCCCCTCCCCTCTCTCTCCTTCCCTCCTCCCTCTCTTCCTTCCTTCCTTCCTTCCTTCCTTACTTACTTCCATAGATGGTGTCTCACTCTGTAGCTCAGGCTGGAATGCAGTGGTACAATCATAGCTCACTGTAGTCTTGAACTCCTGGACTCAAGATCTTCCTGCCTTAGCCTCCCAAAGTGCTGGAATTACAGACATGAGCTGCCACACCCAGCCTGGGCACTGTATTTTCTATTTTAGTTTTTCTCCAGCAAATATGCATTTGTTCTGATTTTTCATCTCTGGTCTTCCTTCCTTGGTTCCTGGCTTACCTTCTGCCCCTTTGGACCACCAGATCTGGGGAACAGAGATTGTGTCCCTAGAACTGCCCTCTGCCCAGCGTGTAGTGTAGGCACTGAAGTCAAACTGCAGTTGGTAGACTCTCCTCCCCCCATCTCCCATCTTTACTTAATCCGTCTCACTTTTATTGCAGGACTGATCTCATATTCACTGAACACATCTTCCCTCTGATGTCATGCGTTCCAAATTTCAGTAGGGCTTTCTCCATCTCCTCCTTTCACTCAATATAACAGTAATCTTTCCCTCCTCTGAATTCATTGAGTCGTTTATTTATAATTCTTTTATGTTACTTAACCCTTTTTCCATAATATCATAATTTTCAGTCTGCATTCTCTATTATATTTCAAATATCTCCAAGCTAAGTGCTGTCCCTTGCGAAGTTGATGGAGGAGGGACATAAAGTTATGCTACAGTGAAGAAGCACCATCATCATTTTGATATGTATCTTGTAGTATCTTTCCACGTATGTGATAGATGATTAATCTTTACATTGTTGTAAGCATAGCATACAGCTGCAATTCACTTTTCAACCCTTTCCTCTTGGCCCAGTATTTTATAGTTCTGTGCAATGCTTTGGCTATTTTATTATTACCTGGACTAAAAAGGAGTTGTAAAGTCGCTACTGTTATAAATGGCTTCCAGAAGGAGAAAGCAACTCTAGTGCTTTGTAAAACAAAAATGACTTGCTTACAAAAAATATCTGGTAGCATCAGAACCATGAAATAGAGTACTTAGAAACCTACCCTCCACTAACCTCTGAGTGGTATAGCCCTGTGAAAATGTGACTTGTACATTTGCTTTCATGTTACCTCACCCATGTTCTACTATTAGTTCCTGCAGATGAGTGTGGTGTCAAATACTGTTCCTTAGATTCTAGTCATAGAGTTAATCAGAGCTGTGTGATTCATTTTAAAGGGAATCTTACATTGTCAAAGAAGTTCTGGGAGTTGTGGGTGGAAAAGGAACTAAGTGAGTTCACCAGCCAGGTCTGAACTTGATTAAGCTTGAATTCTTTTTTGTAGCTTATGTTAATACTCATTAAATCTGTAGAGCAAGACGGAAGCACTGTTTGTTTAAAAAATACATATATAAACATTTTTTTGGGTATAATGCTGTAAAGGAATATAGTACTATATAATTATTCTGATGAGCTTCTAGTTAGATTACCTTGAAAATCCAAAATGATCTTGGTGAACAATAATACATTATGATTTCATGGTTCATCTGTATACTTCCTGCATAGATGTATAATACTCATATCTAATAGGATTACCAAATTACATACCTTTTGGTATCAATAACATGGCTAAAATACCAGAGTATTTATTGGCCATTTTCAGTTATGAAACATTGACATTGCCAGACAAGGATATATAATATGCCTTTGTAAGTCTTGCATATGTATATAGTCTGTCATATATCTATATCTTTCTTTATATAAACCTTTCATATATATATTAAGGCTTTCTCTTATTCAGACCATGAAACCAAAAACATCCCTTTTCTAAATAATGCATAGTGTGATCCTATTTAATGAACCTGATATCTCTGCAGGGGTAATTAAGCAAATATGATTGTTTTCTGCCTCAACAAACTGCCAGCAAGCTCCCCCTGGAGAGCAGCAGCACTGTGTGGCTGCATGGCTGTGGGTGCCTGCTCAGCAGGGTTATGGGGAGATGAGGAGGCTGGCGACTGGGAAGCAAAGGTCCAGAAACACATTTATCCTCTGTCCTGCTTCAGAAGTCTAGAATGTGGTGGGCCTGCTGGTGAATTCCTCAAGGTCTTCTTTTATTAAAGCATGTCTTAAGAGGAAAAGGAAACATCTCTAAATGCTTTTGGGCACTTTTATTTGCAGCTTTAAGTAACCTTTCTTTAAAAACTGCCAGATATGTGTTTCCAATCTTGGCCTCTGTATTAGTTTCTTCAGGCTGTTGTAACAAAGTACTCCACCACAAATTGGGAAGCTTAAAAAAAAACCAACAATGGATTAGTTGTTCCAAGTTCTGGAGGCTAGACATCCAAGGTGGAGGTTCAGCAGGGTTGCTTTCTTCTGAGGGCTGTGAGGGAGAATCTGTTCCCTGCCTCTTTCCTGTCTTCTGGTGGTGGGCGGGCAACCTGTGCTCCTTGGCTTGAAGAAGCATCACCCTGATCTCTGCCTTCATCTTCACTTGGTTTTCTCCCTGTGCTGCATGTCTGTTTTTCAATTTCTCTCTTTATAAAGACTCCAGTCATATCAGATTAGGTGCTTGCTCTACTCCACTATAATCTCATCTTAACTAGTTCCATTTGCAGCCACTGTATTTTCAAATAAGGTCACATTCTGAGGTTCTAGGGGTTGGGATTTAGGGGATGGGAGACACAGTTCTGCCCATACCAGCATCTCTCTTGAGTCCATTCAGTCTCTTTTGGCTTCTGGCTGGACCCTGTACTACATGTCCCACTGGTACCTCAAATTTAACACAGTCACAATTGGTTACATTCTCCCATAGGTCCCTTCTTTCCAGTTCTTCCCTTTTTTTTTTCTTCTTTATCTTTGGTGGTGGTATCATCATTCCACTCAGTTATCCAAGTTGGAAATCTTGGGGAGCATCCTGGCCTGTTTCCTTGGCCCTGGCCTCCGACATCCAGTCCTAACCAGGTTTTGTCATTTCTGCCTCTACTGTGTTTCTCTAGCTTTCCCCTGTTTCCATTCCTAGGGCTCTCACTCAGGTTTAGAGCCCTATGATCCCTGGCTGTCAGGCTGTTTCCCACATTTCTTGTCTCCTTTCAATTCATCTTCCACACCAGTTCTTTTTCTAAAACAAAGCTTTGAACCTGACATTTCTTAATCCAGAAATCTTGAGTAATTTTTAACTGTCTGAAAAAAAAGATTCTGTTGCTTGGCCCTTAAGGTCCACCCCAGGTGGCTGGCATCTCGCTCATGGCCCTCTTTTGCTCCTCATAACCTGCTAGATGGAGAATTGGTAACGCCAGCATCCTTCTCCAAACACAGCACATCCGTTTGTTTTCACCTCTGTACTTTGCTTCCCTAGTGTAGAAGGTCCTCTCTCTACTCTTCCCTCTTCTCTCAATTGTCACCAACCCAAAGTGGGTCTATTTGCCTGCCACAATGGAAAGCCAAACACAAAACACCAGGTTTTTGCAGCAAGAAAGGTTTATTGCCAGGGAGCTGAATAAGGAGACAGAAGTCAGGCTCAAATTTAACTTTATCTACCAGCCTTATAGCCATAGATTTAAGGGAGAGCTTCTGAGTGTGCAGTTTAGGTGCTGAACAGTGATTTACTGATTGGCTGAAAGGAAAGGGGGTTTGGAAAGTGTCTTGGGCATGCACTAGTACCTTTACATGCTGCTTCATGGGTTACACCTTTGGGAAATGGTGGCATTAGCATGAACTTGAGGGTGAGTTTTCAGCCCTCTGATGTCAAAAGGCTACTCACCGTGAGAAGAAGTCTATTCTGCGCAGACTCTAGTCAGCCATGTTGGCTCCAACCAGCCTCCATCTGTCAGCCAATTTTGTGGCAAATGGGAGAGAACTATAACAAATGGTTTTCTCTCCACTGTTCTGCAAGACAAGCTCAGTACATTTTTGTTAATTACCAAATCCTCTAACCCTGTGGGGCATGGTTTCACCATCTTCCCACAGAGTTGGAGTCCTACCCAGGTTAAATGGAAGCCAGGAGACCTGGTTTTCAGGCCAAAATGTAGAAGCCGATTGTTTTGCCTAACCCAGGTCATTAACTTTTTCCAGTTTCTGTTTCTTCACAAGTAAAATGAGGAGGTTGAAATAGATAATCTCTAAGATCTTTTCAGCTTTAAAATTTGTTCTTCAAAACCATGCCCCCATGAAGCAGTCCCTAACTCTTCTAGGCAGAATAGTTCACCCCTTTTATGCCCCTTAGTGCTTTATTATTATTATTACAGTTAACTCTTAATTTCTAGTGGTTATGTGTACTCATGACTGTTTCCCCCTTCCTCCTAACAGGTGGTAAGCTCCTTGAGTTTAGCCAAGAATGCTTGACTCCTATTTGCTTCCCTTTCTGCCTCTGTCTTCCCCTGGTCTTCCTTACACAGAGAGTCTTGGTGAGAGAGACCTTAGTAGAGGATAAAAAGTCCTCAGGAAGTACTCTCCGGGAACAGATGCTCTTCCTGAGTGTTCCCAGGCATTGAGAAGGATGTGTTTTGGATGGTTAACGATACAGAGATGTTATATTGAACACACTGAGTTTTTCCTTTCTTTGTAGCATTATTGTAATTGAGTGACATTCTGGGACACAGCTAAGTTCACTTTGTAACAGTTTTTACAAAAAACTGTTAGAGCGTTTTCTGTAGGATGTTTAGAAGTAACTAGGTTTTCTGTGAAAGGTATGAAAAGCATTCCTATTTTCTTCTTCCTTCTATATCCTGAGACTTGGAGTATCTCAATGTATTATTAAAGTATTTAGATACTTAAAGTAACAGTTGTTAAAAATATATATAGGAAAGCATTTAGGGACCCATTTCCTCTTTTGAAAGTCAAACGTTCTTGTACTCTCATGTTCTTCCTAAAGCTTATATTTGACCCACATTTTGACCTTCAGAATGTTAAAGTCACTCCTTTTTCCTAAAGAAGAATAACCAGTCCCTTTTCTTGCTTCAAGGCCACCTCTGGTCCTATATTTCTAATCTAATTTTACCTTGTTCTTTTATGCACTCCATGGTCCAGACAAAATCTGTCACTCATAATTTTCCTTGTATACTCCTTAGCTTTCTTGCATTAGCCTTCTGCCTGAAATGTCCTCTTGTACACCCTTTACTGTATATCCAAATTGTACTCATTTTTTAAAGGTTTAGCTCAAATGCCATTTCTGCCACAAAGCCTTCTGTTACTGTACTAGCTCTTGTTTTATGATGTGTCCTTCCTCTATACACTAGTCTATTTCTAGATTAGTGCTATCTGCCTCACCAGACTAGAAGTTCCTTGGGGTCATGTTTCATGTGTCATTTATCTGTATTTCTCCTGTACTAGCCCTGGGTCAATTCACAGGTGGTCAGTAAATATTGGTAATGAATCAATATCTGTGAACCATTTTTTGCATCGTGTATAAAGATACTAATGAATAACAGAGTTGCTCTATTTTGCTGTTAGGCAGTCACATCTTAGCCTAAAGTATCTAACACTTTAATTATGGAACCCAAAAACATGCCTGAAGGAATATATGATTCTGGATAAAACAGTTACATTTGAAATTATAATGTATTTAGTGTGTCACTACATGGTCAATGCTGTCATGTCTTTTAGATTCTGTGCATTATTATTTCCATCCACTATATGTAAAAATAAATGCTAAATGTTTCTACATGTTTTCAGGTTTGAATTTTGTGTTTTGGCAGTGATATTTTTTCCCTCAGTGTATGTTTGTATATGCTTCTGTTTTGTGCATGCTGCTGACTTTATGCTTTGTGTTTGTTTATGTTGCAGATTAATATCTTTTCAAGAATTTGTTGCCTTTGAATCTGTCCTGTGTGCCCCTGATGCTTTGTTTATGGTAGCCTTTCAGCTGTTTGACAAAGCTGGCAAAGGAGAAGTAACTTTTGGTAAGGAGCATGATTCTGTGCACATCTATGTAAGTGTGGACTTGTGTGAGCATTTTCTTTCTTTCTTTTTCTAGGAACGAAATAAAGTATATGGACATGATTTTCAGAAGTTAGTATATCCCTTTTAGTGAAGATACTTCAGTGTTTAGGGGCTCTAGTTCAAATGTCTTCCTATTTGAAAAAAAGTAAACTTTGGCTTAGTAGTTTTGATACTCTGATTTAGTTTTAAGGTGAGGGAGAATGTGGCCTGTTTTCATAGACATACCATGTGAAAAGCCAGACAGGACTTCTCTTCCTTCCCTGCACCATCACTGGTGCTTTCCACTGATAGAACAAAGCAGTGAATAAATCGCCTACAAACAGAAGTTACTTATGCATCCTGTACTTCTTGTCTTCACCTTGCTCCCATGGAGTATTTCGCAGCCAGGGCCGCTGCACAAGATGGTGGTTCAGAATGGTACATGAAGGACCTTGTTCTAAACAACACACCCCCTCTCCCCCACCGCTGTGCTGGCAGTGCCTTCTCTGCTGTGGCCTTCTTTATTTTGCAAAGCACAAACATCATCATGAGGATTAGCTACAAAGCTGCAGAAAACCCTGATGTTTTTCAAATATTAGAAGAAACGGAAGACTTGCAAGTGGTGGGACAGTGGTAAGTTATTTTTTAAAAATAAACTGGCTACTGAGGACAGATTTAATAGAAAGTACCATGTTCCCCTCCGACTCTGGTGGCCAGCATATGTTATCTCTTCATGCAAATCTGCAGTAACGTTGCTCATGAAGAATTTTGGAGCCCTTTAGCCATGTGGATTGTGCTTTCATGAGAGATGGCTTTAGTTTTAAGATTAGGGAGAATGTGGCGTGACTGTTTTCATAGAGTCATAGAACATGAGAGCCAGACAAGAGCCTTGCTTGCGTTGTGCCCGACTTGTGCTGATTTTAAGTGTCTTTATTCATAGTTTCTGATTCATCCAGACCATTAGGACTTGTCTTATTTGATGTATTGTGGGAAATATACAGATGTGGGAAAAATACAGATGGTGTAAGAGAGAGTGTTGCTTCCAGAATCAGATAAGCTTAGCTCCTTCCAGCTCTGCTGCTTTTGTCTCTGAGCCAAGTTAGTGATCCTCTCCAGTCCTCATGTATCCTATCAAGAAATGAAGGTAATAGTTACATAAAGTATTGGTAAGATAGTTTAATAGATTTATTGTGCCAACCCCCTTTGCCATTCCGTCATACTTATTTGGCATGACAAAATTAAAGGTTAAATCATCTTGAGCAAAGGCAAAACATTATATACTTACCTGGTTTTGTTTCATGCTTTCCATTAACACTTCATAAGGATTATTTAGTATGTACAGATCCTTAGATGAAATTTATTTCCATCACCCAATTCCTCTTAGCACCACTGCAACCAAAACTTTTCAGTGGAATACCAATTAGAAAAAAAGTTCCCATTAAAATCTTCAAGTAATGAGTCAGCAGCTAGCTCATGGTGTTATTGATTTACCCCGGGGGGAGTGAGTTTGGTGACAGTGTTTCCTTGGGATGAACAGAGGAAAGCCTGTGAGTGCAAGCACGTTCAACACCAGTATGTTCTGTCTTGTCTTCGTGCTTTCCCCAGCAAGTCTGGATATGAGGAATGGAAGAGAGCTCGGTTAGAGATGAGAGGACTGAAAAATGGGCTTCAGGCATTTCTTTGATACAGATCCATTTTCCCTTCATGTGTGTGAAGTGGCAAGGGATATTGGTGATACCAGCTTTACCACTGGTCCTGGAAAGACATAGGAGATTTCTACTATTGCAGGGTAAAGTCTGTTAGTGTGATTAAAAGAAAATGATATGTGAAAAAGCAGGATGTAGGAAACAAGAGCTATCTTTGAATTGTAGAAGGCATAGTTGAATAAGGATTTTGTTTCTGCTTCTTACTAGCTGAAGGACAAGTCATTTAAACCCTCTGAGCTTTATTTTCCTCATCTATAAAATTGGGGTAATAACTTGTACAAATGTCCAATGAAAAAAGAAGAAAAAAAAAATTGGGGTAATAACTACCTTACAGGACTATGTAAGGATTAAAGGATCCACTGCATAAAGAAGTGCTATGCAGAAAACCAAGACCTTTATATGAATAATGATACTAAAAGAAATAGCCTAAAAGAAGAAAGGATCTTCTAATTTTTTTTTTTTCCATTTTTGTATTTTGGGAAGCCCTTTATTTTTTAATTATTGTGTTTTTTTTAACATAAGTTCCTGGGTACATGTGCAAGTTTATTATATAGGTATGCATCACAGGGGTTTGTTGTACAAATTATTTCATTACCCAGATATTAAGCCTAGTACCCATTAATTACTTTTCCTGATCCTCTCCCTCCCTCCCACCCTCCACCCTCTAGTAGGCCCCAATGTCTGTTGTTCCTGTGTCCATGTGTTCTCATCACTTAGCTCCCACATGTAAGTGAGAACGTTTGGTTTTTGGTTTTCTGTTCCCACATTAGTTTGCTAAGGATAATGGCCTCCAGCTCCATCCATGTTCCTGTAGAGGACATGATCTTGTTGTTTTTGTTTGTTTGTTTTTTGGTTTTTGTTTTTGAGATGGAGCCTTGCTCTTTCGCCAGGCTGGAGTTCAGTGCCACCATCTCAGCTCACTGCAACCTCCGCTTCCCAGGTTCAAGCAATACCCCTGCCTCAGCCTCCCGAGTAACTGGGACTACAGGCACGCACCACCATACCCAGCTAATTTTTTGTATTTTAGTAGAGATGGGGTTTCACAATGTTGACCAGGATGGTCTCGATCTCCTGACCTCGTGATCTGCACTCCTCGGTCTCCCGAAGTACTGGGATTACAGGCGTGAGTCACCACACTCGGCTTATCTCATTTTTTTAATGACTGCATAGTATTCCATGGTGTTTATGTACCACATTTTCTTTATCCAGTCTATCATTGATGAGCATTTAGGTTGCTGCCATGTCTTTGCAATTGTGAATAGTACTGCAGTGAACATAGGTGTGCATGTGTTTTTATGACAGAACGTTTATATTCCTTTGGGTATATACCCAGTAATGGGATTGTGGGTTGAAGGTCTTTGAGGAATCACCACAGGGTTTTCCACAGTGGTTGAACTAATTTACACTCCCACCAGCAGTGTATAAGCATTCCTTTTTCTCTGCAACCTTGCTAGCACCAGTTATTTTTTGACTTCTTAATAGCATCCATTCTGACTAGTATGAGATAGTATCTCATTGTAGTTTTGATTTGTGTTTCTCTAATTATCAGTGATGTTGAGCTTTTTTCCATGTGCTTCTTGGCCGCATACATGTCTTCTTATGAAAGTGACTGTTAATGTCTTTTGCCCACTTTTTTTTTTTTGAGATGGAGTTTCGCTCTGTCACTCAAACTGTAATCAGGTGGCACGATCTCAGCCCACTGCAACCTCCGCCTCCCAGGTTCAAGCAATTCTCCTGTCTCAGCCTCCCAAATGGCTGGGACTACAGGCGCATGCCACCACATCCAGCTAGTTTTGTGTTTTTAGTAGAGATGGGGTTTTACCATATTGGTCAGGATGGTCTCGAACTCCTGACCTCAGGCAATCCACCCATCTTGGCCTCTCAAAGTGCTGGGATTATAGGCATGAGCCCCCACACCCGGCCTTTTGCCCACTTTTTAATGGGGTTGTTTTTTTTCATGTAAATTTGTTTAAGGTACTTACAGTTGATGGATATTGGGCCTTTGTCAGATGCATAGTTTGTAAAAATTTTCTCCCATTCTGTATGTTTTCTGTTTATTCGGTCAGTAGTTTCTTTTGCTGTGTAGAATGCACTTTAGTTAATTAGATCCCATTTGTCAATTTTTGTTGTTATTGCAATTGCTTTTGGCATCTTTGTCAGGAAATCTTTGCCTTTTCCACTGGCCAGAGTGGTATGTCCTAGGTTGTCTTCCAAGATTATAGTTTTGACTTTTATATTTAAATCTTTTTAGTTTTATAGATTGAATCTCCCTCTGTTGCCCAGGCTGGAATGCAGTGGTGTGATCTTGGCTCATTGCAACCTCTGCCTACCAGTTTCAAGCGATTCTTGTGCCTCAGTCTCCCAAATAGCTGGAAATACAGGCATGCGCTACCATGCTTGGCTAATTTTTGTATTTTTTTGGTAGAGATGGGGTTTTACCGTGTTGGTCAGGATGGTCTTGAACTCCTGACCTTAAGTGAGCCACCTGCCTTGGCCTCCCAAAGTGTTGGAATTACAGGAGTGAACCATCATACCTGGCCACATTTAAGTCTTTAATCCATCTCCAGTTGAAGTTTGTATATGGCGTAAGAAAGGGGTTCAGTTTCAGTCTTCTGCATCATTTATTGAATACAGAATCCTTTTCCCATTGCTTGTTTTTGTCAACTTTGTTGAAGATCAGATAGTTGTAGGTGTGTGGCCTTACTTCTGGGCTCTCCATTCTCTTCCATTGATCTTTGTGTGGTTTTGTATTAGTACCATGCTGTTTTGGTTACTGTAGCCCTGTAGTACGGATTGAAGTCAGGTAGCATGTTGCCTCCAGGTTTTTTTCTTTTGCTTAGGATTGCCTTGGCTATTTGGGTTATTTTTAGGTCCATATGAATTTTTTTTTTTTTTTTTTTTTTTTTTTTTTGAGTCTCACTCTTGTTGCCCAGGCTAGAGTGCAATAGCATGATCTCAGCTCACCGCAACCTCCGCCTTCCAGGTTCAAGTGATTCTCCTGCCTAAGCCTCCCAAGTAGCTGGGATTACAGGCAACCACCACCACGCCCAGCTAATTTTTTGTATTTTTAGTAGAGATGGGGTTTCACTACCTTGGTCAGGCTAGTCTCAAACTCCTGACCTCAGATGATCCACCCACCTCGGCCTCCCAAAGTGCTGGAATTACAGGCGTGAGCCATCGCACCCGGCCTTAGGTCCATAGGAATTTTAAATAGTTTTTTTTCTAGTCTGTGAAGAATGTCCTTGGTAGTTTGTTAGGAATAGCATTGAATCTATAAATTGCTTTGGGCAGTATGGCCATTTTAATGATACTGATTTTTCCTGTTCATGAGCATGGACTGTTTTTCCACTTGTTTGCGTATTCTTTGATTTCTTTGAGCAGTGTTCTGTAGTTCTCCTTGTAGAGCTCTTTCACCTCCCTAGTTAGCTGTGTTCCTAGGTATTTTATTCTTTTTGTGACAATTATGAATTGGATTACGTTCCCAGTTCGGTTTGCGGTGTGACTGTTGTTGGCATATAGGGATGCTAGTAATTTTTGTACATTCATTTGGTATCCTGAGACTTTGCTGAAGTTGTTTATCAGCTTAAGGAGTTTTTGGGCAGTGACTATGGGGTTTTCTGTTAATAGATACAGGATCAATTCAACTGCAAATGGGTAGTTTTGACTTCCTCTCTTCCTATTTGGATGGCCTTTGTTTCTTTCTCTTGCCTAATTGTTTTGTCCAGGTCTTCCAATACTGTGTTGAATAGGAGTGGTAAGAGAGGGCATCCTTGTCTTATCCAATAAGAGACAGGAAGCCCTGATTTCAAGGATCTAATATTCTGGTTTTGTCTTTAGTTGTGTATGACTGTTGTAGAAGAATGTACAACTCCTCCAGCAATACCCTGCCTTTCACAGGTAATTTATTCTAGGGTTCTCCAGTCTACAAAACAACATGTTGTATATATGCCCTGTATACATGTCTGATGAGCCAATGGGAGTCCTCACTCTGTGGGTATCGTAAAATGTAGCCTGGATTTTCTGAGCCATTAATCCTGACTTAGGGTTAAACTGAAAGAGAAATGTGCTGGTCTAAGACCATCAGTTTGCAAATTAATAGCTGACTTCTAACATTTTTTATAGGGTTGGTTGGATTCATTAAATGTAGGTGGTGTAGGTAGCAGTGTGGGTAGCAGTCTTTTGCCTAAGTAAACAGAATCTTATAGGGGCGTGGCAGCCTAAGGAGTATTTTGACAGCAGGTACCTTTAGAAGAAGCTAGCAACAAGTACATTTTCCAGGAAACTCCTCACAGAGTTGAAGACATCAAAAACAAACAACCTGGAGTAGGACAGGAAAGAAAACTTACATTGCCAACCTTAACCTGACTAGCTGGCCATATGAGGCTGTAAACCCAATGGCAATCTTACCTCTAGTTACTTCCTTAGTTCCTTATAAATCCTTCACCTAAGAATGACTCTTTAGTATTTTAAAGGTTTGTCTACCTTGACGTGTATCTTTGGGAGGAATAGACATGGAATAGCAATTGAGAGCAGGGCTTCTTTGTTAGTTCCCAGATTGGCTCAGTCAGTTGTGATGATCATGGGTGAACATTCTTTCTACACACTATTGAGGTTCACCTGGGGCCTTTCCATGGTCTGCAGGGAAGACCAGAGGGTGGACTCAGATCTCACATGTCTCCCAGCTTTGCCTTTTATCCCAAGAGCAGTTACACTCTTTATCAGTTTACCTACTGGGTTTCTACATTAGAGTATTTGTGAAGTGGGGCTTCTGTGACTAAGCTTAGTCTGCAGCAGGGTTTGTCAACAAATGGTGTTTGTTGGTGGTGTTCGTGCTTCCACTAGCACTGATTCTGATAGACACTAAACAAAAATCAGTTGGATCGTGGGGCAAGTAAGTGTCTCATTTCAGTGAAACCTTGCCCTATTTCCTCCAAAACCTTGTTTATATTTACCATATTTTCATGTCTGCATCACTCCCTGCGTTTGCTACAATGAAATGATCTTGATTAGGCCAATTTTGTTCTTTTGGTATCTAGTTCCTTATATTCTCCTATTTCCTTTGAGGGAAAACTCTAGTATTTTTGCTGTCACTATGTGTTCTCATTTTGATATCCAGTGTTTATAAGTATCTTGAGATATCAACAGGTATGTCACAGGATGTTGGTATGAGTGGTAAATTCTAGTTAATTTGTGATTCTGTATGTGAGGAGAAAAATTTGTTCTAAATGTTTTCATTTGTATTTTTAGCCTATTTTATGCGACAGTGATTTTTTTTCACTTAATTTTTTTAAAGTATACTTTGTTGAATGATAGCATACGTGCAGAAGAATATACAAATTCTGTAAGTGTACATCTTGCTGAACTTTTACATCTGGATCTGCTTACCATGAGCCAGATCAGAAAGAGGATGGCAGCAGCAGTCTAGGGGTCTCATCCCAGTCACTGTTCCCCAATCCCAATGGTAACAACTGACATTTATCACTATCAATTGGTTTTGCCTGTTTTTAAACTTAATTTAATTGAAACTACATAGAATGCACTCTTTTGGTCTGGCTTCCTTTGTTCAATGTTATATTTGTGAGATTAATCCAAATTGTGTGTATTTTTTATTTTTATTTTGTATTAAATTCCATTATGTGACTCTATCCTAATTTATCTATCCATTCTATTGTTGATAGACATTTTGGGACATTTTCATTTTTGGCTACTACAAGCAATGTGGTTTCAACATTGTTTTTTTAATGTATTTTTGGGGGGGGCGGTGTGTAGACATTTCTAGGAATATACTTGCTGGATCATAGAAAATGTTTATATTTAGCTTCAATAGAGCTTGCCAAACTGTTTTTCAAAGTGATAGTACCAGGTAACACTCATGCCATCATTGCATGATGGTTTTATATATTTCAGTTCTTTGCCACTTGGTACCAGTCATTTTTGTTTTAGTGATGTCGCACTGTGTGGCTTTAATGAGCATTTATTTCCTGATTCCTAATGGGTTATATAACATTTTTCATATTTTTTGGCCATTTGAATATCCTCTTCAGTCATATGTGTATTTTTTGTATGTAAGACCTCTGAGGGTTATATGTTTCTCAGATATCTTTACTCTGTGAGTCTCATTTGAGTCTTGGGGAACGTAAAGTTCCTAATTTTAATGTAGTACAAATTATCAGCATTTTCTTTTGTGGATAGCTCTTTTAATGTCCTGTTTAAAAACTCTAGGCCGGATGTGGTAGCTCATGCCTGTTATGCCAGCACTTTGAGAGGCCAAGGTGGGTGTATCACCTGAGGTCAGGAGTTTGAGACCAGCTTGGCCAACATGGTGAAACCCTGTCTTTACTAAAAATACGAAAATTAGCTGGGTGTGATGGTGGGCACCTGTAATCCCAGCTACTCAGGAAACTGAGGCAGGAGAATCGCTTGAACCTGGGAAACAGGGGTTGCAGTGAGCCAAGATCACACCATTGCACTCCAGCCTGGGTGACAAAAGCGAAACTCCATCTCAAAAAAAAAAAAAAAAATCCTTGCTTTCTTCCAGGTCAGTAAATATCCTCCTATATTATTATCTTCCAGAAGTTTGTTTTCCTTTCAAATTTACATTTTAATCTTTCTAGAATTTTTTATATTTTTGCTTGGTACTAAAGGTGAGGGTCAAGATTCTTCCCTGGATCTCTTCCCCAAGGATATATAGATCATCCAGCACTATTTGTTAAAAGATGGCTCTTTTCTTTATTGCACTGCAGTGGTACGACTATCATAAATCTAGTATGGGGCTGTATCCAAATGCCCTGTTCTTTTTATGTAATTGTATATTCTCCGCTGTTACTATACTATCCTAATTACTACAGCTTTTAAGTCATATCTGGTAAATCTTTCAACTTTATTTCTTAAGATGATTTTGGCTATTCTTGGCCCTATTCGTTATCGAAACAATTTTAGAGTAAGTTGTTAATTTCCACAAACATCCTGCTGGGATTTTGCATGCTATTGCAATGACTATGTAAAATGTCTATATAAATAAATGTTTTATTCCCTTAATAATTTTTAAAGTTTTAAAATAAAAGTTTATTTAATAACAAGTATAAGTCTATCTATGTCTCACCACTCTTTGGAAATTTTGAGTTGATGAACACTACAGATTTTGAAAGAGAAAGGAAAATATCTATGTTATTTGTTATCTAAAGATGCTGGTGCATGTTTATGATTTTGGTGCTAGGACTACTGCCAAGGATAAATCAGTGCTGAGTGCCTCAGAAGGAGGGCAGTAGGAACATGAGCTGAATTTTATATTTGAGATGACAAGCACTACATTCTTAAAAGTTAATAAATATTTCAATAGATTTATTTTACTGCATATTGAATATAATGCATGGAAACACACCTCAGAATTCTGTGAGTTGGTACGTTACTGATGTTGTCAAATTTTGCTTAACCATAGTGGAAGGGAGGGGTGTTCAAAGGGAGTAAAATCATGGTGGAAGACAAGTAGGGTAAGAAGATGATATTTATTAATGGCCTAGTCATCTGTAACCAAAGCAAAGAGATAATAAATAAGGGAATAAAGTATCATTATATTAATTAAAAATCTGTGCTATTATGTGAGGAGATATTTACACAAATTTGTTTTTTAAATTTAAGGTCTTTTTAAACTTAGGTGTTTTGAGTGTCAGCATAGCTTTCTTTCTTGTCTTTTTTAAAGTGTTACTTTTTATACTAGATGATCAGTGGCAAACTTTTTCTATAAGGATAAGATAGTAAATGTTTTGGTGTGGTTCCTATGGAAAATAGTTATGGAGATTTCGACAAAAAATTAAAGATAGAAATACCATATGATCTACCAATCTGACTTCTGGATATTTATCCACGAGAATTGAAATCAGGATCTTGAAGAGGTATCAGCACTCTCATGTTCATTGCAGCACTGTTCACAATGGCCAAATGTGGAATTGACCTAAATGTCCATCCACAGCTGAAAGGATAATGTATATACATATAATAGAATATTATTCAACCATAAAAATAAAGTCCTGCCATACATGACAACATGAATGAATGATTATGAGTGACATAAGTCAGTCACAGAAGACAAATACTACATGATACTTAGATGAGGCACTTGAAATAGGCAAATTCATAGAATCAAAGAGTGGTGGCTGCCAGGGGCTGTGGGGACGGGGACTGGGGACTTACTAATCAGCTGGCATAAAGTTTTGGTTAAGCAAAATGAGTAAGTTCTAGAGATCTCCTGCACAACATTACGCTGATAGTTAACAATACTGTTTTGTACACTCAAAAATCTATTAAGGGTAGATTTCATGTTGTTTTTTTCCACCAAAAAAAAAAAAAAAAAATATATATATATATATATATATATATATATATATATATATATATATAAAGAGGTGAGGGAATTGGTCATGTAGATATGGGAATGGAGGAGGGGGAGACCATCCCAGGCAGAAAAAAGTAGCCATTTCCCAGGTTCTAAGGACAGAGTGTATATGATACATTTGAGCAACATTTTAGGGAAAGAAACTATAAATAAATACAAAAAATATGATATCAAGATGTCCTATTTATAATGTAAAGCAGGCTAAGTGGGTAGGAAGCATGGAAGCTATCTGAGCAGATCTAGAGGAGTGACTGAAGATGTGTAAATACTGAACTGGCATCATATGGGCTGTATATTCCAGGAAGGGTTGGAGCTGTGGGGTCTGGAAGTGGTGGCCACTTTGGAAGTGCTACAAACATTGGAGGGTAGGAATAACAGAGGCCTGGACTGTAGTCATATCTCGGGACCCCACCTGGGCCATTCCTTTTTTTTGTTTTTGTTTTTAAACAAGGTCTCGATCACCCAGGCTGGAGTGATCTGGGCTCACTGCAGCCTCAACATCCCTGACTCAAGCTATCCTCCTACCTTAGCGTCCCGAGTAGCTGGGACTACAGGTGGCACCACCATGTCCTGCTAACTTTATTTTTATTTTTGTAGAAATGAGTTTCACTATGTTGCCCAGGCTCATCTCAAACTCCTGGGCTCAAGCAATCCTCCCACCTTGGCTTCCCAACATGCTGGGATTACAGGCATGAGCCACTGCACACTAGGCTATTCCTGAGAGCAAATCTGTATGACTTGGCTCCCGACTGGCTATCAGATGAGAGGAAGGGGTCAAAGGAAAGGAAGAAGGACCAGGTAGTAGCTACTGGTCTTGTTCTGTTCCCAAGACATATGGTTTTACATAATCTCATGAGAGAAGTAAGATAA
The DNA here is from genome assembly GCA_036589455.1 of Ateles fusciceps. NCBI lineage: Eukaryota > Metazoa > Chordata > Mammalia > Primates > Atelidae > Ateles > Ateles fusciceps. Next base: position 2,831,666 of record JAZHEH010000504.1, on the reverse strand, counting down.
CCACTATCTTATCTTTAAATACATGCTAACCTCTGGCTAAGTACTTTTTGTATATCTTAGTATTTAATTATTGTAGCCTAAAAGGTCTATACTATTATAATTCTCATTTTCTGAAGAGGGAGTAGGCATGGGGAGGTTGTGGAAGTGGTCACAGACATAGTGTTGTCCGTGGTGGAGTGGGGGAGAGCAGCCTGAGCCGGGCTGACTATTCTTCACTGTGCAACACTGCCTCCCTCTGGTGTGGATACTCACAGTTTTCGGTGAGCCTGTCATAATCCAGATAAGGTGTCACTTAACCCATTGTGGTCTCAGTCTGTATCAGACATTAGAAGGATTTAATATTTTTCATGAAGTAAAGGACAATAGGAAAATGCATTAGTTAAGATTTTATTTCACTGTGGTGGAAAGTAATTACAAGAAAAAGAATGTAACTGGAAAAGTTGCCTTGGTTCTACCTATCTGGATAATTTGTTGAGATGCACATGATGTGGGTTTTACCCAGAAAAGCTTACACACACACACACACACACACACACACACACACACACCACTTTTTGAGATGGCGTCTTGCTCTGTCACCCAGGCTGGATTACAGTAGCACGATCTCAGCTCACTGCAACCTCTGCCTCCCGAGTTCAAGTGAGTCTCCTGCCCTAGCCTCCTGAGTAGCTGGGACTACATGGGACTACAGGCGCATGTCACCAAGCCTGGCTAATTTTTTTTTTTTTTTCAGTAGAGACAGGGTTTCACCATGTTGGCCAAGATGGTCTCTATCTCCTGACCTCATGATCCATCCGCCTTGGTCTCAAAGTTTTGGGATTACAGGCATGAGCCACCATGCCCAGCCAAACTTTAAATTTTGATATGAACAGAATTCTGAATGGAGGAGAAAATCACAGGACATTAGGGAGGGGGTGAGGAGATGGTCTGTGTACAGATTGAGGATAGAGGGGAACCATAGTAGAGGAGGCCCTTGATTGAGGGGGTGCAGCTTAAGAGACCTGAGTGCTTGGGGGATTGTTTGTCAGGGCACCAATGACAGGCCCAGGCCCTTGAGCAAGATTAATTATTTCATATGAGAAGCAATCAGGAGTCACCGCAAGGTCGTTAGAGGACAGGGATAGGATCAGAATGATGCTTGGAAGAGATGATTTTTGTTGAGTTGATTAGAGTGGGGGCAAAGCCAGAGGCACCATGCCAGTGATCATTGTTTAGGCTTCACAGTATCTATGTGAAACCAGTGGATAGTCGTCCCACTTTGTGAGTGGAGGAGCTGAAAGTCAAGGTTTGGAAGTACTTACCTGGTGTGTGAGTAGGTTGGTACAGACACGTTGTGAGTGATACTTTCTCAGACACTTTCCTATTACTGTATTTCTTATTTAATGTTACAGGGGGAGCAAAGCATTTCCACTGTGGGTTTTAAGAAAGAGTACCTGTGTGGGTGTGTTTAATGAAACTGTTGATCTGAAATATTTGGCATATATACCAGTGATCTATCTTACAATGCTAATTTAAGACACTACCTATTCCTACTTACTGGTTTTTCTTTAATTGTTGTACTCTGGTAGACCACATTAATAGCCTAGCTCCACAGTAGCAGAGAGCTTGAATACTACTTTTATCTGAGGAAAGTCACAATTAGACCCCCTGAAAATTCAAAGTGTGTTCTATACAATGCCAATTTCTTAGGTTAAACTCTAAAATGTTTTCTTGCCTTATGCTATTACATGTTTTTCTCTTCCTTTGACTTTATTACTTTTTCAGTGCACTGAACAAAATTTCATGAATATGTTTTACATGCAAGCTTAAAGTTATCCTTAATACGTGAGTGTAACCCAATTTCATTATCCAGGTGTTGGTGGTAATGATGGTGTATGCATGTTTATGTTCTGCAGTTTTTAATTAAACTTAAAGTCGAGAGTTCTCAACTCTTTGCCTAGATAAGTATCAGGGAGTCTGTGAATGGCTATGATTGTTTGTAATATTTTGTCTAAATGAGCATTTTTTTTCTGGGGAAAAATAGCAAATCTCGCAGAGGTCAGTGACCTGCCCTTTAAAGATAAAAGCTGCTTTTTATAGAGGGGCAGTTGAACTAATGAACATATATCTTACTGAAGACTTTTACAGCATTGCTGTTGAACACATTGATTGTAGGATAATTTATGTATGACTTGAAAATGTAATGATAATCAGTTTTTGGATGCCTTTTCAATTTGGATATATGAAGAAGCAAAATGTATCAGACTACCTATATATAATACAAGAGACAGATTGGAAAATACATTTTTCTGTAACTGAGATAAATGTAGAGTAACTAATGAATTATCAAAAATACAGAAATTGCTGTTTGGTTGGCTGGCTAGTGAGTTCTCCGATTCTCATAAAGACCAAAATGGAAGAAACTAGTCTACACCCAATGCTAGATTGGGTGGCCTGGACTAGATCACCACTGCAGTTCTGCCAGTTACATGGAATCCAAAAGAAACTGGTCCAGTCTTGCACTTTATTGGAAACGACAGTGGCTTTTTGTCCTTTAATCTTCACTGTTGAAATATATTGTAAGTTTAGTTGCTATAGTGGAACGTTTCCTGTTTATATTAATAAGTGGCATGTGAAAAAGGACTCTCCTAAAAGAGAATCATAAAGCTTAAAACTTTTAGTTTATTAAGGCTCTGAGAAGTCCTGTGGAAAAATAAATCTACTTAACTTTGTTTAAATTGGAGTTTAGCAAACTTACTATGTTTGTACCAACTTTTCTCTTGTGTCTGTCGCACTAAACAAAACCCACAGGCCCAGGGCGATTTCTAAGCTAGTTAATTCTTAATTCTAAGCTAGTCCTCAGTTAGTTAATTCTCTGACGTGGATGTTATTGTTTGGAGGGACCCTTTCTGAGTTCAAGTTAGATTGTATCCAGGAACACCTGCTATGATGAAATTGGTGTGCTTTGGGAAAATGGGTAGGCTAGATAACATTAGGAAAGCGTGGAAACACCTACTCAGTCACTTAGATTCAGGTTGCAGAGAATGATGGGAGTTAAAAGTATGGAAATGAGAAGTTTTGAAGTTAAGTACTCAAATTTAATATTAAATATATAAAGCTAGAGGAATGCCAGTATTGGATTGGAAGAGGGCAGACTTTACTCATCATTTTTAAGCTTGCTGGAAAGGAAGGTGTTTGTTACTATCTTTGTAACAACACTTGGAAAATGAAATATTCAGAAAGATAGCTGAAGGGGGAAATGGTGAAGAATCAGAGGAAGCATAACTTGGGAAAAGTTCTTTATTAATATTGGTTCTGATTTTGGTGTTTCACAAAAATAATGTGTTATTTTGGTGAAAGAAAAATATTGCCCTACAGTAGATTTTATTTTATTTTATAAGAGGTGAAGAGGGGGCTGAGTATATTCTCTTATACACCCTCACATTCCAAATAGAGAGTAAGAATTTCGAGTAAGAACAGTATGAATTTTGAAAGTAAATAACCTCTATGTTGATAAGAACTGTGGCATGCCTGGATACTGAGTCTCTTTTCAGAGATCCTAGAAACTGTTCAGAAACTGTTCCAGTTCATTGGGTCAAAAATCCACTGTTTACAAAAACCTAAATACGTATTTGCACGATTGACCATAATGGCCTCAATTTTGAAAGATAGTAGTATCATAGAGCACTTCCAGTTGGTGGGATAATTTAAGAATCGCCCATGCTCAAATGGCTAAAATATTGTACTTTTTGCTACTTCATCACTCCATTGTAAAAATAGAGAGGGGGGAAAAGGCAGACCTATTGAGAAGATGGAAGAATGTCCATTGGAGAGTAAATCACAATAACCGTGTGATGCCACTCCTTAGTTAACTACTGCCTGAAGGTTAACTGTTCCTTAGCAGACTGGCAATGTGTGGAGAGGCCGGACTGAGGGCTGCTGCCCCTGTGTGTGCATGTGCACCTGTGTGTGTGTGCATGTGTGAGTGTGTTTGCATCTGTGACTGTGTGTGTGCATGTTCGTGTGCACGCATGGTGAAGGGTGAAGAGAACTTATGAATAGGAAAGAAGGTGTAGAGAACAGAAAACTAACAGAAAATCCTAAAACTTAGAGGCCTAGGAAAATTTGACTATTTTAAACTGTACTGTTCATTTTAAAATAGTAAAATTATACCATTCTTCTTTCAGTATAAGAGAGAGATAAAAATGCAGTTTTTCTAAATTGGAAAATTTGCTGTAATCTTGCTAATGACTGATTTCTTCTAACAGTTGCAAGACAATTTTTGCTCTGATAGGTTTATAAAGGAAACAAAATCAAGAACATATTGGAAGTTCTCAGAGAAAATTACAGTTTAGGTATATGTTGGGGGTGGATACTTAGACATTTTAATTGAAATAAAACAGCTTTATACTAATATGGGATCACTGTGGGTGTACATTTGTAGTACATCTGCTCTTGAAGCATTTAAGTAGGGTTAAATGTGTGTTAATGCTTTTGCAAGAAAATTTTTGATAACATCCGTCTAAGGAAACAGGCTCAGGAAATAGGTTTTTTAAAAGAATATAGATATTATATTTGCATTTAGAGAGTGAATTAGGACTCTGTAATGCTTTAAGAATTTTAAAGTGTTAGTTGTATTCTCTAGTGGTAATGAAAGTTAATAATTAACACACAACAGATGATTAAAGCAAGCTTACACATCTGGAGAGTGACCACAGTCTGCTGTATGCCTCTAAACACCATTTTAATTGACCTACTTTTGATATTATGAAAGGCTAATAATGATTTATTCTACCCAGTTGAAAATACTTTTTCTAGCAGATAGATTGGAAACATCTCAGTTGGCCCCTCTATTGATTTAGTTAGTGTGTGTGACAGATAGTTAATATCTTATGCTAAATACCTTGAGCCATTTTTTTGTTTTGTTGTTGTTGACTCACAGTCACTGCGATGACTTAAATAGTGTATAAATCTTGAGAACTGATGGATCCGTCAGATTATAGAGGAGGAAGGATTCTTATCAATGAGGCAGACCATGGGTTCTTATTGTAATAGTGTAGAATGTTGGGTTACAACTGTGGACTCCCCGGCTCTGTCTCAAATCTATTGATTCAGAATTTTTTGGGTGTGGGGCTTGGGAATGTGTTTTAAACAAGCTCTCCAAGGGAACATAGTTCATACTTCAGTTGAACAATGGCTGGGTATACTTTATGGCTTTCTTTCATGGATGAGGAAACAGGCCCAGAGGGGAAAAGGTGACTAGTTTCATAAGAATCACAACTTTGTCTTCTGGCACTAGAAGGACAGGATTCTTTTCTGAATGCTACATGAGCTCAAATCAGGCTGGTTCCATCTCTAAGTACAGAACTGGTAGAATTTTAAATTAGCCCTAATTTTTACATACACCAATACCACATATGACTTTAGTGTAATATTTGGCTCAGCTTGGCTGTGTGTGTGCTTATTTTTTGAAAGATGCTTATCACCATTGTACTACATGTTCAGAATAATAATAAAAAAAAAGTTTACAGGGGCTTACAGAGAACTCAATTTTAATGTGAAGTACTTATGCTCTACTTACTATGTTTTAATGGCAACCGTTTTCCACCTAGAAGTTTCTTGAGCGACTCTGAATTGTAGCCAGAATACTTCTTTCCTCTTCAGACCCTTAGCTGTGATTAATGTAAAAAGGCACTTGTCAAAAGGGTTTGAAATGGCAACCTTGATATTGGAGCATATGGCAGTAGAGATAGGTCTGCATCCACTTACTCCATTATGTTATTTAAAGTACGAATTCAACAATTTGTCTTTTGCTCCCTGCTTAAAAGATGATGCCCATAGAAGCTGGTTGTTAACCATATCAGCAGGATAGAATATTACTTCCCTTAGGGGAAAACCACAATTTTCTTTGAGGAGTTAGCATGCATTAGAAAAAGCATGAAACTGTTCAGAGATAAAGTGCTGGGCTGTTCAGCAGTGCTCTCTTTGCCTCCAAGAGGGGTTACTTTCATGTTTAATACAAACATCCCTTTTGTGTTTATTGGATTAATGGAATTTTAAAAATCCATGAGAAAGAGAGAGATTATGGTTTAGTGTTTGAAATAATATAGCTTGATGAATCTTTTTTATTTTAATGGGAAACTCTCCTTCATAGATACGCTGCTTCAAAAGTGAATCTTTTAGAAATTAAAGTGAATTAATTTAGTTATTCTGTATGGAAACAAAAACATGGAAAGTTAAAATTTGCATAAGTGAAGACCTTGATGATTTCAGATTATAGTGTGGTGTAGGTTAAGGAATAGAGTCCATAGAATTTGTAAAAACAAATTCAGTCTAACCACTTAATGGCATGTGCAAGTAATTTGCCAATTAAATATTTCTAGTGTCTGAACAATCTTCAGAGAGATTCTTAATCTTTCTTAATTTTATACTTTAAGAAACATAATGGAAAATTACTTAGTTTTTGATCACTTTTCATTCAAAATTTTAGTATATGAGCTCAAGGAAGGATGGATTTTAAATATTTGAGGAAAATTATTGCTTTTTGAGAAATTAAAAGCTGTGATACTTCCAAATCACACTGTGCTCATTTAAAAAATATTATTTGTAAATATTTGGTGCCCAGATAATGATTTTCATTATAATTAAGACTTTACATTTTGGAGTTTTATGATTTTGATGGTCACCTACTATGTTTAGAACATTGTACTAGGTATGCTTAGCTCCAGAACAACTGTCTAAGATAGAATTTTAAAGATTGAGGGAATTGAGTCAGAGTAAGTCATTTGCCCAGCGTTACTCATTAGTAAGAGGCAGATCTCTGACAGTTCCAGGTTGTTTTTTTTTTTTTTAGGAAAGCTTTATTGAGATATAATTTACCCATTTAAAGTATATAATTCAGTGGTTTTTAATATATTCACAGATCTGTACAATTATCACCACATTCAATTTTAGAACATTTTCATCACCCCAACGAGAAACCCTGTACCACACCTTCGCAGTCACCACCCCCTTCCATCCAGTCTCTCCATCCCCTGGCAATTGTTCATCTGTTTTTGTCCATATGTATTTGTCTATTCTAGACATTTCATATAAATGGATCATGAAATGTGGGCTTTCATGATTGGCTTCTTTTACTTAGCATAATGTTTACTTAGCATAAGTCTCATCCATGATGTAGCACATACGTTATCACTTTTTATTGGTAAATAATGTTTTACTGTATAGATATAGATAGTCACATTTTGTTTATTAATCAGCTAACAAGCATATGAGTTTTTCCTGGTTCTTGGTTATTATAAATAATGTTGCTGTGAACATTCACATATGTGAGTTTGCATGGACATATGTTTTCATTTCTCTTGAGTATATACCTGATAGTGGAACTGCTGAGTCATATGATAATTCTATAATGAACTTTTTGAGAAACTGCCAGATTATTTTCCAAAGTGGCCACACCATTTTATTAAATATATTCCCACCAGCAGTGTGTGAGGGTTGCAGTTCCTTCATATCCTCACCAGCACTTCTTATTATCTCTTTTTGATGATAGCCATTATAGTAGGGTGAAGTGGTTATCTCATCATGGTTTTGATTTTCATCTCCCTGATGGCTAATGATGTTTAGCATCTTTTCGTGTACCTCTTGGCAATTTGTATGCTCTCTTTGGAGAAGTATTAAGATCCTTTGCCCGTTTTTAAATTGGATTATTTATCCTTTTATTGTATTGTGAGAGTTCTGTGTGGTACTAGATAAGGAACTAGAGTTCCTTATCAGATATGTGATTTGCAAAGTTTTTCTCTCAGTCTATAGGCTGTTTCATCTCTTTATTTTCTTTTCTTTTCTGTTTTTTATTTTAAATTCAGGGCTACATGTGCAGGTTCGTTATATAGGTAAACTCATGTCATGGGGGTTTGTTGTACAAATTATTTCATCACCCAGATATTAAGCCTAGTACCCATTAGTTATTTTTCCTGATCCTCTCCCTCCTCCCACCCTTTACCCTCTGTAGGCTTCAGTGTCTGTTGTTCTCCCCCTGTGTGTCCATGTGTTCTCATAATTTAGGTCTCACTTAAAGGGAGAACATGCGATATTTGGTTTCCTGCTCCTGCATTAGTTTGCTTAGGATAACAGCCTCCAGCTCCATCCATGTTCCTGCAAAGGACATGATCTCATTCTTTTTTATGGCTGCATAGTACTCCATGGTATATATATATACCACATTTTCTTTATCCACTCTATCATTGATGGGCATTTAGGTTGATTCCACCTCTTTGCTATTGTGAATAGTGATGCAATGAATGTACACATGCATGTGTCTTTATAACAGAATGATGTATATACCTTTGGGTATATACCCATTAATGAGGTTACTGGGTTGAATGATATTTTTGTTTTTAGGTCTTTGAGGAATTGCCACACTGACTTCCACAGTGGTTAAACTAATTTATACTCCCACCAACAGTACATAAGCATTCCTTTTTCTCTGCAACCTCACCAGCATCTGTTATTTTTGGACTTTTTAATAATAGCCATTCTGAATGGTGTGAGATGGTGTCTCATTATGCTTTAACACTTTATTAATGGTATCCTTGGAGTACAAAGTTTTAAATTTTGATGAAGTACAATTTATTTTTTTTTCTTCTGTTGCTTGTAATTTTGGTGTCAGATAAACCATGTCCTAATCCAACATCACAAAAATTATGTCTATATTTTTTTCTAAATTTTTTTTGAAAATATGCCTATATTTCTTCTAAAACTATTCACAGCTTTATAGCTAGGTCTTTGATCCATTTTGAGTTAACTTTTGTATACAGGGTGAGATAGGAGCCCAATTTCATTATTTTGCATATGGATGTTGTCCCAGCACCAGTCTTTTCTTACTGTCTTGTTACCTTTGTTGGAAGTCAATTGACTATAAATATAAGAGTTAATTTTTTGACTCTCAATTTCATTCTGTTGTACTCTGTGTCTATCTTATGCCAGTACCTCAGAGTCTTGATTACTCTAGCTTTGTAGTAAGTTTGAAATCCAACTTTGTTCTTCTTTTTCAAGATTGTTTTGGCTCTTCTGAATTGCTTGAGTTTTCATGATGGATTTTTGAATCAGTTGGCCAACTTTTACAAAGAAGCCAGCTAGGATTTTGATACGGATTACATTGAATCTGTAGATCATTTTAGGAAGCATTGCCATTTTAAAATTAACTTTGGAGAATCTTGCCATCTTAACAATATCAAGTCCTAATCTATGAACATGGGATGTGTTTCTATTTATTTAGATTCTCTTTAGTTTCTTTCACTGATATTTTGTAGTTTTTAGAGTATCAGTTTTATGCTTCTTTTGTTAAATTTATTTCTAAGTATTTTAGTGTCTTTGACGTTACTGTAAATTGAGTTTTGGCTTTTTTTTTTTTTTTTTTTTTTTTTGAGACGAAGTCTCCCTCTTATCGCCCAGGCTGGAGTGCAATGGCATAATCTCGGCTCATTGCAACCTCCGCCTCCTAGGTTCCAGCAATTCTCCTGCCTCAGCCTCCCAAGTAGCTGGGATTACAGGTGCCCACCCACCACACCCAGCTAATTTTTGTATTGTTAGTAGAGGTGAGGTTTCACCGTGTTGGCCAGACTGGTCTCAAATTCCTGACCTCAAATGATCCACCCACCTGAGCCTCCCAAAGTGTTGTGATTACAGGCGTGAACCACTGTGCCTCACGGAGTTGTTTTTTAAATTTCATTTTTGGGTTGCTTATTTCAAATATGTAGCAGTACGATTGACTTTTGTATGCTGATTTTTCTATCTTCCAACCTTGCTAGACTTATTTATTAGTTCTAATAATTTTTTGGTGGATTTCTTAGGACTTTTCTGTATATAAGATAATGTCATCTCTGACCCAACTTTTAAAAGTCTCAGCCCTTTTCACTACACGCATACCCTGTAGCCTGGGAAAGCTATTAATCTGGGGCAAATACCTTTGACTTTTTGAAGTTATCTTTAGGAAGGAAACAACTGCCACTTTGTAATTGTCTTCTCATGATATAGATGAATGCAGCAGACTTTTAAGATGGAAACTTTTGTGGATAAAGCAAAGTTCCACAAATAAAAGGATCCTTGACCTTATTTGGTGAGGTCTAATTTTAAATAATATCATTATTATTTGGTGATATTATGGGAACTACAGGCCTTCCAAACATAGCTTGTTTGGCATAGATTGAAATAACAACAATTATACTTTAAAAAATAAGCATTCTAATTTGCTTTTTCTTTTAGGAGGAGTGGCTGAACTAAGAAAAATATGGCTTTATATATCCAAAATATATGCTCTTGCTACATGCACATTTCAATGCTAATTCAGTTTTGTTTCTTTGCCTATATGACTTCAACCTGGGTATAAGAGTTTAAGGCCTTGTATTTTAGATCAGGAGAGACCTCATTCTAATTATTTTTGTTTGAGATAGATCTAGCAGGTGGTTCTTATTTGAAAGTCCTCCATGGCTGAGTTATGAGTTATTCTGAACCAAGTAAGCAACCAAAAAGGCTAAAACATTTTGAGTTTCTTCTTTCCTCTCCAGGATTCCAATTTAGGTTTGGAATGGTCAGGGTTTGGTGAGAGGGCAAGTCTAAGTTGGACTCTTAGAGTCTTTCATGGTAAAACGCATGGAATTGCCTGTGGGAGCCAGAGTATAGAGCAGAACTGGGCTTGAAAATCACTTTGGATTTTCATTTCTGATTTTTCAGCTATAAAATGAGAGCTGGAACTTGTTCCTCTTACCTCTCAGAGCCTTACAAGACATGGAGGAATCTTAAACAATCAAATGTTAAGTGAGAAAGCTGTTTGTGCCTCCTAAAAAGAGAAAAGGATATTAACCTGAGATGATATTATAATGTCTTCCAGAGTGAGGGAGTAATGTAAGGAACTCATAGTGATTATTGAGTTTACAGATGTTGTTTCTATTCATGAGCCTGCAGGAAAACATAGAGACCAAACATTTTGGAAAACAAATGCCCCAGGATGATTCATTAGAGCAGAATGAAATATTCAAAAACTTATGAGTCTATAAAATATTTTTGGAGAAAATGTGTGAGTTTTCCAGAGGAACAGGATTTAATATTTTGTTTTAAAAGACTTTATTAGCTGTGAAATGAATAGAAATATTGGTAGGTTTTCTTTCATCTTTTGCATATCATTTGGCTCATCCAATTAGAATGGCTTGGCAATCTTTTGATATTTGAGTACATAATCCTGCTAGGTAGGTCAAGAGAGTGAAAAATAAATTTTGTAGAAATTGTGCCAAGTGGTAAACAACTTCAGGCCTTGTTTTTTTCCCCGCAGAATCCCACGGCCAACTGTTCTTTGCATAGCAAACTTTTCTTCACTGTAAACATACCATTATGCCCTGGGGGCTTTAAAATAATGTTTGTTACTGGCAGGTGATGCCAATGTCTGTGGCTACCTGGAGCAGGATCTATCATGTCTCAGTGATCACAGGTGGCTTTGGTCCAAAGCACTGTAACTGGACCTTTATTCACTTCAAAAGAAATGAGCCTTTCTTCATGCTGTTGATCTCCATTGAAGAGCTCCCTCAAAGGTCCATCTCAGTAAATCCTTGACTGCTTTCAGGGCCCAGAACATGGTTCTGCTCCAATAAGCTTTTCTCTCTCTCTTCTCTCCTTAAATCTCTATTTCCTTGCCACAAGGACACCCTGTGGTTTAGTGCTGATACAGTGTACTCCTTGAATCTGCTGTTGAATTATTTCTCATGTATTAAGACTTGGATATAGCCTCATACCTTTTACTACCCTTCCTCTTCCCACAGGACCTAGTACAGTGCTCCCAAGCTGTGCTACTTAAAAGGTTGCCAACTAGCTGGCTAAGCCCCAACATTCCTACAATAGCCAGCATGTTGGAACAGCCACCAAGCTAATAATGGGGCTACATTCTCAGGGTCATGCGGTTGGTACACTGCCCAACTCCAGGAGGCACCAGTCACATGAAGCAAATGCCATCCACTGGAGTTGTACAGCATGGCATCCCTGAGGGTCCTAGGTCTACACATGATCTGTGTTTACATATTCCTGCATTATACTTCTTGGTCTGGAGTATTCTCTACCTCCTTCCTTTAAAATTTTTGTCCACTTCAATGAGAAGTTAAAAATTAGTAGTGACTCTAACCCTTCTGTACGCCAAGATAATGCTTTCAGAATGAGGTCCTGGACCCTGGCATCAGAAACACCTGGAGTGCTAGCTAAAATGCAATGTTTTCAGCTCCTCAACATGTTTAAATCAGTTTAGGACCAGGGCTGGGATTTTGATAAACTATGTTGACTGATGATTTATATGCAGTATCCTGAAGTGCTGAGAAATGACTGTTGAATAGTTCCTTAGTAAGGGAAACTGTAGTGCCCCAAAGAGTTAATACTGCCGTCCTTAACCTGTTGCATTATCTTTTGTAAACCTTTTTTGGCTCCTTTAAAGTCAGCAACTACTTAGTGAGCAGTTGTTCTCTGCCTACCACTGTGCCAGCCATAGTGGTAGAATCAGATGCCAGCTATAGTAGTAGAATCAGATGTGAAGAATGGGGTATTTGCTGTTAAGGGGCTGATAATTAGGAAATAAAACATGTACAATAAGCATGTACAAATACATTAATGTTTGTGCATACATATACATAATGATTTACGTAAGATCATACAGAGATCTTTTTTATGTTAATCTAGTGTACTATACTCTAGAAGATCTATAGAGAGATCTTTTTTCAAACAAATTATTATTGGTAGTACAGGCCTATAGGATTTTCAGATTTTAGATCTGAGACATATCTTAAGGATAATAGCTCTGTCCTGCAGAGAAGATTTCAGTGCATTAGCCAGGCATTTTATAAAAAGAGAGACACACACTCTATGGAATAGTACAAAAAACTAAAATGTTCAAAGTTTGGGATTCAAATGTGAGCTCCAGTAAGCAGTAAACGGTAGTTACTTTAATTATAGACAAATAAGATTGTTGTTTATGGTGAGACACATTTTAAATTCATTCACTAACATTAGAAAAACTTAAACTTACTTTTATGTATACTTATAATTTCAAACCATATAAATATAAAAATAGATAATGAGTGCCTTCACTTTATATACCAACTATTTAATACCTTCTGTTACTTTCTATGGGAAAGAGAGATTGAAGGAGAGATCAAGAAGGGGAAAGATTTTATTTTTGACAGTTATCCAGTGATTATTACATTAAAACTTTATTTCACTGGAATGCTTGGCAGAAAGGAATCTTCAAGTTAACTGAGGATAAATTAGAAAATGATTTTTTCTTGTATATGATTTCTCAAAAATTTTATTCTAGTATAAAATTTTATTTATAGTGTGAAAAAATTTCTTTCAGTCACATCTTTATCATTTGAACATTATTTCTCATTAGATAATTTATTCATCTAGATTAGAAGATTATGAGAGCCTTTATTAAATCTTTATTGGGCCTGCTTCCTACAGAGATACAGATACTTACACCCAGAAAGGAGCCATAGATTATTCGGTTAGTATATTTTGCACTGAAGAAAGTCATGTTTTAAGATATTAAGGGACTTAAAGCCATTGGAACAATACCTGGAACATGGTGAGTGCCCAAGAAATGTTAGCTGCTGTTAGTAGCATTTGAATACAAGTCATTTGAATTTCAGTTTGGTGATTTCTTTTCAGAAATCTTCTACTCAATTCCTTTTACTGACCCCAGTCTGACCCGCTGAGAATCTTTTATTTTGTTTTTTCTTTAAATCCTAATTCTGGATTCACTTCATTTTCCTTATATCTTATCTCTTTTTTTCCCCAAAAGTAGAGAAGACAGAATAAATTCAGAGAAATTAAGGTTGTACTTTAAAACTTTTATTGTCCTCATCAAGGCCAGCCTGAGGATTTCTGCCAACTTTTATAAAATTTGTGCCCAGCGTAATCCTCATTTTTACTGCCTTCTCTGTGCAAATACACACCCAACCTTATGCTAATGGTGGCACTACTGTTTCTTCATGGCAAGGCTTTAAAACTTTCTGGAAACTTTAAAAGCATGGAGTAAAAACTATGGGTATAACAGGGGTGGAAGTAGGAAAACAGGGGAGGGGAACCATAGACACATATGCCAAAAATTTTGGCACTTTTCAGAGGACTAAATAACTTTTCTTCGTTTCTTTTTTTGTAAAAAAATAGACGCAAAACAGAAAAAAGGTATCAGGCACAGTTTGCTCATAAAAATGAGCAGGTTTGGTAGATATATTTAAAGCTGTGAAAGCCAGGAAAAAATATTAATATGGTAATAATTTGTATATCCTCCACCCTCTAAACACACACTTTTGTCAAGAGGAGGTGGGAAGCTAAAAATAAAAACATGAAGCTTTAGAAAAGTAAGGTTTTTCATATTTTTCTTTTCTTTTCTTTTCTTTTCTCCCTGTCAGTCCTCTTACAGTTTTGCTGTAGAGGCCAAAAAGAGATGATAAGCCAGGACGAGCACATTCAGTGGCCCATCTTAAATGGGATTATTTGAACAATTTGAGAACTCTTGGGTCAAGCCAGAAGAGTGCAGTGGAAAGTCAAAGACTTGGGCTGCTGCTGGTTTTTCTCCCCATTTTCTTTGTCTTCAAGTGGAGCTCAATATATTGTTGGACTTTTTCAAGCACAAAAACAGCCTTAGGGGTGTTAAATATGTGTGTCAAATTTTTTCCTAATGGATTTCTAAATCTTCCAAAAATTTTTAAATAACTGTTAAAGGCTGCATGTAACACTTGTGATCTTGTGGTATGTGTGTTTGTGTATGTATGTGTTTCCCGCCACTAAGATTGAATTCTGTCCTCTGTACCTAGAAAATAATCATTATTTATTGAAACAAAAACAAATGAGATGATAATAGTTTTAGCTTACTACTTGGGTTTCCTATAGCCTTTAGTGTGTGTGTGTGTGTGTGTGTGTGTGTGCGCATGGGTGTGTCTTCTATTTTTTTCCACCTTTGTTTTGTTTGGTGGGATTCCTGACTTTGATTTCTTAACTAATTCCATGAGAATTCTTTTATTTCCGCCATAGTTTTGTAATCCATATGTCTGTTTAAAATTAAATTACTTTTTTTTATAAGAAAAAGCAATATCCATTTAATAACAGATCTTATCAGAAAGAACCTGATTTACTTAGTTTCAATCAACCTTTCTTTTCTCTTTTCAGAGGATGTTAAGCAAGTTTTTGGACAGACCACAATTCATCAACATATTCCATTTAACTGGGACTCAGAATTTGTGCAACTACATTTTGGAAAAGAAAGAAAAAGACACCTGACTTATGCGGAATTTACTCAGTTTTTATTGGTGGGTCTAGCTCTTAAAAAGTTAAAAGGGTGAATAAGTAAACCTGGAATCAAATTGTGTGTAAAAATCCTGATTTGAGTCTTGAACTGTGATTTACTACACACTTGATAGCCTGGCAAAACTGTTCCATTGAGAAGTATTTATAATATGTTGAAATCATAGAATTAAATGGGCTGTCCACAGATTTATGTAGAACTCCATGTTTAGAAGGAACGCACATTGAGGCCCTGGGAAATCAAGTGATTTCCTCAAGGTCACTTAGGTCAGAAGGGGCAGAATTACAACTTAAAATTTTGACTTGTGACTGGCTCTGTTACTACTTACCAATATTTTGTTTCCCCTGAGAAATGGGTAGATTTGTCATCAGCTTCAGAATCATTTCATCTGACACCTTTTATAGACAAGGCACTAGTCTCAAACTTGGCTCCATACTGGAATCACCTGGAAGCTTTAAAAACTATTGTTACCTCAGTCCCACCTGTAGAGGTTAGATTTAATGGGGGCAAGGGGAACACCTGGGTATTTGGGGGCTCTTTAAAGCTTCTTGGGGCCCTAATGGAGAACCACTGTGCTAAGGGCACTTGCGAACTTGCTTCCTGTGGGTTAACCGCTGTAGGAGTTGTCTTGGTTTCTGGGATGCACTTTCCCTAACCCAGTCCCTGCTGCCCTTCTTTCGTGACCCCCTTCCTCCACCCATCATTGGGCCACTGATGATGCCAGGAGAAGAGTATTCACAAAAATAAGATTATAACTTAGTTTTCCTTCTGCAGCATTATTTCAAAATACTTGAAATACAACAGTATCATTTAGTCACTAGAGATCAATATCTACATACTATGCAGATGTTTATGCATTTGCTTTGCTTCTAACAGTTAAATTTTATTTATACTTTATTAAGTATATTTAAAAAGGCTCACGTAAGGGGATTCATTTGATATGTTTAAATTTTGGGTCTTAAGGAAAAATGTCAATTCTTTGTTACTAGAAATGTCCTTAGTGGGTGTCCTGGTGCCCCCGGCTTTTTCGTGTATTCCAGACCTTACCAGAGCCCTCTGGGGAGTGGTTGGAATCCTGCTCTGGGTGGAGGTGGAGGGTGCATGGGCTGTGGTGCTCACTTGGTAAGGATTTTGTGGTGTTCATTCTTAGCGACTAGCATTTGTGATAGCTTAACTTCAATAGGCCCTTCTCTTTTTGTCTTGTAATGGTATTGTTATGATACATATAATTTGTCCTGCTGTCTAGTTTGCTTTTATTTTCCAGGCCTTTGGAAACATAAAACAAGATGCCCTAAACCTGCCTTTGTGTTTTTTAAAAACACGTTAATGTCAGTGAATCCCTGTTTTCAGTTCTCTGTAAACATGAACCTACTTACCTAACTCAGATGGAGAAGGTAATGTGAGTTGCTGGATTTTTGCTGCTGTTTCCATAGGACATTGTTGTGCTGTAGGAGGTGGTATTCATTTTGATGAGGAATAATTACAGTAATGTTATTGAGACAAATGCCTCAAATTGACTTTATGGAACGCAGCCTAATTAACTTTTAGTCTTAATGGGATGTTAGCAGTAGTAAGGATGATCGCGTTTCCTCCTCTAAGCAAGTGTCAATTATACTGAATTGAGTCGATTTTCAACTGCTGACATCAGCCTCTAGGCCTTCCTCCAGATACGGGAAAGCCAGAGTCCAGGATTAAATGACTCGGGGATTATGGTTATATTTCCAAACGATTTGTAGGGTATTCATTTAAATTTGACTTCATTCTATAATGGTGAATGGAAACATCCCACAGTGTCCTGCATGGGATAATTTTTGTCTCTGCAGTCAGAATAGAAGTACTGAATTTTTACTAGATTACAGTGGTTATAGTGCCTGATGATCTCAGTCAGGGCCTTGCTTTTGTGTCCTACTCCAGACCCAGATTTACAGGAATGAATGGATGGACCGTGATAGGCTTTACCTGAGTGCCAGTTTTAATGTCTACCATTGGGTTTCTCCTTCCATTTCAAATGTTTTGTTTGCTTCCTTTGAACTCTTTCCTGAATGCATGTAACTTCTTAAAGATAAAAGTGAATTTAATCTCCTGTGTTTCAGGCTCTTGCTTTGTTAGCCAAGTATCCGCCTTTCTGCTCTAGGGCAGGACTCAGAAGCAGACGCTAGCTCCCTGGTTGGTGCCAAGGCTGTGAAGGCAGATGCTTGGCTGTTTGAAATGTGAATGAGCTGCCACCATGCATGCTGCTACCTGTCACATGATGAGGCAGGGGAGCAGCTGTGGGGGACAGCCAAGAAGTACTTCTGATTTCAGGAAACCTGAGCAGCATGTAGAGACAGCACTCCTCTATTCCACTGAGGAACCCTAGAAGGTAGCTCAGGTTGGTTCCAGTCAGCGCATGTGTTACCTGTGTTTATGTGTGTGTATACATGTGTGTGATTGGTGGGACATTGCAGTTCTCTGCAAATTCTTTTTTTTTTTTTTTTGTCATTTAATAAATGTTTTTACTGTATCCAAGCAAGTGTGAGTTTCTTAGAAACCACCGTGTGGCTGTGAGGATCTTACTTGGGTCATGTGTTTATGTAGAATCTGGGCAGGTCCCCACCCACTAAGGTGTTGGCAGTCCTGGGCATTGCTTGCAGGGTGAACTGCTATGTCCTTTTCTGTGCTTTGGTTGTAAAAATCATAAAGTGGTGAATCAATTTGATATTATTTGAACTAAACTTGACTGATTTGTACTTTGTATCTAACATTAAGCAAGTGGCAGGGATACAAAGCCTCCTTCCTGTAGTCTTCTTCCTCATTGGAATGGAAAGATTTCAGCAGGGAGTGGGGTCACATTTCTCTTACCCCATGATTTATACTGTTGGTATGTATGAATGTGAATACAGTTTTATATGTGGGTATGTGTATTTAAGAATATCTCCACGTATGTCTACTCTGAACTCCTAGAGCAAAGCTCTAATTTTATAACTGTTAGTTTTAAAATAGATTAAAATAAATTTTAATATTCTTTGTATTTTAGAAAATAATTTGGAGAAATTTTTCTATTCTATACCTGATGGAATTGCAGTTCATAAATAGTATTAACATAAATCTCAGTATTTTTTGTGTGTTGTGATTATTACTCATGTCAGACAAACCATCCAATTCAGCAAATATTTGCTGAGCATGTTGAGTTTGTCAAGAGGACTTATGCAAAGGATTGAAAGGTGCAGAGACTATAACTCTTGAGATACTTATAATGTGAAAATCTAGGAATTGTACCTGACAGTCCAAAAGGAGCAACTACAAGTAAGTGTAAAATTTGTGCCCTGTGAGTTTGTTGTTTCGTAGCAAAAACACTTAAAAGTTTGTGGCATAAACCCTCATGGCAGGTATTCAGATCCTTTGCCAACTTTTTTTTCCTTCCTTCCTCCCTCCCTTCCTCCCTTCCTTCCTTCCCTTCCTCCCTTCCTCCCTTCCTTCCTCCCTTCCTCCCTTCCCTTCCTTCCCTTCCTCCCTTCCCCTTCCTCCCTTCCTTCCTTCCCTTCCTCCCTTCCTCCCTTACCTTCCTCCCTTCCCTCCCTTCCCTTCCTCCCTTCCTTCCTTCCCTTCGTCCCTTCCCCTCCCTCCCCTCCCTCCCTCCTTCCCTCCCCTCCTTCCTTTCTTCCTTCCTTCCTTCCTTCCTTCTTTCTTTTTTTTGAGACAAAGTCTCACTCTGTTACCCAGGCTAGAGTACAGTGGTGCATTAGAGCTGACTACAACTTTCAATGCTAGGGCTCAAGTGATTATATCACCTCAACCTCCTGAGTAGCTGGGACCGTAGGCATGCACCACCATGCCCAGCTAATTTTTTTGTAGAGAGGGAGTCTCACTGTGTTGCTCAGGCTGGTCTCAAACTCCTGGCCTCAAACAATCCTCCTGCTGTGGCCTCCCAGAGTACTGGGATTATAGGTGTGAGTCACATGGCTGGCCCCTTTGCCAACTTTTTTTTTTCTAGACAGTTTCTTAATCTGTCACTCAGGCTGGAGTGCAGTGGTGCAATCATGGCTTACCACATCCTTGACTTTCTGGGCTCAAGCAATTCACCCGCCTCAGCCTTCCAGAGTATCTGGGACTACAGGCACACCCACCTTGCCCGGCTAATTTTTGTATGTTTGTAGGGATGTGGTCTCCCCTGTTGCTCAGGCTGGTCTAAAACTCCTGGGCTTAAGTGATCCACCCGGCTTGGCCTCTCAAAGTGCTGGGACTATAGGCATGAGCCACTGTGCCCAGCCCTCTTTGCCTTTTTTTTTATTGGGTGAATGCTGTAGGCACTTAAGGGCACGGAATGAAAGCTTTCTAAAACTTTTCTGCCAAATTATTGTGTAGTGAGTACTGAGTCACTTTCAAAAAAGTTACAGTAACTAATATCTGTATAATGTTTATAATTTATAAGGTGCTTTTAAATATTCTGTTTCTGATAATAGCATCCTCCCAATACCCTAAAGGGTAATTATTATTATCCCCCTATTATATGTAAAAAAATAAACTTAGTCTAGGGTAAAATTTTGCATTCACTAGTAATTTTCCAGGGAAATGGCCCATAGCTTTATGTTTCCTAAGAAATATCCCAAAAGAGTGATAAAGAGCAACTGTTCTAGAGCTTAGCTTCTGCAGTCAGACGACAGGTATGTGATGAATTCAAGAATATGATGCTGTTCCCACTCTATTGCACTGTCTCCAGGCCTAAGGCTGTAGATAGTTATTTTCTGTTCCTGGAAGGTACCATGCATCTGAATGACAGTACCCAGTTATGCATTGCTAAATATCTAGCATTCCTGACCCCTACCCATTAATTGCCATATATGATTATCAACGTGTTCTTAGTAGGGGTGCATGGTACTATCACTTCCAGGTTTTTTTTTTTTTTTGATACTGTTTTGTAATCTTGGGTATATATTTTACATGTAATTATTTTAATTTGAAAACAGTCTACACATAGGAGTTTCCAGTGGTCCCAATCTCAGGATAGAAAAGTCTAGGATTACCACCAAATTCAATATGTCTGTTAACTAGAACAACATTGTTATTAGCTACCTCTTATACAGCGTTTTCCAGCTAAGAAAGTTCTTGTACTTGTATTAGTATTTGTCCTTATAGTCAGTCACCTTAGGTGTTAAGCTAAGTAAGGCAGTTGGCATTATTTCCCTGTGAAAGCTGAGTGAACAGAAACCTAAAGAAGTTTTCTGGATCTGTTCAAGGTCAGACAGGTGGATTTGAAGTTGAAATTAATTTTTCTAAATCTCTGGCAGTTTTTTTTAAATTTTAGTGTAAAAATTATCTGAGGTGCTTATTTAAAAATGCAGGGTCCCCGGCCTGTCTCCATTCCTCCCCCACCCAAAACTCAAATTTAGTAGTTCTAAATAGAGCCTAAGAAGCTGCCTTGCCAATGAGCATCCTGAATTGCGATGCTCCGGATGGTTCAGGAACCAGATTTTGCAAACTTTGGTCTGGACTAGGCTGCCCTGAATATTTAAAGGTAAATATTCGGCTCTTTATCCTAAGAGTAATGGGAAGCCTGTCGAGGCAAACCTCATCAGATTTGTGTTTTGGAAGGATCACTCTGCTGTTGTGTGATAAATTTAATGGAGAGGGACGTGACCAAGGAGAGAGAGACCAGTTGGTTACTTTCTAACTCAAGAGTCAAACAACTGTGGTCTTGGTTGGATGGTAACAGTGATGAGCCAGAGTAAATGGAGTCAAGAGAACTTACAGGGATAGGCCAGACAAGGCTTCATGTTTTAATGGGACGGGGACAGTCAAGGATTTGCAGAACTCAAGCTTAACTCCTGGGTTTTGGGTTTGGGCTAGCAGGAGGATGGTGATGTTTATTGAGATAGGGAGCACAGGAAGAAGAGGAGGTTTTAAGGAAGGGCTACAGAGTAGTGCTTTATATGTAAGAGCTGTTCACATGTTTGTTGGCGAATCGACTCTGCCGCCTCCTTTCAGTTCTTTGGTGTTGAGATGGTCTACTGTAGGAGCCCTACCTACAGGCCCTGTAGACTTGAGCTCTTTGAAGGAACTTTGTTCTGCACTTTATGTAGCCAGGAAATTTCTTCTATTTCCTGGGGCCATTACCTATTGCTCTAAAAGCATCATCTAGAAATTAGCAATGCTCTGAATTGGTGGAGAGGCCAGATTTTGAAGTTGGGTATTCCATTGGTTAGCCAAGAGACAGGATAGCTGACTTGAGAGGGAATGGGGCTAAAAATCCTATCTAATGTCTTCTCATCAAGTAGAGTATATGAATGAGGTTACCTGACCCATCAGAGAGTTCTAATCACAAGGGTGTGAGTATCTTATCATAGTTTTATTCTGATCCTCATTTTATCAGAAGAGGATGATGAAACCCAAAGACATGAATCTTAGTAAATAAAGCTAGGAATACAACCTGGGATCAAAGCTGTGTCTGGCATCCCAGACTGGCCATTCATATTAGTAAGGATCCTTGTTCTCAGATCAAGAGTCCCGTGATAACCTGGTTGGATGCTAAAGCATACCCATGCTAATAATGCAGCTGAACAATTTTGGTTATTTTTAATAAATCAGATTGACCATTATTTTGGCTTCTTGGTCAGCACAGTGTAGAGGTCAGCCCACTTCTTTTCTGTGTAACATGGACATTTTTGTTCTTTAGATCCTGGGCCCTAGAGAGTAGAACTCTAGAACTCTGCTGCTCCCAGGTGTTGGTAGTTGCCACATGCCCTCCACAAGTCAGAGATTCACTGCTGCTGGTCAGCTGAGGTGTTGGCTTTATACTCACCGTCAGTTACAGTTAGCTACTATATTTGTCATAGCATCCTGGTATAAGGCAAAATTTCAACACAAGAGGCTCTAAATGTTAAAAATGAAATTGCTACTACCCCTGCCCAACCACCACCAAGCGAAACATACCTTCAACCATGGCAACCCCAAATTTTCTAGCTTTAGAATTAATAAGCAATTTCATGCATTCATAAAAAATAATACCTGTGGTAGAATTGGCTGAAGCCATAATTCTTTACAGATGAGTGGACAATTAACAAGGTCCTTGCTGAGACTTGAGTAACCTGAGCCATTTGCCCCTCACTTTTGTCCCCCCAATTGTCTTGTCTGTATTCGTGAAAGTATCTAGACCGTGAATTTTTAGTAGCCCAAGAACATAATTGTATTTTAGTTTTCACTATGTGAGTGCCTTTTATGTTGATTCTAAGTTGTATCAGATAGGGTCTGTGATATAGCTTTGGTACTATTTCATAAATATGGTATTATTTGGTGTTCTCAATGAAATAGTGAGTAGAGCTCGTTATTGTTGTTTGCCTTCAACTCTTCCACTAGATGAGATTCTGCTTGGATCCAAATGAATACCATTGCTAGTTTGGTGATGAGTAACCAGAGATGTGATCCTGGTCACTTGGACAGTAAGATGCAGGACAGGTTCCAACCACAACACACACTTTTCTACTCTCTGGGCAACGGAAATCAGGATTCATTGTGCTGTTGTGTCTGTGGTGTTAGTCAGCTTGCTGTTTTGTTTAGCAGCCTGTTGTGCAGGTTTTTACAGTAACATCCTGGTAAAAATGAGCACTCTATACAGCATCTCCCCAGCTGTTACCCACTGTGAAGTTTAATGTTAAATCAGAAGAGCAAGGAAATTGAGATGGAAAAGGTCTGTATTTGGTTTCTACCAAGGTGTTGTGGTGCATGCCGAGCCACATGTGACACTGCTTCCGAAGATCCTTTTAATTAAAGACCTCACCTAGTGAATTGGGGATGAAATTTCACCCTCAACTCTGAAACTCTGACTGCATGGCCGATTTGGGGGGGAGGCACGCATAGAACAAAATAAAGAATGGTTACTATTTATCTGCCTACCTACTTTATTGCTATGTTTCATTTTTACTTTGTTAAAAAAATGTGTATCTTCATTTTAATTAGAATTTTTTTCTTCAAATTAGCATAGATTATGAAAACAAAGTGGATATTTGTATGCAAACTAGTATACAGGTACTGATAGGTGATGTAATATAGAAATTGTTTGAAATTGGGCTAAATGTGATACTGTATTTTTTAGGCAAATCATCTTTATACTTTTTGTTTCCTGTTTTGATAAACAATTAGCTGCATTTTGCCCAGAATTCTTCTATCACTAAATCTTAAAAGGAATTATTTTAAATCATTTCCTTATTAGCTCTTTGCTTTTATTAGTATTTTAGATTTTGCTAAAATTTCAAAACACATAAATGCAAATTACTCTGGGTTCAAAAAAATTTTTTTTATTTGGTGTTTTTGGCTTTATAACATAAATCACCTGGATTTCCTGCTTGTTTTCAGGGGCTGGGTTTTTGGGGTTTTTTGTTGTTGTTTGTGATAAATTGTTCTCAGGCTGAAGCACAAACTTGCATGTCTGAATAGAGGTGGAGAGAATATTTTACATTCAAAATATACCCACTGGAAAATTGGAGATTATTAAGGAAATGACAGGCCTGGAACTATTAGAGGCACAAATGTTAGACCTAAAGTGGTATAACCCCTATATATGTTTATTTCTGTACAACCAGCAATTTTGAAGAGTTTGATTTTTTTTTTTTCTACAGCAATCTGAATGGGTGTGTTGAAGTAGTTGGAAACTGCTGCAATAAAAGCCTATTCCATTAATCATCATGCACCAGAATAGAGGGAACAGAAAATAGTTCACTGGCATATATTAAAGAGAAATTTCATGTACTTGAATGGAACTGCCTTAGAGATAGCTGCAGAACTCCTGCTCTTGGACCTTCCGGCCTTAGGTGATAGGAGGGGCCGTTTCTCTTCAGTTGGTAACTGTCTTCAGCAGCAGCATTTAGAAAGCACACGTCGCCTGGTACTATTAAGAGCTCTCTTTACAGACACACTTCATTTTCTCAGCTCTCTGGGTTTGCTATGAGGTTTCAGGTCCTCTGTCTTACTTTCTTTACTCACTTATTTAGGTATCAGTTTGATTTTTGTTGTCTGCCTGCTCTTTGTATGTACTGTGGGATGATCTCACCTATTTCTACAATCATCTTTATCTTCTTCCGGTTTTTGGTAGGCCCTCTCTAAAAGGAACAGGCAGTCTGTGTAGGCTAAGATCGTGGCTCCAGAAGTCAACTGCCTGGATGCCTATTCAGTGTCACCCTCGACTCATTCTTACCTCATTTTTCCATCTTCAGAACGGAGGTGATGGTAGGGCCACCTTGGTTGTGGAGAGGATTCACAGAGATGAAGCAGGGAAAACACAACAGCCCTTGGGACATAGCATGCACTAAATAACTTAGTAAATGTTCGCCTTGTGATGTTTTCCCTAAAACACTGTTACCTGAATTTCCCAGATCTACATTTCTACCTGTACCTCCAGCTTTCTTTTGTGTATATCTTCACTTTTTGTTTATAACCGAAACTCACTTCACTCCAAGTTTTTTATCACGGTCAACCACCTCATCTCATCTCTTTCCCCTTAAGTATTTTCCTTTGTGGTAGAGTCTCTATCTTCCCCAAAATTCGAAATGAGAATTTTTGAGATCTATCTTTGTTCATTTCTATATTTAAGTCATCATCAAAATTTTCTTAAAATTTCTTTTCCTATTACCTGCCCAAATCTAGTTATGACCTCCTTACTTATGATTTTGCCCAAGGCAGCATAAGTTAGTAGTTGAGAATCTCAGTTTTATGATACCCCTTGCTGTGGATCTTAGCTCTTCCACTTCTTAGTTGTGTGACGTTAGGCTAGTTACCTGACCCCTCTGAACTTCAGGTGCCTCTGTGTAGAATGAAGAAAGTAATCATTACTTCACAGAATTATTGTGAGGCTTAAGTGAAATGTTGTCTTTGAAGTTCTTGCCATAGCCCCTGGTCTGTAGTAAGTGTTGAAGCATTCAGCTGTTGTTATCCTCCACCCTGGCTCATGCTCATTTTTCTGTTCCTGTGGCTAGTTCAGAATGATTGAGCAGAACTGCTCTTTCTTATTGCAAGAGACTTTGGAGGTTTTCAAACCTTTCACCTGGGCAAAAATCAAAGCCACCGTTTATTAAATGCCTGTCATGCATGACCTCTGGGTTTTACAACCCTGCACAGTAGGTTTTGTTGTGCCTATTCTGTAGAAGAAAACCTGAGGCTCTAAGATGCAAACAGTCACCTGAGATTTCCTGGGTAGTAGTCTCATGACTGCTGTTTACACTCTACCCATGCCTCTTTCAGATTTCATATTGTCATCATAATGAATTGCTTCCATAACTCTCTCTATTAAAAATAAGGTAAAATTCTTGACATGTGTTCCTCAGCCTGTGGTTGAACAAGTATTTCCAGTGTCAGGGAACCTGCTGCTTTTCAAGACAGCCCATTTTACTGCTGAATAGTTCTGTAGGTTAAAGACTTCTTCTGTGTACTGTGCTAAATAAACCCTGACCCCTATAGCATCTCTCCATTTTTTCAAAAGAAATAGACAGCCAGCCTAACATATATATATATATATACATATATATATATATATATTTTTTTTTACTTGGTAGTCTTTTAACCTTTAAATATATGAATATAATGATTACTGCCCATGTTGTTCTCCTCTACGCAGATGACTCATGTACTTCTGATTCCCTTCATTTTAGAAATAAATATTATTTTGTATATGCTATAATTCATGCATATGAAAAGCTCTCTGTCTCAGTTTTATCCCTTCTGGGTCAGATCTAGGAGCTGCCAGTCTCTTGACAACCCATAGTATACATTTAGATTTTCATTAAACAGCTTTTGAGATGTAAACCAGGAGCTTTGATTTTAAGTCATTCTGTCATGAGTAGTGTGAGCCTGGTCATTTATTTCAAAGACCACACAATTCTTTGATATTTATGGAGTAACCTATTTGTTAGCTCCCACTGGCCTCCTGATTTAATTTTTTCCTCCTTTGTCTCTTGGGGCTGTGGGAAAGAGAGCAAAAAGTGAGTGAGGCCAGGAGAGGGCCTTTTAGATTTCGTTTCTCTCCTCCTTGGTCTCTGCTACTATTGATAAAGCAATCCTGATGCTCTGAGTATACAGAAGCCCTTTGCCTTAATGGAAAACTTTGGGGAATTTTATTATTTTTCCATGAAAATAGGCAACAGTAAAATCTAGAGCATTAAATTACCTAAAAGCAAATGGAGTTTTTATCTTTCCACAGATCTTAAGATTCCTTAGTGTCAAATCTATCATTTAATCAAATTCTGGACAGTAGCTTTGTCCGAGGCTCCCCATGCAGTTAGGTGAAGTATTAGGAGTATGGGTAGATTGGGGCTGGGGGCTGGGGGCTGGGGACAGAACTGCTGAGGTTTGAATTCCAGCTGTGCTGCTTCTTGTCAGTGAGACTTTAATTTCCTCAA
Source organism: Ateles fusciceps (assembly GCA_036589455.1). Taxonomy (NCBI): domain Eukaryota; kingdom Metazoa; phylum Chordata; class Mammalia; order Primates; family Atelidae; genus Ateles; species Ateles fusciceps. Next base: position 2,804,987 of record JAZHEH010000504.1, on the reverse strand, counting down.
CTGCTATAGTGAGGTTAGTAATAGTACCTACCTTATAGGCTTGCAGTAAGCATTCCATGAATTAATTCCTGTAAAATGCTTTCCAGCAGCATCTGCTGCATAACACATGCTCGCTAAGTGCTATTGTATGGTTGTCGTATTGGTTGAGGTCATGGTTTTATTCCTTCACCCAGAAGAAGAAACAGTCATGACATAAACAGATGGTCTTCAGAAGGCAACCCACATCTTCAGTAAGCTGCTTTTAAAGTTGGGGGAGGCACCTAACTGCATTTTTTTTTTCACTCTGTCCTACTATTTAGAGAACGACATAGATCTAGCATTTTGTTCTCTGTGGAAATTATAACGCCCCCCAATCTATAAGAGCTGTTGGAAATGTATTCTCAAGTTGTCCATCATCAGGCTTAAAAGAGCTTTCTGGCTTAAGGGGTCCCTGCTCTTACGTGTTTAATCATGGAAATGTGGGCACACAGATGTGTTGTGACACTGTCCTCATAACAGGTATGTCCCCTGTCCTGCTGCGTGAGCACTGGCCCCCACCTTGGTACCTGTTCCCAATCTGGAATTCTGGACAGGTTGGTCTCAGCATTCTGACTTCCCACTTCCTAAGGAGATGGGGTTGCCAGAGAAAGCGATGCCATTTTTGATATAATTGTCTGAGGGATCCCTAAGATGTTGAGTTATAAACTAGGGAAAATGGTAAATAGCTGAACATACCTTCTACTGTTGTTGAGAGTAATCTTGGCTTATGGCTAACTTTAGCAATGGGTCTGATAACTCAATAGGAGACTTCATTTACTTTCAATTGAATACATACTGTGGTCATTTTTCACTACAGGGTGTTTAACAGTTGGTTTCTTCTTTCCTCCTGAATTGGAAGCACTCATGTAGAGACCCTCCCTTTATTCAATAGTTCATGATTGTTCATTCAGTTGGTTTTACAAAATACTTTTCACTGATTAGAATGCCTGTCATTTATTGAGCACCTACTATATCTAAAGCATTCTGCTGAGCTGTATGTATAAATGTAAACAGATGTTTATAGGACTTCAACAAGATACACTGTCTTTTTTCTGGTAAGGTAGGGTAAAGGCAGAAAAGTGAATAACCGATTATGATGTAAGATCGAATAAGACAAGTCTTATAATTGACGTTCAGACAGGGGGCCACCATAGGGACATCAGTTATTTCCAGTTATAAGGCCTGGTTGTATTTGCCTAAGTGGTACCATTTGAGCTAAGCTTAAAGGAAATGGCAGGAACAGGAGCTGGAGAGAGCAGCAGCAGTCTACACTAGGTGGAAGGAACTATGTGTGCAAAAGCCCAGGTGTGCGGCAGGTCTGGCAAGGGTGGGCATGGGTGGTAGGAGATGAGGCTAAAAGTAGTTCCTCCAGGGGCTTGTATGCCTTGCTGAAGAGATGATTTGTATGATAAACGGTCATTGGAGATTTCTCTGGAGGGAGAGGGGAGGTTAGGTCTTTTATTCTGAAAAGCGACTTTTGATGTGTACATGGTAGACCACAGAGGTCCAGACTGACAGTTAGAACCATCGTGATAATTGTGAGGTCTGAGGAAAGCCTGAACCAGTAGCATCAGGAACGAAAAGGAAAAGGTGCATTTGGGCAAACTTTCAAAGGCCTAAGTGACAGAATTTGGTAACTGGTTTACTCTGGGAGAAAGGAAGCTTGAACAATTCAGAATGACAGCTTTCTAGATGAGGCGGGCAATAAAACTACATGCCTAATAATTAAGCTGTGAACATAGAAGAGAAAACAGGTTTGAGCCCTGGGTTGGGGGACCTATAATACAGGGTTAGTTATGTGTCATTTTATGGCCTTTACAAGATACCCATGTGGATATATTCTTTAAACAGAAATTCTGGTCCAGCAGAAAGGAGCAAGACTTGGATATGGTAGTTAAGCCTTAACTTATAAGAAATCTGTGAGGCCTTAAGGGAGCGAGCACTCTGCCTAGGAGAGTAGAGTGAGAAGATGTGAGGACAGAGGGCCGACAGATGCTTCCCATTTAAGGAGCCAGCGGTGGAGGCTCCAGAAAGACTGGGATCCCAGAAGAGAGCTTCAGCTGAGACAGGCTGGATTGAAGCTGGCAGATGCTATAAACGAGAAGATTCTTTTAAATAGGATAAGAACTCTGATTCTTACTATTAAATGTCTTAACTTTAAAATTTTTTTAATGTGGACATTTCCAAACTTCAAAAGTAGAGAGAAGAGTATAATGACCCATCATGTAACTGTTATTTGGCTTTCGTTATTGTAAATATTGAATGTCTTCTTTCATCTCCTTGCCTTTCTGGGGAAGGAAAGGAAGATAGAGTGCTTTAAAGCAGTATCAGACTCATGTCACTTCCCTTACACTTTAGTTTGCACAAATTCATGAGGACAATTATTTTTTACACAACTTGAATAAATATGATATCATTATCTCACCAAAGTTAAAAATTTTCTTAATGTCATCTAAAAAACCTCCATTTTATTCAAATAATTTGAAGTTTTTGAGAGCCTGTCGGTGTTCTTTGTTGTTGTTGTTGTTGTTGTTGTTGTTGTTTTGAGACAGTGTATCACTCCATCGTCCAGCCTGGAGTGCAGTGGCATGATCTCGGCTCTCTGCAACCTCTTCCTCCCAGGCTCAAGTGATCCTCCTGCCTCAGTCTCCCAAGTAGCTGGGACTACAGGCATGCACCACCATGCCTGGCTAATTTTTTGTTTTTTTGTAGAGACAGGGTTTCGCCATGTGGCCCAGGCTGGGCACATGGTAGTTCGGGGTTGCCCCTGGGATCAAGTGATCCATTTGCCTCAGCCTCCCCAAGTGTTGGGATTACAGACATGAACCACTGTGTCTGGCCGATGTTACTTTTTAATTGCATAGAAGTTAGCTGTCACTCCAAAGGCCCATTTGGGAAATGGGCAGAGTACTGTGAGGAAGATAGTAAAATGGCTATCTGCAGGAGGAATGCTTCTCCCATATGGTGCACAAGAGTTTTGATGGGAGGCTATGATTTCTTTTGTGTACACACTTATCCCCTGGGAATAGCAACAGAGATCTGTGATTGGACTGTCTGTCTTTAGATCATTTTAATTAAACATATGCAGTGATACCACCACAGGTTTTACCTCTTCTGATCCACATACCATCCAACTACCTGGAGCAGTAGTCCGTAACCAAGACATGTGGCTCTGTCTAGAGACATTTTTAATTGTTATGACTTTGAAAGGAAGGGGATACTTACATCTAGTGGGAAGAGAATAGGGGAACATAGCAGGACAGCCCTCCCGTAATAAAGACTTACCCTGTCCAAAATGCCAATAGTGCCAAGGCTGGGAAGCCCTGTGTTAGAGAAGAGCAGAGAAGAACCACCGCTCTTTTCTGTCTATTGTTACCTCACGTGTTTGTGTACCAGGCTGTGGTTAAAAATTTTTCTCTTTTCCTTGGAGAGAAGTTAACGTCCCTGGTAGTGTTTTTCCTTTGATCATCTGCATCACCTAAGCTAGGTTTGGCCAGGTCTTTGAACCTAGCAAACTTCATTTCAATTTTCATTTTCTTTGTGTTTATGGACTTCAGAGTAACGTGGAGTGAACTTTCTCAAGATACGTTCATCGGTCTGAGCAAAGTTCTCTCCCTTGGAAGGAGACGGTAGCTTGGGGGTGCTATTAAACAGGCAGGTTGGGGTTTGTTAGATCAAGATGTAATCTTTCTTCAGTCTGATTTTAAAATGAGCAGTCATTTGTAGTAATTATTAAATGAGAAGCATAAATTCAGTATTTTACTTTATTTGTAGGAAATACAATTAGAGCATGCAAAGCAAGCCTTTGTGCAACGGGACAATGCTAGGACTGGGAGAGTCACAGCCATCGACTTCCGAGACATCATGGTCACCATCCGCCCCCATGTCTTGACTCCTTTTGTAGAAGAATGTCTAGTAGCTGTAAGTCATAACCTGCCCTAATGAAGTGGTTTAACTCAGCAAATAAGGAATTATAAAAGCAATTCTTATAAGTTATGTAGTGTTTTTTTCTGTTTCAAGCACTAACATTTTAATGTGATCACATACATTACTAAACTCAAACAAAGAGTGTGTTTTGGCTAGTTTTAGTGGGTAGGTTAATTTGTTGTCTGGTAGTATGAATATCTTCGAGAACTGTATTAACTGGTTAAAGATAAAAGGAAAAACAAATTTGTGATCTCGTTAATTTTGCTTTAGATTTTGAAGTATATTAAGTGCTGATTTTTACCAGTCTTATGCTGTTCTAAGGCAAAAAACACCACCACCAAAAAAGGGAGTGCACACATAAATCATTTGTTAGATTAGTCAGCACAACAGAAACTCCAAACCTTAGATTCCCTTCACTGTGCATATGCTGAGGCCACAGGGGCACATGTGACAGCAGAGCCCTGCAGTTGTGTTTCATGGAGCCTCCCTTCCCTTGGTGTCAGCTGCTGTCCTTCCCTCATGGACCCTGGGGATGTCCTGCAACATTCTGTGGTGGTGGTTCTTAAGCCCTACTCATGGAGCACCAGAATCACCACCGATAATTATTAGAAATACAGATTCTGAGATCTCTTCTAAGCCTATCATACACCATCTACAGGCAGTGAGGTCTTGTAATCTAATTTGTAAAGCTTCTGGGTGATTTTGGTCATCACTCAGTTTTAGGACCAGTACCCAGTGGTAACTCTCCTTTTGTTAATCTCAGGGAGAAGACTGTTTTCACCATCATCTGGGTTTCCCACAATGCTTACCATAGGCAGGAACTCAGAGTAACCTTTCAGTTTCCTTTCTTCCCCCGGGTGCTTAGTTCTGGAGACATGGCATTCTGACAAGGCCTTTTCCATTCTGGCACTGTGTTAATCTAACTCCATTTCTTGCCCCCCCCGCCCCTTCTCTACTCCATTCTAAACTTACATGTCAGCTATTTTAGATGATTACTGTGTGAAGATTTATGTGGTTGTTACCTTATAAAGAAGTACTTTCCTAATCAAAATATTTTGCCTTGTTAGGGAAGGATAGAATTTGAAACTCCAAACTGAAGTTCCATTCATAATGGACATTCTGTCTGTTTCCCTTGTCCCCTGTGAAGAAATATGGTTTCTTAAAAATTCTGATTATCAGAATTTTTACTAGACTTAACCCCCCACGAAAGCATGTGGCATCTCATAATTTTACCATAACATGCTTGTTTCCTAGAAATCCTACCAATGTAAAGTCTGTACCTAAATGGTTATTTATTGCTGGTTATAAGTAACTTGACAAATCTTGATATTAATGTTAGATTGACCACTTTTCATACTGTGTTTGCATTGATATAATACAGTTTTGCATGCATAAGCACACGCATGTGTACATTATAGTTTTGCATATTTAAGCCTTTAAGATTTGCTCGTTAGATGAAATAAACCAACTTATAAAACATTTCCAATTGAAATTTGAACTCTAAATTACTACTGGTCCTGTTATAATCCTACACATGTATTTATTTAGTTTTCTAGGAGTCGTGTATGGAGAGTCCAAGTGCTGGTCATGATTAGTTGCAGTTGCTTCTAAAAATCATTTATAGCTTTTTTTTTTAATGTGAAAGGAAAATACTTGTCATCATTTCTTCTTATACATGCATTCTTGATTACTTTCAAACTAGTATTAGATGTTTGTACTTCTGAATCATCTATAAATCTTTTGTATATTTTTCTTCTCTCTTGTTTTCAATTTATTTGAGGCTGCTGGAGGTACCACATCCCGTCAAGTTAGTTTCTCCTATTTTAATGGATTTAATTCGCTCCTTAACAACATGGAACTCATTAGAAAGATCTACAGCACTCTGGCTGGCAACAGGAAAGATGTTGAGGTGACTAAGGGTGAGTGAGAATATATCTGAATTCTTGTCTGCCAGTATTGTGGTGTATTATTATTAGGGTGAAGAAGGCAGTGAGTACTTCTTGTTACAGATTTTTCTATCCCATTGACACATATAAACCATATGGTAACATGTGTTTTTCATCCTTTGATCAAACAAAAGCAAACAAAACAATCTTCACCAAGTTTTAAGTAAACTGAAGACAGCCTTTGAATAGGAAATCATGTAAAGTTTCTTAAATATTTTCAAATCTTGCTACAACTGGAGCTAAATTGGCATCCTCTAAGGAAGCCTTCAGATATACATGAGGAATTCCACAAAGTTGTATTGGTGACAGTGTAAGTTGATCTGTAGGATTGGAACAGGATATTATCAGCATTTTATGGGATTAAAAAAAAAACAGAATTCCATTAGGAATTCCACAGCTTCATTAATATAACCTCCTGGGAACTATGCATATGAAGTTTCATATATGATTCCTTAGTTTCCTGACTGGTAATTTGAACAACATCAGATGACACCAAGCTTCTAAACTATATGTTCAAGAACATATTCTGCATACCCTTTCCAAATGAATGCAAGAGCTGCAAAAATTCTTACCCTATTTGGATCGACTTGAATTCTACAACTGATAATAATAAAGTTTTGTGAAGTTCACCCATTCCAGTGTTTTGAGTTAATGCTGAATTTAGTGACTGTTTCTTCTTGAATCTCTCCCTTTTAACTTTTCTTCCATACAGAGGAGTTTGTTCTGGCAGCTCAGAAATTTGGTCAGGTTACACCCATGGAAGTTGACATCTTGTTTCAGTTAGCAGATTTATATGAGCCAAGGGGGTAAGTTGGCTTTTTTTTTTTTTTTTTTTTTTGAATTAGCTTAATAAAAGGAGGTTAGGCGGTGGGGGATAGGAGGAGGGCAGCATTCAGGAGAAAAAGAAGCCAAATTGAAGGCCATGCTCAAATATGGGAAATGAAAAAAGGAACATTTTTAAACTCTATCGTGTAAATTGTAATAAATTGGTATTTTTGTTGCTTATGTTTATTTTTCCCCTACAGACGTATGACCTTAGCAGACATTGAACGGATTGCTCCTCTGGAAGAGGGGAACTCTGCCCTTTAACTTGGCTGAGGCCCAGAGGCAGGTGAGCAAAGAGGAGCAAACTTGCATTCCAGTGTTTCCCTGGCAGGATGCCCCAACCCGGTTCCACTTGCCGTTGCCTTTGTGGCATTGGTATCTGACTTAACCGTTTTTCTATTTTGTACCAAAAATCTAGGCAAATTTTAAAGGCTATGAGGAGAAATTGCTTAGAAATGGTGTGATGAGAGGCTGGGCACAGTGGCTCACATCTGTAATCCCAGCACTTTGGGAGGCCGAGGCAGGTGGATCATGAGGTCAGGAGTTTAAGACCAGCCTGGCCAAGATAGTGAAACCCTGTCTCTACTAAAAATACAAAAAAAATAGCTGGGCGTGGTGGCAGGCACCTGTAGTCCCAGCTACTCAGGAAGCTGAGGCAGAATCACTTGAACCCGGGGGTCGGAGGTTGTAGTGAGCTGAGATCATGCCACTGCACTCAAGCCTGGGCGACAGGCTCTGTCTCCAAAAAAAAAAAAACAAAAAAACAAAAAAAAAAATGGTGTGATAAACAGGTATTTGGCATTTGCTAATTTTTTGCTATGGTGGGGTGATTTCCTAACTGTACTAGAAGCTCGCTCCAAAAACATGGAGGAGGTCCTTTCTCCTCCCTTCTTGAAGTCTCATGTTGAGAGATGTAGCGAAGGAATCCCGTGTTAGTGTCACTGTGCCTGTCGGCAGCTGCTCGTTGCTAAAGGAAAGCTGTCTTTACTCTGCTCTGTGGAGCAGCCCTTCATCAGCGCATCGTCTAACTGCCATGCCTTCCGTTTTTCTGAATATCAAAATGAGATAATTTTGTTTAGTCTGGAGTTATAGTTTAAAGGCTTTCAGACATAATTTCTCTGTGAAAGGATTCATAAGTTATGTGGAAACAATTTTAGGAATGCTAAATTTTATTTTTTGGTTAACGGAAACCAATCTCTTGACGTTGTGGGAGTCAGAAACTTAAGACATGGGACCTCCTTTCTTAACTCTTGCCCAGCTTTCTGTAGATCAGCTTAGAGAAGAAAACCCTTCATAGAATGTGTTGTGCTTACGTGGTGTTTGTAAAATAAATCCACTCACAGGCGAGCGTAGTTTTTAGAAAAATAACCTCCTTTAGACAGAGCCATCTCTGAATCCTGTGAGACTTAACAGTTTCTGGCGTGGAGCTCTGGGTTTGTGCAGAGACGCCAGTGTGACCACAATGGGTTGATGCGGGCTACACTTTTAGGACTGTCAGGCCTTGAGCCAGGGCCCCCTCCTTTTAGCTCTTTCCCCACCCAAATGCAGTGGTGAGTTTTGTGTGTAGCATGTAAGTCAAAGTAGTGGGTGTGTGCTCAGTAAATGCTAACAAGCACCTCTGGAAAACCAGCTGGCCTTGGTTAAAAGAGGAAGCCAATTTCTCTGAGTGCAGGAGAAGGAACTGTATAATCACGTGCAGAGGTGGAAGCAACACTGCTCTCCCTTCCCTTTGATTTTTAACACTGCTTAGGAGATGATTATCTCTTCGTCTGTATGCCACCAGCTATTGTAGAAATTTGGGGATTAAGAGAGGCAGAGACTTTTTTTTTAGATTCCTCTTACTCTCCAGCTGGCAGCGGCTTCCCACAATTTTTCCTTTATGCTCTTTGCAGCTTTTGAGAGTTTATGATGGGTGCTTGTTGATACTGGCCATGAAAGGGTTAGACTAGATTGATGAGATTTACAGCAGAAATGATTGGCTGCTGCTTAGAGGTTTAGAGCAATTCACAATGGCTTTACCTGGAATACGCTTTTTGCTGCATGAACCCTAGTGGGCCCAACAAATTCAAGCAAGGGAGGTCATCCACCTGTGGGTATAATGCTGCCTCTTCCAGCACTGTGCAGCACTTGTAGCATTTATTCTGGACAGAGAGGTGAAGGAGTAGAGTTTTGGCTTATTTCAAGAACATGCTACAGTTCTGGCTTTGGAAAAGTTAAATAAAAGTCTAGTATTTCATTTGTCTTTTAGGAGAGGAATTAGTGGTGGTGGTAGGTCCCTCCTCCCCTCCCCCGATTATTTTCAGATTAATTTCACTCACTATTTTGATGCCAGAACATTTCTAAGGATTGCATATTTATATCCCTGTAAATAAAATATTGCTTCTCTTTTGAATGTGTCTGTCAAAATGAAGGTACTGTTGATTTCCATCTATATAGGGCTAGAGTTGGAAACAACTCATACAATTTGCAGAAGAAATGTTTTGTATCTTAAAGAGGCATATTTCTATGTAAAGCTATTTTCAGTTAAGTGACTTTGAAGGAGATTCCAAATGATCTCATTGTATTAGAATTGTGTTACATTGACAGCAACTAAAATTCAGTGGGTTGATAGCTGGGGTTGGTGATTATTTTCATTGTTCACTGATTTTAATTATCATGACTTCTGAAAAACAAATTTTATTGAATGTATTTATTCATTCAACAGGTATTTATTAAGCACTGACTATATGTCACCCTCATTTGACAACTCTCTGTGACATAAAATTACCGTTTTATTTGTGCAGACAGAGAAGTGCAGCACTCTGAAATGTTCTGGCATCAAAAACACTGTAAGGATAATCGGTCAAAAGAACAGCAAAACAATGACTGACTGACCTGAAGTATGAATTTAGAAAAGCTGGACAAAAAAAGAGAAAAAGTAACAATCAACTGTAATACAGCCATCACGTTTTAGCTACTGTAAATATTTTGAGTATTTCTCGGTGGTAGGAAGACAGAATGTTAGTATTAATTTTATATGCATATATATATATATATATACACATCTTACAACATCTTACAAGCACTTTTTTTTTTTTGAGACAGAGTCTTGCTCTGTCACCTAGACTGGAGTGCAGTGGCGCGATCTCAGCTCACTGCAAACTCCACCTCCCGGGTTCATGTGATTCTCCTGCCTCAGCCTCCCAAGTAGCTGGGACTACAGGCATGTGCCACCAAGCCCAGCTAATTTTTTGTATTTTTAGTAGAGATGGGTTTTCACCATGTTAGCCAGGATGGTCTCGCTTTCCTGACCTCATGATTTGCCTGCCCCAGCCTCCCAAAGTGCTGGGATCACAGGCATAGAGCCACTGCACCTGGCCCTTTACAAGCACTTTTAATAAAAAAAGACATCATTTTGCACATAGTCTTAAACATTATTTCTTAAAAAATTACCAGGAAATATTTCAAACACTTAAATAGGTAAAGAGAATCATGTAACAAATGTCTATCTACCTACCATGCTCTTTTAGCCTTTGTTTCAGGCTGGTCTTGAACTCCTGAGCTCAAAGTGATCCGCCTACCTTGGCCTCCCAAAGTGCTGGGATTACAGGTGTGAGCCACCGTACCTGACCTCATTGATGTTTTTAAGTGTGCTTTTTTTTTTTTTTTTTTTTTAAGGTGAGAATTTGAAAATAGGCTCATAAGATAATTTTTGGCAAAGGATGGTTTTGATTTTGTTGAAATTTGATTTTAAACATTAATAGCACTAAACTCTTTTTATTAATAAGAACTTATGAAATCCATTCCTACTTTTTTGTTTGACGTTTTAGTTGTATCATGGATTTAGAACCCAGTGAGTAACGTTTAAAATTAATGTATGCTCCTTTTTGTTTTATCTTCTTTTTTATCACCTGTTTTCCTGCTCTCTGATTCCTGTGCATGTGAAGCAGAAGGCCTCCAGTGATTCAGCTCGACCAGTTCTTTTACAAGTTGCAGAGTCGGCCTACAGGTTTGGTCTGGGTTCTGTTGCTGGAGGTTAGTCATGAATGAGAGCAAAATTTTCACTTTTATTATTTCTACTATCTTTTCTCTGATTTTCCATCTTGAAATGTTAAAGGACAAAGCCTTCTCTAGTCTTCCCAATACCAGTTATCAGTCTCTACCTATGAGATAGGGCAAGAGCAAAGGAAACTCTTTTTCCCAAACCTGCATGTGATGAGGGACTTACAAGTGGCATTTTTCTCTTATCTGCAGACCAGTTCTTCCAAAGACAGGTTAGTAATGAGGCTGGGCTGTGGCAATGTGCCTTAATTTAGAATGTCCATGACATCCTTTTATTAGGGGATACTTGAATGAAAATCCACAGTTGTTTATTAAAGATATAAGAAGGGTAGTACTGTTTTAAAATCCGTATTTGAAATTCAAAACACATTTCTTTTCTCAGTCTTTTCCTTGACTTTAACCACTTTCTCCTTTCTTCTGACCTGCCTTACTTCCTTCTGAAATATTGATATTGTTTAATTTTAGCTGTTGGAGCCACTGCTGTGTATCCTATCGATCTTGTAAAAACTCGAATGCAGAACCAACGATCAACTGGCTCTTTTGTGGGAGAACTCATGTATAAAAACAGCTTTGACTGTTTTAAGAAAGTGCTACGCTATGAAGGCTTCTTTGGACTGTACAGAGGTTAGTGCCAAGCACTCACTACCTGTAAGGTGAAATGATGCTCAAAGGTTTGGTTTCTCATCTCAGTGCCTGACATGAATTAGGGAGACAGGATTAAAATGGAAATACAGCAGATTCTCAATTATCCATGCTAATGGGAGTAGGCTGGAGGCATCTAGGGCTTGGCTAATCAAAACAGCCTATAATCTGAAATTTATTTTATTGCTCTTTTGTATGTTTTATTTCTTAAAATAATAAATTATTTTTATAAGCATCTTCTGTGAGTTTTTGAAAGGGTCATATTGTTTGTATCCTTGAAGTACTCTACTCTCTGGTTAATAGGGAAAGGCATCCTGGGGCCAGGACAAAGCCTACTCAGGATTCATGATTTTCCTGGAATATACCATAAAAAGTCTGTCAAGCAGGTAACCAAGGGTTCAGTAAAGCTCTTTTACTGCTTTGTTCTGATTTTAAAGTTGCCCCTTTTCATCTGACTCTCAACCCAATGGAGTTGATTCATACACCCCTCTAGCCAGGTAATCCTCTGTCTGCACCTTTTCCTTTAACCACCTAAGGTTCAATAAGCAATGGAAGTAGTAGCAGAGAGTGTGTCATCACTGATGGAAAGGATCCCACACACCCTGACTGCTTTTCTACTGGCTTTGGCTGAAGGAGATCTCTCAGCTATTCGTTTGGTGATTGCCTTCTACAAGAAGGAAAAAGTGTGTCTGCATCAGTTAAAATACAGTATCACAAGGCAGTTCAAGCTCAGCTGCTTTACAATTTGGCAACTGCAAAGCTGGCGTCTTCCCTCCTCTCCCCCTACTGGTGCTCTCTCTAGAAGAAAAAAACAGTATTTAGTACTCTACCGAGGGGGGACAGTGAAACTGGCAGACGTGGAAACCTGTGCCTCTGGGCCTCTTCTGCCATCTGTTGACTCTAGTCTTCAAATTAATCACCCAAGTTAAAAAAACAAAAAAGATAAACCTTTCTTGAAACCTCTCATCTTAGAAGCCAGTAAGTTTCAAACTCCAGAGAAGTTCCATTTTGCAGGTCCTATGGTGTAGGTTGATAGCCCCCATCAAAGGCCTTTTGATCTTTTCTCTGTCCTCTTTTTCTTATCCCCTGCCTCTTCTTACAATTTGGAAGGTCTTTGACCTCAGGTGATTGATGATGACCCTTTCAGGGTCACTGCCTTCCATTTGAAATACTTTTCTTCCCAGATGACAACAACTTTGCAAATGAAATGGCTTCCAAGTAGTACAAGGTTAATGTCACAGTTACTACTTTGCAGTGAGTCAGGCAAAATTGACCCCCTTACCTGTCCATATGGGTGGTTTTGGGGAGGGAAATCTCTGAGCCTCAAGTCTGGACAGACATCTGAGCATTGCTTCATAAACTACTTTTATGAGCTTTTCTTGGTATTAGATTAAATGTCAAGGGTGCCTTTAGAATTGTAAGAACTCTTCCCCAACAGGGCTGAGTGTCTTTAATTTGCTTAAGTTGATTTGTTTTTTACTTTGAGTCCCGTTTTTCGTGATCTTTCACCATATCTAGGAGGTCTGGTTTTGGTTATATCTGTATTTCCCTTTTGCAACTTCTACTGTTGGCAGCTAGAAGTGTGCCTGAGTACTGAGTGCTGAGCTAATATGGGCTTTGAAAAGAGGCTTCTACTCTTGCCCTTTCAGTTCTTATATCTGTAAGATGGGAGTGACTGCTTTTAACGTCTCAGGGAAGAAGTAGTAAGTCAGTATATTAGATATAGACAGAGGCTCACTGTAAACACCCAAGTGACAGCTCTTCACCCTTTTCCTGGTTTAGAAATGGCCATTTATCTTTGGGTGCCCCAACCCTAAGGGCAAGAGACAGAACTGTCTGTCAGGATGACAAGTAGAGTGTGAATATAAGATTAGTTCTAGGAGTTACTTGTGTTCATTTCTTCCTGATATCTTTTCTAGTAAACAATTTTAAAACAAAAGATTTACTGTAAAATTTTTGTTTAGTCCCATTCTGTAATTTGGATCATCTTGAGAGCAAAGAGATGACTGACAGTTCAGGTTAAACATAATAATGATATATAACTTTGCCATGGAAATGACTTATTCCTATTCTTGATTGGCCAGGGATCAGTTCTCTCTAGTTTCTTGTATATCATCAATAATTAATAATTATATATAACTGCGTATTTGTAAGTGCTTTTTGGGGAAGAGAGAGATCAGTTGATAATGTAGGTGACTCATGGGAAACCATTGTCATTAATTTAAAAAATTACAACATAAGTAAAAAAGACCTGAAATATTTCTGAGACTCAGTATTATCACCTTTGTGTACAAAGTCAAATTATGAAATACCTATGTGTGATTCTTTGTGTATTTCTCATAAAATGTAATTTTATTTTAAAGTTATATTATTTCAGGGGATAACTGTTAAGTTTAAATTAGGAAAATATAGTATTGCTGCTGTTAATGCTTTCACCCAGCAATATTTGAGAAGGTATCAGAGTACATCTTTAATTTATAAACATGTTTTCCAATATTGAGCATATTTTTTAGTATTCCAGAATTTTGCTTAGCATATAATTTTTCTCTATCAAGGCCCATGTAATTGCTTATATTTTCTGAATGGGACAATTTGGGAATGTTGCATTTGTAAGATCTTTCTCCTATTTTAAAACTACCTTTGTGTATACTTTGTAAAAAAGTTGGCAACTGGTCTCAAAGAAGGTGTTTTTGTAGCGTGTGATCTTATTATAAGGCTAATAAATATCTCATTTTCTTATAACAAGAACATCAGAAGCTGTTTTTGTATTTAAAAGCCCTTCCCTGTGGAGCTAGAATGAAGGTTATTTTTAAAGAACTCTTGTAGTGCTCCACAGCAAATTGTTTTTTTCTTTGCCTCCCTGGCAGCTGTCCGCATCAGAGCACAGTTGCAGAAGTTGCTTGGTAGTTATCAGAGAGCACATTTGAATCACTGCCCCATAGTCTCAAGGAGGCCGATACCAAAGCTGTAGGGATTTCTAGCAGTACTCTTCAACAGAAATGTGCCTCAGAGAGTCATGAGAAGTAATATTGTGAGTTGGTTAATTCCTGCTCTCCATGTGTTGGTATATCTCTGTTTCTTTATTTCCAGGAGCCCATCTCCTATTTTTGTGTAAATTTTAGTTGCTGAAAAAGTCTGGCCCTGTAAAGCTTCTCTGCAATGCAAACTACTTTTTTCCTAGAAAATGGGGAATTTTTCTAGTCTTTTTTTTTTTTTTTTTTTTTTTTTGTAATTTCTGAAAATCCAACCCCCAGGCTAAGCCTGTCTTGTATTAAGGGAAATCACACCTGAGATAATCCAGGTCTTCCTGAAGTCACTTGTAAAATTCTTTCTGTTTCCTCCTCCGTCTTCAGAGTGATTTAATGTGCTCAGGTATTTGAAATCCTTAATGAATTACCTGACAACTCATTGGGATTGAATGACCGGCATGACCAAATGAGTCAGTCATTGGCCTGCTATAGATTTGGCATATTAAAGAGAAACAATTAATTGGGTAATCAGCCATAATTAAATGCTCTTAATGTTCCAAGAATAACTAATTTCTGCTTTTAAACTTTGTTGCAGTCTTCTCCCTCAGATGCTTCAGGTAATGAGATGAGCAGCCCTAGACATTGGAAAATGTTTTGGGAGAATCTTAGGGGAAAGAAAATGTATTAAGAGAAATCAGGGCCGAGTGCACTGGCTCACACCTGTAATCCCAGCACTTTGGGAGGCCGAGGCAGGCGGATCACCTGAGGTCAGGAGTTCGAGACCAGCCTGGCCAACATGGCCAAACCCCATCTCTACTAAAACTGCAAAAATTAGCCGGGCATGGTGGCAGGAGCCTGTAATCCCAGCTACAGCCTGAGGCAGGAGAATCGCTTGAACCCAGGAGGCAGAGGTTGCAGTGAGCTGAGATTGTGCAACTGCACTCCATCCTGGGAGATAAGAGTGAAACTCTGTCTCAATTAAAAAAAAAAAGAGAAATCAGGGTCCATCAGAAATACTTCTTAAGAGGAAGATTTTTGTTTCTGTTGATGGGAGAAGCCCTAAAGAAAATCTTCCAGAAAGAGTAATTAGATCATTTTATGAATTAAGCTTAATTTGGAGCAGTGCTTAACCTTTGAGGAAATTGGCAAAAAGCATTTTTTAATCAGCCCATTGATCCAAGCTTGCAGAGTTGTAAATATTTCTATTTCAAGTTGTCTGTGTAGTGCAAAGCAGTCATCTTCCATCCTGGAATGTTCTCAAGGTGACATCTAGAGGATGTTGTGGTGATATCTCAGGAAGTTATTGATAGGTTTGTATTTTGTATTGCAGAGGAAAGTTTTGGCAGGCAGCTAGTTTAAGCCAGGTCTCTTATCGTTGATGGTACTATAAAAGGGAGTATCCAAATTCTTTAGATTCACAGTGAGATTCTTCCTTCTTCCATAATTCATGTAGATAAAAATAAACTTTAAAATTCTGGCACCAAAATAAAATGATTGAAATTTCCATGACTGTTTTTGCATTACTTAAGAATACATGCATCTTGGAACAAACCCCAGTTAATCTGTGAACTGCACTCGTGTTCATCCATGTCCACCAGAACTTTTAATGATTGCAAAATGGATAGGTTGGAGTCTTTTTTTCTTGGCCAATTTCTGCACATTTTCATTTAGAGCACCAAGCTGTAAAAAGATCAGAAGACATGTATTTGGTTATAGAAAGCCACATAAGAATGAGCAAAAGACTTAAACAGATCATGTGTTGGGTTATCCAGCCTCCAGAAATCTATAGTGAGCCAACTGCAGTGAGCACAGGACATTGTAATCTGAGACTAAGGTGACCACAGGATCTAAGATGGGTGAGAATATTCTTTCTTAGAGGCTTAAGAGTGCTACAGTAATAATTGATGACCTTAGAAAACTGGAAAAGATGACAAAAAGATGGATGTATAGATATCCTAGAGAAGAGAAGGTTAATGAATGAATTAGTTCCACACCTCAAGAATGATAATTTATAACCAGCTAATGTGGCTGAGACTAAAACAAGGGAGATAGATTAAACCTCAGCAGGAGGGAAATAGTTTAGATGGAAGAAAAGATAACCAGGATCCTCAAAGTTCTCATGTACTGTGGTGAAAAGCTGAAGGAGTATCTGATCATTTTCCCCAATGCTGTTCACTTCTAGAAAGCCCCAGAATAGAGGAGTTGAGGAACTGATTTTTTCTAGACCATAATCATAATCACTCATTTTACGTTTTAACACTTTGTCTCTCAAAGGCATCCTGAGCCATAGCTAAGATAACAGTGCTTGAAATTTTGAGTGTAAAACATTTAACCTAGATAAAGTGGCATTTAAATCTTCATTTCTGCCTTTGTCCCTTGCTAATTCCCCAGCTCCACTGTACGGCCACCTTGGGGTAGCAGCCCAAAGAGCCTGTGCAGAACTGAGTTGAAATGAGGGCTTTGAAAGGGGATAGTGTAGTTAGGAAGGTGGAAATGCCTCATGCCTAGGGGCAATATGAGTCAAAGCAGACAGACAAATGGGAGGAGGAGGAGGGAAGAAAGAATGCTTGAGCAAGTGAAGAGAGAAGGGCATGGCAACAAGAGCAGGAATAAAAGCTATAAGGCAGGGCACACAGAGTGCTGATAGCTGCAGAATGAAGGTTAATCTGATGTTGAAAGCAAAGTGGGTTTTCAGGGAAGATGGGGGCAAGTGTTCTGGTTTCAATAGTGAGGTCAGAAGGGTAAGAATTTGACATCGGAGGGGTTCCTACCAGGTGGAAACTAGATAACACAACAGTGTGCTGGCTGTGGCTTTAGCTATAGGAATGGGGGTGTCTTCTGGAATAGTTTTTCCTACCAAAGTTTACTGCTCGTCTCTGCCCTGAATACCTTCTACCCTGTGTTATATATATGCTTTCAGCTATCTTTCTCTGGGCTGGGCTGGCCCCTGTCTCAGTTCTATACTGAGACAGATAAGGTAACTGCTGCCTTAGTTACCAAGTATTTTCCTTGGTAGTGGCCCCTCTACCTCTGTGGCCCTGCTAACGTTGCCCAGCATGGTCCTTTGGCACCCTGGCCACTCCGGGTTATAGTGGCCGCTCAGCCTGGCTTCCAGCCTGCTCCTGACCCTGCGCCTCCTTCCCAGTGTATTCCTGCTCTCACTGGTTCACTGGGTTATAACCCGCAGCTCGTCTCTGACGTTCAGTGCCTTTGGAGCTTTAAGGAGTCTAACATTCATGACCTGGAGAGACAGGGAAGCATGATGTGGATGCCTGCTACATGGCCACCCTCTTTCGTTGTGTGAAAAGGTCCGTCAGTGCAGGGTGCTGGCCCAGCCAGAGCTGAGGCCCAGAGAAAAGTTTCAGAACAGTCTAGTCTGGAAGAAATGCCTTACCAGGGCAGAGGAGGACGTTGGAGCAAAAAGTGTGTTAGAGGAAACTGGATACCTCAGAGAATTAAGGAGCACAGACCCCTGATTGGAGAGTGCCGGCAGGCCTGAATTCAACTCCAGGTGCTACAGCATAGTCACTCACAAGTTACTGAGTTGAAACAAACTGCTTAGCCTCTCTGGATCCCAGTTTCCACGAAGGAGAAGGAGGAGGAGTAAGTGATAGTGATGTTGAAGATGAACAACAATAACAAAAATCAATTTCTGTAGTCTTTCCTCTCTGTGCTCGGTACTGATCTGAGGGTTTTGTGAGTATTAACTCATTTCCTCTTCACGGCTACTCTGTGAAAATGGTGTCATGATTATTCTCATTCTACAGATGTAGAAACTAAGATACAAAGAGATTAGGTAACTTGTCCACAATTACACAGCTGACAAATAGCAAAGTCAGAATTGAAGCTTGGCATCCTGGCCCCCAGCCCCGTGTTCCTAATCATTTGACTCTTTAGTCACCTGGTAGAAATTGCGTTGTGAAAAGTTGCTTGCCAGGAGAGGTTGAGGATCATTTAAGTTTTTAACTAAAATATTTCATTTCAGCTTAAAAACGTAGTTGAAATGTGTTGTTTTGTCTGTGCTACTACTTTACCTTGCCCAGAGTATACAGGGCCCCTGGACCCTCAGACCACATGTGCTCTCACCGCTTGGGGACAGCTGTTCTAAGATAGGCGTAATGTCATGAGCATAGCATGATACTCCTTACCTAATACTGGACCATGAACATGATTCAGGCTGAATTGCCTCTTGCAAACAAAAGAAATCAAGGCTATGTCTTGAAAAGATAGGTAGAAAGAAGCATTATGTCTTTTTGAATGCATAATGTATGAGGTGAAGAGTGACTGATTCTTTGTATACTTAGTCATATAATTACCAAAATAAACCAACAGAGGTGTTAATTGCTAATGGAGAACCTAGAATTCAAAGAATGACTACCCAAGATCACTCAGTGTGAAAGAGGTGCAGACCTAGGATTCTCGCCAAGGTCCATCCACCTCCAAAGCCCATGCCCCAGCTGTTCATTTTGCTGCCAGTCCATTGGAAATAGCCTAAAATTAGTTTAAATTTAGGCCAGCATTATTAATGAGTTTCTTTCATAATCCCTTCCAACCCTGAAACTCCAGTTATATTTCTATTCCTAAGAGTAGCATGCTAACCCTATAGTGGAGCACAGTGGTCCCAGGAACCTCTTTTGGGGATGTCCTATGAAGCTCAAGTTGGAGGCTCCTGATCTGGGCTTGGTCCTCATACCTCCAGCTCCTTGGTTTGCACAAGGGACTGGATTCAGAGGGGATAGTGTGATTTATATCTCCAACCTATGAAATTTGAAGACAAAATACTACAATAATACTGTGCCCTGTAAATCTTTTCTCGCATTAGCAGCCTTCTGGTAGAGTCAAGTTGCCAAGAAAGCATTGCCATATGTGCTGATGGAGCGAAACTAAAAGGAGAAGATTGGAAAACTAACCACACTAACAAATTTCCTTTGAGGCAGTTGGAAAATGGACTGCTGTTTTGACAAGTCAGAAACAACACACATAATCCATTCTCTGTTTCAGATGGTTAAAGTGAATTTCCAGGACCCAACAGAAACATCTTATATTAGAAACCTGATTTTTCTGCTGAATTACCCAGATGTCAGATATATGTGTACTTGAGACTTAAATGTGGTCACAGTGAAGTGCCTCACCTAGACTCTCAGCTTTAGGCATTACTGGACGATGCTACCTCTCCTCCCTCTGAGGTCACGGTATAAGGAGGGTTCTTGGAATTCCCACCTCTTTGACTTTTCATTGTTTCACGGATCATGACCTTCTTACAAAGAGCATTTAACCAAGACTCATGTTTTCAAGGCCCACATCTGTAGTGGGCCTCAGATCATAATCCATAGCCACCTTCGTTTTCCTGTTTAACCAGACAGGGTAGTCACCACAAGAATGGTTCTTACCAACAACTCCTTGAGTGCCAGCATCTGGCCTAGGTCTTAGGAGTGGATTTGTGCTTTTGTTTTACTCTGAGTTGAAGTTAATCATTTAATATAATGAAAATTGGGGCCTCTGATGATATTACTTTAACCTCCTAATTTCTCTAACTGCCTCACGTCTTTTCTTTTACAAACTATCCTTCACCTGCCTTTAGAACGTTTTATTTTTTGAACGTTTTGCCCTAAAAGCCACCTCATGCATCTACAGAATTTGGTGCATGCTCCTTAGTGTGGCCTGGGAGAGAAGTTGTGCAGTGTACCAGGTAAGAGCATAGGCTGGAGCCGGACAGCCTGGGTGGAACCCTGCTCCCCCATCAAAAACTTGAGCCACCACGGGCAGCTTCCTTAAAGTCAGCCTCGGTTTCTTCTTCAGTTGCTGTGGATAAAACAAAAGCCACTGTCTGAGTAAAGTGTTGTGTGGATTAAATGTGTTCATTCACATAAAACACACAGAATAGTATGTGGATGTAGCAAATGCCTCCAAATATTGACTCTCGTCATTATCACTGTTATTCTCGTCCATACTACTGAATTTAAATGCATTTAATAAAGAGATCTTCCAAACGGGCTTTGTGTGGACAACAAGGCCATTTTATTTCTCGCTTGGGTGCAAGCGGGCTGAATCCGAGAAAGGACAGTCAAAGGGGGTAAGGTGGGAATTGGCTTTATAGGTTGGGGTAGTTTTTTGGGGGGGGCAGGGGTGTTGCAGAGTAAGATCAGTTACAGTGGTAGGAGGTAGGGGCAAGGAGTATATGTGACCACAAGTTCAGTTACAGTGGTGAGTGGGGTTGAGGCAGAAGAGCACTTAAGATGGCAGGATGAGTGAGTGGTATTCACATTATCATAAGAACAGTTAAGATGGCAGAGTTGGGTGAGGGGCTTGTCCAGGAAAGCTGAGCAATCGGGGACAATGGCAAATGCAGGCGGGGGTGGGTGGTGAGGTGGTGGGAGAAAATCAGCAAGGCAAGCAGGACTTCAGACTTTCAGACTCAATCTTGCATATGGAGACCCGACAATCACTACTGTTAATAATATTGTTATTTATTATCTGGTCTTCTGTGATCCAGGCACAGCCTCCAATGCCCTGACTCCATTCCATAGCCTTAAGTTGTTGGTGCCTTTGCACACCAACTGTTTCCTCTGCCTGGATCCCTTGCCCTCCATTCTGCTCATTGTCTCTGCTCTCCAGCGAACCTCTGCTCACCCTTGAAGCCCTAGGGCAAATATCTCCTCTTCTTTGATGTTTTTCTCCCTCCTGCAGGGAGAAGAACTGGTTCTCTCCACTGGGTTCTCATAGTCCTATGATGCCCCTGGGGTCTGGTATGCAGCACATGCTGTTGTTAGGTGGTTTGCCCCCCATCTGGCAGGTGAAGACAACTAAGGTTGCCTTTCCCTCTAAACTCTGAATTTCTTAAGGGGAGGCATTTTAGTCTTACTGCGTTCATCCCAGTTCCTCCCAGTACCAGCCACACAGAGAAGGATTTGGTAAATGTTTGCTGAACAAATAGCTATTTGTTGCCTTCTTGGTAGTCTTAAATATAGGGTTTTCTCTTTTGTTTTTTTGCTGTTCACAATGCATTACTAAATTTATGGCGAGAAAGATAAATCTCAGTAGTTTGAAAGGCTGGCTGAAGTGATTGTATCTAACACCATAGTCATTTGGCTCTGTGGGCTGTTTTTTTATTAGTCATTTAAAAAGCCTGTCACAGGATAGTTATAGAGACAAGAGATCATCATTTAAATCACAATTGTTTTCAACCCTTCCACAGTTTTGGTCTACAATTTAATGATAAGAAAAATACATCTAGCAAGTAAATATTTAACTAAACAGTTTGGTACTTGACCTGAATACAGGGAGTAAGATGGAAATTTCAAATGTGAAGATGTAGTTTAAACAGGCGTATGCCCTATATTGCTAATAGAAATTAATGTTGTAGTTTGATTAGGTAATAACCAAGTTTTCTCTTATTATAGCTATCTTATTGAAAGATCAGTGAGTGAGTATCATGAGTATAGTTTAGGAGAGAATGCTTGCTTTGGATAAGAGCGCTTGTTTTGCCCAAAGTGTTCCATATTCCCATTTTTTCTCATATGCTGCTTCAGCTCATTTAGATTCTAAAGAGCACAGCCCCGCTCAAGCTAGCAAGAGCCTAGGGGGGCTTTTGATAAGTGTTAACACAAGAGAGAAAGAAGACAGAAATCTCAGGGGATCCAAGAGCAGGAGATGCACTGGAGCCTGGCCTCAGTGGATCACCTGAAGGTGATCACGACTGGCTCTCCCTGCTGTGTGCCTTTCATGGGCTATGTGCATTCTCTCTTTCAAGTCTCCATTCCTTTTGCTCCACGTTCTCATCTGTCCACCAACGCACTTCCTCTGCTTATTTGTGGTTTCTGCTTCCTTGTGACATTAGCACATACGTGGCTTCCAATTAGCTGCTTTCTTTGCTCCACCCATGGCATCTTTACATTTTGTTACCTCTGTGCTAAGTTGTCCCCTCCCGTCTCTAGGGGCTGTCAGTCATCCTCCTGGGGAAGGCATCCTCATTGGTCAGCTCCATTTTTGGTAGCAAGCTCAGGTTGCTGAACTCCTGAGTTGTGTATCTTTTAGGTGTTTTACATTGTCTAGTCAGTTGTGGCCCTGGGGATGAAGCAGGCTTAGGTAATATGGTTGCCTAGAAAAGGGCTGCAAACTCAGGCCAGGTGAGATGACTCACACCTGTAATCCCAGCACTTTGGAAAGCCTAGGCAGGAGGATTGCTTGAGGCCAGGAATTTGAGACTGGTCTGGGCAACATAGTGAGACCTTGTCACTTTATTACAAATAAAAAATAAAAAAAAAGAAGAGTTGCAAACTCAAATGCTGATAGGATCCAGGTAGGTTATATAAGTGAACAAAAGCAGCTGGGTGTGAGATGCAGATACATGTTTGCCTACAAACATATAGAGTTGAGTGGTGTGTAAAGGTATAGATTTTTTGAGTAAGATGGGTAAGGCTCACTACTTACAAGCTCGGTAACTTGGAACAAATTACTTTATCTCTCTATGCCTTGGTTCCCTCTCTGTAGAGTGGTTATGAGGATTAAATGAGTTAATAAAGTTTTTTAAATGGTACCTAGCATGTAATAAGCAGGAAGCACTTTTAGAGAAAATTTTCATTAGCATCACCATTCTTATCCTTGTTTGGTTCTACAATGAAATGGGCTTTCTCCCATTTTTCCTAAAACATGAAGCTGCCTTCATCTATTTAGTTTTCCCCCTTTGTAAGGCTATGAGCAAAGAAAAACCTTTCTTAATCGTGAGGGTATCAATAGAGCAATACAAATGGAAACTGGCAATTGTCCTCATTGAGGTTCGGGCATCCGGGCAGGGTGGGCACCGCCTTGCATGGTTTCTCTCTGAAGGATGGAGCCTCGTGCAATAGAGCAGATGGCTGGGATGTCAGAAAGAGGCCCAGGGTCCGTTAGGTCAGAAATGAACCTATGAACTGACTGTTAGGTCAGTCAGTTCACTGAGGGTTTTTGGGTTTTTTTTGTTTTTTTTTTTTTTTTTGAGATGGAGTCTTGCTTCATTGCCCAGGCTGAACTGCATTGGCACAATCTCGGCTTACTGCATCCTCCACCCTCCTCCAGGTTCAAGCAATTCTCCTGTCTCAGCCTCCTGAGTAGCTGGGACTACAGGCACCTGCCACCATGCTGAGCTAATTTTTGTAATTTTTAATAGAGTTGGGGTTTCACCTTGTTGGTCAGGCTGGTCTCAAACTCCCGACCTCAGGTGATCCACCCGCCTCAGCCTCCCAAAGTGCTGGGATTACAGGCACGAGCCACCATGCCCGGCTTCATTGATCTTTCTTACAAGAAGGTCACATTATGTTTGAAACTTTTTGTTACTCAGTAAAACATACCTATAGGTTGGATACACATGGCATTCAAGCTAGTGACCTCTCAGGCTGCTCCTTTAGAAAGAGAGTGTGGGCAGGGCTGGCCCCTCAGAAGAGGCTGCGAGTGGACCTTCTTACGTAGATAAATTAGAAAATTGTACTCCCAATGAAGAATAGCAACATGAACCTCTCTCAATGTATGACACAGGGTACAACACACTCCTACCCTCATGGTTAGCTTGGTGTGTATTTCCAAGAAAAAACAATTGTGATTAAAAAAAATTTTTTTCCTTAGGAAGAATAAATGAAAATGATGACATTTTTTAGTTCAGATATGTCGCTCCACTAAGTGTTTTAACTGCCTTCCCCAAAAATGGTTCTTGATTTAGAAAATCAAAGTGGTCCACTGATTTAGAAGGCAGAAGGGAAGGAGCAGACTTTGGGGGAATAATGAGATTTCCTATATCACTAATACTGTTGATTTACCCAATGTGCAAACGATCCAGAATGTGAGATGGAATGTACTTGGGCCTGATGCGGCTGTTAGAAGTTAGTACTTAAACATTCCATTTCAAATATTCTCATTAAGGGTAATAGCAGAAAATTGCAGCAGAGATTAAGTAGTTTTTAAGTGGTGATCCCCTCTGTAGAACTGTTGATTTGTTTAGTTAATGCTAATTTATTTAATATACTTCTACTTTTTGTTGATTTTTAGGTCTGTTGCCGCAGTTATTGGGAGTTGCCCCAGAGAAGGCCATAAAACTTACAGTAAGTCTTTTCAGTTGGTGCTTCTTATTAAGGGATTTTGCACATACTCAAGAATCTAGCAGGTATTCTTATAGGAAAGAGCAGGTTTGTTTGCTCAGAAGTGCTAGCTAATTTGAAAGCAGGGAAACTCACACAGTTTTTCATTATTCTCTATTTAACATTAAACCTCCAAAAATGTGGTAATAAACCCGAAAACTTTTGGTGGTTGCTGCTATCATTGTTATCATCACAGCAGCAGCTAAGTTCCCTTCAGTATCTACCATATTAGGCACATGACGTATATTACCTCTTACTGGTTTAATCTCAAGCAAAGCATGATCCACAGTTTACAGATAAGGATAGTAAGGCCTGTTGGGCTTAAATAGCCTGCCTGTGTTCACACAAATCATGAGTGGGAGAACTAGAATTTAAAGTCAAACCTGTCTGACTCCAGAGCATGTCTTTCTATTATACCTGCTATTCTGTAGGATTCATGGTTATGGTGTGTTCTATAAAACCAAATATTGAGGGATCTGGGTTCTAGTTGAAGTTGATCCTTCATCAGATTATTTGCCC
This sequence comes from Ateles fusciceps, assembly GCA_036589455.1. Taxonomy (NCBI): domain Eukaryota; kingdom Metazoa; phylum Chordata; class Mammalia; order Primates; family Atelidae; genus Ateles; species Ateles fusciceps. Next base: position 2,779,994 of record JAZHEH010000504.1, on the reverse strand, counting down.
AGTGCCTGGCTCACATTTGACAGATGGTTGATACTCAGTTTAAGTGTGCAATATACAAATATTTGCATCACTAAGGCCATAAAGCCCCAGAAGGTAAAACTCTAGCTTTAGATTGGGCTGTGTAGCTTTGGCGCTTGAAATTCTTATTTTACCATTTTATTATGTGACCTTGGGATAGCTAATCTTCTCTGGCGCATGTCTGCCAAGAAGATATGACTGTTACTTAACATTTGTACTAGGACATACCATTTTAAGAATATTATTATATTAATTAATTAATGTAATTTATGTTCTTAGAGAATCCTTGAGGAATTTTTAGGTACTGAATTTCTTCTAATCTGAAAAAATCTGCTCAGCCAAATTTATCTCCATGATGAGTATTATTTTAGATTAATTCTTGTTAGAAGACTTGAAAGTGATTTTTGATCAAAGCTTATAAAACAAGTTGTAAGATACATGTTTTTGTTTTGTCACTATTGTCAGTATGTCTCCCTTCTTAAGCTATTGTAATTGTGGAACATATTTTTGGCTTGTAAGCCATTTATCTTTTAATTTTTTCTCCTGAAACATCAGTGATGCGTGTACATTTTTCATTGTTTAAAACTGTATTATGCTATTAAGAGTACTTCTCAAACTATTTTAAGATCTTTTAATTTGTGCAGTTTATGATTACTCCAATATACTGATAGAAAAAAGTAGCATATATTGACAGATGCATATTTCTAAGTGTTTAATGACTTTCTTTATATTTTTCATCAGCTTCTATAAATATTTTTCTTCAAGGTGAATGATTTTGTGAGGGATAAATTTATGCACAAAGATGGTTCGGTCCCACTTGCAGCAGAAATTCTTGCTGGAGGCTGCGTAAGTACCTTTTGCAGATCTCTATGCTGAAAAGACTTGTTTCGCATATGTATCACTGCCATGGTCAACAGGTGTGGACTAAGGCTTCTGTTTAACCACAGATCCTGCACAAGGGCAGAGTCTACTAGGGTACCTCGGCTTTTCCTAGACAGGCGAACCATTCCAGAAGTGGAAGGGTAAATGTTTCTGATCTTCCTGCCTGTTAAATCATGCCTGTTAAATTCATCATTGCTTGTGGTTTGTTCTGCAATAGAAGTCATTTATGGCAGAAGTGTTTGGCCTTTCAAAAATCTTTGCTAACGTTTTCTAAAGTTAATTTTTAGTACATTCTTTCCTCATGGCACCCTCTGCTGGGTCAGGCACTAAAATTTGTAGTTTGAAGTCAGCAACCATAGCTCTCTGCTTGGCTTTGCCTTACAAGTGGCAGCAACTATTCAAGCTTCCACTGCTTTTGGGAGAACAATGCTGGGAAATAACTGGCTGAGTGTGCTCTGCATTGTCAAAAACGCTTGGAATGATTGTTTCCTTATATGGATGAACAACCTGCATCTTGTTTTGAAGCTCAGCAAAACACTGTGTCTCGTTTTATCTCATGTACTGGTTTGTTCATGTGAATGTAAATACTTTAGGTAAATTAAACTCTTATACAAAGACTGGTGCTATTTAAAGATAAGGTTGGTTAAATACCAGGCTTTGATCACTCAGGCAATACAATATTGGTATTTTTTTTTTTTATTTAAACGTATTTCTTTTAAAAAAGATGAAGTCACATTTGTTTAATTGGCTTACTCTGGGCAGGAAGTAGTATTCTTAAAGTAATTTTTTTCTTGAAGATCCTTGAGTTTAGACATTGGGAAAACACCTGAGAATATTAAATGTTTGTGTGGAAAGGGGTTATTGTCCTATCTAACATTGAATGATGGTTCCTTAAATGTAGCAGGAGCTAAGAAGTCCTAGCTCCTGGTATTCTTTAGAGATGGATGGAATTTGGCTACTGCCTGACTCTCTGTTTGATCACTGACCTGTCGGAGATGGCCAGGCAGGATCCCCTTGTTCTGTAACTTTAGGAGCATTCAGGATGGAAAAGGGAGCCTTTAATGTCCTAAATAAAAAGGGCACATAATAATAAAGAGAATTTTAGAAGTTGCTCTTCCCCATAAGTCTCTCCATTTAAAACAACTCTGCAGTTTCCATTTGAGTAAATAGATTTTCTAATTTTTGAAAAGGTATATCCATAGGCTGCGTCTAGCCTAGTCCTTCAGTGTGTTGCAGGGCCCAGGATATAGCAGGGCTTTTTAGAAGGTCAGGTGGGGATTATTTTTTTTTTTAAGTTTTTTAAGTTTTTTAAGTTAATTTTAAACTTTCTGAAAAGTGATTGTAGATTTCTGTAAGAATTAAAATGTAAAATTATGTGATACTACTCAAGATGTTGGCAATCATCATGGCATGATGCCTGGAAGTTTATTTTCTTTTTAATGAAAGCATTTTGCCTGCACATGCCTCTGGGTGCCAAAGAGATTGGTTGTGGCACATATTTTCTAGGTACCATCTGTAGGTGGTCTTGTTTTTGCATATGCGGTTGCCCATTTCAAACACAAAGCACATTGGCATCAAAAGTAGTGTCTTGTTATGTAAAGAGATGTAGCCCTTTTCAAACTTGATCTAAACACAGGCTTAAAATTGGAGCCACTTAGGCTTTACAGCTACTTAAAATATCTGTGAAATGAGGTTTGCCATCATTCATCTCAAAGAGGTAGACAGTGGTCCTTAGCTTTTTAAGTCTTCTCCCTTGCTTTTTTTTCCCCCAGTCATTACTTTAAGAAGTAAGAGTTTATTTTCAGGTAAGCAATCCTGTAGGTAGCAGACAACCCAGGTCCCTTTAGATCTCTGAGTAGAGGGATGGATGATTCCATTTCTCTCTCTCTCTCTCTCTCTCTCTCTCTCTCTCTCTCTCTGTGTGTGTGTGTGTGTGTGTGTGTGTGTGTGTGTATGCGCGCGCGCTCACATGTTTTGTTTTTTTTTTGCAATGGAGTCTGGCTCTGTCACCAGGCCGGAGTGCAGTGGTTCGGCTCACTGCAACCTTTGCCTCCTGGGTTCAAGCAATTCTCCTGCCTCAGCCTCCTGAGTAGTTGGGACTACAGGCCGACAACACCATGCCCAGCTAATTTTTTTGTATTTTACTAGAGATGGCGTTTCACCATGTTGGGCAGGATGGTCTCCATCTCCTGACCTCGCGATCCAACTGCCTCGGCCTCCCAAAGTGTTGGGATTACTGCCGTCAGCCACTGCGCCTGGTCATGCATTTTTTAAGTAGCAGCAGCATCTTTTTTTTTTGTCTTTTTTTTTGCAGGCTTTGGAAAAGTTTTCCCTATAATTGGAGTCAGTCACACACCTTACAAGGTTGTCGTGAGTTCCGTAGCCTCATCTGTCCTATTGAGAATACAAAGGGTTTTGTAAGGTTGTGTCACATGAGTGGTTCCTCATCTTAGTTCATCCAAGCATTGCTAGGTGTGGACTTTTAAGTCCCCAGGGAGCTCACCTTGCTTCATTATTACTGAGAATTAGTACACATGCCTGACTTTTACACTTGTAACCAAAGCTGCTCATTTCTTTGAGCAAGCCCTATTCTGTTTATGATCTGTTTTCTGCAAAAATGAGGAAAGTACACAGGGAGATCTTTGTCTCATAACTTTATAAGGTTTAGCTAAACAGTGTGTTTTATTGTGTATTTTTTTTTAGAAAAATGAAAGTGTTAGTAAATTTGGAGGGGAAAAAATCATTGTGACTAAAAAGGAATAAAGTTTATCCCTTTTCTTATTTATCATTTTTGGTATAATAAAGCCTGTAACTGAAGAGATTAATAAATACTCTCCTGTTTCATTGACATAGGTAAAGGGCAAATCTAACTTTATTTTTAAACTCATATTTTGCATGTGAGATTAGTTTTAGTTTAGAGCACTGTTAAAAAATTGACTTCAGTTTTCTGAGCATTTTTATAGATTCATACTTTAACAGTGGTGATACATTCAGCACGGTTTAAGACAACTCAATGCTGAGACGGGGGTTTACAAACTGTAAATCTGAAAGAATTCTTTGTGGTTTGTGTTTTCTCCATAAGTTGGGTTTCTGCATTCTAAATTAGGCTTGTAGTTGTGGGAGTTCTGACGGAGACCTGGACCTTCAGTCTTCCCTGCATGAAATATATGTATACCTTCTGTTTTTTTCCATCTTTTCCTTTCTTGGATCAAAAACTTGGCGCCTTTAGAGGGGTGTGATTGAGAATCTCTGTTGGTGACCATGGAAACTCTCAGTAAGTGTGGCAGAGGAGAGAGATTCTGTTACCACTAGCCACTTCCAGTTAGATTCCCAATGATTCTGAAAACTGACGTATTATCTCTGAATATTTTGTTTTTATTGCTTTTTTTGCTGCTACTTTAAGAAAAAATGAAAAATAGCATATGTAATGCAATATGATCTGTAGTCTGCAGTACTTCATTCCACAAAATAAGTGTATGACTTTTATACATCTAGTGTAATATGCATCTAGGTTGAAATCTTGAGGAGTCTGGAATCTTTAGCTTTTGATCCTTTGATCTTTAAAATAAAGTCACCAGGTAAGGAATACAAGTGGTATGATGACAAGTTTTGAGGAAGAAATATAAATATGACAATTAATTTATTTGACATGAAAATAAATCTAATATTACTAAGAAAGAAAGTCACAAAAGTATGAACATCTGTCTTATAAAGCCATATTTAGTAAATACTATTATACACCAATAGAAAGTAATAGTATTGTGTAGTAATTTTTGGAAATACATTAACATGTTTTAAACTACAGTCAAATAATGGGTCCAGGATATTTTTTTATTGTGATGCACACGTGTGTGTATGAGTGTGCATGTTGTAAATATGTTTGGTGTTTATAGAAGTTTATATTCATTCTGAGTGCATTTTGAGTGAGAAAAATAATTTATATGGTTGTGTCACTGGTTCTGAAAGGGACTGATGAGAATAACACTGTTGGGAAAACATGGAATGAAGAGTAATATTATTATGCTCCCCTATACATAAGTAGGACCCTAATGCTGTTGCCTGCCTGATTCCCACTATGATGGTGATTCCCATATGCATGATGTATTTATGCCAGTTTGTCCAGCCATATATCAAATACTCTTTTTAAACCAAGTTTTTATTACTCATCTCTTACATTGAATTCAGTTGCAGTTAATTTTTATTTTGAAAAATTTTGAAAAACACGAAGATACAGGTACGAGTGTGCCTACCACTTAGATTGGTGGCAAACTTGACAGTGTAGTTGGAGGCCCTCATGTACCTGTCCAAATTGCTTTTCACTCCCTTATCTCCCAAGAGAAAACTCTGTCCTGACACTGGTGTTTTTCATTCTAAGCATGTATTTCTACTTTTTAATTACCTATGAATATCCTAAGCAGTATAAATGTTTGTTTTTGAATGCTTCATCCTAACCCAGTGCTATAGGAACAACTCATATGATTCCCAGATTGATGCCTTTGCATTTTTTCCCATCAGTGCAACTCATGTGCTTTGCTTGTCAGAAAATAATAGTAAATGGCAGTATTACTTTCAAGTGTTGGAATGTGGCAGATACTGCATATGTCTGTTACAGATGTGTGGGTTTCTAGATGGACTTATGGTTGGAACAGTGTGTTCATTTAACCAAGTTTTTGGTTACTTAGGGTTTCTCCCTAGACAACAGTCATTTCTTCAGTCTTATGATTTAAATGTATACACGATACTTAGTAAGTTTTAAAATGTTAACCCTCCCCACTGCCAGCAAATATTCCCTATCTGCCTGTCAGCCTTCCTTCCCCTCCCCGACTTCCTCCCCCCGCTCCCATAGTTCTTACCAACTTCAAGCATTCTATATAACTTATTTTTCATGATTTTTGTTTATTTGCTATCCCCTTCATGGTAGAGTGAAAGTTCTTCAAGGGCAGGGATCTTATTCATTGATGTATCCCAGGGACTGTGGGCATTGCACGGTAACCTGTAGGCTCTGAAAATATTGGTTAAATAAAAGAATTTTAAAGCTAAAATCACTCAAAAGTGATCTTATCAGTCTTCACAGCCAATCAATGACAAATCTGATAATGGACTCATTTATATATTTTCTTTAATGTTAGTCAAACCCCTTCCCATCATTAACAATAAAACTTATCACCTTTCTCTCCAAGCCGTACGTAACGATGATTCCCGAATCACCAAGAATAGAAAGCATATAGATGGAGATCATTTTACAAAGTGAAAGTGTTCCTTTTAAAACTTGCCATTCTAATTTTTGAAAATTGCCAACAGAAATTTTTTTTTTTGAAAGTTAATCCTTTTGAAAATCATAGCCATTTGTAGTAAAAATAATCACATCTAAGAAGAGGCAGTCCAGTTCACTGGGAAGAACATGGGCTTTTAGTCAGTTTGGGGGTCCCAGGGCCTTCACCTGTCAGATGTGAATCAAGGATTAGACAACTTATTGCCTTCTCTGAGTTACAGTTTTCTTGTCTATAAAATTGAGATAGCAACTTTCTCTTTCAGTTATCTATTGCTGTATAACAAACCACTCCAAAACTTAGTGATTTAAAACAATAGTTTATTCTTTTTCATTAATGCTACCTCTTTCCCGTGGTTTCTGCCTCTTTCCCATGGTTTCAGCTTGAGTACTGAGGCAGCTAGAAGGTCAAAGATATCTCACAAAAATGACAACCAGCTTGGAGCTGAGCTGGAGCCAGGGCTGGGGTGGGGACAGGTTTTCCACATGGCATAGCTGCATGAGCTTCCTTGTACTGTAGTGTCAGACTTAAGAAGGTGAGTTCTGAGAGCAGAATAAGAAGCTGAGAAGACTCTCAGGCCCAGTTTTTGAGATTATACAACATTAATTTAGCCACAGTGTGTTTGTTAAAACAGTTTATAAGCCAGCCAGATTCAGTGGCAGGGAAAATAATCTACCTCTGAATGGGAGACATGACAGTGTTGTTGCGGCTGAAGTTGCTCATCAGTTTAAAGAGATTTTGGGCTGAGACGATGGGGTCTTCTAAATATACAATCTTGTCGTCTGCAAATAGAGACAATTTGACTTCCTCCTTTCCTAATTGAATATGCTTTATTTCTCTTTCTTGCTTGATTACTCTGGCTAGAACTTCTAATACTATATTGAATAGGAGAGGTGAGAGAGGGCATCCTTGTTTAGTGCCAGATTTCAAAGGCAATGCTTCCAGTTTTTGCCCATTCAGTATGATATTGGCTGTGGGTTTGTTGTAAATAGTTATTTTGAGATATGTTACATTGATACCTAGTTTATTGAGAGTTTTTATCATAAAGTGCTGTTGAATTTTGTCTAAGGCCTTCTCGCATCTATTGAGATAATCATGTGGTTTTTGTCTTTGGTTCTGTTTATGTGGTGGATTACGTTTATAGACTTGCATATGTTGAACCAGCCTTGCATCCCTGGGATGAAGCCTACTGATCATGATGGATAAGCTTTTTGATGTGCTGTTGCAATCGGTTTGCCAGTATTTTATTGAAGATTTTTGCATGTCTATGTTCATCATGGATATTGGCCTGAAGTTTTCTTTTTTTGTTGAGTCTCTGCCAGGTTTTGGTATCAGGATGATATTAGTCTCATAAAATGATTTGGAAAGGATTCCGTCTTTTTGGATTGTTTGGAATAGTTTCAGAAGGAGTGGTACCAACTCCTCTCTGTACATCTGGTAGAATTCGGCTGTGAACCCATCTGGACCTGGGCTTTTTTTTGGTTGGTAGGCTATTAATTGCTGCCTCAACTTCAGCCCTTGTTATTGGTCTATTCAGGGTTTCAACTTCTTCTTGGTTTAGGCTTGGGATGGTACAAGTGTCCAGGAATTTATCATTTCTTCCAGGTTTACTTGTTTTTGTGCAGAGAGTTGTTTGTAGTAATCTCTGATTGTAGTTTGTATTTCTGTGGAATCGGTGGTGATATCCGCTTTATCGTTTTTTATTGCATCTATTTGATTCTTCTCTCTTTTCTTTTTTATTAATCTGCCTAGCAGTCTGTCTATTTTGTTGATCTTTTCAAAAAACCAGCTCCTGGATTTATTGATTTTTTGAAGGGTCTTTTGTGGTCTCTGTCTCCTTTAGTTCTGCTCTGATCTTAGTTATTTCTTGTCTTCTGCTAGGTTTTGAGTTTTTTTGATCTTGCTCCTCTAGCTCTTTCAATTTTGATGATTGGGTATTGATTTTAGATCTTTCCTTGCTTCTCATATGGGCATTTATTGCTGTAAAATTTCCTCTAGACACTGCTTTAAATGTGTCCCAGAGATTCTGGTACATTGTGTCTTCGTTCTCATTGGTTTCAAAAAACATCTTTATTTCTGCCTTGATTTCATTGTTTATCCAGTCAACATTCAAGAGCCAGTTGTTCGGTTTCCATGATGTTGTTCAGTTCTGAGTTAGTTTCTCAATCCTGAGTTCTAATTTGATTGCACTGTGGTCTGAGAGACTGTTTGTTATGATTTCCATTCTTTTGCATTTGCTGTGGAGTGATTTACTTCCAATTATGTGGTCAGTTTTAGAGTAGGTGTGATATGGTGCTGAGAAGAATGTATGTTCTGTGGATTTAGGGTGGAGATTTCTGTGGATGTCTATTAGGTCCGCTTGGTCCAGGTCTGAGTTCAAGTCCTGGATATGCTTGTTAATTTTGTGTCTCATTGATCTGTCTAATATTGATAGTGGAGTGTTAAAGTCTCCCACTATTATTGTGTGGGAGTCTGAGTCTCTTTGTAGGTCATTAGGAACTTGCTTTATGTATCTGGGTGCTCCTGTATTGGGTGCTTATATATTTAGGATCATTAGCTCTTCTTGTTGCATTGATCCTTTACCATTATGTAATGTCCTTCTTTGTCTCTTTTGATCTTTGTTGGTTTAAAGTCTATTTTTTCAGAGACTAGGAGTGCAACTCCTGCTTTATTTTGTTTTCCATTTGCTTGATACATCTTCCTCCATCCTTTATTTTGAGCCTATGTGTGTCCTTGCCTGTGAGATGGGTTTCCTGGATACAGCACACCAATGGGTTTTGACTTTTTATCCAATTTGCCAGTCTGTGTCTTTTGACTGGAGCATTTAGCCCATTTACATTTAAGGTTAATATTGTTATGTGTGAATTTGAGCCTGCCATTTTGATGCTAGCTGGTTGTTTTGCCCGTTAGTGGATGCAGTTTCTTCATTGTTTCAATGCTCTTTACCATTTGGTACGTTTTTGGAGTGGCTGGTACTGGTTGTTGTTTAGTGCTTCTTTCAGGAGCTCTTGTAAGGCAGGCCTGGTGGTGGCAAAATCTCTGAGCAATTGCTTATTCGTAAAGGATTTTATTTCTCCTTTGCTTATGAAGCTTAGTTTGGCTGGATGTGAAATTCTAGGTTGAAAGTTCTTTTCTTTAAGGATGTTGAACATTGGCCCCCCACTCTCTTCTGGCTTGTAGGGTTTATGCTGAGAGATCCACTGTAAGTCTGATGAGCTTTCCTTTGTGGGTAACCCAACCTTTCTCTCTAGTTGCCCTTAGCATTTTTTCCTTCATTTCAACCCTGGTGAATCTGACGATTATATGCCTTGGGGTTGCTCTACTTGAGGAGTAACTTTGTGGTGTTCTCTGTATTTCCTGGACTTGAATATTGGCCTGCCTTGCTAGGTTGGGGAAGTTCTCCTGGATAATATCCCAAAGAGTGTTTTCCAGCTTGAATTCATTCTCTCCATCACATTCAGGTACACCTATCAAATGTAGATTAGGTCTTTTCACATAATCCCATATTTCTTGTAGGCTTTGTTCATTTCTTTTCACTCTTTTTTCCTCTAATCTTGACTTCTTGTTTTATTTCATTGAATTGATCTTCAATCTCTGATATCCTTTCTTCTGCTTGATCGATTCAGCTATTGAAACTTGTATATGCTTCGCGAAGTTCTCACGTTGTGTTTTTCAGCTCCATCAGGTTATTTATATTCTTCTCTAAGCTGTTTATTCTCATTAGCATTTTGTCAAACATTTTTTCAAGGTTCTTAGTTTCTTTGCGTTGGGTTAGCACATGTTCTTTTAGCTCTGAGAGATTTGTTATTACCCACCTTCTGAAGCCTGTTTTGTCAATTAATCAGACTCATTCTCCATCCAGCTTTGTTCCCTTGCTGGTGAGGAGTTGTGATCCCTTGGAGGAGAAGAAGTGTCCTGGTTTTGGGTGTTTTCTTCCTTTTGTGCTGGTTTCTTCCTATCTTTGTGGATGTATCTACCTGTGTTCTTTGTAATTGGTGACTTTCGGATGGGGTCTCTGAGTGGACATCCTTTTTGTTGATGATGAATTGATTTCTATTTTTCAGTTTTCCTTTTAACCGTTAGGCCCCTCTGCTATAGGACTGCTGGAGGTCCACTCCAGTCCCTGCTTGCCTGGGAATCACCTGCAGTGGCTGCAGAACAGTAAGGGTTTCTGCCAGTTTCTTCTTCTGTTATCTTCATTCCAGAGGGATACTTGCCAGGTATCAGCCTGAGCTCTCCTTTTTGAGGTGTCTCTTTGGATATATGGGGGTCGAGGAGCTGCTTGAGGAGACAGTCTGTCCCTTATAGGAGCTCAAGGGCTGAGCTGTGAGCTCCATTGTTCCATTCAGAGCTGCTGGGCAGGGACATTTAAGTCTGCTGCAGCGGAACTCATAACCACCTTTTTTTCCCAGGTGCTTTGTCCTGGGAAGGTGGGGCATTATTTATAAGTTCCTGACATGCTGGTGCCTTTTTTCAGAGATGCCCTGCCCAGCAAGGAGGTAGCCTAGTCACAGTCTACCAGCAGAGGCATTGCTGAGCTGGCATGGGCTCTGCCCAGCTGCTTTGTGAACTTCCTTGCGGTTTTGTTTATAGAGGTATAGTTAGAACTGCCTTGGTAATGGCGGTCTGCCTCAGTAATGGCAGATTGCCTCTGGAATGGTGGATTGCCTCAGTAATGGCGGACAGCCTCAGTAATGGCGGATGCCCTTCCCCCTACAGAGCTGGACCACCCCAGGTCCAGCTGAGCCTGCTGCAAAACTCTCAATCCAGATTGTTTCAGATTGCTAGTCTTTGTGGGGGTGGGATCCACCAAACCAGATCACCTGGTTCCCTGTTTCAGCCCCCTTTTATTCAGTTGAATGGGCAGTTCTGTCTCCCAGGCGTTCCAGGCACCAGTTGAAACAGCTGCTCAGATTTGTGTGAGTTTTTGTGCAGAGACCCGCTATGTCGGCTGAAACAGCTGTGCTGGAAACTCATGGCACTTTTCAGCCTGGGAATCTCCTGGTCTGTGGCCAGTAATAACTCGTTTGTAAATGCTGTGATCACTCACCCTCTGCGTTGTTCTTGCTGGGAACTACACTCCAGAGCTGTTCCTTTTTGGCCATCTTGGATCCCTCCACAATAATGTTATTTTTTTTAATGCTTATGTCTTTATAACCTTTTGTAGTTCAGTGAAAATCTAGTGATTATATTTGTTTTCAAATATTATTTGGAATATTCCCTGGGAGAATTTTTTGCATACTCCCCCAAAATGTAAGACCATATTAAAGATTTTCTTGATTTTTACTTACACTTTTTCTCTATACTCCATCTCCTCTTGACTTGAAAGCTTAAAGACTGTATCGGTATTATGTATGATCTGCTATCTTTGTCAGCCATGGTGACTACTTTGCTACTTGAGGAGATCTTCCTTCATAACTTTGTGCTGACAACTAATTGCATCTCACAGACCTTGGGTAAATGAACTGAGACATCTATAAATATGGATGACAGGGCCTGTGTCACACTGTTACAGCTGTGTGCCTAGCATCATGTCTGACATATGGAAGAAACTCAAAACATGTCTATTGAATGAATAAATGCTTGACTACAAAGTGTTGGTGATGAAAGCAGTCATAGGATTGGAAAGGAAGGGTAGTGACTCTGTACACCATGTTATTATTAATTTAGAGACTGATGGCCAGCAAAGAGTCATTAACCCCAAAAATTGATGAGAGAGTAGGGGTGAAGGAATTGAAGGAATGGCTGTAACCATGCCTAGGTATCTAAGATCTAGGATATTTCACAAGAAAGTATTCCATGATCGCTCAGTAATAGAACCAACCTTTATAAAGCCCATATTTATTTTATTTGACTTCATTTCTAAGAATGACAAATAAATAATCCCCAAATATATTCAGAACCTTAAGAACAGGATGAAGATAAACAATGTGGATCATTTGGTATAGCTTACTTATTATGGCTTATATTTTAAGTAGAAAAGACTTTATTGAATTACTAACATGAAATTATGTCAGAGTCATAAAGGAATCATAGAAAAGAGGAGCTTTAAAAAAGGAGCCAATGAACGACCAAAAAAAAAAAAAGAAAAGCTAATCTCATGGCACTATGTAAATTTGCAGATTTCTGAAAAGCCAAGAGGCAGCTCCATCGGTTTGCTCAAAAAGTCCTTCAGGCAGTGAGACTAAGGCATTGGTCTTGAATAGAGTTCCGCTGCCTGCCTGCTCCTGTGAGAGGCTCTTTCTCCAGATGATTTCTACTTGGACTGAGGACAAAAATAAAAGAAATATCTGATGGTACTAAGGGCTCAAGGGTGCTATAGATTGTATGTTTGTTTCCCCCACAGTTGTTTTGTTTAAGCCTAACTCCCAATGTGATGGTATTAGACGAGTGGGACCTTTGGGGGGGGATTAGGTCATGAGGGTGGAGCCTACATGATGAGATTAGTGCCCTTATAAAAGGGATCCCAGAGAGGTACCCCACTCCTTCCTCCATGTTGAGGATACAGTGAGAAGACAGAATCTGTGAGCCAAGAAGCCAGTGCTCACCAGATCCCAACTGTACCAGCACTGTAATCTCAGATTCGAGCCTCCAAAACTCAGAGAAATGAATTTATGTTATTTATAAGTCACGTAGTTTATGATACTTTCTTATGGAAACCCAAACAGACTAAAACAGTTAAGGATAGTCTCCCTGGCTAAGGGCTGCCTTTGGTGGCTCAGAAATGTCATCTTATTAGGGGAAAGTCCAACTCTCATGCTAGACACTTAGCCAGCCAGATATTTCCTTTCTGTATTTCTCCTTTTCCCCTCTCTGGGAAAGTCTCAGAGTTGTTTGACTCAACACAGTTCAAACATTGGGCCATCTTTCTAGATTTCTAGTAAATAGGGAGGAGTTTGTTATGATAGGAAAATCTGAAGAAAGACTGGGTCATAGCTTTCATACAGTTAAGATATTTTAGACATTGAAGGTCTGTAAATCATTAAACTATTCTGGTAGTAGCAGTCAAAATACACATGTATAACAGGCAGACCCCAAATGTTAACATATTTGACAGGCCTGTAACTTAATTGCTTTTTAATGTCAGTCAAATAGATTCCACTTTGGTTTCTTGGCCAGGCTTCTATGGGCCCATTAAAACCCTATGATGCTGAAAATATGAAACTTAGTATTTGTAAAACATGTAAACAGAATAGCCTTTTTCTGCCTCACCATGTGGTTAAGAAATTAGAGCTAGGATATTTCATTTGGTATCTTTCTCAGAATCAATTATAGAGTAAGAATCTATTTTCCTGTCTTTGCAATGTTGTTAATAATCTAGTAACCAATTTTTCACTTGAGTTTAATATACATACAAATCAAAAGAGAAAAATTCTGTATTGCTTTGTGTTTCAAGATGTGCATTTAGTCAGACAGTCTAACTTGGTGTATTCATTTGCTAGGGCTGCTATAACAAAATGCCTCATACCACAGAGTGGGTGGCTTAAACAACAGAGACTGGAAGTGCAAGGTTAAGGTGTTGGCAGTTTTGGTTTCTTCTGAGGCCTCTCTTCTTTTATTGCACATGGCTGCCTTCTCACTGTGTCCTCGCAGGGTCACCCCTCAGTCTGTGTGTTGTCTGTGTCTTAATCTCTAATTATAAGGACAGCAGTCATATTGGATTAGGGCCCATTCATATGACTTCATTTCTTCTTAATTACTTCTTAAAAGGCCCTAAGTCCAAATACAGTCACATTCTGGGGTCCTGAGGGTTAGGACTTCAGCATGCAAATTTTGGAGAGATGCAGTTCAGCCCCTAATGCTAGGGTTTAAGAAAAGGTCTTTCTTTCAGTTTGTGAGGACTCAAGTTTCTGATTGCAGGAGAGTAATGGTGTGTCTTGTGAAGGCAGTGGGTCTGACACACTTTCCCTTCAGAGCTGGACACGGCGCTTGGCCTCCCGACCTCATGCCACTTCATCTTTGCCAGCTTCTCTGTGAGGTTGCTGAGTACCATCTTCAGCACTTGTGAACAGTTGTGAACAGCACTTGACTGCAATTGGGCAATGTGTTTTAATTTACCCTATTCACTGCTATTTGCTGAATATCTCTTTTTACCTGTGAGCTCTACATACGATAATAATAGTGTGCTACATACAAATTATTTTCATATCTCTGTTTAACACTGAGTTAGTAAGAAAGTAAATGGAAAATATGTGGAACCTTAGATTTCTTTACAAATCTTTATTTTCTAATTATTCAAATATCAAACACTATCATCACTTGTGTACTCATCTTAATGTAACATAAGTCATGAGACATCTATTAGTATCGACCTTATTTATAGTTACAATTTTGTTTGTATCCATATAATCAAAACAATGTATTTGGGTTTTAGTAAAAGTCTATTCTATAATTTTATATTAATCTATTTTCGACACATGTAAGCACACATTTTAGAATGTCAATGTGCAATTAGATATTCTTAGCACATGTCATTTGTGAAAAGCACTTTAAAGCTAAGTACATTCAATTGAGCATAATTAAAATATCAAGATACATATTCTTCATATACATTTTGCCACTTAATTTTTTAAGTAGCTATAAGTATCTTCCATGTAAATTCAAATTAAAGGAGGGTGATTAAATTACAGTTATATTTAATGATTTTAGTTTAAAATATGGTTGAAAATGTGCTGTATTAAAAAATACACTGCCATGTTTTCTGTGGACAGCAGACTGATGATGGTTTTAATTTCTTTTTTATGTAAGACTTTTAATATTCTCTGAATATTCTCAAGACTGTTGACTAGAATGATTGGGGACTAGGAGAGGTGGGAGGCATTGTAAGAAGGCTTGTATTTTTATCTAATGAGTTCTTTTGACTTGACTCCTGAAGTCTCAAGAAAATGTTCAGGAATACTATCTCATTTAATAAAGAATCATTGGAGAAAGCCTTGTTTGTTGATACAGATGAAATGAAATGGATCATGGGGGAAATAGGAACTGGAGCTTCTGAACCCTTAACCTTTAGATAATATATTTAGGCTATGATATTTCCTATCATTTTAATGATGAGCAGACAGCCTTGGTGAGTCAGTTTTAAGGCACATGTAACTGTAAAACCTACTTGTCCACAACTGTTGGACCTAAAGTACATTATCATTTTAGTGAAGGCCATTGTTCTTGGAGTACTTAGAGAAAATGGGGCTGTACATTAGAACTCTGGATTGTGTTGTCTTTCTAAAATACTTGTTTTTTTTAAATAGTTTCTTTTTTCCGAGATGAGTCTTGTTCTGTCACCCAAACTGGAGTGCAGTGGCGAAATCTTGGCTGACTGCAACCTCAGCCTCGTGGGTTCAAGCAATTCTCCTGCCTCAGCCTCCCGAGTAGCTAAGACTACAGGCCTGCACCACCATGCCCGGCTAGTTTTTATATTTTTAGTAGAGACAAGGTTTCACCATGTTGGCCAGGCTGATCTCAAATTCCTGACTTCAAGTGATCCGCCTGCCTCAGCCTCCCAAAATGCTGGGATTACAGGTGTGAGCCACCACACCCAGCCCTTACAATTCTATTTTTAATAAATAAACAGCTATTTCACTTCCCTCTGCCAAACCAGAAATGTCAACAATGAAGTCATGGCAAGAGGGATTCAGGTGGCAAAACTGTAAGAAGGAGAAGAAGGAATCAAGCTTGTAGAAGCATGTAGGTACAGAGCGAAAGACACTATGATAGGAACCACAGTTTGGTTTCTTTGAAAACTATCTCATTTCAGAGAAGGGAGTATTAGAAGAAAAAACTTATAATTTTACTTTGAGCCATGAGGACTATTTCACGGGAAAAAAAAACAGAATTTGGGAATAATGATGCTTTGTGTCAGTAGAACGCTATGCGTTTAAGAAGCTTGGTGCTTAGAATTCATGCTGACGTAGTTGTAGTCACAGTACTATTTCCCTTTCTGGTTGCTCTCAGCACTCCTAGGTGCAAAGGTGAATTTATGAAGATCGTAGACTTCTGATATAAATCACAGCAACCAAAACTGTCATATGGAGATGCGAACTTAGGATTGTATTGGTAGAGAGGTAAAGCATCCATTGCTCCTATCTTGAAATGACTATGCTATATTTAGACAAAATCTATATCAGTATAATTATTTTACAAGCCCATTTGAATAAAATTGAAATTGTCACTAGTTATATATATTTTTGAGTCTAAAGTATTTCTTATGGCTGGGTGTGGTAGATCACGTCTGTAATCCCAGCACTTTGGGAGGCCAAGGCAAGTGGATCACTTGAGATCAGGAGTTTGAAACTAGCCTGGTCAATTTGGTAAAATCCTGTCTCAAATAAAATACAAAAATTAGCCGGGCATGGTGGCAGGTGCCTGTAATCCCAAGTACTTGGGAGGCTGAAGCACAAGAATCCCTTGAACCTGGGAGGCGGAGGTTGCTGTGAGCTGAATTTACAACACTGTACTCCAGCCTGGGCGACAGAGCAAGACTCTGTCTCCAAAATAAGTATATACATACAGTATTTCTCAAGGATTCAGGTTCAGCATGATATGGGGATTTTACTGCCCAGTAGCCTGGCTTTCTCATTATTGATTAATTACAAAGAAAAGTTTGATGGATCTGATGAAAAGCAGTTATGTTGTACCTAGAAAAACATCTCTTCCTTATACTTGATGTACTTTAATGTCTCTGAATCCATTGGTTAATCTTTATCTCTCTTGGAAGCTCTTAAAGTCACATGAATTCTAGTCCACAGGATCAGATTAACCAAAAATTCAGGCAGATACTCTGTTCAAACAGTGAAGAAAAAACTCAAAATGAATTGTTTTATTGAATCTCCTTTTTCACAATAGACAACTAGGCATAATGGTTCTGAGCATGGATTAGAAATCAGGCAAGTCTGGGTTCACATTCTGTTACTGCCTTAAAGAGAAGTCTCTGCTTCCATTCACCTCTAGAAAGACAGGAATAATATAGCCTGTGTCTGCATGACTGGGGAATGAAGGAGATGATGTCTCTGAAGAGTTAGCACAGTGCCCCCTATATCAGAAGTACTTGACAAATGTCTGGCTGTTGCTTCTCCAGGAAGGAGAGGAGGGGAGAAGAGAGAGTTTGCAGGACCGTAGTTACTGAAATAGTTACAGCTTCTCTTCTTTCTGGCCACACTGGTGGGCTATTTGTTCTTGAAAAGTTTCTCAGGATGACTCCTCCCACTTAGTAGCTGGAAAATCACATCCTTCCAGAAAGGGATCTAGAGGACAGACATGTGTGGAGTGTACATTGTTAGAGGACTGACTAGAAATAATCAGTGCAGAGATCCCTGTAGGCAGAGCCACAGCCTTCAGGTCCCATAAAAGACAGAAGGATAGGAATAATCTACTGCATAGGAAAGCCAAAGAAAGAAAGGAGAACGAAAAGCACCCTGGGGAAGAAAAATAATTGGGGTTCACTACTGGGAGATCTTTTCCTCTGCCGGAAGATGCTTCATACATAATGAATCACAAATTAG
This sequence comes from Ateles fusciceps, assembly GCA_036589455.1. Lineage (NCBI taxonomy): Eukaryota > Metazoa > Chordata > Mammalia > Primates > Atelidae > Ateles > Ateles fusciceps. The sequence goes on along the minus strand of JAZHEH010000504.1, from coordinate 2,762,329 downwards.
AAATGTAGCCTTTGAAAAAAATCCTTACACAACTGATAAGAGACAAGTCTCATACCAGCCACTGAATTTTTGCAACAATTTGGGCCTCCCTGCACAAGTGTACTTTCAGACTCAAATTCCTCCATAATCCAGGACATCTTGGTTAACTACGTACTCTCAATAAAGTGAAAAGGATGAGACCTCTGGGAAGCACGAATTGGTAGAAACTGAGCCGGGTGCGGTGGCTCACACTTGTAACCCCAGCACTTTGGGAGGCCAAGGCGGGCGGATCTCCTGAGGCCAGGTGTTCGAGACCAGCCTGGGCAACATGGGGAAACCTGTCTCTACTAAAAATACAAAAAAACTAGCCAGGTGTGGTAGCACACACCTGTAATCCCAGCTACTCAGGAGGCTGAGGCACGAGAATCACTTGAACCCAGGAGGTGGAGGTTGCAGTGAGCCAAGATCGCACCACTGTGTTCCAGCATGGGAGACAGAGAGAGACTTTGTCCCAGAAAAAAAAAAAACTGATATAAGTTGGAAACAGTCCCAGAAAGAACTGTGCTCCTCTTCGCAGTTTGTGAAATCAATGCTGAAATGCATCAAAACCAGCCTGCTCGTCATCCTCTTTTAAAGGAAAAAGATGAGTAAGCCATAGCATTACTCATTAGGATGTTACCAGATATGTGAGGGTCAGAGGGACTCCTAGCTACAAGTAGAAGGGTTCCACTCTACCACTGACCGTGTGCAAAGTAGCACTTTTTCCCTACCTTTTTAAGATACCTGGCCAGGCATGGTAGCTCACGCCTGTAATCCCAGCACTTTGGGAGGTCAAGGTGGGCAGATCACCTGAGGTCAGGAGTTCAAGACCAGCCTGGCCAACATAGTGAAACCCTATCTTTAGTAAAAATACGAAAATTAGCCAGGCATGGTGGCATGTAGCTGTAGTCCCAGCTACTCGGGAGGCTGAGACAAGAGAATCGCATGAACCCAGGAGGCGGAGGTTGCAGTGAGCCAAGATCGCACCACTGCACTCCAGCCTGGGGGAGAAAGCAAGACTCCATCTCAAAAAAAAAAAAAAAAAGATTCTCAGTGATTCTGTGACTCTACACATTTGAATCTTTCCATTTATCTAGTCTTGTGCTAAACTTTAAAAGTGTCTGACACTTTATAAATGTGTAAATGTATACTGATACAAGATCTTCTACACGATTTTTTGTTCAGAATATTCCTGTCTTCAAACATATTCAGGAAATCCTGTTGAAGTTTTTTTAGGAGGATTGCTTTGAATTTAGATTAACTTAGGAAAAAGTTATAGTATTTGACCGTTATATTCATGTTTAGGAAAATTTGCTTTTTAAATTTATAGCCCAAGTGATATATTTGCAACATTGAATCTAATGATGCTTATTTCTCTTACATTCAAATGTTTATGTGCCTTTAAAAATATTTTTTTCTTCATTTTGATCCTAAATATTTCGTGTTAAGTTATTCTTTATTAATGCCACTTGTAAAAGAATAAAAGTTAATATGTTTTGGTGTACCAGTTCCATTGTTCTCCTCTAATAAAGATATATAATGGTTTTGAATATAGGCTCCCCCTTTTGAAAAATGTCACAAAAAATTTGTCATACTGGTGTTAGTATTCAATACTAATACAGCGGGCAATAAAATTGTCCTCAGTTCCTGGTAATAGTCTGGGAGAGAGTCCACATGGCACTGAACTTAATAATTTGTCTTCTGTAGTCGTGGGTGCACACAGTGACTCTGAATAGAGAACCCGTTGTGGTGCTGCCTGCAGCTCTGTGTCACCTGCAGCCAGATGCAGGTGTACAGCCCAGTGCAGATATGCAGCCCTAAGCCCTGTTTACACACATGGCCACCTGCTGTACCTTCTAACCTGTTTTGAGTTGAGGAATAGAGTGCGTGAGTCTGTGAACTCAACTCTGTGATCATCAGCTGCTTCGTCTTCTCTTCTGTGTTGCAGATCACAGTAACTTGACCATAACTTTCTATGGTGAGCCAGAATATTACTTTAGCATTGATTCCAAAGGAATCAGTGCTTTGATAGGGTTTCACTATGTTGGCCAGGCTGGTCTTGAACTCCTGACCTCAGGTGATCTGCCCACCTTGACTTCCCAAAGTGCTGGGATTACAGGCGTGAGCTACCATGCCTGGCCAAGTATCTTAAAAAGGTAGGGAAAAAGTGCTACTTTGCACACGGTCAGTGGTAGAGTGGAACCCTTCTACTTGTAGCTACTTTTGTTGCTGATATGGTTTATACATCAGAACTTTAGCTGTTCTTGTGCCAAGTTGGATTGTTTGATTTTTTTTTTAATCTTCAAAGCATAAATAGTAAGGACAACTATGATTTGTCGGTTTCTGCTCTGTAACAAATTCATCCCCTAACTCTGTGTATCACTAAAGCAAATCCAGACTCTTTATGTTCTACCTTTCACTCCCACTCAAAACTTGCACTGTTGTGCATGAGCATAGCATAATTATCCCTAATTGTTTTATTTTTTCACTCTCTTCCCCAGATCTTTTCTCCTTAATAACCTTAAATGAATTTTCATCGTCTCTCACTTGCTCTCATAAACTACTGTCATTTTCTCACTTTCCCTTCCCCTACAAGTATTCTACACAGCTCTCTCATTCCGCAGCATCCTCGTTCCTATCCTAGGTCACCCCATGTGCTGGACTTGGCCTCCCTGTGTCAGCAGACGTTGTTGGTCATTTCACCTTCTCACTTCTGGAAGCCCCGTTCTTAACTCTTGTCCCTGGATTACTGTACCACTGGTATACAGCAGAGGTTTCTGATCACTTCATAGGTCTCTCACCACTCTCCATTTTTCTTGGTCCTCCTACCTCAGCTAAGCCCCTGTCTTCAGTTATATATGTGGAGTGATGCCCTCATCTGTGTCTCCAACTCACCCTTCCACTGCCTTCTAAATGTGTCATTTTTGTCTTTTCAACCCTTTGTTCCTATTACACAGATGAAAAAACCTGGATTCTTTCTTTGAGCTTGCCCACTCTTTTTGCCCTATATTCAGCAGCCAAACCCAGTTGGTCTCTGTTGCATCCATTACCCAACCCCCACCTCTACTTCAGTATGGATACGATTGTTCTAATTCTGGCCTTTTATCGCTCACCTAGTCAGCTAAAACCCTAATTGTGATCCCTGCCTCTGGCTCTGCCTCTCTGATGAGCCCTATCCCCTGTGCTGCCTAGGCATCTTCCCGAGGCATAGATAATGCTCAGACCTCTATAGCTCCTGAGCTCTCCTGCTGCTGCACAGTTGCACAGACCATCTCCAGAATGCAGCCTGTTCTTTTAGATGGCGTCCTGGACCTTCCATGATTTGGCTCCAGCAATCTTATTTTCAGCCATCTTCATTTCTACCCCTTTTCCATGCCATCTAGAACAAAAGGCTGTCATGATAAGAACTCTAAGTGTGCTGCTGGCATCTAGCTGGTCGAACTTGGAATCCAGAGCTTCACCTTCCTAGCTGTGTGACTCCAAGCATGTTAAATAGCCTCCTTTACTTTTTGTAGCTTCAGTTTCTTCACTCAAACCAGGATATTATAATCTTATTACTTACCTTATGAAACTAAGAAGACCAAAAAAGAGTTCTTATAGAACTCTTAGCACAATCCCTGGCACATAATAAGCTAGAGGAGCCTCAATAAATGCTAGAGGATGATGATGTTGATCTCATCATAATTATTATCCTTATTAAAATTTCACTTAAGACAGAAGTGATGCTGGGTATATTACCCATATAAGTGTGGCATGCCCTTGTCACTGTGCCTTCGTGCCTTTCCTCTGCCTGGACTACCAAAATCCTAATCACACCATAGTCTGCAGCTAACATGTTACCTTCTCACTGGCTTATCACCTCCCAGGCAGGAGAGCTCTTGCCCTCCTTTGAACTGTCATATTTGTTTGTCTGGACCTTGGCTCTTATCATATAATTATCTGTTCTCATGTTCCATTTTCTGTATTTGTGAGGCAAATAGTTATTGAACTCCGCTGAAAATCCTTTCTTCTGTTTTCTGGCTATATAGCCCTGGGTAAGTTGCTATTAATATGCTAGCACTACCAAAACAAAATACCACAACCTGGGCGTTTTAAACAACAGAAATTTATATTCTCACATTTCTAGAGTCTGAAAGTTCAAGATCAAGTTGTTGGCCGGCTTGGTTCTTCTGAGATCTCTCTCTGGCTTGCAGATGGCCGCTTTTTCCCTGTGTCTTCTCTTGGTGTCCCTACGTGTCTGTGTCTCAGTTTTCTCTTCTTATGAGAACACCAGTTGGATTGCATTAAGTCCCACCCTAAAGACCTCTTTTTGACTTAGTGTCTCTTTTAAAGGCCCTGTTTCCAAATATAGTCACATTCTGAAGTATTCGAGGGTTGGGACTTCAACTATGACTTTTGGTAGAACACAGTTCAGTCCATAACAGTTGCTTTAATCTTTCTGTGCTTCAATTTCCTCTTATGGAAAATCTGCAAAAAGTACCTCTTGAATGGACTGAAAATATGTAATATATGCAAAGCAACACCCTAATGCCCCATAATAGATGTTTAATGAATATTCATTACCTCTCCCCTTACTACTTCAAGCTCCTTGAGAATGAGAATAAAGCATCTTGTGTCCTTGCAGTTCCTAGGACAAACTTTGAACACAATTGCTTGTAAATATTTGGTGAATGAAAAATCAAGTAGCAGAAGTGAGTCCATAATAGTTGTATGCATTTCTCTTTCTCTCTTAGATGGATCGAGATACTAGAGAGTAACTAAGATTTCAATAACAAAGACCATACCAGAAAACATGTAGGAAAAAAGTCAGTGTTACCACTGTAAATATAATATATCACACTGAGCCAGTTCAGCATGGAATATTTTCCCACGTCCTACTTACCACAAACTCCAGAAAGTCATAGGGAAATGATTTGTGACAGAATTGCACACACACACAAAAAAAACGGTATCTTCACACAGCCAGAGCTGTCAAGTGATGAAGGACGCAAAGACATGGCACACAATAGGTGTTCCTGTCCATTGTCTGCCGATTCAGCTATCTTTGATCTCTGCAAAAGAGGAACCATGGGTATGGTACTGTGAATGGATAATAGACTAGGAATCGGAAGAGCAGCAGGCAGTGTGCTGCTCAGTGATCAAGTCGTGGCAAGACCCAGACACCGTGCATCTGATGATAAGTATCTTCTCTTGGTGCCTTGGAGTCTCTCATTTCCTTCCAGTTTGACTCCAAAGGGCCTGTTTCATCTTCAACACCTTTACAATGTGCCACTTTGAGTCTGTAGGTTCTTTCTTTCAGAGGCCACCACAGGTAATAGGTACATCATTATGTTTTCTTCATATCACTACGTTCTTTCTTCCCGGTGCATCTGCCTCCTGCAGCCCTCTGAAGTGGATTTGACTCCTACTTCATCCCTAGTGATAACTCACTTTGCTGTTTTAAAGAGGTGGTATCTGTCGATTGGCTTGGAGTCAGGGAGTTGAGTGTAAGTTCTTGTTTTTTTGTATATAATGCTAGCAACTTTTACCAGTGTTAGTAAAGATAAGAGATAATAAGACAACAATTCTGTACCTAAGAATTGTACTCTTTCGTAACGGTACCACTTGGATAAGTAGAAAGTGTTCATTGTGAGATCAGATGTAAAACAAAAGTTATTCTGTGAAATAATATGGAAGACTGCGATTAGAAACTGTGGCATTCAGGAAGCCAATTAAGCTGATTCTCACAATTGACAGATTCTAGAGATGGTGAAGTGCAGATGGTGTAGTGCAGATGGTGTAGTGCAGGGATTCTCAGCCTCACTGCATGTCATAATCTATCTCATAGGAAAATTTTAACAAGGACAGATGCAGAAATTCTTATTAAACTGTGAGGACCTGAAGTCCACAGGTCACTATAATTTAAAAAGTTTTGCAAGTGATTTTAACATACATCCAGGGAAGAAAACATCAATGTAGGAGAAAAAGGGAAAGAAACCAACATGTTTGAAGTAATGGCTCTGTCTTGAGCACTGTGCTGGCTGCTGTACATTCTCCATCTCTTTTTATCTTATAGTAAGTTGAGATGGTTTGACAAATAGGGAAAGTGAAGCTCTGCCTTCATGTGGGCCACTCAATTACCTCCTTCCCTGCTGTTGGCAGTGCCTGGATGAGTATGCATTGTATTCCTAATCTGTCCTCCAAGAAGACTGGTACTCCCTGATTACTTTGCATTTTACCCTGGGTAGAGATGGTCTTACCCTCTTTTGAGCTTTGAAAAATCAGCCTTCAGGCTAATTCCAACCTGATGAATCTTTCACAGCAATTCTACCTCCATAAAACAGTCTTTACATTTTAAATTTCTATTCATTTTTCTAACTTTTCATCAGATTTTCATATGAAGAGTTATGGTTCAGAAACACAGAGAACAATCCTTACTGTGCCCCTAGCTTGGTTACTCGACTAGGTGTGTTTCAACTCATCATTCTGCCAACCGTAAATAGCTCAGTCCCTATCACATGGGAAATGTAGGTGCAAAACATTCAAGGGCTGTAAACAAGCAAGGGGTTGTTCTTTCCAGGGACCTGTAGGTTGCAGCAGCAGTGTCTGAGCAAAGTGGACCTGTTCTGAGCAGTAGGGCAGGGAGCAGCACGTCTTTATGTGGACCAGAATGCACCAGCCTCTGCGTGTCATCTCACACTCTGCTTCCTAGAGTAAGGCCTTACTTCCTAGAGGAAGGCCCTTCTTGGGCCTTTCAGTGAATCCAACCCAGGATTTGATTTTGTGTTGTTCCCCACTCACCAAAAAAAGTTCATTTGCACTTAAGAACAAGAGTGTCTTGATTAAGGTATCAAGTTGGTAAAAATGCAAAAACAATTTGATTTAGAGAGTTAATGAATGAACATCTTTCTTTGATTCTTTTCATTAACATTGTACATATTAGGTAAACTGTGTACAGTGTTTATTTTTCTATTTTATTTTATTTTATCGAGACAGAGCCTCACTCTGTCGCCCAGGCTAGAGTGCAGTGGTGCAATCTCAGCTCACTGCAACCTTCACCTCCCGGGTTCAAGTGATTCTCCTGCCTCAGCCTCACGAGTAGCTGGGATTACAGGCGCCCACCCTACACCTGGCTAATTTTTGTAAAGTAGAGATGGGGTTTCACCATGTTAATCAAGCTAGTCTTGAACTCCTGACTTCAGGTGATCCGCCTACCTCGGCCTCCCAAAGTGCTGGTATTACAGACGTGAGCCACCCTGCCCAACCTTATTTTTCTTTATGGAAGTAACACATACTCTATATAGAAAAAATTTTAAATACATTAAAAAAAAAAAGGAAAAGAAAGATATTTGTAATTCCACCACTTCAGAAGCACTATTTTGGTGTATTTCTTCTACGTGGTGATGAGGATGGCAGGGGACATGTGTACCAGTATTTTAAATATATGAGAACTTTTACTTAAAAGTATATATTGAACATTTTTCACTGTTGACTGCATAGTATCTTTATGCATGAACATACTCAAATTCATTTAACCCATCCCTTATCATTAGATATTTATGTTGCTTCTAATTTTTCTTTCCAGCTATTAAAACTAATATTTCAAAGGCCATTCTTGTAGCTAGTTCTAATTAGTAAAGTATAGTTTGGATGATGTAAAAATTTCATGTATCTGTGACAAGGAATAACAAGTTGAAGTACAATAAGAAAGAATGTAATTGCTTCTGATAAATATAGGCTTAGCTTCAAAATAGCTATCTTAAAATTTCCCTTATAGTGTACTTTAGAGATTTCACTGATGATCTTGGAGGTGAGGCATCCAGCCATTGTTGGAATGAAATAACACACAATGTTCAAAGTTTAGGTGGTAATTGACATAGTGCATAGTTTTGTTACTTTCACATACCATTTATCTCATATGAAAAGAGCAATTCTATACACAGGTAATACATAAATAAAATTATAAGAATATGCAACTCCATAAAATGAGATTTGATGATCGATTTGAGTTTTTAAGAGAAAAAAAATAACAGCTTTCATCTAAGTTTACATGTTCTCTGGCAGTTTTTGAATCATTGCCAGACTCATGACATCCATCATTCAAGACCCTTTGTCCTCCTAGTCCCCCTTCTATTCTGAGAGGCAGATTTGTGTCTCTTCATTTGGATACGAATGCTTTTCATTTTATTACTGCCTTTGCGCCCTTGGCTTTGGGCCCTGTGGTGGCAGTTGTTTGTGCTTCGAGGAGTGTTTGTCATTTCAGTGTGAGGACTCGGGGGAGGTCAACAGAAATCTCTGGTCTTTGCCCTCTTTCAGCCCCCACATTAAGGAGGTAGGGCTTTTTCCTAGGCAGTAACTGTATGTTGATTCATACTTGTAATCTCTAACCATTTTGATTGATGGCACAAGGACTGAAACTACATTCTCTTGAGGATAGAATATTCTTAACCTTCCTTGAAAATAATCATTCATCTCTTCTTGACCCACCTTTACCGTTTCTTTGCTTTGATCCTAAATCTTTTTTATTTTCTTCAGGCTGGAGGCTCCCAGGTGATTTTCACAAATCCTTTAGAAATCGTCAAGATCCGTTTGCAAGTGGCCGGAGAAATCACCACTGGTCCGCGAGTCAGTGCCCTGTCTGTCGTGCGGGACCTGGGGTTCTTTGGGATCTACAAGGTAACTTTTTTTTTGTCATTTATTTGATTACTTTCTCATCTCCTAATATAGAAACTGTTAATCAACATGAAATCCGTTTTTTTGCATTTCTACATCTGGAGAAGGTGTTCTGTCCAAGCTTCAGGGACATCTTCATGCCAGTTAGAAGGAGGTGCCCCTTCCTGCCACCTGCCAAAAAACCATCCTCATCAATACACAAATCCAGGATGACTATGACGGGAATTCCGCCCCTCTAGAGTTGTTCAGTGTTGCAGCAACACTGGCTGGAACTCTATTTGGATTTGTTATTGATATGCTGAGTTCAGTTCAAGGAGAAACCTGTATTATAATTTATTTTCTGATCCTATACATATGTTCCGATCCACGTTTTCTATATATATATATGTATGCCTTATCTTAATTATTATGAATCTTAATCATTTTTCATTTAGAAAATTTTTTTTCAGAATGATTGTAAAACCAAACTTCTAGAGGATTCTTGAAATTTGTTATTCCTACTGCTCTACCAAAAAGTTATGATGGAACTTACTAGAACTATCTGCCTATATGCCTAGCTGTAAGGCTGTGTCGAACATAAAATATACACAATTTTTCAATGAAGAATTTTTTAAAAAAACATTTTATGCCAGCTTGACTAAGTAAACCTTTAGGGGTATGGGAGAAAAGTCAAATGTTTACTTAAGATGGTTTCATTTATTTACACAGAAATGTATACACTCACATATAAAATTAATATTGCTTTGTTTCTATACATACTTATGAAGAAATATTCAAATTACTTATGAATTTTGAATCAGCGTCTTGATCTCCACTTAGCTCACTTTTTAGGTCATTTGTTAGCATGGTTTTGCAGAATACACTGCCTTCATTTTTATCCCAAGCTTTTGAAGCATTTTTGACCTTCATGTATGATATTGTTCCTGCAAATTTTATCTCATAGACACATAATATTAAGACAAGTCAGTTTCTTTTTTCCTATTCCCAATTCATTCTGAATGAATATAACTGGTCCCCATAATGTGACAACTTACCGTATTGCTTTTTAGAATGAACTTGAAATGACTTATTTTGACATTTGACACAGCATTTGTGAGATCCTTCTCCCAGAAATACTTTTTTGCTCTTTTCTTTTAACCTGAGTTTTGCAAGTGACCTCAGCAAACATCCAGAGTTAGTAATAATTGTGGCTGTTTCAGGAGAATCTGCCTTCCCTATATGGTGCTTTGCTTCTCAAGGTCAAGTGACTGGGAAGCGTACTTAATGATCTGAGACTTTGTGAGGATTGAATATAATGTGATGCCCTCTTTTGTGGGATTAATTTTAGCAGGGGAAATTTTTGCCTTCTCTTTAGGCATATGTGGTACTTAGGAATAAACCTGCTGATTTTTTAAGTAGAATTTAAGATGCTCAATCTGTGATTGTACAACGTAACACAATGTTCTATAGCTATTTTGCTTACTAATTTACTACCCAGCTGTAAAAAATAAACACTATTTTCATGAGGCATGGCATTGATCAATTTGAAGAAAAATCATCTTTTCTAAATTTTTAGGCTCTTACAATCTGTAATATGAAGTAGCAGCATGTCATTTTGACAAGATGCCAGGAGTCTTTCAATGGGTTGTCTGGTAAAAAGCACTTAGGTACTATGGCAATGACTGTTATCGAAATGTCTAGATGAATAAAATGGTAGGAACTTGTTTGCTGATACAGAAACAGGCTGTTAAACTACCTGCAAATGATACAATACTGGGACTTAGTGCTTTTCATCTTCACATTATCTAATAATCTTAATCCCCTTTAACACTTCTTGGAAGTAGTTGGTATCCTGATTTTGTAGTTCAGGTGAAAAGAGGCTGCCAACCATGATATCTGAGCTGAAATTGAGGCTCAGAAATTTCTTGTTTCCACTTTTGTGCTAAAATTGCTTTCCTGAAATGAGCAGGATTGTTCAAGTTTGAGCAAGAGAACTCTCCCATATAAAGTTAGTTTAATTATTAGTCTAGTGGTTTAATCTAGTTCAGAAGCATTCCACAGGGCTTGGTGCTCCCTTCTAAAATGCTGTTTTTGGTGTGTTGGTAATTACCAAGAAAATCACTAATGCTTTGAGCTTCTGGAACCTTGATTTCATTGCAAGAAAGTGACCTAGTAATCTCTACCTTCCTGCTGGCCATCAGCATCAGCTGCATTCAGAGACGCGTGAGTCAGGATTTCATTCCACAGATGTTGACCTCTGTGGTGTGGACTCCTTTCAGTCTGGCAAGCCTAGTTGGTCCTCATTTATATTTTCTCAGCATTCTGTCTTGGGCTTTGTTTCTTGTGAACCTCTCTTCTCCAGACCTACCCCACTTCATCTTTACATAGTCAGACATCACAGCAGGTTAAGATCCATCTTTCTAGGGAGCATCACAGCATTAGCATTGCTTTGTAGTTTAATGTGCTTTTGTTTCAGGATAGCACTTTTTAGTAATAAAGCTTTTCTGTTTCTAGTCCTGGTTGAGTAGAAAAATGCAAATGACTAGGAGTGACCTCACACAGTACTTTTAAACCTGGTATGTGTCCCTCCAGGTGGGTCTTTAAAAAGAAGAACCACTGTCCTAGATTTAGTTGAGACAGGTAATCCTCTTTCTCCTTCCCTCTGTTCTTTTGTTTCTGTTGTTAACATTACAATGCCAGACCCAAGAAGAGTGAGTGGTTGGCTCTGTGTGTTTAGGCCTGCTGAGCTTTAACCTTACCTAAATTGGAAAATCAGCCTTTCTGTTTTTCTCCTGTATTGACTTGCAAAATAAGCAAACTATTCTGACTTCCCAATAAATGGCAATTAGAATGTTTCCTTTAGAAATACATTTGCAACTGAAAAAAAAGTAGAAAACGGTAAACATTTTGAATTCCTAAAGTAAGAAATAGTTCAGCACAAATACAGTAAACAATGTAAACAAAGCCCCCCCCTCCTCTAAAATGCTAACATTTAGAGAGATTTAGTTATAGCACAGTGGATGTAGGTGATTGAAGTGAAGGCAGAATAATTAATTGCCTTTGAAAGAGCTATTTGAATGTAGTGTAGCTAAGAAAAACAAAGTCTACTGCTTTCTGAAAAGAATATATGAGGATGTATTTCCCTTTCACTGCATAACTTCTGTATTATTGCATAAACCCCTGTAGCATAAAAGTAAAAGTCAAATAAACTTGACATAGAAAAGGAAGTTGTATCTATCTACTTTTGAACATTACCTTTTCCATAGGAGCTGTCAGAGTGTTAATGGGGGGGGACAAATTATACTTTAGGAATGGAATGAAACTTATCATTTAGCAGTAAATGGCAGCACAACTTATTAGGCCTAAAAGATGCTTCATTAGGAAGTGGTGGAACCATCCGTGTCTCTTTTTGAGAACAAACCATGGTCAGTGAAGCAATGAATGACAGCTAGGATCCATCAAGCACTGTTGAAAAGTTTTCAAATTCTATAATCATAAATTAAGCATTGACTCTAGCATGGAAGGTCACTTAGGACTATGGACTCTGTCTGCTGTCTTCTAATCAAAGGCATTGGTTTTTTCCACTGATTTGACAGTATTCAAATATATTTTTATCCATATACATAAATGTCGTATACATGTGTTCAACTATAATGTATGTATAAATGAATCATTGGAGCTATTGTTCATAAACTCAGAAAGCAAGTAATGATATATCAGTACATTCTTGTTTATTCTGCCAGTTAGCTCAAAGAAATATTGATTTTTTTTTATTTTAAAGAGTAAAATACAATTTATATTTCAAAAAAATCAAGTAATTCGGAAAGGTATATGAAGAAAAGTAAAATTATCTCCCTACCCCTTACTGCTCCAGTCTCTTCAAAGGATAGCCACTGCTAAAGGTTTTACTATATCCTTAAAAAAAGAAAAACTTTCTGCTCATATTAATATTTCTCTTTCAAAAATTTTACCCATAACAGCATCAGAAAAGTACCTATGTTTTCAACAGCAAAGACATGGAATCAACCTAGGTGCCCATTAACAAGAGACTGGATAAGGAAAATGTGCAAACTACACGCAGTGGAATACTACACAACCATAAAAAGAACTAAGTTATGTCCTAAATTATGGATGCAGCTGGAGGCCACTATCGTAAGCAAATCAATGCAGAAACAGAAAACCAAGTATCATGTTTTCACTTGTAAGTGGGAGCTAAACTTTAGATATACTTGGGCACAAAGATGGGAATGATAGGGACTCCAATAGGAGGAAGGGAAAGAGGAAAAGAGGAAAGGGCTGAAAAACTTCCTGTCAGGTACTATGCTCAGTACTTAGCTGACAGGATTAATAGAAGCCCAAACCTGAACATCACACAATATATCCTTGTAACAAACCTCTATATGTAACCCCGAATCTAAAATTGAAATTAAAGGAGAAAATTTTACTTAGGAAAGTATGTGTGTTTTAACACAAATAGAATCTTTTCAAACACAATATATCTTAAGTTCTTTCCTCGTTTTATTTTATAGCTGTATACATTTTTTTATCTAACCAGTTTCCTGTTGATGAGTATTTATGTTTCTAGTTTGAAGATATTACAAGTAATGCCATGGTGATCATCCCTATGTATATTTTGACATACTTTTGTGAGTGTTTAGAAGATAAATTCAGAGCATTGAAGTTGTTAGGTCAAAGGGCATGTGCACTTTTTAGTGTTAATAGATTTTATCCAGTTTTATCAGTTTTTCCCTTTTTTTCTTGGTAACATGTAAGTACTCATAAGACTAATTTGTCAATTTATCAGCTTTTAAAATTTAGTATTTTTATGTGCTCACGCCCTGACCTGAAGGAGGCAATTGTTTAGTCTACTTTGAGAACACATTGCCATTCTAGTTTTCTGATACCCAGGGACATGCTATAGTTTTACAACCAGCCTAGTGGCAGTTCTCACCCATCCATTTCTACTTGTATCTTTCATCTGAACCTCTGTGAAAGCCTCTTCAGGGCTTTTTAAATTTTGACTCTTTACTCTCCTAAATCCACTGTTGCCACAGCAGCCAAAGTGATCCATTTAAAATGTAAATCATATTAATTCACTCATTCAGCACACTCTTATTGAGAGCTTACTGTGTGCCAGGCACTGTTCCAGCCTTTAGGAGCTGGCTGTTTAAAGCCAACTCCCTACTCATGGTATATTGGGGTAGGACAGGTCAGCCATCAAGAAAACAAAGATATGGCCGGACACTGTGGCTTACATCTGTAATCTCAGTATTTCAGGAGGCCAGGGCAGTATCTCTTGATGCCCGGAGTTCAAGACCAGCCTAGGCAGCATAGCAAGATACCATCCCTACAAAAATAAATAAATAAAAGTTAGCAGGGCATGGTGATGCACATCTGTAGTCTCAGCTACTTGGGAGGCTGGGGCAGAAGAATCACTTGAATCCAGGAGTTTGAGGCTGCAGTGAGCTGTACTTGTACCACCACACTCTAGCCTGAGCAACAGAGTGAGACCCCATGTCTTAAAAAAAAAAAAAAAAAGAAAAGAAAGAAGACACAAAATAAATATGACATCATCTGGTCCTACCATGAGGAAAAAGAAGCTGATTACAAAAATGGGCAAAGGACTTGAATAGATGTTTCTCCAAAGAAAACATACAAATGGCCAACATGTATGTGAAAAAAGGTTGTGAAAAAATGCTCAACATCACTAATCATCAGAGAAATGCAAATCAAAACTACAGTGAGATAGCACGGCACACCTGTTAGGATAGCTATTATCAAAAAAACAAAAGATAAGTATTGGTGAAGATGTGGATAAATTGAAATCCTTGGTGGTAGAAATGTAAAGTGGTACAGTCTCTGTGGAAAAAAGTGTGGAGTTTTCTGAAGAAGTTAAAACAGAACTGCTATATGATCCAACAATCCCACTTCTGGGTGTATATCCAAAAGAATAGAAATCAGATATCTGAAGGAGATATCTGGACTACCATGTTCATTGCAACATTATTACAATAATAAGCTATGAAACAACCCAAATGTCTATCAACAAAGGAATGACTAAAGAAAATATGGTATATAATTAGCCTTAAAAAGGAAGGAAATCCTACTTTTGCAATGACGTATATAAGCCTGGAAGACATTATATTAAGTGAAATAAGGCAGTCACAGAACTTCAAATACTGCACGATTCTGTTCATATGAGATAGCTAAGTGTATATTTCTTGATGTACGAGAGAGAGTGACCGAGTCTTTTACAGATATACCAATATCAAAATTTGAAATACATAAATAAATAAAAATGTTGTGCTCTACTACTGATAGACTTTTATTCTCTCATTTAAGGAAGGATTTTTAGAATTTTAAGGAGAGACTATCAAGTATACCTCAAGGAGCCCGGTTTTGTATCTAATATGTGTGAACATTTGAAAAATACTACAGGTCATGTAATGTCCATAATCTCTGCTTAAAGGTTTATTAAACAAAAACTGGAAAAGAAATTTTAAATAATAATTTTAAATTTTATTTTAGATTCAGGGGTACAGGTTTGTGCGGGTTTGTTGCATGGGTATATTACATGATGCTGGGGTTTGGGATTCAGTCACCCAGGTAGTGAGCATAGTACCGAACACTTAGTTTGAAAAAAAAATGTGTGTGTTTTTTTGTTTCTTTTTTTACAAAACTTCCTGTCCCTGTGCTTCAGATGACACGTTGACTCATATGTAGAAAGAAGATAATAATCATACCTACATATTCATAGGATCCTTGTGTGGATTTACTAAAATAATGCATGTAAAGCTTATAGGGTGGAGTTTAGCTCATAGTACACGTGATGTGTTAGTTGTTATCAACTTTTGATTATTGAGTGTCAATTAAGGGATTCTTGGAGGAATACCTAGTTTCTTCCATACCACTCCAATTACCACTGGGTAATTTCCAGTGCTGTGTGGTCAACAACCTTTCCAGGCCAGGTCTTCTGCTTTGGACTTTAGAATAGCAAATTAAAAGGAAATGGCTTGAAAAATATTATTTTTATAAAACAATGCCCAGGAGGAATTGAGTGTGCCAAAGATGCTAGAAAAAAGGGATTCCTTAAAGTGTCAGCAAATGATTGATTTTTTTAAACCATTCTTTCATTCTTTTAGCAAATGTATATTGAGTGCTAACACTGTTAGATGCTAGAGTACCAAAGATGTGTACAGTATCGTTGTCTTCCAAGTGATCTATATTAAAAGGTGAGAGAAGAGAAACGTATGATTGTAGTGTCATAAAGTTCTTTTAAAATTTGATTTTAAAAGGCAATACCTTTTTTTAAGGGAGAAAATTCAGATACAAAAGAGTATCTAACAATAAAATGCTAGTTTCTCAGCCTAAGCCCAGATAACCTATCTTTCCAGAGACAGACATTTTACCAAGTTATTGTTATTGCTTGTTTTTTTCTTTTTTTTTGGCTAAACACCCACAATATTAGTTTTTGGACAGCACTTTTTAATTTTATCTAAACGTTTAAAATATGCTAGCCTTCATATTAAAAAGTATATTAAATGATGCTAACTATCCGCTGTTTGTAAGGTACTCCGAATATATTTTCCAGAAGTGATAGGTATATTTTTATTGAGTCATCTTTATATTCTCTGGTTTCTAATTGTGACCAGGAGATGTACTTAAAAGATGGGCAGCTTAAGAAATGCATTAACTGTAAAAGAGATATGCCTTGTAACAACCAAAGAAGCCCATGCGATGTATGATCGATTTAACAAACTACTAGTATAAATGTACTTAGTAGAATTAGGTCTTCCACTGAATAAAAGGTTGGCCTGATAAACCTAGAACTCTATTGTGATTCAGGTGTGAAACCACATAGGACTCATATTTTGTTAAAATTCTGTATTGCATATATTTCCATTTTCCACTCCAACAGGACAGTGTGCTTTCATGGATAATAGTAATTATTATCATCTTTTACTGAATTATCTTTTATTGGAGATCCTTGTGCTAGGTACTATACTAGCTACTTTATATTAATTATTGGATAAGTTTTAATGTGTTTGTACAAATATTACTCAATTTTATAGATGAAGAACTTGAGGTACAGAGATTTTAAGAACCTTACCCAACATTAGACAGCTGCTAAATAGTAAAATGATGATCTGAGACCAGGTCTCTGATTATAAAACCTGTATTCCTATTCCTGTAATGTACTGTCTTTGATGTGGAGTAGAAGAATAATTCAGATCCAAATCCATATTTAAGATTATACATTTTAAATATGTCTTTGTCTGAACGCAGTATACTTCTGCATCTAAATCATCCTCTTCAAGGATGAAGCATTCAGAAGACTTTGCCCATGGCCTGGGCACAGTAGCTCATGCTTGTAATCTCAGTCAGTACTTTGGGAAGCCAAGGCAGGAGGATCACTTGAGCTCAAGGGTTTGAGACCAGCCTTGGCAACATAGCAAGATGTCATATCTACGAAATATAAAAAATAAAATCAAAATTAACTGGGCATGGTGATGTGTGCCTGTAGTCCTTGCTATTCAGTAGGCTGAGGCAAGTGGTTAGCTTGAGCCCAGAAGAGTCAGTGAACTGTGATGGCACCGTTGCACTCCACCTTGGGCAACAAAGTTGAGACCCTGTCTTTCAAAAAAAAATAATAATAAAAGAGTTGCACATAGAGTGGTGAAACACAAGGAGAATACCAGCTCAGCTAAGTGGTTAGCCCTAGTGGTTGTTGTTGTAGAGAAATGGTGCTCGTAGAGTGTATCGAAGGGGGTTTGAAAAAAGAACTTTTTACTTTCTCCCTGGACTTTGTGATCTACATCAAGGAGAAAAACAACAAATTATCAGAGGGTACTGCTTACATAATCATTGCACATTTTAAAGGAAACTTGTCAAGAGAAAGTTTCAGGAACAACCAGATTGAGCATCTCTTCAGTAAGACGTTCTCCCATAAGATTTCTAGCCATTGGTAAAGCAGATTTTTTTTTTTTTAGACGATGTTCTGCTCTTGTTGCCCAGGTTGGAGCACAGTGGCGCAATCTCGGCTCACTGCAACCTCCAACTCCCTGGTTCACGCAATTCTCCTGCCTCAGCCTCCCGAGTAGCTGGGATTACAGGCATGTGCCACTATGCTCGGCTAATTTTTGTATTTTTATTAGAGATGGGGTTTCACCATGTTGGCCAGGATGGTCTCAATCTCCTGATCCCGTGATCCTCAGCCTCCCAGGATTACAGACGTGAGCTACCACACCTGGCCTGTAGAGCAGATTTTTTTTTTTAAGATGGGGTTTCACCATGACAGCCAGGCTGGTCTTGAACTCCTGACCTCAGGTGATCCACCCACCTTGGCCTCCCAAAGTGCTAGGATTACAGGCGTTAGCCATCGCGCCCGGCCTAGAGCAGATTTTTAACTGATCATCCAACTGAAAAAAACTAAAAATGTTGGATAATATATTTTGTAAAAGACTGTTTCCAGATAAAAGTCAAGGAAGCAAGGAATATGCAAGCTTAAAAATAGGTGAGGTAAGCAGAACCATAAAGCTCTTTTTTGCCTTGATGGCATATGCCAAACACTTGAATGTGAACAATAATTTTAGAAGTCTCAGGACAATCAGGTACTGCCCAAAGTGCTAAGTATTAAAAAACAAACAAACAAACAAACAAAAAAAAAAAAAAAAAAAACAGGGCTAGGACTAACGTGAAGCAAGCAGGGCACTTAGGATGCAGTTTAAGAAGGTATTTACTTCCAGGTGCGTCAATGCTACATGCACACATTCTTGATGGTGCCTCCTGAAAGTTTCTACCATAGACATCATTCTTTTCTTATCCTATTCCCATTCCTTAAGAAAATCCTCCCCCATGAAGTTGGCACCTCAAAGGGCTACACCCTCAGTGGACGGGTAAAATAACAATGTTCCCTTCTACCCTAGGCTACAAGGAAAACTGCCTTGCCTCTCAGTGAAGGGAGAGAAGAGGTGGGTGCAGGGAAATACTCCCCCATGAATCAGGAACGTCAAGCTGTTCTCAGGAGGCTTGCAGTCTGAATTTATATATTTTAAGTGATATGAAAAACTTCAAGTTAGAAATTTATTTTTAAATCATCTTGAGCTGGGCGCAGTGGCTCAGGCCTATAATCCCAGCACTTTGGGAGACCTAGGTGGGTGGATCATGAGGTCAGGAGTTCGAGACCAGCCTGACCAACATGGTGAAACCCCGTCTCTACTAAAAATACAAAAAATTAGCTGGGCATGGTGGTGCACGCCTGTAATCCCAGCTACTCGGGTGGCTGAAGCAGGAGAACCGCTTGAACCCGGGAGGCAGAGGTTGCAGTGAGCGGGATAGTGCCATTGCACTCCAGCCTGGGCGACAGGGTGAGACTTTGTCTCAAGAATAAATAAATACATTTAAAAATAAATAAAAAATAAATAAATAGACTTGATAGTGATCCCAGGCCTGAGGAAAGCAAACACAGGCTGGGCGTGGTGGCTCACACCTGTAATCCCAGCACTTTGGGAAGTCAAGGTGGTTGAATCACTTGAGGCTAGGAGTTTGAGACCATCTGGCCAACATGGTGAAACCCGTCTCTACTATAAAAATAGAAAAATTAGCTGGACGTGGTGGCTCGCACCTGTAGTTCCAGCTACTAAGGAGGCTGAGGCACAAGAATCACTTGAACCCGGAAGGTGGAGGTTGTATTGAGCTGAGATTGCACCACTGCACTCCAGCCTGAGCAACACAGTGAAACCCCGTCTCAAAAAAAAAAAAACCAAAAACCACAATTATGTCTAGAGGAACCTACTACCTTCAACCCAGACTTCAAAGAGTTTTTGTAGATAATGGTACCAGGAAAATTAGCAGCTCACAATAAAAAATATCCCAAGTCACACAAGGCAATAAGACACTTTAAGAAGAGATAACAGAAAACAAAAGAAACATTTTAAACACAAAGATTTAAAATTTCAAAATTATCAGAAATATAAAACAGATGTTTTATTTTTAAAAAGTAAAAGGTATAGAATATTTACAATGATTAAAATTTTAAATTCAACCAGCTTGGGCAGCATGGCAAAACCCTATCTCTACAAAAAATTTAAAAAATTAGCCAGGTGTAGTAGCACCTACCTGTAGTCTCTGCTCCTCAGGAGGCTGAGGTGGGAGGATCTCTTGAGTTCAGGTGGTTGAGGTTGCAGTGAGCCATGATCACACCACTGCACTTCAACCTGGGTGACAGAGTGAGACTCTGTCTCAAAAACAAAAAAAATTAAATTCAACAGATAGCTTTAACAACAGATTAAACACAGCCTAACAGAGAATTAGTCAACTGGAAGATAAATTATCCAGAATGCATTTCTGAGAGACAAAGATTGAAGGCATGCATGTGTATTTAGGGTTCAAGAGGAAATGCTTTCCCCTCACCCTCTGAAGGTTGACTGAAAATGAACTGACGAAAGGAAATTAGTAGGAGAGAAAGGCATACAAATTTATTTTAACATGCATAGCATGGAAGAATCACAGAAGAATGATTACTCAGTGACCCAGTGGGGTACAGATGTATACATACCCTTCTTCATAGGGGAAGAGGAGATAAGGGGTGTAGGAGTTAATGATTTTTAGGGGTATTAATGGATCCAGGGCTCAAACAATGCTAAGTAAATAATTATCTTTGGAAGTTGAAAGGGACCAGAGAACACACAATGTTTGGGACAGAGGTTGTCTGGGTTCTAGGTGTTGTGTTTAATATTCAGTCTCTTCCTTTGTGATACGGGTTTTGATCTTCTCTGGTTAAAAAATTTCAGGGAAAGGGTTGAAGGCAATTATGTTACTCTTTGGGGGTCTGGTTTCTAGATGGATAAGAGAACAGCTTCATGCCATGCTTGGAGAGACAGAGGATTAGAGGAGGTGGGAATGGGAGGAGGTATTAGAGAGAGATCTTGGTTTTGAGGCTTATTTCTGAGGCCTTTCAATTTTCAAAGCACTCAGCATAGCAAAACAGCCATACTTTGGGGGTATCATTTTCTGGACCCCCAGCAGAGGAAAGCATGAGATGGTCTAACAAATAGAAAACTGGAAGAAAAGGTGAGATGATGGCTAAAGATTTTCTAGAAATAATGAAAGCCATTGATCTAAGATTCATGAAGTACAAAAGGCTGGATGCAATGGCTTGCACCTGTAATCCCAGCACTTTGGGAGCTCAGGAGTTCACGACCAGCCTGGGCAACAAAGTGAGACCTCATCTTTACAAAACATTTTTTTTTAATTAGCTAGACATGGCGTCACGCACCTGTAGACCCAGCTACTTGGGAGACTGGGGTGGGAAGATCACTTGAGCCCAGGAGGTCAAGGCTGCAGTGAGCCATGATTGCACCACTGCACTCTAACCTAAGCAGTAGAGCAAGACCCTGTTTTGGGCCGTGGTTGGGGGGAGTACAACAAATTGCAGGTGTAAGATAAATAAAAATAATTCAGACTAGATACATCAGAAGCAAACTGCTAAATACCAGAGCTACAGAGAAGCTTTTAAGTGGCCAGAGAAAAAAGGTCAATTTGCCTTCAAAGGGGCAGTGGTTGAACTGACAGCTAACATAAGAATGGGAAGAGTGGAAGCCAGAAGACAGTTGAATGGAGGTGTCTTCAGTATGTGGAGGAAAATAAACCTTTTAACCTAGACTTGTATACCCTGTAAAAATTTCTTTCAAGAACAGGGGTAGGCCGGGTACAGTGGCTTACACCATAATCCAGCACTTTGGGAGGCCAAGGTGGGCAGATCCCCTGAGGTCAGAAATTCAAGACCAGCCTGACCAACATGGAGAAATGCCCTCTCTACTAAAAATACAGAAATTGGCCAGCGTGGTGGTGCAGGCCTGTAATCCCAGCTACTTGGGAGACTGAGGCAGAATTGATTGAACCTGGGAGGCGGAGGTTGCAGTGAGCTGAGCTTGTGCCACTGTACTCCAACCTGGGCAACAAGAGCAGAACACCATCTAAAAAAAAATCTGCTTTACCAATGGCTAGAAATCTTATGGGGAGAATGTCTTATTGAAGAGATGCTCAATCTGGTTGTTCCTGAAACTTTCTCATGACAAATTTCCTTTAAAATGTGCAATGATTATGCCAGCAGTGCCCTCTGATAATTTGTTGTTTTTCTCCTTGATGTAGATCACAAAGTCCAGGGAGAAAGTAAAAAGATCTTTTTTCAAATCCCCTTTGATACACTCTACGAGCACCATTTTTACAACAGCAACCACTAGGGCTAACCAGTTAGCTGAGCTGGTATTCTCCTTGTGTTTCACTGCCCTATGTGCAACTCTTTTATTGCACATAGAATGGTGAAACACTCCTGGGCGACAAGAGTGAAACTCAGTCTCAAAAAAAAAAAGGTAAAGATATTTTTTAGACTAGCAAAACTCAAAAAGTGTATCACCAGTAGAACTTTAATGAAGGAAATTTTAGAACGTGATCCCAGGTGGCAATGTGACAGGAATGAATAGCAAAGAAAGTAGTAAAGGTTTAGTCTTGTTAAAAGAAAAACTTCAGCCAAATTAAGGGAGTTTAATGGAGTAATGAATGATTTGTGAATCAGACAGCCCCCAGAATTACAGCAGATTCAGAGAGACTCTAGTGCAGCCACGTGGTAGAAGAAACTTTAAAGACAAAAAAGGGAAGTGACAAACAGAAACTGGAAGTGAGGCACAGGAACAGCTGGATTGGTTACAGCTCTGTATTTGCCCTGTTTGAACACAGTTTGAACACTGAGCAGCGTATGAGTGGTTGAAGTATGGCTGCTGGAATTGGCCAAGACTTAGCTATTGTTACAGGTGCATACTCTTAAGTTAGGTTTTCAGTCTTCCCTACCTATTAAGTTAGGTTGTAGTTCATCCACAAGGACTCAAATATAGAAGTATGAAGTCCTTCTCAGGCCATATTTAGTTCACTTTAACAGTCTAAATAACATTGCCTTGATTTAAATATACATATGATTTCAGCAATTTGAAATGCTTAATATTTTTAAAGCCAGAATTAAAGTACATATTGATAAATTGGGGATACTTTTAAGTAGTCTAAAGTACATGTATTACACAGGAGGAAGGAAAAGAAAACAAAGACTACAGTAAGTTCAGTAAGCATGTTAAAACCGTCAGAGTAATCAGACTAGAAATAGACTTTACATCTTCCAAACAGGTGATGAAGCAGAGGGAAGGGAGAAAAACGATGAGAGGAAAACACAAAAGGAAAGGAAAGAATAATTGAAAAGGTGGAACGTGTTTTACAGGTTAGCTTTGTGAAGGTGATGTGACTAGCAGCTTCAGGACTAAAATTCCATGTGATAGCGTTCCTCTTTGCCATGTCTAGGGTTTTCAGTCCGTGTCAGTGATGAGCATTGTTGATGGCAAAGCGATGTACAATAGTAGAACAGTAGAGAACTACAACTGACACAAGCGTCATTTCCTTCAAGAAACCCAGAGTTGTCAAGATGATTTTGTTAGAATTGCAATGAAATTAAGAAGAAATCCATATCCCCAAAGTCCCTGGACAGAAAAACCAAGTAATGGACGTTCATATTTTATATTCACATTGAAGTAATTTTCATTTTCACTGATATCAAGTCTTCAAATGTTGGCTGGCTTATTTGGTTTTAACACTGTGACACAATTGCATAGTAAGTCTTGGCACCATTGATAGTTCTCAGCAAGATGCTGAAACTCACCTTCCTCAAATCTCAGCCACGTAGGTGGGGTCTAACTGTCCTTTCACTGGGCTGGAAAGGCACTGCCAAGCTGTGTATCTAAGGGTTAACTTGCTTGGGGGAAACCATGGAATGCTAAGGGATCAAGTCATGACATGCTGCCCATTGTTTGTAGCTCCAAGATCAAAATATATAATTATACATGCCAAATAAATTCTAAAGCTGTAAGGTAGGAAAAGAGGGCTGGGTGGCTCTGACGACAGGTGCCAGAAGCATTGAATAACCTTCTCAGACAAGGTGCACCACTGTTGTCTTGAATGCTGCAGGGTCCCCAGTCTGGCATTTTCCCCCGTGCTAGACAATGTGCATTCACTGCTGGAGTCTCTGTTAAGCCTCCGTCTCCCAGACCTGCTGGCTCCTGGTGCCCGGCCCGACACAGAGGTGCCTTTGTGAGTGTAATTACCTTTCCCTGTATTAGAAATAGTCTGTTTAGAGCTGTGTTTGCAGGTACAGCTAGAATAAGCAGGAATTAGCATGCGAAAAGACCTGCCCTGGCCCTGACTTCTTTATCAGCACCATCCTTCAGGACTGTTTTTTTTTTTTCCCACTTTGGATTGATTGGGCAGGTGATTTACCATCCAAGATGAAGAGTTTTAAAAGAAGAAAAAGAGACATTGGAAATTGCTGTGCATGTGTTACAGCAAGAGAGAGAAAGAGAGGTACAAATCCTGTTGTGTTATATTTGACAACTTCATGCCAGGCAGAGCTGGCAAAATAAACTTGAGTGGATGATCCTAGCAACTTGAGAATTGATTAAAGCTTCCTTGGGCTTTCAGCACAGTGTCCACATCAAAAAGGCATGAGAAACAAAATAAATGATTCTTTTGCCATGATGATTCTGCCGCCAGAATCTCTAAGCCTGTCTAATTGGCCTATGTCGATTGTGGACTGTTAACTTGAAGTAAAGTGAGGCCTGCTCTTAAAGAAGCTTTTCTAGACCTTAAATAGAATAATGATGGAGAGACTTTAGCATGATATAGAATTGGAATGGAGGCAGAGTTGATAATTAACTACATCTAAGTTTTGATTCAAGTTTATAACATAGGTCTACCCTGAGATGACTTTTGTTGTCCCTGTCTGGATATTAGTGTGCCTTTTATTTAAAAAGAAGAACGCAAAAATTTCTCATCTTTAGAGATAAAGTATTTACTGAATAGAAAGAGATTAGAGGCTTGTATTTTGCATTTATTAATTTCCCCCAAGTGCTTATAGTATGTACTGAGGAAATTCAGGGCCAATCCGGGAATGTTTAAGGGCAGAGCAGCCTAGAAAACCAGTAAAAAAAAAAAAAACCCAAAGCAGGAAAACGTGGGGATTTTCTTATATGGCAAGAATGCTTACAGATTTTTTTTAAGTGGCACACCTTTGTAACTTATTAATTCTTAAATGGCCAAAGTAATATTTTTGTGTTACTGATGGAGGTCTAGGGCATGGAATGTTTCCCTTTGTTATAAAGTTGCCTGTTCAGAATGGCTGATCACTTAGTAAAAATTATACTTGGGACAAGTAGAATTCAAGTCAAACAGGTTTATGTTTTGCTGTAGTACTGGAGAATGGCTGTTCACCACAAAGTGAAGGATTTATCAAAGAATCTGGGAGAGAAACATTTTCACCCTTGGAACTTTAAGTCTTTTTAACATCCTGCTTCCCTTTCCATTGTGCAAGAGCAACAGGTCAGGTATTGCCTAAGGCAGTCTTACAAATTGGCACCTGCCTTTATGCCTAAGACCTAAAGAAGTGGTGGGGAAAGGAGGCCAGGGAAATTTAATAAGCCTGTGTCTTTCCTTGGGAATTGGGCTTTGATACCTGTGGTGCGAGAGAGGGAAGGACCGTCTCCTGACTCTACTGGGAGAGATGTTCGCTGCAGAGAGACATCAGAGCAGGTGCCAGGAGAGGCAAGGAGACACAGCCCTCCAGGTGAACACATTTGTGTCCCTTAATGTTTGTCATGCAGTGGATATCTTACAAGAACTTTGACCCGTATTACTTCATTCATTCCCAAAGTTTCAGTTGCCCCAGTCACCTGAAGAAGGTGGCCTTTGGTATTTTTGTCAGCTGAGGAAGGTTCTGGTCTTGATTTCTACAGATGCTTATCACATGGCTGGGGTGACAGGATGATCATACCAGGTAAAAGTTCTTTTGCTTCCTTGACTTTTCCATTTCTTCCTTTTCCTCAGATAATCAGACACCAAAGACTTCTGACATATCCTGACATTTGTTCTAGTCTCCATAAACACTTTGACCACATTGCTTGATTCCTGGAAAATGAAATGCAACCTGTTTCTAGGTATTTTTCCTTTAGTGTTGCACAAGGCAGTTCTACCCTTTCCTCAGGGTTTTATATATATAGTTATTAAATTGTTTGTATATTTTGTTTTTGATCAAGCCATTTTTCTTCTCAGACATGTAGAGTTGTTTTCCAACATCTCCTGAAGTACATCTCATATCTCTTGT
Source organism: Ateles fusciceps (assembly GCA_036589455.1). Classification (NCBI taxonomy): domain Eukaryota; kingdom Metazoa; phylum Chordata; class Mammalia; order Primates; family Atelidae; genus Ateles; species Ateles fusciceps. Next base: position 2,736,486 of record JAZHEH010000504.1, on the reverse strand, counting down.
AGATACCTCTGTAACAGGGATACATGATTACTGTCATGACTTCAGGCAAGGAAGGAGGAGGAGGCTCACAGAAGGTGGAACACTCGTGGGTCCTTCTTCAGAAAACCCAACTGATTCTTCATGTGCCTTTACTCTTCCTGTGTGTCACGGATGTTTATAATTTCAGGTCATGTCTTCCCATGGCCTTCTGATCATAGTGAAGCCACATAGCATAAGACAGGTTAATCTGTTTTTCCTTCTCCCCCTCATCCCCTTTTTTTAACTTTAATGTTTCAGTACAAAATTAGTGACTGTTTCCTCCTATATTTTCTTATATCTCCAACAGATAATATATCTTTGTTTGAAAAGCTAAAAGTGTCCAGACGCGGTGGCTCATGCCTGTAATCCCAGCACTTTGGGAGGCCGAGACCAGTGGATCACCTGAGGTCAAGAGTTCGAAACCAGCCTGCCCAACATGGCAAAACCCCATCTCTACTAAAAATACAAAAAATTAGCTGGGCGTAGTGGCGGGTGCCTGTAATCCCAGCTACTTAGGAGGCTAAAGCAGAAGATTCGCTGGAATCCAGGAGGCAGAGGTTACAGTGAGCCAAGATCACGCCACTGCACTCCAGCCTGGGCAACAAGAGTGAAACTCCACCTCAAAAACTAACTAACTAAATAAATAAATAAGTAAAGCTAAAAGCTTGGTTTTAGTTTCTGATATATTTTTCCAAGAAATAAGTTAATATTATTTTATTTATTTATTTATTTTATTAAGACGGAGTCTTACTCTGTTGCCCTGGCTGGAGTGCAGTGGAGCGATCCTGGCTCACTGCAACCTCCACCTTCTGTACTCAAGTGATTCTCCTGCCTTAGCCTCCCATGTAGCTGTTATTACAACCACCTATCATCACACTCAGCTAATTTTTGTATTTTTAGTAGAGATGGGGTTTTACTATGTTGGCCAGGCTGGTCTTGAACTCCTGACCTCAAGTGATCCGCCCACCTCGGCCTCCCAGTGTTGGGATTACAGGCAGGAGCCACCACGCCTGGCCAAGTTAATTTTCTTACAGAAATCTGACAACATATCCCAAAGCGTCTTATTGCTCTTTTTTAGGTGTGATTTTTTTTTTCCCCAGAATTAGTAAAGCAAAATCAGTGTCATTAGTAACATGTCTTAGGCTCCACTGAAAGCCACAAATTTTGCCAAGTGTTTTGTAAATGAAATCAGGCAATAGTTTCTGGTCCCTGGTTGTTTACACTCTGAAATAGAGAACACTGACATAGGCAGATGTGGCAGATGCAGGGGCATGAAGAAGATTCAGAATAGTATTGAGAAAGGGTAGACAGTGTGGAGCCATGTAGAATCTACTTTTTGTCTATCTTCTAGTTAAAAGATCCTCAGTGGAAAGGGTGGTATTTGGGGTTGAAATGAATGAAGAAGTAGTATTTAAGAGGTTGATGTTCCCAACTTAACAGTCATCAAAGAAGATGCATAGTGATAGGTGTACCTTGACTGATTAGATGAATGGGGCATTGAGTAGCTTTATGGGAAAAGCATCAGGCTGGCCAGGGAGAAGAAACTGGGAAAGTGAAGGCCTTACAAAGCTTTGATAAGAGTGGGCATACTGGGCCTAATCTACATGACAGCTAGGACCAAAGAGTACAGTTGTTATTTTGAAACAAGGAATAGAAAGGAAATTTAGGCAAATTGGCTAAGAAAAAAAAGAGGTATTAGATCATAATACCAAAAATGCCCCCCCCAAAAACCCAAAACAAACAAAAAACATACACTATGTATTTAAGAAGAAAACGTATAACCCAGAACCAGCCAAGCATGGTCTCATCTGTGGAATGGTCGTTAATATTTCTATTGATGGAAATGCCCCAATACACTTACAGTACTTGTAGAGATTATCTCTGGCTGTTGAAAATTATGAGCAACTAAAAATTTTAAAGCTTTTCTGTCTGTTCTATGATAAGCACTCGGTATCTTATAATAAGGAAAAATATCTTAAAAGGGAAAATTTCAGCAAAGAAAATGAGAGCACAGACTAAAGCTTGGTTGTAAGATGCAAACATTGGGAAATGTGGTTAAAGATAAAAACTAACAGAGTATGAAGCAAAATTTGTGGGAAGAATTATACCAACCTAAAAAATTATTCCAAAGTGATTTTTTTTAGGAAGTCAGTAATATAGAGATTTTTTTTTTTTGAGACAGAGTCTCGCTGTGTCGCCAGGCACCAGGGTGCAGTGCAGTAACCCAATCTTGGCTCACTGCAACCTCTGCCTCCTGGGTTCAAGCAATTTGCCTGCCTCAGCCTCCTGGGTAGCTGGATATGGAGATTTTTTACTATACTGAGGGAGCCAGACATAAGATTTAAGTGATTTTCATTTGAGTTGATTATTTGCTGTCTAAATTGAGTATCTTCTTGACAGAGTCTACATGTGGGTGAATAGCTAGCAACACTTACGAGAAGGCTTGGGGGCAAAAAGGGAAAAGGAAGGAAAAACAAACTAAATGGTGATACTGTTACCCTAACACAATAACTGCCCAAATTACAACTTTAAAAAAAAAAAAAACTTGTTGTAAGAAAAGGATTGGATATTAAACACAGATGTTAACATTAGTACTGTACTTTTTCCCTTTGAAAGAGCTGGGAGAAGTGGAAAAAACTCTTAGAGTCCTGAGTTTTGGACTTGTCTCTGGAACCACCTCCAGGATGCCCTCTGAACAAGTCAAGGGCATAGCCCTCAGTAAATGTGCAATTGGTAGATTACCTGTACAGGACATTAGTTTGCACATGCCTAATATGAGTAGCTTGTGTGTGGTAGATATTGTCATCATTCTTTTTTTTGTTTGTTTTATGTTTTGTTGAGACAGAGTCTCACTCTGTCGCCAGGTTGGAGTGCAGTAGTGCAATCTCGGCTCACTGCAACCTCCAACTCCAACTTCAAGCGATTCTCCTACCTCAGCCTCCAAGTAACTGGGATTACATGCACATGCCACCATGCCCAGCTAATTTTTGTATTTTTTAGTAGAGACGGGGTTTCTCCTGACTTCATGATTCACTGGCCTTGGTCTCCCAAAGTGCTGGGATAACAGATGTGAGCCACTGTGCCTGGCCGTGATTCTTAATTTTAATTAAACATGTAACAGTTTGGGAGTGGACAAGATACAGAAGCCTGAGCTGATTGGCAGTATATGAGACACATGAGTGCTTTTTTGAATACCAGTATACACAGAGTGAACAGAGGCATGCTTATGCATCCATGAGTGAGTTGACTGAGAAAGAGTCAACATGACAGAATCCAGATTCCAAGCATTTGTTCTGGTTGGAAGGATGAGCCAAACTAGGATGCAACTTAATAGGATTAAATCTGTTGTCTGCCTGTGTTACTTGTGTAAGGCAGGACATCAGATTAAGTTATAGTAGACTTGCATTAATAGTAGTTCATATGAAAAAAGACTAAGGGTTTTATTACCCACGAGCTCAGTTTGAGTCAGGAATGAGATGTGGGTGTCAGGAAAACAAAGGCTATAGTAACAGATACGTAGTGTTAAAGAACGTTGACAGTTTGGAGCATCAGTCAGAAATACAGAAGATCCAGCATTACTAGGCCTCAGTAAATGTCACTGGGTGTGGCTAGATCTGTTGACTCTGGATGGATTCATTATTTTCTTTTGGGAATCTCTGTATTTGGTGGAAATTTTTAGTTATTAGAAATCTGTGAAAGATATGGTATTAAATCATTGCTTGTTGAAAAGGGATGATTTCCTTCCCATTCAGCCTACCTAAAACACCATATATGTGTTGTGGTTTTCATTATAATATACCATATCTCTGGGCACTCATCAATTCATTGGGCCTCTGCAAGGCATTATGTTGGCAACAGAAACTATTTGTTGAAGACTTTGCTGTAGGAACTGATTGTTCTACACGCAGCTCAAAAATGTATCCAGATTATTGTGAATATTTCAAGGCTTTAGAGCAGGCATTTATCAATGTTTCATAAACCCTGGGTGGCAGGTAAGTATGTAAGTAAATTAGAAGGATCCATGAACCCCCTGAAAAGATATAATTTTTTATGTATGTGTAATTTCTTTCTGGGAAAGAGTCCAAACAATACAAAAAGCAAACCCCTTTTCCCTCCACCTATATAATTTGTCTACTTCCTAATGTGTAAACAAAGAGGCATCTTGACTGCTGTTACCCATCTTTGGTCAGACCAGAGAATAGATCTTTCTTGAAATGCCAGTGACTTGCCACCAGTAGGGATTTAAAAGGATGTCACAGGCAGAGTTCCAATAAGGTTTTAATTGAAGTTTTAGCATTAGAATAAATGAGAACCACCACCCCCCTTCCTCACAGCACACAACAAAACTAGTTTTTGTTATAAAAACAAAGTTTAGATTTATTACTTGGAGAATTTGGGTTATTTTTTTCTGTTCCCCTTTCAAAGTGTGAGTACAAATGTGGTCTTCTCCAGGAATATTTTGTTCTGAGGTGAGTTCCAAAGAAGCTTGATCTCCTCAATAGGATGTGTGTTTCATGTGGTTTTTCTTCCTTTGCAAATGTGCAGGGTGCCAAAGCATGCTTTCTGCGGGACATTCCTTTCTCGGCCATCTACTTTCCGTGCTATGCTCATGTGAAGGCTTCCTTTGCAAATGAAGATGGGCAGGTTAGCCCAGGAAGCCTGCTCTTAGCTGGTGCCATAGCTGGTGAGTGTCCCCCATGGAGTTCTGTTATTTCCCCAACCCTTGCTGCCCCCTTTCCCCAGCTGCATGCTACTACAATGAAATTTTTTGCTGATAGTTCTGGACAGGGTGCATGTGAACTGGATAGAGATTGTTCTGAAGAGCTACTAAAATAAAGGAAAAAAAATTAATCTTCATTGTGGCAGATGAGATTATTAGACAAGGTTAATTTCTTAACTCTAGAAAAGGCTCGTTAAATCTTGGCTTACTTTGTGGTATTGTGGAACTCCAATTCAAGTTCCATTTCATTTCATAGTCTCACTTTATGGCATAAGAATGATAACTATTTAGCCAGAAGTTTTTAAGGATTTGAATACGTGTGTCTTAAAGATGTCTAAACAAAATAGTGCATAAAAGCATGTCCAGAACTTAAATAATAGAGAAAAGAAATGTAGTAGAACCAGAAAAGACCTGGGTCAATTAGAGACACCTGTTTCCTCCTTGTGTTATGGGGTGATGGTGGTAATTAAATCACAGATGAAAATGACTATCTTCTCTTTTTCAGTGCTCCATTGAAAATATCGATAGAAAATACTTAGCTATGCCAGGGATCAGTTCATTCTTTGATGCTCCTTCTTGTCCAGGGACCCCAAAAGCAGGAACAGTCTGGATTAAATCTCCAAGTGGTCACATAAGGAGTTAACACACTCTAAGGTGGTCGCAGGATGCCTGGATCCAAACCTTTTTGATACCTGTGCTACTCTCATCAGATATGTAACTAGAGTCTCCATGCTTTTCTCAAAGACAGCATGAAAGCAACTCCCAGCTTTGGGAAGTTGTTTGCTGTTTTGTGCACACCCCACTTACCCTAGCTACAGCCTGGGGGAACCCTTGGACACAGGAACCTGTGTAGCGTCTCCTTAATTCTTAATCCCTTTTCTTCAAAGGCAGTGATACTGGTATATGAGGCAGGGTTACTCTTTCCTGGCTTCTTGGAAACCCCAGTTATATTAGCAGCAATTATACCACTGTATCTGCATCAAGAAATCGTGATTCCAGGACTTGAGTATAAAATTCCCAATTTTAATTCTATCTTGACTCATGGTGGCCTATATGTCATTTCTCATATATGTGTAAATGAGAAAATGTTTTGAATCAAAGGGTTATAATTCATTTCAAATTATTTCCTTGAAATAAAGTAGGACTTAATGAGAATAACTAAGTACCGCTTATTAGTATGTGATCTTGGGCAAATTACTTCACTTCTCATAAGCCTTGGTTTCCTCAGCTATAAATGGAGATCATAACTATACCTACTACAGAGTGTGTATGAGGCTCAAATGAGAGCATCCTTGTGAAAGCCTTGGCATAGTTCTTAGCATATAGTAAATCCTCAGTAAACATTAGCCAAGTATTATATTGAATCCAAAAGAATCTGTCTCTCAGTCACTCCAAAAAATCAGCTGTGAAATTAGAAGTTAAGTAGTAGAGCTCAGATCAAGGTCCAGGACTGTTTCCTAAGCCTCATTTTCCTCACACCATAAAAATATCATTTTTAACTCTTTTGGAGAAGATGGCTATCCAGAAACAATTTTTGTTTCTGAAGGGTAATCCATACTACCAGAGTTATAAAATGACTGGTGAGATTTCTTGTGTTTAAGGTACATTTTCTTCCTTTTTAAAATGATTTTGAAAGTAATATTACTCATTGTAAAATATTTGGAAAGTACTAGAACAGGCAAATAACAAAAATATTATTTATTATTTTACTACTCTAAGATAATCACTGTTTAACATTTTTGCTTATTTCCCCCCATTCAGGTTTGTCAGAGAGCTGTGATCACGCTTTGTGTAAACAGTTTTCACTTAGGGTTGGATCTTAAGCATTGTTACCCATCATAACAAAGCAGTTAATGACACGTGCTTGTGGGGTTGGACTACCCACATGCAAATCCAGTGTTTCCACTCTGTGTGAGCTCCACACGCTTGTCAGTCCCTCTCTGCCATTTCTCCATCTGTATTTGGAGATGAGAATAGTCTTACCTTAGAAGATTATTCTGAGGATTAGGTGATTTAATAGATGTAAAGATCTAAAATAGTGCCTGCTATGTAGTAAGTAATTTTATTACATATTATTTAAAGCTTTCCAAACATAGTTTCTAATTGCTGCATCTTATATATTTCTCAATTTTAGATATTTTAATTTTTTTCCAAAAAATTTAAAATAGCTGGTAGTATGCTTAAAGGCTTTTCCCTTACTTTGAATGTTTTTTTAAGAGAAATAGATTATTTGAAGTGAGTTTGCTGGTAAAAAGTATGGTTGTTTTCCAGCCATTGCCCCATTATTCTTGAGAGTTTGAAGTAGTTGACATACCTATGCTGATGTTAGTTCAGCCCTCTCGCCATCCTGTCTTTATAAATGCCTTCTGTATTCATTGTCTATTACTGCTTGCCAAATTGCCTCAAAACTTAATGAGCTTAACATAACTAATATTTATTTTCTCACAGTTTCTGTGGGTCAGGAAACAGGTGTGGGGTGGGAGCAGCTCACTGGCTGCCTCTGGCTCCAGGTCTGTTATGAGGTCGCAGTCACAATGGCAGCCAGGCTTGACTGACATTGGAGAAGCCACTTTCAAGATGGCTCAATGACACAGCTATTGAGAGGAGGCCTCAGTTCCTTGCCATGTGGGCCTCTCCATAGGTCAGCCTGGATACCCTCACAACATGGGAGCTGGCTTCCCCACAGCAAAGTTTGAGAGAGAGAGAAAGCAAGGCAGAAGCTGCAGTGTCTTCTATGACCTCACCTCAAGATGACAGAGAAGCAGAGGCGTGAATGTCATCAGTGCAGATCTTTGAGGGCCATTTGTGGAGCTAGCTGCCACACTTAGTATAGAGCATTGACTTTTTTGTTTTGTTTTTTTTTTAATACTTTAAGTTCTGGGATACATGTGCAGAACATGCAGGTTTGTTACATAGGAATACATGTGCCATGGTGGTTTGCAGCAACCATCAGCCCATCATCTAGGTTTTAAGTCCTGCATGCATTAGGTATTTGTCCTAAAGAGCATTGACTATTATTATCCACCTTCCTCCTGATCCCTCTTTCTGGTAAAATGGGAAAAGACTGAATTTGCCCTGTTATTTTCATCTTCAAAGAGTGAATAAGCTACAAAGCTTGATGGTCTTTTGTATAATGTGAAGTAAGCTACTTTCGTAATTTAGTAACAGATATCAGAAGCCAGTGGCCAATGTCATAGCTACCAGTCCAGTTAAAGTTAGGAATAAGACAAGGATGCCTCTCTCATCTTTGTTATTCTGCCTTATTTTGGAGCTTCCAATCAGCATGGTAAAATAAAAAAACAAAAAAGCTATAAATAAAAGAAAGGAAGCAATCATTATTTATAAATGATTGTTTACCTGAAAATCAAAATTAAAATGTCTAAGAAATATATTAGAATTAGCTTTTAAAAAAAGATTAATAATGCATTTTGTTATAAGGTAGATATAAAAAAATCTATATTCAGTGAACAGGAGTGATGTCATGGAGTGAGCAGGGCAGAGTGTGGAACCTTGCCAGGATACTCAGGCAGAGCTGAGTTCAGCGTGGAGAGGGCAAGCAGACTTTTGTGCCCTGTGCAACACCAGGAAGGGCAGTGAGCAAGCACCAATGTGCGCTGACCCCAAATGGGCTGTTGGTGGGAGGATGGATCAGGTCCCCCACATTCACTTCGTGGTTACCAGGAAAAGCAAAGGCATTTCCTAGGGAGAGGATACATGGTATTCAGAGAATCCCAGAAAGTATTTAATAGGAGAAAAGCTTCTTTCAAAATATAAAAATCCTCCTTTTTTAGATGGAGTTTCAGGCAACTACAATGAATAATTATTGGCCCCTAATTTATAAAACAAAAATGTCTCATGACTATTTTTATTTGTACCGTATTTAAATTGATGACTTATACATAAAATATTTTTTGCTGAACATCAGCCTATTATAAATAGTACAGATCTGTGATTAAATGAATGTGACCACACTTTCTATGTTTTGATAGTAATTTCAATTATTCAGTAATATTATCTCATTTTTCTCTTTCTAAAAATTTGATTATCCTTGACGTTAGATTGTTTTAGTTATATGTAGCTTTTCAGCAAAAGTGGTTATTAGTACCCTCACCTAGAGACTGTGGGGTTTTGTTTTTTTTGGTTTTTGTTTGTTTGTTTTTTACTTTATGTATCTGGTTATAAACTGGGACTACATTTAAATACTGGAACATCTACTCCCTTATTTCACAGGATGGAACAAGACTAACTGACATTTGAATTCATGTTCATTGGCCACAGTACCTCAGCTTTGTTAGAAAGTGAAGACCAAAGCAGGGATCCTGAAATTTAAGAAATCAAATTCTAATTCTCTATAATTAACATGGTGCTTTTTCATTAACGAAGGACATTTCAATATGCCTTCTAGATAATACCAAATAAAATACATCTAATACTACTCAAATTTTATAGACTGCTCTGTAATACCAGATGATTCTTATCAGAGTGGTAAGATATAGGAGCAAAACTGTAGTGATGGTCTCACCTTTGAATTAATTAGCTTGACATTAAGTTGTAATACAGAAATGTCTTTAAAAGCTGTTCCAATACACAGAAGTGGAAGTGTGTTATGCACGTGTGATCATGATGCTTTTGCAAACATTAGATTGTGTGTTATGAGAAAAGTACTGTTGGTACAAATTTGTTAATTATGTGGACATAAAGCCTAAGTTATAATAGTTTGAAAGCAGTCCTTAAATCCTTTTAAAAATGGAGAAGTTGGATCAAGACAATGAACTGAGCATATTCCTCCATCTCTCCTATCTTCCCAAATGCCTCAAAATGTCAGAAAGTGCATTTTCAAAAAATGCCTTATTGGCACTAGAAAATGTTAGCACTGGCCCTCAGTAGGCAGGAAATAGCCATATTGACTCTGAAACTGGACTGAGAGATGCCACCATCCAAAACACAGCAGGAGAAACTACGTCTAATGCAAGAGCATAACTAGAGAATGTTAACCTTTGAGTGAAGAATAGAATGCTTGGAGTGGAGGTGGAGGTTTTAGGGTAAATCACTAACATGAGTTAGGGGACTACACTTTCTTCAGGATTGCCAGGCTTGATGCTCTCTCCTGGTTTTCATATGGAGCTTCAGGAGACAGTTGTATCCAGGTTAAAAGCTCAGAGCTGAATTCTAAAGAAAGAAATCACTTCCCTAGAGAGGATAAGTATAAGGAATGTACAGAAAGCAGGGCAGGACTTAAGGTAATTCCAGACCTCTACTATAGATGCAAGAAAAAATAAACTGATGGCAGCTCTTCCCAAGAAGAATTTAAATTTGAAATAAATTATTCTACCCTCAAAGTGAAGTTCTCTACATTTCAGCAGTTTGGAAGGTTCACACCCTGCCAGCCTATCCTAACCCTTTGCACCCAGTTATACAAAGCCCATAGATGACCCTTCTATTCAGGAGAGAGACCTGTGGGTGAAGCATACCTAGAGTATGGTAGAAGTTATGCACATTTGTATATAATACTCATCTCCTGTCCTTTGAACTTGAATAATATCAATAGACAGCCAGAGGTCCTCAGACATGAAGGAGCAACAAGGTAAGTGAACAGAAGAATTAGAGAGAAAACAGGCAATTCAGGGGACAGAAGACAACTTTTAAGAACTATAATTAATTAATATAATTAGAGTCCTCAGATTCTAAAGAAATAATCAGCAAAGAAGCTTTCTTGAAAAGTAATAAAAAGATTGCCATAATTAAATATCAAGAGGTAGTTCTGAATGATAGAATGGATATGATCAAAGACCAAATTTAGACATCTGGAAAATAAAGACATGAAAAAAAAAACACTCTAGAATGTAATGTGTAGCAATAATATAGAGATAGAAAATGAGAGAAAATTTAAGATACTGGTAGAATTAATCTTAGAAGTCTAACATCTGTTTCATAGGAGTTCCCTAGGGAAAAGAAGTAAGAAAAATGAGAATAGAAAACAAATCAGTAGTAGAAGATTGACTTCTCGTCTTCTTATCTGTAATACTGGATACTTTCAAATCCCAAGGATAAGATGCCTTGAGTGGTAATTACATTCCTGGGCACACTAACACACAGGAGGGGGAGGGCAAATCTAAAGTTAGTTTTTCATATGCAAGGACTCAAAGCTTTCTTCCCAACAGACCTTCTCTGAAGCAATTAAAAATTGAATTTAAGAAGGAGGAAAATGTGGGATGGGATATATGAAACAGCAAACAAGTGAAACCTGTGGTAGGTCTGACTTTGGTGTATGTGTTCGTGCAAGAATGGTTGGTTTTGGGGGAGGCTGACAAATGAAGGACAAAAGTGCCAGTGCGTCAAAGTCCTCTCCTTGCTGGAGGATGCAAATGCTAATTAATTCCACACATTGTAAATGTACACCTATGTAACAAATGCATGTAACGTTTATATTTAGTCAGAGAAGTGGTGGGGATCAAAAGGGAAATAACTGGAAGGAGGGAAAATAGCATAGGATGGCAGAAATAAGTCTAATAGCCACAAGCACTGTAAATAAATTCAGTACCCCTAGTAATAACAAACACTTGGAGATGAGTTTTGAAAGAAAATCTAGTCATAAGAAGTTTCAGAAAACAGTGACATAGAGAGATTGAAAGACAACTGATTGAAAAATATGTACCAGACAAATATCAACAATAAGCAAGTAACAATATTAATGCCATACTAAATGGAACACAGGGTTTCAAAATAGTGTTTAGAAGCACAGAGGCATATTTTCTAAAAGATAAAATTCACTATCTAAGGATGCCATCAACTTCTATGTAATATCAATATATAATGTCTTCTCTCAGCTTAAAAGTATGAAGAAAATGTGATATTTTCTCATCCCTAATGAAAAACTGTATCACACTGCCTTTAGAAGCTGACATATGAAGTAGATAATACAGACAGAGATGCAAAGGGGATTTGGAAAACAGCCTTGATCCAAAATAAATAGATATTAACCTTTGTATTCAATAAAAAGAAAAGCACTTTTCTTATAAATACAAATGGAATATTTATAAAAATTAACGGTGACTTGTGCCCTAAAGCTATATTGTGCCAGTCATGTTTTCTTTTTGTTGTAAATGATATTCTACTCTAGCTAGGTCCCCTTTGAAGACTTGTAATTTTTTAATTGGTTGAGACATGCCCCAAGTTACTGTTGTCACAGAGGTGATGGACGACCCCCCGGGTCTCTATATTTGTCTTGTCATTGAAGAATCAAGCCGGCTACCAGTCCCTTTCCTGCTGAGGGACCTAGAGAAAGCATCTCGTTTCCCAGTCTCCTCTTGCTCCCCTGTCTTTAGGAACAGAGAAATTTCAGACCACTTGATCAGCATTGTCTTAGCCTTTGGAATCCAGAAGAGAGCAGGCAGATCTGCCTGGCAACCCTGCCAACCCTGTCCCCCAAAATCAGCAGCTCTCTGGTGGCCAAGCTCTTGCCGGTATCTGCTGCTTTTCTGGCCTTGCTTTAGGGCAGCCTGGTGCAGTTCTCCAGGTTAACTTAGCAAATCCCCATACTGAAATCTCCTGTCCACCAAGAGATCCACAGTTCCTTTTAGGCCCTACCAGATACCTGCTTAGGAGAGATGGGAGCTGACAATGGAGATGATGGGAGTTATGTTCAAGTTGCCATATTCCAACAGCCCCCACAACTCCTATCAGTTTTGCCAGGCAACTTACTAGGTGGCATATCTGTTTCTTCTGACACTTTTGTATTCCACTAATCAGTGTTCTTTCATACCTGCACCCTCCACCCTCAATATCTCTGTTTTCATAACAAAGAACAGTTTATGAAAAGTGCCCTAGCTGAAGGGAACTTTTTGCCCATTTTATTGCTTTTATGTCTTTCACAGTCACACTCTGACATGCCTGCCCACCATTGCAAGGCGGATTTTATTGCATGTCTAAAGCAGGCTGTCTTGCTAACTCTTTCTAAACCAGGAAGTAAAACAAAATCAGTGGTGTGAACACAGTGGATTTCTAAGCATTTTTCATGTTTCCTTCCATTATGTTGGAGGATAAATTCCTGGCCCAAAGTTAGAATAATTCCTACAAACAAATAGGAATTTCAGTATGACTTAACCAGTGAAGCATTCGATATAATAAAGTGAGCTTTTTGCATGCAGAATTGTGATGCATTTTATAAAATCTCTTGAGGTTAATGTTTGAGGAGCTAGATAAAGATGGAAGAGATTCTCCTTGAGTAATATAAATGCAAGCATGTAGTATGCAGATTTACACCCCCCCTTCCAACTCACTGAAACTTTAAAGCTGTCTGTTAGAAGGATGAAATGTAGTTGTGAGCCAGACCATGTTGGTTTGGACAGAAATTCTTACAGAATTATTAAGCCTTAAAAAAAGCAAAGGAGATTTATGCATCTGCATTTGACCAATTTGGTTTGGAATAGGTTCATAATGGAAAAGTAATAAAACCATAAGAGACAGTGTCTTCTGAGTACAGTCTCGCTTTTAAAAAATCTAAACATGGGTTGCCCCATTTTGGATACAGTGACTGTAGAAAAATTTCCCATTGGTAACTTTGGGAGGGTTTTCTGTTGTTGTTGTTCCTTTTTCATTGATTATCAGCCAGTATAAATTTTAAGCTCTCTGTCAAATATTTTTCTGGAGATGTCAGTCTTAGGAAAAATAAATTCTGAAGTGTTATCTGTAGGAGTCTCCTTCTCCCAATTTCACCCCCTCTCCCCACAGCCTCCACCTCCCACCCCCCAACACACACACACTGTTTTTTCAGCTATCGGTAAAGTCTTTTTCTGGTGTAACTGGAGAGGTTGGGGTTTGGAGAGTAGGGGGTGGTTGGACGTGTGAGAGAAAGCACCTCCTGTGACTGCCAGCAGCCACAGAAGACCATGAAGAGGAAACACATAACAAGCTTCACCTCTGAAAAATCGGACCTAATAACTTTGCAAGTTTTTGATTTCAACAGGAAAGAAAAAAAAGAAAGGAAAAACCGTTTTCTCCACTTATTCTCAACCACTTGAAGTCATGTTATTGATAAACAATTTCTTAAAAATATTTAAAGATTCAGGAATAGAAACAAAGGAGATGAAGGCTGAGTGATTTGGGAAGGGAAGGTGTGTGTCTGGTGGGGGAGGGGTGTAGGAGCAGCCATCCTTGCACACAGGAGAGTCACAGTTGCACTTCCCTTCCCATGGAGGACAGTGAAATAGGCATTTTATTGCATCGGATTTTTAACTTTCTTTCCACGGCCAGCAGTTCAAAGCACAGTTATTTTTATATAGTGAGAATGTGACCAGACTGAGATGGTGTTGTGTCTCTCCTACAGGTATGCCTGCGGCATCTTTAGTGACCCCTGCTGATGTTATCAAGACGAGATTACAGGTGGCTGCCCGGGCTGGCCAAACCACTTACAGCGGAGTGATAGACTGCTTTAGAAAGATACTGCGGGAGGAAGGCCCAAAAGCTCTGTGGAAAGGAGCTGGTGGTATGGAAATAATTTGTTCTTAACTAACCCTTTGGTATCAGGTAAATTTTTTAAAAATCTAATTATATCTGTGATTTCCCCATTTTTTTAAAGCTCGTGTATTTCGATCCTCACCCCAGTTTGGCGTAACTTTGCTGACTTACGAATTGCTACAACGATGGTTCTACATTGATTTTGGAGGAGTGTAAGTATCATGCTAAATCTGCTGCTAAATTCTGACTGCTTCTAATACTCTGTCGTCATGGAGAAAGGTACATTAGTCTACTCTCTATAATAAAATAGAAGAGATTTGGGGAAATGTCAAAATCATGTTAACAAGGTCATTTCCAAGGGGAACGTATAACTTATTAGAATGTATCAACTCCTTTACATTACATATTTGAACGGGTTTTTGAATATTATTTTTATCAAGTTAAAAACAAAACAAACACAAAACTCAGCTTCGTACTCTGTTTTCTTTTAGAAAACCCATGGGATCAGAGCCAGTTTCTAAATCCAGGATCAACCTGCCTGCCCCGAATCCTGATCACGTTGGGGGCTACAAACTGGCAGTTGCTACATTTGCAGGGATTGAAAACAAATTTGGACTTTATCTACCTCTCTTCAAGCCATCAACATCTACCTCAGAGGCTATTGGTGGAGGCCCATAGGAAGACCAGCCCTGGGATAGTGCTGTCTTTTTGTGGGTACTACAGTAAAGAACATCCCTCCTGGGAGTGAAGCAATGCTTCATCCCTTTCACATCCATCTCTTGTTCAAATTCAAGTCCAGGCTTTTTTATCATGTGAAATCATTTATTTTCTGTGTGTTTTCTTAACCAGATCATTGTAAAATTATTCATAATTATTCTTTGGCCCTCTTCCCAGAAACCTTTGTATCTGACAATTGCTGGGATTTGGTCAACACTAACATGATTTGGGGAAAGGAGCAAGTCAGAGTAGAAATTACTACGCCCCTCCTTGAACTAAGATTGTAGTCCCAAAGAGGCTACTGTGAGGCAATCATGGTGCTCAGAGCAGTGTTCTGTGTGTGTGTTTTAAACTGGTAGGAAACTGGGTGCATGTTTATAAAAATAAAAAACACTGGAAGAAATGAAAAAATATATGTCAGAAATATTCAGCCTGGCTTCACATTTTAAGCGTGCACAAATTCTGTCTCTGGATTATATTATGAAGCTTTTATGTGAAACATGCTTCTTTGTAATGAAAACCACATTGAAGATGTTTAGTAATCATATTCTGTTACTGGTACCAAGACTACTAGGGAAATGCTTTTGTACTTTAGGGAAGTACTTTTGGCATTTTATTATATAGATGGAAAAACTGAGATGTAGCCCCTCTCCTGGAAATGCTAATTTTGAAAAACTGCTCATATGATGCACATGTACTGATTAGTCTATTTTAATAAACACTCTTGAAAAATGCATGTTACCCTATTGCTGCCTGTCCCATTCCCCTCATCTCCCCATCATTGGCACCCACTTGCTTTTAAAATCCACTTTATCTTGAATCATGTAAGACAGATATATTCTGCTACAAGTATTTAATTCATGGTGCCTTGCATAATGGTCAGAGGCACATGAGTTTGTGAAGGTGGAAATAAACTATTTGTAAAGTGATTGAGTTGTTTGCTCTTGTGCACGTTGCATGGTGAGTGGCTACAGTAATTGTCATTATTGGCCTAAGTGTTGTTCTCAGGGGAATTTTATTCATATTGGCATGGATATACCCTCAGTATATTTCAAGGTAATGTGTTCCCTCATTTTCATGGTTCAAAGTGAGTACAAAAAACTATATTTAACCATAGATAAGCAAAGAACTAGCAAACTGATACCTATGTTCTAATCATTTCCAGCACTTTCAGCAGTTTATCATGATGATGAAGGTCACATAGTTTTAGTAGAAGTTAGCCATGAAAACTGGTATGAAATGGCAGTTGTATTTTCTAATCCAGTCTGACTCTTGCACACACCAAAACGATACACTACTACATCTAACATTTGCTAATATTTGGCTAGCACTGTAATGATTTGGGGAAAGAAGCTAGTCTTGAACAGAATTTAGGGCTATTCTTAGACTGCGATCCTGCCTCCATACTGATTAATCTATTGGCAGTCTGTATGAACATTTTGAGTCTCCAGAGTTTTTCTCCATAGCTGACAGCCATTTTTCAGTCTCTGTTTCTGTAAGTCAACAGGCTCATATTTGAAATTACAGTTTAAAATTGGAGAGAGTCAATACCAGCCATAAGTGGCTTTTTTTTTTTTTTTTTTTTTAGAGAGGGGTCAGGAGGGAAGTGAAGAGCTTTGTCTTCCTCACTAGAAACAGGTCAGATAACATACATGGCTTCTTCTGTGACTACTTAAAAAAGCCAAAGGGGGAATCCCCTCCCCCAATTCAGGGTGATAAGTGATCAATATCTATATGATAATCTCAGAGACCAGTCACAGAACTCCAAATACGTTTGAGAAATATGGATGGTGTTATCATAACAAAACCTGACAGCTTTGGTTTTTTGAATGTGGAGAAAAGTCCCTGCATCTCTGCATTCCCTTTCTTCACTTGCTTGAGATTTTATGGAAGATCAAGTTTTCATGGTAAAAACACTGACCAAAAACCTCATAAATTGTCCATTGCCCTGCCTGCCTCTTGAAGAGCAGTTGCATTTAATGAGAGAGCATTCTGGCTTCACTTAGACTTGCCAGTCGTTGAGAACGATTCTCTTTAGTGACTAAGAAGCCAGGGGCCCCAGGAAGCCAGTGGAGGTAGGGCCACACGTCTGTGTTTCCTTAAAATCCTTACCTTATTCATTCAGGGATAGGCAGTAACGGGAGACTTTGAAGGAGGCCTAATTTCCCTCTGAGTTCTGCTCAGTGGGTGGTGTGACTGTGACATGCCTTGAATAGGAGTGCAATCACCGTGTGGTGAAAACCACTGTAAAGTTTGTTCTGGGTTTCCCTTCTTTCTAGTGACAGCACAATACTGTCGTCGTCAGTGGTGTGGCTGCTGTCGGTGCTGTGAGTCGTTTCCCTCTGTAGAGATGAGGATCTGAAGGTGGTAACTCCCGCATGCCCACATGCCTGCATGCCTGCCTGCCTGCCCACCTGAGGGGACCAGCCTCCCCCTGCTCCGCCCGCCCCAGAGTCTCTGCTCTGCTCCTGGTCCACCGCATGATTCCTTGGGGTGGGTGAGAGAGAGGTCTGACTTTCGTAGCAGCTTTTTTTTTTTTTGCAAGGAGGGGAAAAAATGTGAAGCTGACCACAAAGTGAACACACTGATTCTTGGGTTCCAGTCATGGCTGGGTTTCTTGAGGCTGGGTGGCATGCTGTCGCCAAGCTCCTGCTACACCTCGTAACCCACAACCATTTGCTGAGCTCCCTGGGGTTGCCTTAATCCCAGAAGCCAGGGTCGCACAGGGGAAAATAAGAATTCTGGCACAGAAAGGAGTCATTTAAGTGCTTATTGCATTTCAAGCTTTAGTTTCTACTTAGCTAAAATATTTACCATTGCTGGAAAACAATGTTTAAAATGTTGTGCTTATATGTTATTTAATGGTGTGGCCTATGTAAACCTCAGGATGCTTACATTTTGACAGTCTTCTGGAAATGTTTAACAGCATATAATCCAGTAAGCGGGGAATCGAAATGGGAACAAATGGTGCTTGAAACTGTAACCTCCTCCAACTAGGTGTTCAGAATGCAAGTCATGCTGGAATGCTTCAGGTAGAGGGAGGGAGATCTCAAAAATAAAATTTGATGAATTCTGTCTTATGGCCCCATTTATCAACCTTCCAAATAAACTGTCCCTAAAAGTCATCATGTGCCTTTTACCGCAGAAGGCATACTTGTGGGGGATGAATTTGTATCCTTGCCACTGAGCAAAATCCCATTTTCA
This sequence comes from Ateles fusciceps, assembly GCA_036589455.1. Classification (NCBI taxonomy): domain Eukaryota; kingdom Metazoa; phylum Chordata; class Mammalia; order Primates; family Atelidae; genus Ateles; species Ateles fusciceps. The sequence continues at coordinate 2,718,371 of JAZHEH010000504.1, read as the reverse complement.
TTTCAGGGTAATCAGATGCTTTCAGGATGTGTATTTTTCCAAAGATTTTTAAGAGACATGTTCCCTGGTCAGAGCAGTGAAATGTTCTTTCCACAAATGGTACTGCCCACAGAGGGGTGTGTGCCTTTTGTTTTACATTTGAGGAATAACCCTCACCAAAGATTATGTTAGGAAGACCACGGGGAGTTCATGGCTTCATTTTAATGCCTGAAGCATCTAACAGCATTGTCACCTCCATCTCTTAAAACGGTGGTAGTCTGCAGCTTGAAAATCCAGATTGGGCTCCATGATGGTTGAGATCGTGTGTCTAATTCTCTTAGTAGGCTCCTAGTTATTATTTTGAAGGATGGATGAATGGATGAATTTTTGAGAAACGTATTTTTTCCCAATGAGTAATCTCCATTATTTTCCTACTTTACAGGCCTTTTCTGGTGCTGGAGTTAAAACCATAACTGAAAATAGTCACCGTTTTATGTATTGATAATTTATAAGTCATAAATAAATGCTTTATTAAAACAACTAGAGCTATTTAAAATTGGTCTTAGTTGGGTCAGGAACTGTCATATAAACTATAAGATAAATTTAAATTCCCTGGTCATGGTTAAATATAAAGCTTTAAAAAAATCACATCCTTTGAGATGAGTTTTACATTCCAACACGAGTTAAAATGTATTCGTACAATAGTTGTTCTTATCAATGAATGTATTACTTGTTTACAGCTCACCTCTGTGTTTCTGAAGCTTTCCCTTGGAAGCTGCTGAAGACAACGGGAACTCTCTTTTAAAAGGGTTTGTTTTTAGCTAATGCATTAATTGACTCCAAAAAGAGTCCAAATGGAACACTCTGCTTTCATCTGCTAGGGTAACCTAATAAAATAATGTTGTTTGCTTTTAGATTCCCGGCCGTTAAGGGGGTTTTGCTCAAAGCAAAACCACAGTCCCCTCGAATAACTTTAGAAGGAAAATTAAGAAGACACAGTAATTGTGCTTGTCTGAGCCTCACTTCTCCTGGGTCACAGACACACCCCCAGCACACTGGTCTGGCCACCAAGGCTCCGGTGCCTACCACTGCTTTGGACAGGGCTCTGGCCCTTCAGAGGATGCTCCATTTTGCAGTGGAGCATTTCTTTAAGAGATTTTAAAAATGAACTCAAGCTCCCAGAAAAGACTAGTACAAGTGTGCTACAGTCTGTTTTTTCTATAGGATGGGGAAAGGGAAATACAACTTGATGAAAAGAGATGAAAACATTATTTGTTATCTTCTCTCATTCCCCTCCACCATCCCTAGCTACTTATCCCAGTTGTTGCTCTGGTCTTATTGGACAGCATTCAAATGAGAAAGGAGCAGATAACTCAGCTCCAACCCCAGAGTTCTGTGGCCAATAAGGACTCATTAAATATGAGCTACTACATGCCAGGCATGATTTCATTTAATCCTTTTTATCACCCTTAAGGTAGGCACTACTTATTCTTTTCCCCATGTTACAAATGAGGAAACTATGACAGGTTCATTTTCTTGCCCACGGTCTCTGAGCTAGCAAGTGATGGAGTTCAGATTTGAGTCCAGGTCTCATGGCATTCTGTCTTCCTCCAAGAGTTTCTCAACAAACTATACAGAAAATTCCTATAGTCTTTGCCCAGGATTTCTTATTGTCTCTGTTTTCAGTATCAGATATATCATTCTAGCTTAGAGTAGAAGGGAAGGGTGATCTCTGTTTACTTACCATAGTAAGTGCATTTGCTACCTCAAAGAATTTTAGGGCCTGAGGACCAGGTGAATCCTGACAAGCCTTTTGAGATTCCTCTTAAAACTATTTTACAGCCTATTAAAGTCAGTAAAGAGAGGATTAAGGTAAACTTGAAATATTTGCCCCACGGGTGTAAAATTGGAAGGTAACGTGGAAAAAGCAGGGGTAAATTTATAAACTGTTAGAGTGCAACATGATACGATGCGAACTGAATTGGACCATCTTAAAAATCTCTACTGTAATTAGAAAATGCCGTTGTTCAACAAAAGTTGGAAATAATGGAAAACCAAGTTAAAAGTAAATATCTATGGGTACTTGGCCTCAAAGTGTGTCTGGAGGGAATGGAGACAGTTTACAGAATGTGGGATTTGCTGGAATTACTTTTGGACATGAAATCTCCATCACCACTAATGGTGGAAAAGTCTCACTGTATTCCCAAGTTTTCTGCTACCCCTAAAGTTAAAGGAGAGGGTACCAACCACTGAATTTTGGCTGCTCTTTGCCCCTGTTACCTGAAGGATAAAAGATAACAATGACCCACACCAAATAGTCACAACATATTCTTCTTGGGCAAAATAAAAATAAAAACATTAAAATGTAACATTCTTCCTCTATTCACAAAAGAGTAGTATATTTCAGAGTGTGAACTTCTGTTTTGAAGCAGAATTAATACCTACATAAGTTCTAAGTAGTAAGATATGCTTTATCAATTTGAAAATGTATGTCTCCTAACAATTAGCTGCTTAATGTAAGAGGCTATTTTTTTATAATAAACTCTTCATTCAAGCTAGCTCCATTGTTATAAAAGGCTTACTTGTTACAGTAAAATCAGAAAAATGAAAAAGTGGGGAAAAAAATTAAACAGACATTTGTTTATTCTTCTGAAGGCAGAAGTGAAGCCAATATTGATTGAATTCTTTTCTCTTTTTTTTGTTATGAAAAGTAGAGATTTCTCTAGATTTTCAGTCTCAGCCTTTTCCCTTCCTAATATACAGTACATGTACCTTATTTTTCCTAATTGAAGAAGCAGGTCATACTTAACCTGAAACTTCAACTTACCCTTTGGCCACTATTCATAAAGTAGGTGAGTTTTTTTCTTTTTTAAATAGCCCATGTGAGAGTGAACCATCTGTATTAGTCCATTTTCATACAGCTATGAAGAAATACCTGAGACTGGGTAATTATAAAGAAAAAGAGGTTTCATGGACTCACAGTTCCACATGGCTGGAGGGAGCCTCACAATCATGACAGAAGGCAAGGGAGAAGCAAAGTCCCGTCTTAACATGGAGGCAGACAAAACAGCATGTGCTGGGGAACTGCCTTACGTAAAACCATCAGCTCTTGTGAGACTTTTTCACTATCTTGAGAACAGCAAAGGATAACCCACCCCCATGGCTCAATTACTTTCCACCAGCTCCCTCCCACACACATGGAGATTATGAGAGCTACAATTCAAGATGAGATTTGGGTGGGGACACAGCCAAACCGTATTACTATTCTGTCTCTTTTTGGTACTTGAAATTAAGCATGTCATTCTTTCCTTTTATTCAATTTAGAAAGTGTCTTTATTTGGTTTTAATGACTAAGGTTACTAACACTACATGTACCTGGCTAAATTATTTAAAATGATGATAATGGCATTTGGTACAAGTTAAAAGTTATAACTGCCATCTTTTATTTCAAACCTGTTTTAAAATAAACTAAAAAAAAAAAATGCTATGTACCTTCAAAGCCCCAAAGTAAATATTAACAAAATGCTTTAATATTGGCATCGAATTCTAGTTTATTTCTTTCTGCCTTAAAAATTATATCTTTGGAAGATTTCTGCATCTGGCCATGATGGAATCAAGGAGAAAACTAGAAAATTGGACAAAAGTATACAATACAATGTTCTTTCTGTTAGAGATGGGTTCTTTGGGGTCTTGCCATATTGCCCAGACTGGTCTTGAACTTTTTTTTTTTTTTTGAGACGGAATCTTGCTCTGTCACCAGGCTGGAGTGCAGTAGTGTGATCTCTGCTCACTGCAGTCTCCAACTCCCAGGTTTAAGCGATTCCCCTGGCTCAGCCTCCTGAGTAGCTGGGACTACAGGCAGGCACCACCATGCCCAGGTAATTTTTTGTATTTTAGTAGAGACAGGATTTCACCATGTTGGCCAGGATGGTCTCGATCTCCTGACCTCATGATCTGCCCTCCTCAGCCTCCCAAAGTGCTGAGATTACAGACCTGAGCCACCGCACGCCACCGGTTTTGAGCACAGGCAATCCTCCCACCTCGGCCTCCCAGAGTGATGGAATTACAGGTGTGAGCCACTACACCTGGCCCTACAACACAATGTTTTCAATCACTGGATATGAGGCAAAATAAGACTGTGAACTCCAAGACAGGAAAGAACGCCAGTCTCCCCAAATTAAAAAGATGGACTTCAGAGATTAGGAAGACCACAATAGTTAGAATTTGTAAGAGAAAATACCAAACAGAAGAGAGCTGCTTCTAACTCTGGAATTTTGCAGAGTTCTCAACTCTTTGGCCAAATATTGATCTATTCATTTGTAAAAGGAAACTAAAACTTGAAAAAGAATCACTAAAGAAGCTGAAAAATTCTGGAGATCACAAAGGGGAAATAGTTCGTATTTGCACCAGCCAGAGTGCAAAGTCCTCATAATATATAGTACGTTAGTTAGAAGAAACCTCAGAAGAGTGTCTCAATATAAATAAGGCTAAATTCATCCTAAAATAAAAGTTACTCTTTTGTTTTTTTGAAATGGAGTCTCACTTTTGTCACCCGGGCTGGAGTGCAATGGTGTGATCTTGGCTCACTGCAACCTCCACCTCCCGGATTCAAGCGATTCTCCCGCCTCAGCCTCCCTAATTGCTGGCATTACAGGTGCCCACTACCATGCCCGACTAATATTTTGTATTTTTAGTAGAGACAGTTTCACTATGTTGGCCAGGCTGGAATCGAACTCCTGACCTCAGGTGATCCACCCACCTCGGCCTCCCAACGTCCTGGGATTACAGGTGTGTGCTAATGTGCCCAGCCAGTTACTTTGTTCTTAAAGCTTAAAAAGACTTGACAGGATCCAACTGATTCGAACCAAGTAGCTTAACTGTCAGAACAAAATTCAGTACTATTTAAAAGAATACAACAAAATTGCATAGCATACAATGCCAAATTTACAATGTCCAAAGATCTAACCAAAAAAAAAAAAAAATCACTAATCATAAAAAGAAGATAGAAAATATAAACTGTAGCCAGCTGCAGTGGCTCAGGCCTGTAGTCCCAGCACTTTGGGAGGCCAAGGTGGGTGGATCAGTTAAGGTCAGGAGTTTGAGACTAGCCTGATCAACATGGTGAAACCCCGACTCTACTAAAAATACAAAAGTTAGCCAAGCATGGTGGCGGGCACTTGTAGTCCCAGCTACTCAGAAGTATGAAGCAGGAGAACTGCTTGACCCAGGAAGCGGAGGTTGCAGTGAGCCAGGATCACGCCTCTGCACTCCACCTAGGTAACAGAGCGAGACTCTGTCTCAAAAAAAGAAAGAAAGAAAGAAAGAAAGAAAAAGAAAATATGAATTGCAGCAAAGTGAAAAACCAATCAATGGAAACAGACCCCAATATCAAATATGATGGAACCAGCAGCAAGGCCATTAAGACACCTATTATAAATAATCCATATAGTCAAGAAGGCAGGGGAAAATGCGGCATGTAGAGAAATGAAAGATATAAAAGACACAAAGGAAATCACATATCTGAGATGCAAACTGAGTGAGAATATAGTAGATATTGCAGAAATGAAGATTAGTAAACTCTTAGGCACAGCAAAGGAAATTTTGCAAAATGAAGCAGAAAAGGAAAAAAATATTTTAAAAATTTAAGAACAATATAAAGTAGTAATGTGTGTCTGTGGCCCCAGAAAAAAGGAGAACAGAAAAAATATTTAAAGAAGTGATAGCTGAAATATTTCCAAATTTAAGAAAAACTATCTACCTACAAATCTATGAAACTCATTGCACCTCAAGAAAATCTATGAAGCTCATTGCACCTCAAGAAAAACAAACTTAAACAAAACTGCACCAATGTATATCATAATGAAAATGATGAAAGTCAATGATAAACAGAACATCTTAAAAGTAGCCAGAGGAGAAAGGACCTATAAACCTCCAGAGAAAGATGATAAGAGAAGATTTTTAGTTGTAAAGTATATGAGGTAGAAAACAATGGGGTGATATCTTTAAGAAATTGAAAAGACAATGTCAACAAAGAAATACATACCCAGTAAAAATATCTTTCTTAAATGGAAGCAAAATAAGACAGAAAAAAAGGGAATTTACATTGCTGATAAATTACTCTAAAGAGTTGTTAACTATAGTTCATTAGGCAGAAGGAAATAATACCAGATATAAACGTAGATCTATACAAAGAAATGAAGAGTGACACAGTGAGAAAGAATGGGTAAATTTTTAAAACAACTTTTTAAGTTAGTTTTGGAATTTCTTTAAACAAGTAATTGACTAAATAAAAATCAATAATTATATATTGTGAGGTTTATACTAAATGTAGCAGTAAAATGCACAATAATCGCACAAGGAGAAAAGGGAGAAATGGAAGCATAATGTAGCTTATAGGGGTTCTTATACTATACATGAAGTGGTATACTATTATCTTAAGGTAAAGTGTTATAAGTAGAAACTATATATTATAAACTCCTAGAGCAAATGGTACTAATAATAAGAATACAAAATAAATAAAACAGATTTGGCTAATAAGACATTAGTGGGGAAAAGTGGAAATCTTAAAAATAAAAATCCAAGTGAAGACAGGGAAAGAGGTAAAAAAGAACAAAGAACAGATGGGGCAAATAAAAAACAAAGAGCAAGACAGTAGATGTACCTTACCATATTGATAATTACACTAAATACAAATGGCCTAAACACCCTGATTAAAAGAAAAAATTATCAAATTAAATTTTAAAATGTAAGACACAACTATATGCTACCTAAAGAAACCAACTTTAAATGTAAAGACACAGATAAGTTGAAAGTGAATTGATGGAAATAGCTATACTATCTAATCACAAATTGTAAATAAAAAGCTAGAGTTAGCTATGCTGATATCAGCCAAAGTATATTTAAGCAAAAGGACTATTACCAGGAATAAAGAGCAGCATTTCATATTGATAAAAGGGTCAGTTTATTGCAAACACATGAAATCCTCAATGTGTAAGCACCTAATAACAGAGCTTCAGATACATAAAACAAAAAGTGATAGAACTGAAAGAACTAAAAGATATCCACAGTTATACTTCTAGATTTCAGCACACTTCTCTTAGTAGTTGATATAACAAGTAGGCATAGCTAAGCACAGTGGCTCATGCCTGTAATCCTAGCACTTTGGGAAGCCAACACAGGAGGATTGCTTGAGTCCAGGAGTTTGAGATAAGTCTGGCAACATAGCAAGACCCTGTGTCCATAAAAAGAAAAAAAAAGTAGGCAGAAAATTAGTACATATACAGAAGACTTGAACACATTTATCAAATAATAGACTTAATTCATATTTTTAGAATACTCCACCCAACAACAGCAAAATACATATTCTTCTTAAGTACAAATAAAATTTCATCAAGGTAATCCATAATATGGGACATAAAACTAGTCTCAATAAACTTAAAATGACTGGAATTATACACATTATATTCTCTGACTATAACAGAATGAAACAAATCAATAACTGAAAGATCTTTGGAAATTCTCCATATATTTGAAGAATAAACCATACACTTCTATACAGCCTATAGGGCAAATAAGAAATCACAAGAAATATCAGGAAATATTCTGAACTGAATGAATATGAAAACACAACATATACAAATGTATACAGTGCAGTTACAGTAGTGTTTAGAGAGCAAGGCATACCATTAACTGCTTACATTAGAAAGATGAAAGGTCTCAAATCAATTATCTAATTTTTCACCTTAACAAACTAGAAAAAGAAGAGCAAGTTAAACCCCAATGATACAAAAGATAAAAAATACTGAAAAGCAGAAGTCAATGAAATAGAAAGTAGGAAAATAATCAAGATAAACAATAAAATCAAAATCTAATTCTTTAAAAAGATCAGTAAAAATGGCAAAAAAAAAAAACAAACCCAGAAAATAAGGGGAAAAAAACCCCACATAATCATTATCAGGAATTAAAGCAGGGACATCAGTACAGAGTCACAGATTGTCAAGTGATGATAAGAGAACGTTATGCACTAATCTATGCTAATAAATGAAACAACACGGATGAAATAGATTCCTTGAAAGATATATCTTACCAAAGTCACTGAAGAAGAAACAATGTGAATGCCTGTATTTAAGTACTTGAATTCTTAGTTTACAATCTTTCCCAAAGAAAAACCCAAGCCTAGATGCCCTCACATTGATTTCTATCAAATATTTTAAGAAGAAATAATGGAAATTCTACAAAAATCTTAGAGAAAATGGAAGGCAAATGATTACTCTCTAATTCATTTTAAGAGGACTGCATTGCCACAATATCAAAATCATATAAAGGCATTGCAAGGAAAACAAAACAAAAGTATAAAACAATATCCCTTTGTAAACAGATAGAAACATCCTTTAAAAAAATCGGCAATTTGAGCTCAATGACATAAAAAGGGGATAATCAGTCCATTATGACCAAATGGGTTAATCACAGGACAGTAAACGTAACACTCAAAAACAATTGATATATTACACTAATTAAAAAGAAAATTATGATTATTTAAACTCAGAAAACATATTTGACAACATTCAACGTTCATGTTTTTTAAAGTCTCACAAACTAAGAATAAAAGGAAACTTTACCTGATAAAGGCTATAGCTTATATCATACATCATGTGAAAGATGGCATCCTAGCCAGTACAATAAAGACTGGGGAAAAGGAAGCAAGAGAGAAGTAACTTATCACATACAAGCGATCCTCAGTAAGATCAATAGTTGAATTTGTCAGAAACCATTGAGGCCAGAAGGCAATGGGATGAGATATTCAAAGTACTCCAAGAAAAAAAAAAAACTGTCAAAGGAAAGTTACATTTCTGATAAAAACCGTTCCTCAAAAATGAAGAAGAAATTATAATATCCCCAGATAAGCATAAACAAAGTTTTCCCTAACCTGTGCTTCAATAAATGCTAGAGCTAGTCCTTCAGGCTGAAATGAAAGGACACCAGAGGGAGATTTCACAATAATAAAAGAGTCAATTTATCAGGAAGAAATAATAATATCTTAATAAGTATGTATCTAGCAACAGAGCTTCAAAACTTTGTATGAATGAAAAATTGGCCGGGCATGGTGGCTCACATCTGTAATCCCAGCACTTTGGAAGGCTGAGGTGGGTGGTTCACTTGAAGTCAAGAGTTTGAGACCAGCCTGGCCAACATGATGAAACCCTGTCTCTACTAAAAAACAAACAAACAAACAAACAAACAAATACAAATGTTAGCCGTGTGTGGTGATGGGCACCCGTAATCTCAGTTTGTTGGGAGGCTGAGGCATAAGAATCACTTGAACCTGGGAGGCAGAGGTTTCAGTGAGCCAAGATCATGCCGGTGCATGCCAGCCTGAGCTACAAAGTGAGACTCTGTCTAAAAAAAAAAAAAAAGTATGAATGAATAATTGAGAGAACTAAAGGATCGAATAGACAAATTCACAATCATAGTTTGTATTTTAACATCGCCTTCTCAATAATTGACAGAATGCACAGGAAATAAAAAAAAATTTATAGAACCACATAATATCTGAGGAATTTGTGTTCTACTTAAGTACACAAGGAACATTTACTAAGTTGACTATATGCTAAGTCATAAAAGAAAATAGGGGAGGGACAGCGGCAGGTGGGGGAGTTGGGGAGAGATAGCATGGGGAGAAATGCCAGATATAGGTGATGGGGGAGGAAGGCAGCAAATCACACTGCCATGTGTGTACCCATGCAACAATCTTGCATGTTCTTCACATGTACCCCAAAACCTAAAATGCAATTAAAAAAAAAGAAAATACAGAAAAATAAGATAATGTTACCCATTAAAAATAAATAAATAAATAAATAAAAGCATTTGAAATACAGAGTATTTCTTATTATATATATTTTCTCACTAAGCAGAATCAAACTAGAAATAAAAACAAGGTGATCTGGAAAACTTTCCAAATATTTGGAAATTAAACAACAAACAACACACTTCTGAAAAACCCATAGGTCAAATAATATATCACAATGGACATTAGAAAATATTTTGAACAGAATAATAATAAAATCTGTTGCAAAATTTGTAGAATACAGTAAAAGCAGTACTAAGAGGGATTTTTCCTTTTTTTTTTTTTTTTGAGACAGGGTTTCACTCTTGTTGCCCAGGCTGGAGTGCGATGGCGCGATCTTGGCCCACTGCAACCTCTGTCTCCTGGGTTCGAGTGATTATCCTGCCTCAGCCTCCCAAGTAGCTGGGATTATAGGCACCCGCCACCACACCTGGCTAATTTTAGTATTTTTAGTAGCAACAGGGTTTCACAATGTTGCTGGTCTCGAACTCCTGACCTCAGGTGATCCACCCACCTCAGCCTCTCAAACTGCTGGGATTATAGGTGTGAGCCACTGCACCCAGCCTAAGAGGGATTTTTATAACTTGAAAGGCCTATATTAGAAAAAAGTGTTACATCAATCATCTAAGTTTCTAATTCAGGAAGGAAAAAAAGAGCAAATTAAGCCCAAAGTGGAAAGAAGAAAAATCGAATAAACAATAAAGAAAATTGACAATTCAAAAAGGTGGTTCTTTGAACAAATTAATAAAATAACTCTCCTAGCAAGACCTTTTTTTTTTTTAAGAGAACATAATTTAGCAACATCAGGAACTTAAAAAGAGATGTCATTATGATTTTATGAACATTAAAGGGTAATAAGAGGATAGTATTAACTTTATATGGATACATTTGACAAATGAAATGGATGCATTTCTTAAAAATGCAACTTGTGAAAATAATGTACCAAAATGGAACCAAAAAGAAATCGAAAATCAGAATTGCCTATTTCTATTAAATAAATGCACTTGTTACCAAAAATATCCCTACAGATAGAACTCCAGGGCCAGATGGCTTCAGTAGTAAATTCTATAAAATATTTAAGCAAGAAGTAATACCAGTATAAATGCCTTCACAAAATAGAGGAGGTCGCAATATTTCCCAACTCATCATGTGAGCATAATCATGTTACTAAAACCTGATACTCACATTGAAAGAACAGAATAAGAGAATAAAAGAATAGAAAATTATAGATCAGTATCCACAAGGAACAGCTATGGGAAAACCCTTAAGAAATTATTGGCTTAGCCGGGCATAGTGGCACATGCCTGTAATCTCAACTACCGGGGAGGCTGAGGCAGGAGAATTGTTTGAACCCAGGAGACAGAGGTTACAGTGAGCCAAGATTGCGCCATTGCACTCCAGCCTGGGCGAAGAAGCAAGACTCCATCTATCTCAAAAAAAAAAAAAAAGAAAAAAAAGGGAAATTATTAGCAAATAAAGTCTAGCAACATGTTAAAAGAATAATACATGATATATTATTATTAAATATAATAATAAGAATAATACAATGTTAAATACATACAAAATACAATATAATACAATAATATTGTTAAATAATACAATAATACAATGTTAAAAGAATAATACAAGAATAATACATGACCAAATGATTTTATCTCAAAGTTGGATCACCATTAAAAAATGTCAACCAGTATAATTCACATTATCAGAATAAAGGATAAAAATTATATGACCATATCAATAGATGCAGAAAAGAAGCATATGATAAAACTCAGCATCTACTCATGAGAAAGCCTGTCTTAGCTAATGCTGTAGGGCAAAAAGAAAAAAAAAGGAAGAAGAAGAAAAAGAAGAGGAAGAAGAAGAAAAAAGGAAAAAAGGTAATATTGGAAAGGTAGAATTAAACTTTTCATTATTTTCAGATGGCATAATTGTGTATGTAGTAATGAATCATATCTAAAATATCTATAAAAAACATATTAAGCAAGTTTGCAAAATATAACATCAATATACAAAACTATTAGTTTCTACAAACTAGTAAATTTTGAAAAAAAGTTGAAAAATAATAACATTTACAATTGAACAAAAAATTAGATGTTAGGAATAAATTGAAAAAAGAGGTTTATGCAACCTACATACTGAAAATATTGATGAACTATATTAAAGAAGGCCCAATAAATAGAAAGTTATATCCTATTCTTGGGTAGGCATTGTCCCAGATAGATAGATACAGCGAAATTCTAATCAAAATCCAAGCAATATTTTTTTTAAGGCATTCCACAATCATTCTAAAATTCATGTGCAAATACAAAAGACCTAGAATAGCTAAAACACTCTTTCAAAATGAGTAACAAAGTTGGAGTACTTACACCACTTGATTTCAAGAATTAATATTACAACCAAGACAGTGTGATATCATATAAGGACAGATAAATCAATCAGTGAAATAGAATAAAGGACCTCTAAATATGCCTATATATATATATATGTGGTCAATTGTCTTTCTACCAAAGATGCCAATTTAATTTAATGAACAAAAAGAAAATAATCTCCTCAGAGAATACTGCCAAAACAGCTGGTTATCCATATATTTAAAAAATAATCTTAACCACTACCTCATTCCATACACAAAAATATTTAAGAACCATCATAGGCCTAAAGGTAAAAGCTAAAACAATAAAATGTCCAAAAAGAAATCATAGGAGAATATCTTTGTGACCTGTGGCAGACAAAGATTTACTAGAAGGTATGATATAATACTAAGCATAAAAGATAAAAATGGATACATTAGACCTCAACAAAATTAAAAATGTTTGCATATCAAAATATTCTATTAAGAAAATGAAGTTCTGGGTGGGGCGCAGTGGCTTACGCCTGTAATCCCAGCACTTTGGGAGGCCGAGGCGGGCGGATCACGAGGTCAAGAGATCGAGACTATCCTGGCCAACACGGTGAAACCCCATCTCTACTAAAAATACAAAAAAATTAGCCAGGTGTGGTGGCATGCACCTGTGGTCCTAGCTACTCGGGAGGCTGAGGCGGAGGAATCGCTTGAACCCAGGAGGTGGAGGTTGCAGTGAGCCGAAATTGCACCACTGCACTCCAGCCTGGCGACAGAGCAAGACTCGGTCTCAAAAAAAAAAAAAAAAAAAAAGAAATAAATAAAAAAGAAAATGAAGTTCTAAACCACAGATGGGGAAAAATGTAACAAACATATCTGGCAAAGGAATTATATCTGGAATACATAAAAAAAACTCCTCTGAATTAATAATTTTTAAAAACAGAATATATGAAGAAAATTCCTTGAAATTAATTTTTAAAAATATTATTGTATTAATAATAAAAAGAAATAATTTTAAAGTAGCCAAGATACTAGAAGAGATATTTTACAAAAAGAAGAAATAATATAATATTAAATGTGGCCAATAAACACATAAAAAGGTGCTCAAAATCATTAGTCAGCAAGTATATGCAAATGAAACCCACAGCTAGATACCGTTTTATACTCAGTAGAAAAGCTAAGATAAAAAGACCAACAGTACCAAATACCAGAGAAGTTGTGGAGTCATTAAAATCCATATAGAGCCTGTGGGCCACTATAAAGATTTTGACTTTTATTGCAAGTGATATGAAAGCCACTGGTATGCTTTGAATGGAGGAGTTAAATGTAACAATCACTCAGGTGGTTATATTGAGAAGAGACCGAAGGGATCAAAAGTAGACACAGGGAGACCAGTTAGGAAGCTACTGCAAGAATCATGACAGAGATGATGATGGCTTGGGTTAGGTTGCTACTATGGGTATAAACTCACTTCTGGTTACCTCTTCTTTCACATAAAGGCGATAAGTGGGTGCTCAAATCACAGCTCTGTCCATTGAAAAGCTTTTCCCTATTAATTATCTTTCAGGTGGTGTGGCTGAGTGTGGCTATAAGATATCTGTAATCCATTTACAACCTGTATCCACAAACTGAGCCAACCTGTATGTGAACCAAACCCTAACTTTTTCCTCTTCTTTCAGCGGCTCACACAGAACTCACCCTCCTCACACATGGCCATGTATGCAAGCATGGAGGAAGTGTGCTGGTAAAATCCTGTTGGGTGACAATGGGCTTCTGAACTACTTGCTCATGCAGCTTACTTATGTTTAGAGCCCTCTGGTTCTGTACATCCCAATGCACAGTTTCTATCTTATAAGGGTTTCTTTTAGGTCTATCCAACTTTATGACTTGGTAGAGCTGACAGGGCTTAGCTTATAATGGGCTGTTTGGATGTGTAGTTAAGTTTATATCTCGTGGTAAAGAACTTCATTTCTACCAGGATCCACTAATATGCTATGTGCTGTTTTTGCTTCAGATGGCATGGCCTTCCTCTAGAATCCCATGGGTCCCTACTGTAATTTTCCAACTGGGACTTGCCATAAATTCTATACCACATCTTTCCCCACCATGGTCACCACTAATATCATAGCATCTGCTGGTTTTTTATGGCCCATGCAGCAGAGCTCTTTGCACTACAGTTTGATCTGCTGCAAAGTCCTTTCCCACTATAAGCCTCACCCAAAGCTATGCATGCCAATTAGTAGACGGACCAGAGCAGTATTCTTATACATGGAATATGTTAACTTCAAAAATAAAGAGGCCTGCCAGATGCTGTGCTTCCTTGTTTGTGGTGGGGGCTCTAAGCTTCAGCAGTTTGTATTTTACTTTGAGAGGATAGCCCAACACTTAAACATTGGGGAGATTCCAAAAAGCTCCATTGAAGTAGCAGGTCCTTAAATCTTCCTTGAATTTATTCCCCACGCTCTGAAGTGCATATATCTTACCAAGACTTTTGGTACATTAGTTAATTCTTGCTTATTCTGCATAATCTGTGTGACGCCATTGATGTAAGATCAGTGTAACATTCTGCAGATGCTCAAGCAGTCTAGACATCTTTGGAGTTTTACAGAGGGTGAGAGATTAGCAATAGCCCTGAGGCAAAATTGTAAATTAAAATAGTTCTTCCTCATGAGTGCAAACTGTTTCTGATCTTCTTTATAGGGGGAATGAAAAGAATGCATTCATCCATCAATGGCAACATAACATGTAGCAGAAGCCTTATTAATCTCTTCTAGGAATGATACCACATCTAGCATGGCAGCTATAATCAGTGATCCTTTTGGTTGAGCTTGTAGTACTCAACAGTTGTTTTCCAAGAATCATTTAGTTTATAAAGGGGGCATACTGGGTTATTAAATAGATATGAGGAACAACATTCTATGTCTTTTAGGCCTTTAAGAGTGGCACCAATCTCTGCCATTCTCCTACCTCTACCCTGAGATGTAATATTTTGTATTTGCTATCTTGGCAGTGGAAGGTGGGGAATGTGGCAATTTCAGAGGTCTCCATTTGGCCCTCCCTTCTGTGACAGCTCTTATCCCAGAGGCCAGGCACCTGATGCAAGTATATCAATTCTAATTGAACATTCAGGGATTGGGGGGAATGACCCACTGTGTGTGTCCATAGACCCAAAGAGCCCATTGAGACGTAGACTTTAGTAAACACTCCATCACATTACCTTATTGCTGTAAGCCACCACTCCAATAACGTTTCAATGTGAACACAGATAGTGTACCCAATAGTCTTCAAATGTTGATTTCTTTCTCCATTGTACGTTTACCTAAATAAATGCTCATAGATCCCTTTGGGGAAGGACTGAGGAGATCATTACAATACATGTTTGCAGTGGTGCCCTCCCCTTCTGACGTCCTCCCTCCTAGCAATCTCCTAGTAATCTTCAGTGGGTTCTGCATTGGAAAATTGGCTCAGGTCTGGACAGTGAGCAGAGGTATTTTATAATAAAATAAAATACAGTGAGCAGATGCTTTTTATTGGGGTAACTGTTCAGTCTCCTGCTTCCCCATTCTTGCTTCTATGTTTTTGGTCACAGAAGTTAAACAACACCCTTTTGGCTGCCTGTCTGTTTTGCCACTAGGGATGCCATGTTCTTTTAATTACTCCCACAACTTCCTATGGGTAAAGCCTTCTTGGCTACTCCTCTGATCTAGCTGGTCATTATGGCAATTGTGGCTTCCTGGCTTCTGGTAGTTAACTGCCACCACCTAGCCACTATTACTCCGGGGTCTCATCATCCCCATGGATATTAGCAAGCCCCACTCTGTGACTGCCTCTCCTACCATCAGCCCTGACCTGCAAAGGAAAGCTACCACTAAACTTTCTAGAGATGCTAATGCCTCTCTCACCAGCTTATTGCTAACGACTTTGAAAAGTGTGTACTCTAGGTGTTCCTATGTAACATAACCCTTGGGTGCGTCTTCTGAACTTAATATTATCTACTCTAACATGCCCATTTCCTTCAACCTCTTTATTCCTTCTTGTACTATCTACCAGGGCAACTCAGGCATTTTCTCTCCAGTAAATGTAGGCTACAGCTTTTTCAGACTTCTAAGAGTGACCCTATCCCTTAGGCTCCTTGCCAGAGTATAAAATCATATAGCTTTCCTCTTCCTTATCACACACACACACACATACAAAAGAACACCTCAAAGTCAATGAATTATTTCTTACCTAATCAATGTTCTGGCTCCTTTGATCAAACACCTCAAAATCAAATCCCAGTGCTCCTCCCCCTGGTTCCTAATGGTACATACTAATTTTTGCAATTCTTTTGAGGTGTAGTCTCTTTGTTTTTTTTCTAAGGCCTAGGACATCCTTAGCCAGCTTAGGCTGGACAGCCATCAGACAGTGGTATTTGTCAGGCCTCACGGAGGAGACAGGTAAAGAGAGGAGAGGAGAAGCGGAGAGGGGAGGGGAGGGGAGAAGAGATAAGAGGAGGGAAAAAAGAGGGAGGAAGGGAAGGAAGGAAAGGAGGTAGGAAGGAAGAAAAAGAGGGAGGAAAGGAGGAAAGGAGGGAGGAAGGGAGGAAGGGAAGGAAGTTGGTTACTCTTAGATTGAAGTACGGCACTGAGAAAGTTTCAGTAATGATGACATAAAGTCCTAGAGCTACTTACTTCAAAGAAGTCTTATGTCTCCTAGCTACAGGCTAGCCTTAGGATCTTTGCCATACTTAGTCTTGGCTGGCAAGAGCATTCAGGAAGCATGAACTTGGACAAATTTGGTGACGGGTTTCAAAACAAAGCAGCATAGCTGTCATTCAACCATGTTCTCTGCAATAGGAATCTGAAAGGCACATCTTTCTGGCTACTACATTTCATCTGGGTCATCAGCTGGGATGACTTGAATGGCTATATCTACATGGCCACTCCATGGTCAGCTTCTATGTGGCCTGGAGGTCTCAGGGTAGTTGTGCTTCTTACATAGTAGCTCAGGGACCAAAATTGATTGTGCCAAGAAACCTAGATGGAGGATATATGTCTTCTTATAACCTTGCTCTGGGCTGTGGACTGAATGTTTATGTTCATCCCCAAATTCATATGTTGAAGCTTAAATCTTCAATGTGATGATTTTTGGAGGTGGGCCTTTGGGAGATTATTGGGTCATGAGGGTGAAGCCCACAAAAATGTGATTAGTGCCCTTATAAGTAATGACATGAAAAATATCATTTCTCTCTCTACACCATGTGAGAATTCAATGAGAAGACAGCCATCTGCAACCCAAGTGGACGGCCCTCACCAAATATCAGATCTGCCAGCACCTTGATCTTGAATTTCCCAGCTTCCAGAACTGTGAGAACTGTTGCTTAAGCCACTCAGTCTGAATACCATAGCATTCTGTTATAGCAGTCGGAATTAACTAACACATCCTGGAAACCACGTAGCATCAATTCCCGGTATTCTGTCAGTCACATGAGGTCAGCCCAGATTCAACATGGGATGGCCTGCACAAGAACTGGGAACTGCCTTGGAGACCAGCTACCATAGTATGATATATAAGGACACATGTTCTTGTAACACTTTGGTGCCTACTATAAGTGACTGAGGCCTTTGTACTTTTCATATCATCACTCATTGAATCATTCAATTTGGTCTATCATAATAATTCATGGGTTTTGAATTTTTATTCTGAAGTACTATACTGTATGTCTGTGAAACTTTTTTTTTCCAGTACTTTTCATTGAAATGCTTTTAAACCTGTTTCAGATACTCATTTTTTATCTATAAAATTTTAATTATTGTTTACAAAGGATTTCAATATCTAAATATTGTAGGATACTTGGAGAAAAAGTATGACATTATTTTAAAAATAAAAGAAACTGTACAGTTCAAGGAATCTCTACTAACAAAGCCCCAATGGAAATCCTCTTCCTAAAAAGCCGAAAGCCTGTCTTCGAATGTTTTTCATGACTCAGCCGCTATTTGTTTTTATTTTCCCTGGGCGTAAAGTGACCTTTTGAAAAAAAGTTTATTAAAGTTGTTTATAGACATATTTCCTAGTCCAATAGTAATAAACATCATTTTCTGGTATAAATTGTTTTTAAAAAGAAATGTGTAGGACATTTGGTATTTGTTCATCTTAACATACCTTTCTTACTCCACCAACTGTCCTTGGGCAAAGGGTGGCTTTGGTAAAGGTGAGAAGGAGGACCTTTCCAAAAAAACCACACACATTCCCTTACAAAAATAAAACTAGGAGTCTTGGTTTAAGTCTAGCCAGGTTGGCTGCTCAAATAAATTCATGATCAGTCTTTAACATGGCTCTAATGTATCTCTCCCACCTCTTGTCACAGCAGAATTCCAGCCAAGCTTTCCCCAAGCAAAGGATTTACTCACACTGGTGCAGATCTGGTTTGAAATATTTTATTGGCAACACTGGTGTCATATTTAGGACCATAGACTTTGTCAGACTGTGTTAGCTTCAATGACAAGTATTAGTGGTCAATGATATTTGAAATATTGTTAAAGTACCCAGAAATAATAGGCATTAAAATTCATTTCGTTCACTGCAACAAACCTCTAAAGATTTCATGTCTTCAGTGGAACTGGCATACTGTAATTGTTATTTGGAACTTAACGTAACCTCAACAGCAGCAGAGAGAATACAGTCCTCTCATTATGCACATGCTCTAGGATCGTTTATTTTAATGCTTTCAAATAAATACGTTCCATGCAGTACACTACAATAAATAAGGAGCAGCAATGTTCTTCTAGTAAATCCATTCATAATGTGAGTCACCATGTAAAACACCACATCTCAAGTCTTTGGCCCTGTACCATAACATGAGGCACACCACATCTGCACCCAATCATATCTGGCTTCATATGGATTTAATAGGACTATGCCAGGAGTGCATGTAAGCACAAATTTAACCAGAGGTTTCCAACTATTAAATACAGCTACTAAGTAGTTAAAAGGCAGCAACTTAACCCTTAACCCCCCTCCCTTCATTTTTGAGACAGAAATATAAAGATAGAAATGCTCTGGTGAATTTCGGGTCAGTGGAAAGCATAGTGGGATACATTTGGAATACTTGGAGCAAAGCTGGCACAATATGGCACCCAAAATGTCACAGCAATACTGATACTGAATGGACACTGAATACAACAGAGTTGACTGTAGACACTTAGCTCTAGGACACAAAGGTGGGGGCTGCAGTGGGGGAGGTTCATTTTCACTAGGCAGATAACTCAACAGTGCCTTCCTCCTCACTATCAGCTCTGTTAGCACGGATCTCCACAAGGGTCCTGGCAAATCGGGTCCATTCATCGTTGTGGGGAACTGCAAGCTGCAAAGCAAATAAATGGAGAAATGATGAACAAGATATCTTTCATGTCTGAAAGCCTTGAAGCCTGAATGACTGTTCCTCTGTCCCAACTCCCCCAAAACAGATGTTTCCCTTGGAATGCAAAGGAAATCAAATATTCTTCTTCCGATCAAGCAGGGCCTGAGGTGTTGCTCTTAAACTAACAAGAGAATCATGTCACTCTCAGAAGCAAAAGCACTCACAGAATGTGTAAAACTTTTAAAACTTATATAAACTATACAATTACAGTAGCCACATTAAAATGCTTTTGGTAATAAATTTTTTTCATAAGGCTTACAGAGAACACAGCAAATGAAAACCACATTATTAACCAAGATTTTCAAATAACTGTATATTTTATTTCTAGTCAATGCTATTAATCCATTTTCTAAAGTGTTGCTGATGTGGAAGTACGAAGGATAAAAGAATAGCTTAGGTATACAAAGAAATATTCCTCCTATCAAATAGTACTTGGACCTTTCCAGTAAGACTTATATGATGATAACTATGAATAATAGTAACAGTAGCTATTCTTTACCAAGAGTTCTGTTCTAAGTACATTACATGTATTAACTCATTCCTCATAACAATCCTATTGTGCCTCATATTCCTATATTAGAGGCACAGAAAGATCAAATAATCTTACTAAGGTTGCATAGGTAGCAAATATCAGTGTCAGTGGAATCTGGTTCCAATATGAGCATCCTTAGCCAGTATGCTATACTGATTCACCAAAAAGGGAGATTTGTAACATTTCCAAAATATCCTCTGTGTACAATTCAGTGAGGAGGAAAGTAACGCCCCTCCAATGCGTTACTTTCATTCACACTGAATGTATGAATTATTGTTAGTTGTTTTAAAGGGTATTGCTTTCTCCACATAGCATCCAAAAATACACTGCTTAAAAATATAATGCAAGTGTTTGGGATAGAAAAAAATATTCGAGGATGAGAAACAGGATTTAGTAGAAGTCTGAATGCTTTTCACATAGAATAAAATTGATTTAGATTTTAGATGCATTTTATTGGAGTTTTACTCTATGGTGTAATTCACCTATAGGTACTGGTGCTACACTAGCATTATCCACATATTCCATAAACATTAAGAACATACAGGCATCTCAATTAATATATTTTTTAATGAAAAAAAACAGAGGAAGCAAAAAAAACCTAAGCTTTGAGATCACTTCTGCAGCTGGAAAACTTCTCACCACACAGAGCTAAATGATTAGAACTTAAAATTTTTATTACAAGGATAATATCCTCAAATACTATCTGTCCAAGAAAACTTATTGGAAAGCACCAACTTCATTGTGCAAAGTATATCCTTAAATTAGTGTACTAGTATTAAGGCTAAATGTTTTAAGAATATAATTCTGGAAGTGATATACAGGCAAGGGAAGTAAGTTCTTTGACTTATTTTGAGAAGTGCTGTACCAATAAGAATTCTTACTTAGTCAATGAATGAGTTTTTGCATGGTCAAATGCTACTGTAGTTATTGAAATGAGTCCAAATTTTTTGTAGGCAATAACACAAGTCCACAATAGTGCTGAACGAGGCTGACATCCTTTTGCTCAGTCTGTTTCTCTACTTAGGATTCTTTTCCTATATTCCATGATTCTTCATTTTCCTCTTCAATTTTAGAAAATACTGCACCTGGGAAATGAGGCCCCCAAAATGTATGATACGAACAAGCTTACAAAAAAAACATAACCAGCAAAGGGTTGGTATCGCATTTATGTAAAAAAATAGGACTACTATTTCTTTTCCCTCCTCCAACCTCTGAGCAAGCCTTTCCAAAAATAACCACAAAACAAAAGCCCAAGAAGAGACAAAAGCCTAATCATGAGAACACATTTATAATTTTTTCTAAAGTGAGAATCGAGCTAAAGCTAAAATTCCCCCGTAACTTCATATTGGAGGAAAAAACAGGTCTCAATAATACACAGTACATTGCTCATAAAGAGCTGAGTTTGGTTCCCAAACATAAAACTATATTATTAGTTAAAATGGTACAAATGTAAGTTAATATATGATGACCTATGCAATATTTTATTGATAGCAATGTGTAGAAACTATATACTATAACAAATAGGTAAATGTATTTACATGGTTTTATGTAGTAGTAATAACAAGACTGTTCAGAAACGGTCCTAGTAAAGATTACGGAACATGAAGGTTTGAATAAATGTCTAGAGACAGTTTAGAAACAGAACTATCATTTACACTATATAAAATTACACATCTCAAAACTTACACAACTAACTTCTCAAAAATGAATTTTATCAAATTTAAATGTTTCTGTTAAGCACACAAAACATAAGCCGTCAAGTGAACTATATTTGACTTTCTTCATGGGGGTGGGAGTAATAGTGCTGTAATACTAACACATGGCCTTAAAAATATAGATTCGCCCTCAAAAAAGTGTTACAGTAATCTAACACATCTTGTCCTCTTTTGATCTGCTAAAGTTTCATTTAGATTGGCAAAATGTTTGAAATTTGTTTTTTAGGGATATCTGTTTTGCCAAGTCTTTTTCTCTTTACGGTATTATAATTTTCACAGAAATATTGATTTCCTTGGTTCACAAAAATTCTAGAGTAGAACATGTTGAAAACACAGTTCCTTCTAGAAACTTGAAATCAATTTATCTACCTCATCCTATTACACTTTTCACCTTGTTGACTGTAAAAATAACCCAAGATGATTATAATGCTACATTTAAAAGGTGAACTACAGACTGCCCCATTTTTAGAATTAAACATCACCATTAGGAAGCACTTTAAGTATAATCTTAGCTTGAATGTGTGAATGCGTATCCACAGGCTATTTCTACCCCCAAAGTAATAATTTTTGGCATCAGAATTACTTGTAGGTAAGACCAAACAAGTGTCCTAACAAACAAGAAGGCCACTCTTTTCACTTTGCATCTACGGCTGTAAACAGCATCCGTTTGGACAGAACTGCCCTTCCTACCCTTGGCAGTTCCTGGCTCTTCTCACCTGGTACTCTCTGATTAGAAATGGCCAGAAAGGAGGCTCAAGAGTATAAATGTATTTATGATTTTCTTTAGGAGATTTTTAAATTCAATAATACCTTAATCATTAAATAGGAAATATCTTTGTTCATGTTTCTTACAGAACAAGACTGCTCTCATGTCCTACCTTGCATATGAATTTATTCAATACTCATTCAATCAGCATTGATCGAGTACCAATTACATGCCAGGTACTGTGTTTGAATTAAAGATACAGTAGTGAAACATTTTGGAATATGATGACTACAAAATACAGACAAAAATGTTTTTGTAGTTCAAATTGTGTGAATATTGGCATAAAAAAACTTCGCTGACATTTAAAAAATGAATAGCCTAAAATTTACCGTCTTTCAGTGACAACTGCAACATTTCCTGATATCTGTTGTGTGTCAAGCAAGTAACAGGGAGGCAAATGGCATGTTAATAACATTGCTTCAAGCTTCTATTAAAGCATTAAAAGTTCAACCTAGAGCATCACTATGGAATTTTTTCTCTGAGAATAATAGCTCAGAATAATTTCCAAACAATTTACATTTGTGATAGGAAAAAAAAATTCATTCATAAGTTTCTAATGGCAACGAATAATTTTGACCAATTAAAAATGTATAGTTAAATTAAGAGGACGCCATTAAAAAAAGACTTTTAAAATTGCCCAGCATTGTTCTAAGTCAAAGTGGATCTGAAAACATTTTCTGCCTCCAGATTAATCTCTGATGAAATCTGCATCATAGGTTAGGGATGACTCAGACATTCCAATTGCTTCATCAACTGAGTTCACCAATAGCCAGTTCATCCCCTGGTTCAATGACTGTTTTCTAATTTTTTGCTAAACATATAAAGCATTTTCATGTCAAAAGCACTCGGGGCTCTCATTCCTGAGATAATAAAATCTTAACTCTAAGAGAGATAACCTTTTATAGATATGATATGATCCTATTTTTACAGACGATGAAACTAAGGGCAAAGATAGTTACTGAGGTAGCAATTTGGACATAAGAAGGAGGCAAAATGAACCTCAGATTTGGACAAGAGACTCAAGTCCTGTTCTCATCTTGGCTGCCGGCAATGGTCAGGCACTTACCCTCTCATTGCCTCAATTGTAAAATAGGGATGATGATGTCTGACCCATTCAACAACAGAGATGTGGAGAGGATGAGAAAGGTAATCTAAGTAAAGAAAGTACTTACTATGAGTTCATCATGGATTGTCATGCATTCTTTTTCTTTAAATTATCAGTCAAATTGAACAGGCTCCCCAGAATGATATGTTTTTTTATGGCATCCATACCAATTCTACAGCATTTTTCTGTTTTTTAAAAAATTTTCTTTAGGAATTAATTCCGATTGTTATGTGAGGATGTGAAGAAGCAGGGCGTAGACCTTTCTTTAACAGGTAAGAGGAGTCAGTATACGGAGCTAAATGATTTGCTAAAGACCACATAACTTTCACCTGTTAGTATGGGGCAATCAAGAGCCTCACCCTTTTGAGAAATGCCAGCATTCCATGACAGAAGGGCAGGCAGGTAATGTGTTTTGAATCACCTGCTCAAAAATTCTAAAGATTGTTTTACATTTTCTAAGATTCTTGGAAGACAAAAGGTCAACAAGCAAGAGGAAAAGTGCAGAAGTTGTGGAAAAATTCATGAAAATGTATCATTTTAGCCTCCCTGAGCCCCCACCTTCCAGCCTACCCCACCACTTCTCGAACAAGTCAGGGATCTGTCCCCTCCTCTCTGCAGAGTGGCCTGGAGGCTGCCTCTGGACCTGGCCCCACCTCACCCCCTGAAAAACTTAACAGTCTAACCCCTGCTTGCCTTGCCAGGGTGTCCTGTATACCTAAAGGGAGGCACAGATTGTGGAGTTACAACATTTGAGAATGGAGCCACAGTTGACTTTTTTCCACCTCACCAGCCAGATCCTGGTTTCTTTTCCCAGACTTGCCACTAATTTGCTGTGTGTCTTTAGGGAATGCATGGTTTTAACCTTTCTGATCTTTACTTCTTCATTTGTGTGAAATAAATTATAAGATCCATCTTCTAGGACTAAATATTAAATAAAACAAAAAAAATGTAATGAGCTCCACACAGTGCTTGGTACATTATAAACTATGAATACATGATGTCGTTTTTCCTTCTTAGTGTTTACTCCCCCTCTCCTCCAATTTTTTTATTTTCTTGCTTCCTTGCCTCTTCTCTTTCTTCTGTTTTTTTCTTTTCACCTACTTAGAGCTGTGCAGGTTTTTTTAGAAGTTTACCTTATATTTTTTCACATTTTATGTCTTAAATACTCACACAAATAATTTCCTAAGTAGTCATGCTTTTAATAATAGCTAATTTTCATGAATTGGGAAGAGGGAAAGAGTTCTTTCAAATCACAAGAAAAATTCCTTCAGAGTTGCTACTTTCCATTGTTCATTTAAAAATCAAGTTTTAAATATAACTATTTATGGTTAATATACACATCCACACACATATGTAGACATGCACATACATATTTTTTATTTTGCACATGTGACTAATATATCCTAATCCAGCTATTTCCATGTGGCACTTTCCACAGTGGGATTCTTCATTTTTACCTCAAGTTTTAAGGAGTTGTAACTGCTGTACATGCTGTTAAAAAAATAAAATGACTTTTTATAACTGGGGTTAAACATGCAAATATCATTCATGTGTTCCTTTTTTATAATCACATGGCTAAGAACCATTTTGAATAGTTCTAAGTAAAACCTTCTTCATTTTTTAGTAATTATAAGGGTTATATCTGGCAGCTATAATATTTTTAAATGGCTGCATTATCTGTAGTAACTTTCACCATCCCAATGCAATATTTTTTATAGCAAAAATATTTCTCTCAGGTATTGCTTAGTTTTTTTTTTTTGTTTTTTTTTTTTTAAGTCTTGGATAATTAAGATGTTAGAAAAGCACCCCTGATTTCAGTTGGTTTCTGAGATACATGAAGTATGGCCAACACATTAAGTGAGTCGGACTCTAGGTTTCAAGATAAATATTCTATGGATGTGTGGCTCATCAGTCTCTTTGTAATTTTTCAATTAGATGAAGTAATTTTAAAAAGCATGTGGGACTATCATCTTAACCATCGATTTCCAACAGATACACAATGCATCTCTGTATTAATCTAAAAATTAAAGTTTTCTATTAAAAAGATATAGTTGTCCTTTCATTTTAATACACATTATTTGTTAATGCATTTACAGAAAATGTGGAAATGTACATCGGTTTCCACAGGATGACTGCTAAACCCCTCTAAACTCGAAAAGCCTTTCAAAAAGGACTTTATTAATGGCACCCAAATTCAGGAAATTGTTGACTTACTGGTATACAAATACATGTCTGTGTTCAGAGGAAGCCTATATTTTTAGGACAATTCCCTTTACCACACACACAGATGGAAGCAAAGTGGGAGGTAATATGCAATGAAACAGCCACTGAACGACCAAGCATACCCGCTTCACATAAATACAGCTCCACTGTATTTAACTCCCGGGAGAGTCTAGCATCACGGCTAACAATGGATGAAACCACGGACCAGAATTTCAAGCCAGAATGCAATATACAGAGGGTGTAATATACTACAGTGTTCCACCACAAAAAAAATACGGTATGCAACCTATTTAGAGCAGTTTCAAAGAAGTCGACAAAGTAGGAGTTACATTAGTCTCTGCACAGCACAGTCTGCTATCACCAGTCAATAGGTTAAAATTCTGTAAAATGTAGCAGCATTCTTACCTATTGTGGTCAGATGTTATCTGATTATTTTTAAATATCTTTTCATCTGGAAATTTCATTTAAGGGAACTCTACACCCATGAAGCTTGAGACCTCTCTGCCAAAGGTCTCTTCTTTCGTATCTTTAAAGGAGTGGTTTATTTTTACTGCAGGTTTTTTTGAATAACACTTAAAAAAAAATCTATTACCACTGAATTAAGAAAAGAAATAAAAGTAGGACATAAAAGTCAAAGTAAGTAGTAACAACTATGGGTCTCTATCAATTTCAATAAGCCAGCAAATATAGAAGGAAATACATATCCTTTTCCTTAAACACTATCTGAAGAAAGTAACATTTAAAATATTTTTCATGTTAAAATTTAGCATTATAGGAAGCATGACAACATTCTGAAGGTTCTACCCGTGGAAGAAAAAAAATCCAATAGCCAAAAAAAGAGTTAATTCATGAAGACCTAAAGATGAATAGTCTTGTTCACATTTGTATTAAAATCTTATCATCTTTCTTCCTCAGAAATATTTTAGCCTTATTTTTTTTTCCTACTATTTCGAACAGTCTAGTTCTCTGCCCAAAAGATGAGGAAAATGCTAAAAACACTGGTTGATGGGCAATAATGAAAAATACGCTTTCTAATCATGAATAACTTCTTTTTCCATAACACAAAAGATCAAGAACATGGTAGGAAAAAGCAAAAGCATGTGCTACACAAGCTGATCTGTCACATCAGCTACTAAACATATAACCCTTCTTTTCCTGATATTATTAACTATAGGTTTTCTAATAAATTCTTAGCAACCACTGCGTCTAGGCAGTTCTGACAAAAAGAAGGCTTATTGCTAAACACCTTAAAAACATTTACCAAGGTAATAAAAGAAATGTCATTCCCTCCTACTGAATGTTTGGGCATAAAAGAGGTATTTTTATAACGCAGTTCATGATTTACCATATCTATAGTGTCCAAAAAAAGCACAATGAAAAGGAAGCATTTTTCCAGTGGTTTGACAACTGTTTGAATCAACTGTTATGCTTTCATTACACTAGTGGCCAACTGCTCACTTTTGAAAGCACAGGAGGGGGAGGGAAACTGGGAAAGAGATTGGAAGGAAGGACAGGCACTCTTTTCTAAAGATACTTTCTAAATATCCTTTTCTGTGCAACTATAGTTAAATAATTTTTTTCCTCTGCATCAATCTGTAGCCAACTTGGAGGCTGCATCCTGTATGCTCTACACAATTAAGTTTTCCCCATTCACCCATCAAATGTTTATTGCATGCCTAATATGTGCCAGGCAATGTGCTGACTGGGTTATTGTATTTTAATAGACAATCATCAAGTAACCACTTTGTGTAAAATTCTGTGGATGTGGTCTTCCAAAGTTAGAAAAAAATGTACTGAGGAATATGATAAGCAAGGGAGGGCTAACAATCTGAATTCTTTTTAAGTTACAAGGGTAACTTTTTTTAAAAAAATTATACTAGAAGGTGTTCACTTTCTTATTTATTTACTTTGAAAATATTTATCTATGTTCACCTTCTATCTAAGGACCTTAATGCTGAGACCAATAAAAATAAAAAATTTAATCTAAATATTGAGAAACTATTGGTTGACTATTAGGAGAAAGAGGTTAGAAATGGGCCGCTGTTTTATCTACTAGCTTAAAAGTACAAAATTTCTTTTGCAATGCTAGCAGTTTGGATGTTTCTTAAATGATAAGCAACTCATGCTTTAAAATTTAAAAGATGTTCTAATAGCTGACGTTCTCAAAAATTCATGTAAACTTTCCTTGAAAGTGAAATATAATGATTCATTCACTTCCTCACTTTGCAAGTCCAATATACGTGGTGTATAAATATTTACACAGCAAACATGCATAAGCAGATACTTGATTATATTTTAGATATACCAACAGTAGCACACATACAGATGTAAGAAACAACCCCATTCTATACAGGCCAGGGTTAATCTAGACTCACAGATGATTGGAGAGACTTCACACTTAGCTTTTAAAGCTGTGATTTGAGGCTACTGCTCTAAGCAGCAATTTTTCAAGATAAAATTTAGCAATTTTGAAATTATAGAACTAAACACAATTTTGTCAGCCATAAAAAAATTAACACTATAATTAACAACTGCTTCATAATCCAAACTGCTATTGAAGATGACAGTTTGAAACCACAGAAGAATCATGAAGATGATTAATTATACAAACTGGTTCTTCTTTCAGAACGTTTATATTCATAGATCATTTATCACCAAAATGAGAATATATGAACTTCATTGAATATTGCAAATTACTATATACACATTAATTTGCTGTTTATAATATTAGATATTAGGGCTTTCTTTTCATTGAATCAACTACTCCATAATACATGAAGGTCATAAGTATTTTCTTATCAATTCAGAAAAAATATTTGCTTGAGGAGATATTAATCCTACAAGACCATTTTCATATACTAATGCTACCTGAATAAGGGCACTATTTATATAATAATTAGTTTAATCATGGTCTTTTACGTATATAATTATCAAAGTGAAAGCCACTGCTATTACATGCACTATAAAATGAATACTTATAACATTAATTGGAATTAATAGCGCCTTTTCTTTTTTAAATTAAGCACTTTTAGCAGAAGAAATAAAATTGATACTAAAATTACAATCATAGATTTTACCCAAAATATTTAATTTCAAATACATATAATTTATTATGACAAAGAAATGAATTAATATCTTATTTCAAAGTAGCTTATTTTATGTAATTATATTTATTAGCACCCCAAATCTGCCCATACAAATATATCTTTGTGCCCTTTGACTTAACAGCACAGCATTGTGGCTATAACACCAAAAATTCAAGAAAAAACTGAAAAGTCCAGTTGAAAATCTTGATGCTTTGTTCTTACGCCATCAACTGCTATCTAGATGTTATCGACAGAACCAGGTATTTAGATTTTTCACATTTTATCTGGATGTTGGTATCACTGGAAGAATTTATGCCTAAGTCGTTTCTTTTTCATGGAGGGAAAAATTAAAGGAAGTATTTAGTATCAGCTAAAGAAAGTAATATTGTGTATCCACCTAAAAATAAGCCAGTACTTGCAAAGGCCTTCAAGAATCGAAGAAGTTAATGGCCACACTCATTTAATGAGAAACACCAGTGTTTCAGATGATCATACCCGGATGTTGCTAAGTTTAGACCAACTCTGCTCTTCTGGAGGCTGCAAAAACCCAGTCATGCAATCAGGTTTGCCTTGTGCAGGGGACAACAGGCTTCATAAAGCACAGTTATTAAAACTGGCTGATTGCAAATGCAGTTCTTTTTATTAAGGGACTCTTGTTTGAATTAACTTCCCAAATCTAAGTTTAACTTTTCAGTTTTGTGTTTTGTACATCCACTTCCTCAAGGAGGAGAAATATTTATATTCAAGGCAAGGCTGCTTATGGAGAATTGATGTAGGCCCTATGCTACTGAAAAACAAGAAGGAGTTCCACGAAGTAAACAATTATTGCCCAAGTGTGATCCCCTTAAAAATCATCATTGTATTTTATTTATTTTGTGTCACTCAAACCCTTTTTAGTTCCCAGTACTTCCAGCTTATCAGATGCCACTATGTCAAACTGCTATTGAAAGCATAAGAAAAATGGCCCGTTGAATCTCTTTCCTTTTATTCTTATTCTTGCTGGCTATGAAACCATTTGAGGCACTTACTAACAGTTTTTATATATAACACCTTGACCATCATCATTCTAAAATATATTGTGTAGGCCATTTTTCCTGTTGGGGTTACAAATAAACTTTTCACTCCTGATTTTTCGTTTTGGCTATAAAATATATTCAAATGGACATTTAAAATCATGTTTTACTTTTTAAAATCATGTTTTTACTTGTAACAAATCATGTGTTACATGTGATCTCTCATGTTAACCCACATCTCTCTTTTCCAAGAATGTTTCAAGGCCCATATTTCCAATGTCAAATGTATTATATCTATTGAAATTTGTAATAAAATGACTATTATTCTTTTGGCCCCCAAATAGTCATATCAAACAAGCTATCTGAAATGGCTACCAAAGTTTAGAATTCACATTTAAAGATTTATGCATATTTTCTTAGGTAATTAGTGAATAGGATACCAAATCAATAAAGCTAGGATGATAAGATGTGTCCATCTCTCAAACCATGGTTTTTAAGTTGCCATTTTATTCTTCAAATGCTACTTTCAGCTGAAAATGATTCTGTAATTTTATCATTTGACTACTGTAAAATATAATCAGGGATTTGAAACCTGTGTGAATTTATCGCAACTGAAAACAAAATCTTCCCTGGAAGAGGTTAATGGAAAAAGAAATAATAGGAGGTGGAAGATAAACTGCTTCTTTCAAAACTGGAGCTGCAAACAGCATTCTAACTAATTCAGATAAGCAGCAAACATAGTTGTTAGGGGATATTTATGACAGCCGCATCTGTGTGACAGCACTGAAGCCTTAACAATGGCGGCAGGCTTTCTATAAAACACATCTGCAAGAAAGACAGGTAGTAGATAGGCTGGCTATCAATCATCAGGACACGTGAATAATTCTATACATACTGGCCTATGTGCTGTGGAAGTCAGCTCTCTATACATAGAAAAGCTTGCTCTTCAGTAACAGAGCCATGACAATGAGTAATTTTTAATTCTTTAAAATGTGTGTTCATATATTATTTAAAAAAACAACAATTAATAGCTCTCTCTTTTAAGGTATATTTATAGTTAGTTTCAAACTTATTATCCTACCCATGTTTCATTTAATTGAATGGCATCCTTCCCATAATCCAAAATGAACAGATTGCACCCCCATAGTTTGGAGATTTCTCAAAACTTATTCAGAAGCTAGGCTCATTTTTTAATTTTGCATATCAGAAATTTAAATGGTGCATGCAACCACTGTCTATTTAAGGAACTTGTGAAGGCACAAATAGAATAAAAATTATAGCCAAATAATAAAAAGGGGGTCTTTCTCTGTCTTTTGTCAGATTTGCATAACTTCCACTTATGCTAATGGGTGTTTAGCACCTGCTCTGCAAAGAAAATAGACCCCTATCTGTGAAAATAAATGTGTACAGTGTATTTTCCAGATATAATGCTGAAATCAAACAACAAAAAATGTTTGCTACATAAACACAGCATCATGTGGCCTACCTGAAAACATTGCTGTTTTATATTTTACCTCTTGAGTCATAGGCTGCAGGATGTTACTCATGTCTTTGTCATTTAAATGTAACAAAAGAAAAAAAAAGGGAGATGGACAAACTCAGTCTGGTGATTTCAGTGAGCTCATACACAATCCTATATTTACCCCTTCAGAAGTTCATAATAAATTGCATCACTAAATCTGGATTCAAGCCACTACTCTCTGCCTTCATCTTAAAAGTCATGGAGAATAACTGTACATAATAAGAGGAAGGCATGGTCATGGGGACACTGAGCTGGGACTCCCTGAAGCAGCTGCAGCCTCAGCTGGAACAGGAGATCTGGCAGACGACTGTCAGTGACTGGTGACACTGCAATGCCCTAATCAGGGAGTGCCAGAACTCACAGGAAGGCAATTCTACCTGGGCTTGAATGGGGATGTTTCCATCAATGCTTACAGAAGTTTCTCTTCATGAAGTTCTAGCAATGGTGTGGACAGAGAAAGGCTGTCCCACTCCCCCTCCAACTGCAGCAGGCATCTCAGAGATCTTTCCCCAAATTATATTATTAATACATTTTCAGGTAAAATGATGATGTGATCCAAACAGGGTTGTGGGAGGTGAAGTGGGATTTCCAGTACGGCTTCGGCTCCATCTTTATGTTCCTTGATGTTTATAATGCAGAGTTGTGGCCCTTCTCATTAAACATTTTAAAATACTTTTAAGAAATAGGTAATGAGGCTGGGTGCAGTGGCTCATGTCTGTAATCCCAGCACTTTGGGAGGCTGAGGTGGGTGGATTACCTGAGGTCAGGAGTTTGAGACCAGCCTGGCCAACAGGGTGAAACTAAAAATACAAAAATTTGCTGGGCATGGTGGCGTGTGCCTGTAGTTCCAGATACTTAGGAGGCTGAGGCAGGAGAATTGCTTGAACCCAGGAGACAGAGCGCACCACTGCACTGCAGCCTGGGCGAGACCAAAACTCTGTCTCAAAAAAAAAGAAATAGGTAATGAGAAGATCGTATAGTAGTGTGTCCAACCATTTAACTACATTTCTAGAGGTTTCTCCTTCTTCCTAATGATCTAGGTTAAGGCCCATATATACATATATCTATATATTTCTTTCTTATTTGCCTCATGAGTGGCATTAAGAGTAACACTCTGGTGGACAGGGCTGGTTACATAATTTGCAGTGTTCAGTGAAAAATGCAAATGTGGAGTTCCTTCCCAATAGATTTTTGCAAAACAATTGCAGAACAATGACAGAGCATTAACCCAAGCTCAGGGCTCCCCTAAGCACGGGGCCCTATGCAATTGCACAGGTCCTATATTCTTCAAGACAGCCTCACTTATGGAACAAGCTCTTGGCAAAAGCTAGCCTACAGGCCCCCTCATTTCTCCCCCAGCCTAAAATAAGTCTCCTCAAAAGAAGTCTCCTGGGAGAATAAATGTGAGATGTCTTCCCACAGAAGAACGTACTAAGGAAAATGAATCAACACTGTGTTTTAGAGCACTGCGTGCTCTAAAAACCTACCACCTACTTTTTAATACAGATGGTATTATAAAGCTTATCTAAAAGCATTTTGTCTTCTTTCTAGAGGGTTTTACAAAGCAAGGTTCTGCCTAAAGGCCAGCACGACCGTGGTTACGAGTTTCATTTTAATATGGACCAGGAAACCAATTTTGAGTACAGGTAATGGCGGCAGAGCCTACTGGCAATTTAGTCCTCAATGCCATATTTGTTTCTTCTTAAATAGCTCCCTGCTCAACCACCGTCCCTGTAGTCAGTCATGCACCAGCCTTAGATTTGACCTCTAATTCCAAATGGGCCAGCCTGCCATGAAGCATTCCATCTGGCCTTCTGCAGTTTAGGTGATTTGGAAGGCTGAGAAGGCACTTGTCTAGAGGGTGCACTTCTCTTTAAGCACAGTTACGTTCTGTCAGTTCTGGGCTGGTGAACGATCCTAGAGTAATCATAATAGTGGCAGCATTTGCCCTTAAGGGATCTCTCTCTTTCAGAAGTGGGCTGCAGCTAAGACTCAGATGTAGGGAAGTCATTTTTACTTTTAGTACATAGTGCCTCTACAGACTAGGTCTTCAGTGATTTAGAATAAAGCGAGGTGACAAAGAAAAACACAAAAGTTTCCTTTTCCACCCGAATAAATATAATTTACAAAAATACTTAGAAAAAACCCCAGTTAAGACAATTATTTTGTTAAGTCTCAGTTTTTCTGAGCTATAGATTGCTTTGTATATGATCAAACAATACCTAAAGAATCGTTCAAGTGTATAAGCTTATCCTGATTTTTGGTCTTTCAGAGAAGGGCTAGAGATTGTAATATTACCTACTCTCAATAAAATAGTATATCCTTTCTTTTTCTTGGTAGTGAATTTGTAGGGATAAACAACTCTACAAATTGTTTGGCCTATTATATGTCACAGAGATTTTTCTATAGCCTGTCTAGACTCCAGACAATAGGCAAGTCTGGCCTACAGTTGCAGACATTTCTACAGTCTGCAATATCACTTAGAAAAGTAAGGGCAATAACGTAAAAATGAAAACCAGCCTGACCTGCCAGTACGATAGTAGAAATATGAGTATAACAACACTTTACAATTTAGAGATGATGATAACATCCTAGAAAAAAAGTTTTAGCAGCCACATATCAGCCAAAGCAACTTTTGTAAAATCATATATACTCGCAAAATACGTCATATTCAAGTGATTCTGTCCAAAAGCTACAAAATCACTTTTACTGCAGAAAATTCTGTATATATGTCATGTGTTTCCTTATTGCATAGACAGTGTGTATTAATGCATGTGTGTGCATGTATATGCGTGTATATATATAATATTCAAGTCATAATAAAGACTTTTCAAAAGGCCTTTTAAAATATAAACCAGATTGCTAAACTATTCTGTTTTCAGTCCTTTTAGAATACAACAAAGAGGAATAAAATAATTAATATTGCATATAATCTTAAGTGAGTTAAGGGACATTATGTATATGCAAAGGAGGTAGAGCAAAGTGTTTTTAAATCTCATCTTTCTGTCATTGTGTCTCTGAGCATGTCTTCATGTCTACTGCTCTCCTACAATTACACTTGTTACAAGCAAAGGAAAGGAAAAGGAAGAAGAAAGGAAGAAAAGAAAGAAAGGGAGAAAAGCCTTCTTTTTTTTTACATTCTCCTTTGCTCTTTTTTATTGTTTAGAAAGTGACCCAATAAAGAATATCTGTTTTTGTTGTTGTTAGTTTTACTTTGATGAAGACCATGAGAAAAATACATTAAACACAAAGAATACTGATTTAAGAAAAAATACTACTATAATGCTATTGGTGGTATTTCTGACTCAGAGGGTATTCTCTTTCCCAAAGACTCCAAACTACATCAATAGTCACTAGAACATTTGCATCTTCACCACTGGTGCCAATATTAACAGCATCTTTGTCACTGTTGGAATGACTCAGCTTGTGGCATCAGGAGTAGTGAAGGGGGTGTCAAATGAAATAGATAACATGCAGTAAAAGCAAGAGATTGTTTTTGTTTTTGTTTTTTTTCACTTAGAACTATGCATCCAGAATAGAAAACTCCCATTTCTAAAGTCATTCAGTTTTTGTCCCTGGCTGAATTTTAAAAACACCATCTCAGCTTGTTTCGACATAATCAACTATACCATATAGCAGTATATAATATGTCATCAAAAGTTCCATTGTAGAACAAACCATCTAGGATTGCCAAATTTATAGAATGCTGATTGATGAAACCATAAAGAACCTTTCTCAGTGTGATCAGCTAAACCCAACCGCCAGGCACTCACAGAGTACTTTCTAGGTCTAGAATGCTATGCATACAAATGTGGTATATTTTCCCCCTGGAATGCAAATATTAGATTCGTATTATGCCGAAATAGCATTACATAATACTCTTATTTTGTTTTGCTTGAAAGTTCAATATTTTCTTTTTCTTTAAGGAAAAAATTCTTTTCCTCACCAGAAATGAAGGTTTTTGTCAACACTTTCTCATATAGTAACATAAACAGATTATCTTAAGTATAATTGATTGATAATGTAATATTAAATTCAGATCATATAAAAATTCAAGGAGATTTGTCTGAAATAAAAGATGTAGGTTTTTTTCCTTTTTTTATATGCTATGATATTCAGGAATACTTTGCATATCATGTAATAAGACATACTAGAAAGGTATATATCTCATAAATTTGAACACCACAAAATGGTACAAAATTCTGATTAATCTCATTCTCAATTGGCTATACTTTAATTAAAGAAAAATAGTACATATATTAATTGAACATATCAACCAAAACTTTACTTTTCAAGTAAATAAAAAGTTCCAAATTCAATTTGAGCATGATATATTTGGCAAATTTTCATTCTCATGAAATTAGTGGGAAGTGCCACACGCCATCACAGGATGACGGGGCATTCCATAGGACTCCAAAGGAGCTTGCATCATTAACTAAAGTGTCCTGTGCATGGACACAGAAGTTCAAATTAAACCCTAAGGAAGTCTCATGAAACTAGCACTGAAGTCAATGGAAATTTGCAAGCACATTAGAGAGGGTCCTTACGGCCTACAAGGTCTTGCCAATAATTTCACAAGGTCTTTAAAGTAGATAGATACACAAGTCAAAACAATAACAACACAAACAAACACACATGTACCTCTCCAACGTCATAGACCCAAATACGGCCTTCTGAGTCCCCCAACAGCAACTTCTTTGCCAGCTTGAGCCCAACGAACACGGTTTAGGGCGGATGCCCCCTCAATGGCCACACTTGCTGTTGGAACCTGCCAAGAGGTTATGACACAATAAAATAATCTCTGAATATGAATTTAAATATACAAATTTACAATAATACGTTTAACTGGATGAGTCACCATCTGCTTTAATGTTCATGAAGTAATATATATCCCTTGTGCAGGGGGGAAAAAGGACTCATTGTTCTTAAGTCATATGCTCCACTGAATTAACAGGTAGAGAGAAGAGACACTTTAACAAAAAAGGAAAGGAGTGAGAGTCTTTTTACATAAGTCACCAGGCAGTAAGTGGCATGAATATTTCTTTGGATTATGACAAATGTACATCCAAGAAAAAACACAGGAGCTAAATGGGATCCTTCCCCATCGGGTCACGGTTTATGGACAAATGGGAGAGAGAAAGAGAAAGAGAGATCTCAGGATTTACCAAGATTAAGAATACTAAAAAGGCACAAAGTGGGTGCATAGTAGAATAAAAGTCATATTAATGTGAGTCTTCAAGGAAAAAGTAAACATATGTATTGATCCCTCAAAACCTCATCAAGGAGGAGATGATCAGAAGAAGAAACGAAAACATAAAGGTAAAAAAAAAAAATTAAAAAAACTCAACTTCTCTCTCTCTCTCTTTTTTTTTTAATCTGTCTTCCTCCCTCTGGCAGTACCAAAGTTTGATAAGCGATCCACAACTTTGGCACTGTCCCCAGGATAACATCGTGATAGATTACAGCCACCCACTCACAGAAAATACCTTATATCTCCTTTAATAAACACTTCAAATCTAAAAGCCTCGATGCTTATAATAATAATAATAATAATAATAATTAAAGTGAATGGGAGGTGCTACAACGAAACCTGCAGTATTTGTTCCAAGAACCTCAGTATTTGGAAAGACTTTTTAGTGTGTCTACATCTCTTCCATTATCAGTTGAAGTTTAAAATTGACATAAAGCTCAGAGCTCTGAGCCTTTTACAAGAGTTGAATAGGAAATGACAACATGCCATTAAGAGAGGAAAAGGTAAATATTAAAACAAAAAGAAAAAATATGGTGAAAGAGGGTCACCGAGATCATCTCATGCCACTGTTTAAGACCTGTGTCTAATAAACATGTCGTATTAGGATGGAAACACAACATGTACTGTGGCTCAGCACCGCCGGCATTCTGTTATTCAGGGAATTGAAACCATCTGTTTATACGAAATTATTGACCCAATACCTATCTTTAAAATAGCAATAAAAACTCCATCATATGTAAGAATCTATGTTTAAACTTAATCTTGAAATCAATAAAAATTCTTTCACCCGCTTAAATCATTGTATGTCAATTGTGAGGGGGGGGAAAAAAAAACAACAAAAGTCCCTGGCTCATTTATTTTAGAAAAATATACAATTTCTACAATGAAAGTACCTGCTGTGCAAGCTAGAGTCTGAATTTTTAACCAAACCTTTCAAAGGCTGAAACAATGTGAATTTAGATGGATCATAATTCTGTCAATACACTTTATTATTAGTGTGCTGCCCAGAAAACAAATCTGTGATTCAGCTGTAGACTCTTCCAAGTTAATTTTTAATACCATAATTTAGAAGGATCATACAGGATTCTTACTTAATTCTATTACCTAATTCCACAAACAATCTGATAATGAATAGAATTAGGTAATGTATGAACAATCTTAAAAATCGAATAAAATGTTTAATCTTAATATGAATATAACAAAAAATTAATCACTGAAAATAAACTGACATTTTGACACATTTAAAATAATGCCTAATACATTTTCAAGAATTTTATTTGGAATATAAATACTATAACAAACTGAAACAATATTTTGAACATTTAAAAATAGTATCTTTTCATAGATATTATAAATGATAGAAAATAATGATCACAGCCTATATTACGTGCTAGAAAATTCATGAATGCATGAAGAAAATGACAAAATATATTTGTATTAATCTGATCATGACCTTTCAAAAGTTGATGAAAAATAAAAAACAATTCATATGTTCTCTCTGTCTTTTATTCTTGTACTTTGGTTTCACAGATATTTCCAATTTTCCTGGCTCAATCATTTTAATTGCAAAGACAAGATTTATATATCATAAATTATTACATTAAGCAGTAGAAATCAGAAATACTGAAGTGGTAAATATGAACTATCCTTGCATAGGAACAGCTGGAATAAGTTGGTCTAAAAATGTAATAATATGAACGACAAAAACAAAACATACTGCTATGCTGATAATTCAGTTTTTTCTTAACAAATCTAATTTTTTATCTGACAAATATTTGAAAAATCTTGTTCAACTTGCCAGAAGGCAAAAATGATTTGAAGGTTTTAAAAAGTGTTCACTTCATTACTGGATTTGAGTCGGACTCAATGTATCTCTACTATTATTGTGAAAGCAGAATTATGTTTACCACAAAACTAAACAGTTTGCATGACCAATAATGATTTTTAAAAAATGTTTAGCTATAAAACCTTATGCGGTTGTCTCTTGATACCTAGAGAAAGAGAGGAGGAAATAATTACGTTCATCAATGTTGAGACCTTAGTTTCATTTTACCTAAAAAAAAAAAAATTTAAAAGAAAAACAGTTACATAGGAATTATTAAGGAGTCTGTAGAACACTCACTCTCTTTATATGCGTTGTAGTTGGGTATCACCTAAACATTATCTCAACTAAGCTGGATTTCTAATACAGTGGTCTCCTAAGTCAATCTGGAAAATGTTGGGTTTTTTTTTTGGTTGCTTTAAATGAATGAATTTCTTCTAGCAAATAGAAGCAATATGATTTTAATAAACAGTGATAAAGACTCTGGAAAACCCTTACAATGGAGGATAATAACATCTTTCTATTAAAAACAATGATGTTATAAATCTTTCAACATCCAAACGATGGGGCATTTCACGTACTCAAGCCTTTTGGTTATTTTCAAAGATGCTTCATTACATAACTCTTATCCTTGTCACAGAGTTCTTGTAGCTAAAAGGAAAAATAGACTCAGATTGAAAGATTTTTAAAAGATAACTACTTGGCAGCGATTATAGGTGTATATACCCTTGAAGATACAAGGACTCAATAATAACACCTGAAGAATATTTCCCTGCCCCCCCTCCACACACACACACACACACACACACACACACACACACAAAATACGAGGGAAGTTTGCTCCTCTTCAGATCCTCCAGCTGTGGGCTTCCTAATTAAAAAGGCTGAGCTGTTTCCTGCTCAAAACACTTCAAAAGACCTTTCTGTTGTTCTCCATTTGACATATCGTTTGCAGCACTTGCTCCTCTTACCTGTGCATTCTTATTTATAGAGAGCTTTCTTGAACCAGAAACCAAGAAGTGATGCAGAGACCATTTTATTTTATAAAATTGAAGGACAATAATATGTATGTTAAAAACAAAACAAAACATCCAAGTACCTGAATTAGCAACCCAATAATTTTGCAAGACTGGCAAAAAGGAACAATGCATGTGGCATAGTTTTTAAAACATAATTTTTTATGGCATAATTTAAAAGCAATATTTATTATTGACTGCTTTTTAAAAACACATAGGTATTTTCACTTACTATAAATGTGACATGTTAAAATGTATTTTAAAAAAAAAAATACTGAGTTTGATACGCATGTTCAAAGTTAGAGGCTGTTGTAAAAGTCTGCCTTTGAGTTTGATATCTTAGACAAGGAATATTGCTACAAATCAAACGGATGAAAGATCTAAACATAAAATAGTCAACATAATCGTCTTTTATGGATTCAAAATAGAAATGGTACAAGCAGCAAACACTGACAAATAGCCCTTTTTAAAAGCCCAATCTAAAAATCAACATCCACAAAAGCTTTATTTTCCAAGTGTTTTCCAATAAAGTTATTTCAGCACGACTCTGACAAATGCCTGTGTGTCCTGTTCCATAGGGAAAGGCATGAACGCATAACGTTTTGCTCTTTGCAAAAAACGGTCGTTAATTGTCCGGGGAGCTGCCATCGTTTAAGGATGAAGGGAGATTAAGTGATTTTTGGCCAATGCATCTGCCAATTCCCTTCAGGGTAGTCAAGAATGGGGGGCCGGCAGCCCTGCTGCAATTGGAAGGTCTATCCAAAAAAAGGCTGTTTTGGAGAAGGAGGAAGAGACTGCGAGTGGCCGACTGCACCCCCCTCCCAGCCCTCCGGCCAGGACGCCTGAGCCGCCGCTCACCTCGGTGTCATTGTTGAGGTTCCAGAGGTCCAAGCGCCCCATCCCGTCCACGCAGGCAAAGAGCGCGGGATGCACGGGGGACCACATGACATCGTACACATAGTCTGCATTGTCTTCAAAGGAGTACAGCGGCTTGTTGTGCTGTAAAGCAGAGAGACCGTGAAGACTTTGTGGCGCTGCTGCTGCCTCGGGCTGTCTAGAGAGCCTAATTAAAAACTTTGCACATTCACAAAGTGTCATAAAACTTCCCGAGATGAAAGTCCTCGAGAAGGTGAACCGGAGCTTTAATGTGACTAGAACTGTCCAGTGGCATAAATAAATACCGGGGGTAGAGGGGGGGCCTCTGAAAGGGCTGGGGGCTGGGACGGGCGGGGGGAGGCGGTTTTAGACACAGTCGTATGAGACATTCCAGACAGGTGGACGGGAGTGCCCATTAGTTCGGAATTCTCGCCGGGCAACGCTTTGCGAGATGCTCGGAGCCTAAACCCAACCGTGGTCGGCCCGGCTCAGACCGGCGGGGGATGTTCTGAAGCCCCGGCGGTCCCGACCAGCCCGAACCCCTTTCACTGAAGGCAACCCCTGCCACCTCGTGGTCCTCGTCTGTAGCTGCAACAGCTGCTGCTACCTCCAGTCCAATTCTAGGCCAAATTCCCATTTTAAGCGCTCTTTTGCAGCGGGGAATAAATATTTTAAGGAGGATTACTCTCTTCCAGGAGGTTATCATTTCGAGATCCTACGCCTTTAGTCTCTCTATATGGGGTGAGCTCACCCCAATCAGTTGAACTGGTGTGGCTCATTGAAGTGCCCCTGAACCTTTGTAGAAAATGAACGGTATTCCTAGATCACCCAGTGTTTTCAAAACCTCTAAAATTGACGTCTGGGGTGGGGGATGCGTTAACATATCCCTACTGCATACAAATGCTTCCACTCCAGAGGGATACAATAAATTAAAATGGCACTCTTGATTTCCAGTGAATATTGTCACATCAAAATAGCACAGAAGTCAGAGGCAAGTTTTGAAAGTACACCAGAAATAAAACGTAATTGGACTTCATGAATTATTCATTCCATCTGGCTTGTCTTATTCTAATTTCTGCATAATGGCTTTACTAATCCCTGATCAATTAATGTAAAATGAAATTTAAATGATAATGAAAGCCCTAGAGATAAAAGAAATTAAGTATTCTTATATCCTCTGACAGAAATCTAAACAATGGGGAGTTTTTCCCCCAATGCCTTCTTCATCCAGTCAGCTGTCTGTACTCTCTTCATGGGTTCCACTGAATGCCTGTACAGGTCAGAGTAATAAGATCAAGAAAAGATAACATACAATGTGAACAATAAAATCCTTTCTGCAAAGAATGTTTAAAGAATGTATCTGTAGGGAATCAGCTCCAAATATTAGAGCGATCTCTTCAAGTGAACTGTTAGTGAATATAAAATGCACAAAATCACATTTGCTGAAATGAAAGTGAGAAAAAGCAGTGTGAAAATAATAAAAATTCTGTAACCTAAATAATCATGGGAAAATTTAAGGAGGTAACTGTGAGTTCTCTTTCCATGAATTATATATTTTTTTGACATTTAAAAATTACTGCTTAGAAGTGAATAAACTTTTAATACATTAAAGCAACACAGAATATTTCAGCTGGGCCACTATGTGTGTACAGTGAGATGTCTTATTTTCAATTCAAAAAGCATCTAATAGAGGGTGTGATCTGAAAAGAATTGTATAACATTGAGATAACAAAATAATAAACTGGACATTAGCCTTTCGTTTTTTTAAATTTTATGATTCTATAATTCTTTTATGCCAAAATATGTATTATATACCACGTTTGCAGTGTGATTTGAAGCCAAAATTATTTGTTTATTGGCTACTTCTGTAGCATCTTTCTTTCTCTCACTGTTTGGACTAGATGATCCAATCTGCTTTCTCCAAAACCCTAACTGTCCAATGACACCTGAAAACAGCATAATTGTATCATTTTTCCTTCTTAATATTTTTTAAAGGCAATGGGGAGTGGCTACACCTTCACTGACTACTTGTAAATATTAAATTCTAACTCTCAGTAGAAGATTATTCCCACTGCAAATTCTTGATTTTATAGCTACCCAGCCCACCATTGGTTAAAGAGACATGAATAACAATTTTTCTTGAAGTCAAAGGGTGGTAAAGATTTATACATGCTTTAAAAAGTCAACTGTCAGGATCCTCATCAACTCAGCTGACAGTATATCTGAGGGTATAGAGGCCTTCATATAGATACACAAACACAGATTTATAATAAACACATAACAGAATTGAAAATTGCAAATCCTGATTTTGATCAATTAAAACAACATCCAGCTTTGAACAGTCATTTTCTAAGGAACTGATATTATTTGATACATTAGTTCTCTTAATTATCCTGTAAATCTTTTAGTGTTTTGTTTCTTTCCCCTTTTTGTTTTAGCAGTTTCTGGTCTGAGAAATATAACCAAAATTGTAGTATATTCTGGAGACTTCACATTTTAAATATCTGGAAATAACTGCTGTTGTTCATGTTACCAAAATCCAGCTTTCTTATATTTAATAGTATTGACTCAAATGTTATTGCTCTCTAGCCTTCCTCTAACTTCCTTATCACCCTTCACCCCAAGACTCAGCCTTTATCATAAAAGTCACTGTGCAAGTAATTCTAGGCTACAGTACGTGTGTGTTTGGGATAAGGGAGGAAGGCTTATATTTTCAAAGGCTCTGTTTAACATTGATAAATTCGAGGGTTGGGAAAGTCTTGATCAGGATTGACTGAACTTGTTATCAAAGTACCAAGTAGGTTGACATCTGTGAACCACTAGTTGCCAAGTAAAGCACAGGCATAAGCTATGGGGATAGGCAAATGTCATTTACAATAGTGCCCTTTGAATGTTAGTTGTATTTTTTGATAAAGGGATTTTATTAATCTATTTTATTCAGGCTCAAAGGGTAATCTAAGACCTGATAAAAACAAATCTGTCTCAAATACTTTACGTAGAAGATTTTAAGGTAAACTCACGTATATCATAAAGTATTAGAATTGGTAAGCTCATGTATATCATAAACTCATGTACATTATAAAGTATCAAAATTTTCATAAGTTAAAAGCGTCAGGTTCTAAAAAGTCTAAAGATTTTGAATTCATGAGACATAAACTTCTGGATCCACAAACACGTTATAGCTTGCTTATGTATTACCACTTATTTCAGAATACTACAAGTTTTGAAAAGGCTGGAGATGATGGGGGCAAATTTGACCAATAATTTGAGAAGGAATCTTATAATAGTAATTGTACATATGAAAGCCATAGAAGCATCATGATTTTTAACATTTACTCTGCAAAATGCTCAAGGCCATTTAGCAGATGAAATATTGTCTCCACAGCAAGTTACTGTAAAAAACATTTTTCAAAACAATCAAATTTCACTAGAGAAAAGCCCCTTCACCTGTATGTTTCCTTTTCTATGCCACATTCAGCATTAGCAAACTGTTAAAGAAAAGGGAAAAAGGAAAACTGCATTGTTCCACAGCCTACTGCACGTGTGGTACATGTCAATGAAATAAAGCTGTGACACCCTGTGTTTCCAGGGCTGTTACAATAATGGTAAAGTAACCAGGCGCAAGCCAGCTTGATTTTAATACTCTGACTCAAACAGAGCAGAGAAGCAGGCTACCGGTCACCTCCCAGGCAGACATGAAGGGCAAGGCAGGGTAAATTGTTGGGTGTTTGTTGTGTGCCTAACTCTATATGTACATTGTCTAATTTAATCCACATAAAATCTCTGCAAAGTAGACGGTATTTACAGAAAACAAAATTACAGTTCAGGGAAGTTAGTAACTTTCCCAAGGCCACAAAGGTTGTTAAGTGGTAAAGTTGGATTTGGTTCTCAGGTTTTCCTAGTTGTTAAGCATATCCTCTATTGCTGGGACCACATGGTCCTTCTACAAAACATAGCAATGACCTTTAGTCCTTATTTTAAAAACAATAGACCTGTTACCTCTATTCTTTACTCTCTCATTCAATTTAACCAATATTTACTAAGCACATACTATGTAACTTGTAGAAACAGTTTAAAAATAATGCAGTCAGATGCTTATTTCATTTCCTGAGTCTGTTATTAATGATCCTGAGAATGTTATCCATATATTTACAGGAGTCT
The DNA here is from genome assembly GCA_036589455.1 of Ateles fusciceps. Taxonomy (NCBI): domain Eukaryota; kingdom Metazoa; phylum Chordata; class Mammalia; order Primates; family Atelidae; genus Ateles; species Ateles fusciceps. The sequence continues at coordinate 2,673,720 of JAZHEH010000504.1, read as the reverse complement.
TTAGCACCTTGTGAGATGAACAGGAATCTTTCTCCTGAAAGCTAGAAATAGGATAGGAATGGTCCTTTAGACAGCAGAGATTAACAGCAGGCTATGTATCGGAGAGTGGAAAAAAATGATGTTAGAAGGCAAAGACCTGGGGTCCAGTTCACTGAAGGTCTGTATGATTCTGAGTGAGGGACTATAAATATATTATCTGAAAGATGGGGATAGCAAAGGTAGCATGGAGCAGAAAAAGTAATGGGAGAAAGTGGAAAACTACAGACCTTGGGAAATTTAACTTAACATCCTTGGATCTTACTTTTCTCATCTGTAAGATGGAAAGCTGGAGCTAGTGGCCTCAAGGGTTCCTATTAGTTTTGTGATTCTGTAACTGCATTATGTGCTTTGTTATCCTGCAGTAAGAATAGAATGGAAAAAAGTATGTAAAAGTATTTTCCAAAGGTAACTATTATCATTAAAGCCTTGAGATTTTGTGCAGTTCACATCATAGTGATTTTTTCTTACTCTGTATTTCATGAAAACATATATATAAAAATGCATCAGGGTGGCTTGTAATGAAAAAGTAAAAATTATGAAAGTAATAATAAACTTCCTATTTGATCAATTGGAGACGGAATAAAAATATTAAAGTCACATAAGAGAGGCAAGTAGTGAAATCTGTTTTAAAAATGAAACAACATTCATCAATGTTTTACAATAAGACTTGATCTCTAGAATTGAGTTTTAGTTTCATAAATATGTCTGAAAATGAATAGACCTGCAGATTTTCCCGATCAATTAAACAAAATGATTTCACAAGAAGCGAGTTTCTATTTCTGATGTCAGATATGTGCCAAAGTTAAATCTAGAGAATATAATGGTTATTTTCCTCTGTATTATTTACTTTTCTCTTTTCAGGCACCGGTAGGCATCCCAATAGGATTTAGTGTTTTGAAGGCTGGTGAATAAATAGGAAGATTTTTGTCTCCAAACACTTCCAAATATTGTGGTTCTTGAGGCCGCATTTGTCTCTAAATGACCCAAATTATGAAAATATTTTTTGGGGTGGGTAGTGTGGTGGGGGTACTATGTGGGTTGGTGGGAGAACAGGCGGAAACTAAAAGTAAAATTTCTAAGTTATAAATTCTGTAATAAAAGGAAAACTCATGGAATCTTACCTTAAAAACTACGTCCTGTTGGGGAAAATGATGACCAAAATAATAAACAATGAGTAATAAGAAAATGTCCTTCAAAAACTGTCATGTGGGTTCCTGTGAAGTAATTAAAATAAATAGCTAGCTAGTTCTTCCAGGAAACATTAAAATGTGAGACCACAATATCACTTCTAAAAAACCACTGAAGGACCCCAAAACTTCAGGCTCACACAAAAATGGATGCCTCCACCATAAAAAGAAAGTGCTTAAACAAACAAACCAAAACTTACGAACCAAACCAAACCAAAGAACCAACTCTCTTGGCCCAAGGGAGGTGTTATGAATTTGGTACTATCACTGGGAAACTTTATTTGCAACTTAATTTGAGAACTTTCTAATGCACAAAGTATCCTATGTTTATCTTAACTTCTGTGGCTAATAGTCAAACAATATATATGATCCCTAAATGGTATGTTTACCTGTTTATATCATGGTCAGAAATTCAAAACTGGACATAAACAATTTTGGTGAACTATTCTCAACAGACTCTGTATAGTGGTCTATTTGTTTTTTGTGTGCATTAACCAAAAATATGTAAGAACTTTAATCTTCATTAGTTAATATGAAACAATGTGAAAGAAGGTTATAGAAATCCAGGAATTTAGCATTTGCTTCTCTATAAATGTAGAAGTTTTGCTAAATAAGTACTGTAGCCACATGAAAGGTGTTCTTTGTTGCACTGCTTTCCTCTACTGCTTATTTGCATGGAAGAATCCTCCTAATCCAGGAGGCGCCACCAATAAAGAAGCTAATTATCCATATAAAAGAATGTATACATATTCACAGGTTTTGACTAGTATTGAGTGTTTAAAGCCATGGAAAAAAAGCTACAAGCTTTGCTTAATTCATAAAAGGAGTGTTCCCGCACTGGCATGATTTTCATGAATATCAGCTCCACCTAAAGGTTCTCATTCAAAACTGGTGTTTTAATAGCACAAATCTATATAGAGCCATTGTGAAAACAGTAAGCAAGCAGGGATGCTCTTTGGAATTACCTCTTACAGCCCTTTCAACTGCTATGGCTCTACTGGCATTCTGGCTTCTTGCTTATTTGAGTCGAGGAGGGCAGAGAAAGTCACTATGTCTCCAAAACCAGGTTCAGCCAAGCTGGCTTATTAGCAAAATTGAGGCAGCTGTTCTCTCAATTGCTATTCTTATTCTGGACTGATAGTCTGTTTCTCTGAAAGAGCATGTGGCAGTAAAGGAGGCAAGCAGGTTCAAAAGAGTCCCTCTTTGTTGCTTTGCTCCAACTCTATTTCTACCATGGCTGAGTGGCTTCATGTCCAAGATGGTATTAGACAAAGAAGGATTCTATATATCTATGATGGTTAGGTTGATTAGAGACTGCATGAGGAGGCTGGAGGGAAGAGGTGGACATTGGTATTAATGTTTAGTGGAGTGTACAGGGATGAAGATGGACTGGACCTAGAAGCAGCTACACATGTGATTGCATCAGTGCCTTGCAGCCTTGAAAAGTTAGAAGAATGAGCAAATAAAGTAGAATATGCAGGCTTGACTTATTCTGTTTATTTATTACTTACTTAATGTCAAATTGTGCAACCATGTTTTACTAGTAAGTAGCAAAGTATTTTCACTCTCGCCCTTAAACTGCCAACCTTTAACATCTGGCTAACAACTCACTTCACCTATATAAATAAATTAAATATACATATATACACACACATAATTCTTAAAGAAAGGCTTAAAAATACCAATATAACTCAGATCCATGGATTACACTTTGATTCCCTCTTCATATTTATTTCTCACGTGCTCAGGTTAACATTTTCCAGTTTCCAAAGCTAATCTGAAATTAGTGATCTCGCTACATTTAGTAAACATGACATTTAGACAATTTTTTTTTTCAAGAAATCATATACCCAAGTGCCCAGATTTATCCTATCAAATAGGTCTAATAAAATCTAATGGTAAAATTATTTAAATGTTTAATTCTACTTCTTGCATCAACAATTGACCATATATGTATAAAGGACACATTTTCAGAGTTAAAGAGAGGTTTTTTTTTATGTAGCTCTGTACTTCCACATCTCCCATTGTTAAATGTTATGTATTTCACATTGTGCCTAATATGAGTACAGGTATTACATTTATTTATTTATTTATTTTTGAGACGGAGTCTCACTCTGTCATCAGGCTGGAGTGCAGTGGTGTGATTTTGGCTCACTGCAACCTCTACCTCCCAGGTTCAAGTGATTCTCCTGCCTCAGCCTCCTGAGTAGCTAGAACTACAGGTGTGCACCACCACACCCAGCTAATTTTTGTATTTTTGGTAGAGATGGGATTTCACCACATTGGCCGGGATGGTCTCATTCTCTTGATCTCATGATCTGTCCGCCTTGGCCTCCCAAAGTGCTGGAATTACACGTGTGAGACACTGTGCCCGGCCACTTGTATTTATTTTAATGGTGGAGAGAATCAGCATGGAGAATCACAAATAGCAGAAGTTTGACATATTTGTTCAAATGTAAAATATATTTAATATGCTTCTTGCTTTGCAGCAGATTTGTTTACCTTGTTCTGTTTCACTAAAGCCAAATGGAAATCAATTTCTGTTCAAGAAGCAAATACGAGCAAAATGTGAGGTGAGGTGATTCAGGATGCTGGAAGTGGCGGTGGGAAAATAGTCTAGTATTAATTATGGGTCCTGGACAATTTGCAAGGTTGAGGTCACAGGAGGCTGGTCAAGATGGACCCACATTGGTTTGGTACAAAAATAGTTACTTTGGGAATAAAGATGAGTTTTAATTTATCTTCCAACATTAGACTAAAATATAGGTTAGAGCAGAAAGGTGGAGTGGGGATATTTTTGATCTCATAATTATTAGATAGCTGTATTTGTTATTCTCATTCTCTCTCTTTCTTTCTCTCTCTCTCTCTCTCTGTGCATGCACTCTCTCTGCAACATTATTACTTAGAAGGAAGAGGTTGGGGAAGGCAACTCACTTAGTATATTATTAAAGAAAAGGCAAACCTTTCCACTCTGGTTAAAGGAGCAAAAGAAAGGATTCACCAAGTCCTAACTTTTTGGACAATGGTAAAGCCCAGTCAGATGAATAAATTTCAAGTCTCAAAAGTGTATGTACTTTTATGAATTATTCACAAGTCTGCATAAATATTTAACAGTCATAGGTATGTGTTGGTGGATGAATGTATGAGTGTTTGGGGGTGGGTGGGGTAGAGGTGGAGGTAAAAGGACAGGAAGTATGAACACAGGCCAAGTCTGGAGGTGACTTTATGATTGCATTCTTGTGGTTTCTTTCAAAGTCAAAGTATTCTCCCTGGGTGAGCTTTAAAAAGAAACCAGGAAAAAAAAAAAGGAAAGAAAGAAAAGAATTTGATGACTGGCACAGGTAGTTTTATTGAAAGCCAATTTTAATGTTTGCTATCTTATGTTAGGAAGGGGGAGTGAAAATGGGGATAAGGGAAGAAAAAAATAAGTCAGACATCACCTGAACATTGTGTTTATTAGAAAGGCAGCCAGCAGGGCTTTGGGGTTGCGGGGGAAAATGCACCCTGTTATCTGGTAAGTGTTACTGGCAGTAAACTATTGATTTTGTTAATCCTCTTGCCTGTTTTAAGTCTTATGTCTAGATGCCAGTGATAGCTAAAACTTTAACTTTTAATTTTTATGATGTTTTTCTTCAGATAAATGTTTTGTTTCTGCTAAGGGAAGAAATAACAAAGAAACACTAAGGTCCCTTTGTTAGAATGATGTCATTTTAGGAGATGTTTCTGTCTCAATTTAAAATAATCCAACTTACTTTAACAAAGCACATATTTCAGCAATTATTTATTAAGGACCTAACATATGCTTTCTACTTTGGGTAATCAAAAGAAATACAAGATCTGATTTTGTTCTCAAGAACTAACAATCCAGGTAGGAGAATGAAAATTATGATATAATAAGAGAAAAATATTGCTTATTTGAGGATCTATTTTCTTACTTTGTTCTAAAAGGATTTATTGAGTATTACAAGTTAAATATACTGTAAAATTAAGAACAAACACACAACAGAGTTCTAAAGAAGGCACGTAGAATACATAGCTATTACCAGGATCCTGAGATAAGCTGATTATTACAATCTGGTTCTGAAACAGCTCTAAATTTCCTGATAACTAAGACAAAAGGGAAAACACATTGTATCACAAGGAGGTACACAGATTTTACCATCTGACAAAAGGAAGAATATAAATTACCCTCAAAGACACAATTCTGGGAAAAACTCTGGGAGGAATTTACCATGTCTGCGAATCACTGGAAAACAGACTGGCTCTCTGCCTTGTTTATACCAAAGAAAGAGGACAAATACGTAGCCAGGTGCTAAATTCTGTGGTACAGATGTTAGGTGCCAGAGGAATTTGAAGATTGGGGGTGGTAGTGGTGTGTTGGTGTTACCAGGGTCTGATGTGGTAAAGGAAGGTATTATCTAGGACAGGTGAGGGGACCTGCCTTGAAAGATATGTAGACTTTGACAGATGGTAAGGAAAACAATCAAGAAGAGGAAAGCAAAACATGCAAAAACCTGGCTAAGTCAGTGTGGTATTCCCAGACAGATGTAAAGGTGAGAGGTGGGACACCCTGAGTGAACTCTGAGGATCTGTCCTAAGAAATAACGAAAACAAAATAATTTTGGTTTGGGTAGGGGAGGAGTGGGATGTGTTATGAAAAGTCTTGGGTAGGTAGTTAAGACTTTTTGCTACAGTTAGCTATTAATGTATCAAATGTGCATTCATAAATGTGCTATGTGCTAAACAGATTCAGAGATGGTTAACATTCATGAGAGTGTTTTCAGCTTTCCTAGTACGGACGACCGAATGATGAATACCATTAAATGAGTAGAAAATAGAAAAAATAGAAAAAGAGAGGAAGATCTGATCTGTATTTTAAACATGGTGCATTTGAATCTCTGGAAGAGACACTCAGGTTAAGCTGACAGTGAAAATGCAGGTCGGAAGTTGAAAGAGAAGGTGGGCTTGAAGTCCACACTAAAGAATCAGTCACAGGAGGTACTGTGGGAGAGTAGAGTGGAGATGCCCAGTGCGGTGGCTAACACCTGTAATCCCGGGAGTACTGCTTGAGCCGAGGAGTTTGAGACCAGCCTGGGCAACATGGCGAAACCCTGTCTGTACAAAATAAACAAACGAACGAACAAACAAAAAGTTTAGCCAGGTGTGGTGATGCATGCCTGTAGTCCCACCTATTTGGAAGGCCGAGGTGGGAGGATCAATTGAACCCTGGAGATAGAGGCTGCAGTGAGCCATGAGTATGCCACTGAACTCCAGCCTGGGCCACAGAGAGAGGCCTTGTCTCAAAAAAAAGAAAAAAGAAAAGAGTGGGGAGGATGGAGAAGAAGGAGGACTGTGGAGGAAATTTTTGAACAATTAGGCTGAGAGAGTAAAGGAGAGAATCAGTGGAGAGAACGATGACTCTTTAAGTGGTTTGCAAGCTAACTCAAATTTTAGGACATGTTTGTGATATTTTAATCTAACCTGCCTAATCATCAACCACTAATATCTAAGCAGATCGTAAGACTACTACATGAGTGTGTGTCTAGGGCTGCCTTTTTTTTTTTTTTTTTTAAATTTTTGCCTTAAGACTACCCACTGTCCATTTAGATATACCATCCTTGATTTTTTGGACCATTTTTTACTTAGCTTTGTGTCTCAATCACTTGGCATAGAGTCTGGCAAATGGAAGTCAGATAAGATGTACTGCAATTAGGTGATGAAGGCAGCCTTGAGTTCAGTCCTATTTCTGCCTGACACCTGTGAACAGAGCCTTCAGCCCTCCTCTGATGCTCTGGATTTGGGCTTCCCTAGACTCCCCAGGACCGAACCTCTACTTTGTCAAATGAATTTTTGATTTGGTATCCTTCTTGGGTTAACTATTGTCCTTCTAGCATGCTACTTTGGTTCAGAAATTTCCCCTCACTTTGATACCTTGAGATCTAATCTCTGATGAAGGTCACAGTTGCTGCCCAGTCATGGCAAAGATTTCAGTGTGTTTATACACTATGAGAAAAGATCTGGGAACTGCTCCTGAGCAGGAAAGCTATATGAAAAATAGTAATGAAAAGTTGGCCACTAGTAAGTTGGGATAGGAGGAAATCTAGCCAGAAATTTCCTGTGGGTCACAGGGAGAAGGCAATGGAAATTAAATGTCTGATTAATTTTATCTCACTAAAAACAAATAAAACATATCCTTTGACTTAAAGCATCTGTATGTACCTGAAACACACAAATTTCAATTAGAGAGAGAGAGAGAGAATCTTTCTATGAAATATTCTGATATGTTTTGTCTGGACGAACAATCATGCTTGAAAACAAGCACTGATTCTAAAGAAGCCTGAATTCAAACCAGCACCATGGGGCAACTAGATACCCTGCACCAGTCAGTAAATGTATTCTGAAGATGGCAATCATGATGAAACGGTCTCTGTATTCAGCATCAGCGAAGCCACCTCTTATGCTAACCACATAGCATCAACTGTTCCTGCTACTTTCCCTCAACATCCATGAGTCCTTCAAGGTTCTGCTGCCTCTGGGATTCAGCCGTGGAGAGACTGGAGCCGGTCGGTACTAGGATTAGGAGGTGGTGGTAGTGAAAATGCCTTAAGGGAAGTTCATTGTTGTTAAACTATTTTTTTGTTCATAATCAAGGTTCAATTGTGATAATGACATATCTTTAGCTCTTATGGGCGGGAGTCACCGCCCTCTCCCTCCATCACCAAATTCATATGCTGATGTCTGAATGGCAGTACCATGGAATATGAGACTGTTTGTGGAGGTAAGGCCTTTAAAGAAGTAATTAAGATTAAATGAGGTTATATGGGTGCGCTGTAATCCAGTATGACTGCTGTCCTATAAAAAGAGGAGATTAGGACACAAATGTGTACAGAGGGAAGCCCATGTAAAGACAGGAGGAGGCAGCCATCTGTAAGCTAAAGTGAGAGGCCTCAGAGGCAACCAACCCTGATGACACCATGATCTTGGACTTCAAGTCTCCTGAAATGTGAGAGGATGCATTTCTGTTGTTTAAACCACCCAAGTTATGGTAGTTTGTTATGGCAGCCCGAACAAACTAACTCAACTCTCAAAGGAGAAGAGAAGGCAGACGAGAGAGACAGAAGGCCATTTCTGAGCAGCTACTTCTTCCTAAATACATCCCTTTGCAATCAATGACTGTGGCTCAACCATCAGCTATACTGCATCTCCATTGAAAGAGACAGGCTTCCTGTAATGAAATATATATATATATATTCTCCTTTCTGGAGACAGCAGAGGCTCTTTTAAACTTAAAGTCATACCCATAGTTCTGTGATGTTCTTGATACCATGGGACAAATATGGATGGAGAGTGGAAAGTTATATGGAAGTAAATGCTATCTCAATACAAACAGGTCATACCCAGGGACACAACTCAGCTTGAACCAGAAATTATAATTCAGTTTAATCCAGTCAGTCACTTTTGCCTTGAAGGCAGAACTCCTTTTCCCTGAGACAAAAGTCTTCTGCACTGGAGTTTAAAGTTTCACTTGGTTTAATTTTCTTAACCTCTGCAGACTTCTCTTTATTTTAGAAAAGGTGGCTCTAGTTGGGAGAGATGGCATGAAAAAACAAGGCAAGCAAGCAGGCTAGGGTAGGCAGAACTCGATCTGAGTCCTAAAGCTGAAACCCTCTCACACAGCTTGGCGTTAACCTTTAAAGTCAAGAGCAGTCCCCTACTGAGCAGTCCTTAATCAGCTGCCTTCAAGGCTAATTACTGTTGAATAGGTTCCTGAGGTTGGAAAAATTTTGAAGAATTTTTGAATACGTTTCTGCAGTTCTCTTCTCTTAACAATAGGATCTATCAAAGAGTAAGGCGAAGGCTCTGTTTAAAAGCACAGACAGAAGATCAGAAGAATATGTCTGATTGCCAAAGTGACTAACTTATTTTTACACAGTATTAATGATGCTACAATAACTAATATCTATAGCCTGGTTTTGACAGTTTACTGCAAGGGTTCCCATTGTTTAGAAAAAGAAAAAAAGAAAAGAAAGAAAGAATTTTATTTTGCTAAATTTCCATTTGTTAACAAAACTCTCCATAAGCAAAACCAGAGGTCATTAGCAAACAACCAAAACATGCCTGTCTCCTGAAGAATACAGGAATACGGCTCCCTTCATCATTTAAAATACAGCTCTGCTGAAAACCCAAATCATGACAAATCCTTAACATGAAAAATTAGTGCAGACTTAAAACCACCTGACTTTACTTTAGGTTTGTGCTCCTTAAAATTACCTAGAAAATACCATCATCTTCCCTTCGTGCTGCTGGACGTGGGCCAGGGCCCTGGCTCCAGAGGCGAAGGGCAAACTAAAAATCATGTCTCAACAGACAGCTCCACCCTCTCTCCCAAGTCCACTTGGCCTTGTGACAAAAAGTGAGGTCTAAAGCACATTCATCCAAGGCCTGGGTTTTTGGCTAAACTCAAGACTCTTATAGGACAAACAAAAATGAAATCCAAAGTGTTATCACCCCACCTTACAAAGTCAAATGGGTTTAAATGGGTGAACTGCACATGCCAAATAGTCCACATTTGCAATTTAATAGGGGACCCATGGAACTCTATGAAAATCTGACTTTTTTATTCTGAGAAAGGTCATTAGCTGAGATTTTAAATTCCAAACTGATTTTTGATAAATTGGAGTGTGCGTGTGTGGGGGGTGGGGGGGAGAGAGAGAGAAGAGAGGGAGAGAGACTCTTTTTCCATACCAAATCAAGCACTCTGGGAGTGAAGGGCTCACTATTGGGAGGTGGGAGGGTTCAGAAACTCCACTGTGGGGGCCTGCTTGCCTGGCATGACTGCCACCCAACCGTAGGTAAGCCTCCTAATGCCCTTTATTCTCCTTCGCTGAAAGCTCCAGTTCCTAAGAACTCACTTTCCCCAATGCCCACACACTCTGACGCTCCGCACTCTCTCTCACACTTTGGATGGGTGAGAGCCCACAGAAAGTGTCAAGTAATTTCTACCTCTTGCCGAGCTAGTGACAGGCTCAGTACAAATAGCTACATTGAGAAAGTACCTCCATGCCACAGATCCCACAGCCAGCACTGCAACAAGACAGTCCAGGGCTATGAATACCACCATCTGATCCCCAGTGGGCAGATTCGTGCTGAAATGGCAGGACCAGCCGTTCCAAGTGTGTTTTCCCTTTCGCTCCTTAATTAAAACCCTCTGCTCCAGCCAGTCGGCTGCATTCACCATCTCCTCTACATACTGGATCCGTTCTGGTCTCCAAGACTTTGTTCAGGCTGCTTTCTGCCCTTACAGAATGTACTATTCTCTCTCTGCGAAAAGGGTCTGATCTTGCCATCCAGATAAAGTCCTCCCTCACCCCACAATTCCCTCTCAAACACTGACACGTGGGGGATGTCTCCTTCTCTCCAGGCCTCAGCCACTGTTTTTTGACTTCTTTTTCAGTGTTCCACTTTGGGGCTGCTTTGGTGTCTGTCTTATGCTGTTATAGTATTTAAATATACACTTCCTTCATTACTGAAGTGTCATTTGGCTTTGCATGTGGAACAAGGGGTTTTTTTTAGACTTTTTTTTTTTTTAGAGCAGTTTTAGGTTCATAGCAAAATTAAATAGCAAGTATACAGAGATTTCCCATATATTCCTTTCCCACACACATGCACAGCCTCCCCCATTATAAATGTGCCCCACCAGAGTGGTACATTTGTTACAACTGATGGATTCGCACTGACACATCATTATCATCCAGACTCCATAGTTCACATCAGGGTTCACACTTGGTATGGTACATTCTATGGGTTTGGACATATTTATCATGACATGTATCCACCATTATAGCATCATACAGAATATTTTCATTGCCCTAATAATCCTCTGTGAGAGCAAGGTTTTCAAAAAATCTTGCAGGGCTGTGGGTTTCTTTCTTGAGGGATTGTGGGGTATCTATGAGTTCTATAATGGAAACATTTATTATATGTTTTCCTTTAGGTGAAAGTCAAAAAAACATGCTAGGGATCACCTGATTGCTGCTGCCTTATAACCATGTATGTCAGACTCCAGGCCTGCTGGAGTGTCTTTGCTACAGTAGAGACAAACTGGGGGGGGAGAGACCACACCCAGAAACCATGAATATGTAATGATGGATTTGTACCACAGGAGGGTGGTTCTCAGAGCCATCATCCACACAGGGTCATGAAGGCAGCTGACCTAGGCAGAGCCTATACCAGGGAAGTCAGCCCGATAGTCACATTGTGAAGAGAACTTTAGTTTCAGTGAAGCATCACTTGTCACATTAAGTTAATGTGATTCATTTAAATGATACAGTTTGGGGGTAAATTTGATTTGTAAACTTTGGGGGAGGGTTGTAAAATTATATAATAAGCTATAGCTCAAATATATTTAAAAAGCCTCAGTGGCTTCTTATTACCCTTTAAAACAGAGTCTAAGTCACTTAGTAGGCCAAAAAGACCACACATTTTCTGACCCCCTGATTAGCTTTTCAAGCTCATCTCTGTCGGTTCGGTTTTTTTTTCGTTATTGTTGCAAACAAGACCTCTGTCCTGTTCCTCACACAAGCCAAGTCAAGCTTTCTCCTGCTTCACAGACTAACACTTGCTTCCTCGCCCTCCATCTTCACAGGGTAACTACTTCTCAAGATTCATATCTATTCAAGTATCCCCCTCTTAAGGGAAGACTGTCCTAGTCACTCACCCAAATAGTTCTCCCAAACCCCCATCATTCTCCAGATGTTTCCTTTTTTTTGGCAACATTCATCACTATCTGATATTTATTATAACAATCGGCCCTCTTTTTCATGGATTCCATGGTTGCAAATTCTCATACTTTCTGAAATTTATTTGTAACCCCAAAATAAAGATTTCTAGATCATTCATGAATAAGTGCAGAGTGGCAAAAATTTGAGTTCCCTGACGTTCCCGTTCCCAGCTGAGACAGAATAAGACTATACTCCTTTCTTGTTTCAGCTCTCATATTGTAAACACATACCTTTTTTTGTAGTCTATTTGGTACCATGTTTTTTGCATTTTTTTTTTTGATCTTGCTGTTTAGAATGGCCTCAAGCATAGTGCTAAAGTGCTGTCTAGTGTTCCTAAGTGCCAGAGGCTGTGATGTGCCCCACTAGAAAAATATATGTGTTAAGTAAACTCCCTTCAGGCATGAGCTATTAGCTAAGGATCCAATATCAATGAACCAACAACATATATTAAATCAAATGTCTTTAAACAGAAACACACATACAACAAGATCATGTACTCATAGATGGATGGAAATGTTGTAACCAGAAGTTTGTAGGAACCAAATCCAGTATCTCCTTCAGAAGCAACGGTTTATTCAGTATTTGTCAATTTAGTGTTTGTGGCAACTTTATAAGAATACAACTGTTGTGCATACCAAGAATTAACTGGCCGGGCATGGTGGCTCATGACTATAATCCTAGTACTTTGAGGGGCCAAGGCAGGTGGATCACCTGAGGTCAGGGATTCCAGACCAGCCTGACCAACATGGTGAAACTCTGTCTCTGTCAAAAATACAAAAAAAAAATATTAGCTGGGAGTGGTGGTGCATGCCTGTAATCCCAGCTACGCAGGAGGCTGAGGCAGGAGAATCACTTGAACCCAGGAGGCGGTGGAGGTTGCAGTGAGCCGAGATGGTCCCACTGCACTCCAGCCTGGGTGACAGTGGAACATGATCTCAAAAAAAAAAAAAAAAAAAAAAAATTAACTGTATTTGTTTCTTTGGTTTCCACACTATTTCTTCCCCACCAGAAGAAACAGTTTGTGAAGTCAGGGGTTTTGTCTGCCCTTGTTGCTGTGATACTCCCAGTACCTGAAATATAGTAAGCTCTCAATAAATGGTTATGTACTGAATGAATAAGTATAAGGAATATGTAACTTGTTCTTTGCCTAGATGTATTTAAGTTACATTATAATGAACGAACTTCAGGAAATACTAAAGGTGGACAAAAACATTTCTTTTTAAAGAAGTTCTATTGATTACACAAGTTTGAGTAGTAAGATGTAGGCTTGAACCTGTTGGCACCAGAGATTGTATCATGTTTCTATCCTCAGCAAAGTTAAAAACACAAAGTATGAATTTAAAAACACATTAAGTTCTCCATGAATGCTGGTTTAATGAATAAATACTTGATAAAATCTAGCAAATCTAGTATTCTTTTGACTAGAAGGATAGAGAAGGTAATATTTGCCCTTACTTCATGGCAGAACGTCCATTACATTTGCACTGTTTTTCCTGCATGTTTTGCAAGGATAACATATTGTTCAGTATGTAAACATTGTATATTTGATCGGACAGAAGAGGAAAGATCAATGGAGTAGAAAAAAGGTGATACATGGAGAATGGAGTAGTGAGAGATATCAATAAGGAATGTACCGAGGTGTCTTTGTAGGTCCGTGGAGGTGAGTCGTGTTTCAGTCACTAGGGTGTCCAAATGAGGATGGAAATAAATTCACAATAAATACAAAACCTCAGAGATTACCCTCTCCTATAATTGTTTCCAGAAATATGACTGCTAGGAGCTTAACTTAATTGATATGTAATTGGTCAATAAGACAATCAATCTATATGACACATTAATCATTTACTACCCTGACTGAAAGCTATGGAGAGTACAGAATAGATGTAAAGTATGATCACTGACCTCTAGAAGCTATAGCTCAGTGGAAAAGAGGGAAGCAATTAACACATAAATACAATAAAACATTTACATTATATTCAGGTATTGAATTTTCTGATGTTGATTAAAATTACTATGATAATCATTTTCTGACTATAGGAGTGCTGCATTATTTAGCCAGAAAAAATCTGGTAGGTTATTTAAGCATCTGAATCCACTACTAAATGGCATCTAAGAATAGGTGGACAGTTAAAAACATTAAACCATTTTATTTAACAGACCAATTGCTAACTGACCCAATTACAATTAACATGAGATGGGAAAAATATGGGACTACAAGGATCTCTAAATCACTCCTTTCTAGATATTCTTTTTCTTTAACTTCTACTGTGAAAACTGGAATCTTCATTAGGACTCAGAAAAGGCCCTGTTTCAAGGATTCTGACTTGCACAGACTGAGTACGCCCATTTCCAGAAGTTAAAATACTTTCCTCATTCTCCTCAACCTCTCATCTCTCAGGTTCTAGTCAAAACCCAGAAACTTCAAGGGGTTCAAGTTAAGGCCACCTTGTTTAACAAGTTCTTTAATTCTCCCTGGAGTTCCTACATTCAGGAGCATCACATGCTTCTCCAGCAACTTTACCTGCCCCTGGATTTTTATGTGTCTAGTTAGACACCTGTCTAAAAGTGTGAAGAACCATGAAATGCAGGTGGAGGTGTTTGAAATGATTAAGAAAGCAAGTAGTACAATGATCAGTTAGTTTCCAGAGCTATGTTTTCAAGAATACTATTCTGTCAGTATGCTTGGGTAAAAACCAATCCCATATTTATGTCACTCTGAGAATCTTCACATGCCATATACGCAGCTCACTTGAGAAGAATAAATTTAAAAAGACCTTGCTAAAGATGCTTTCTTTAACTTTCTGCATATATATATATATATATATATATACACACACACACACACACAATATAGGAAATATACTATATGCATATTCTATATGCATATACTATATAGGTATAGTAAATCATGGAACTCTTGTCTTTGAGAAATGCTTGTTAGAGTTCCACAGAATACAAACACTACTGTACATTACAGTATAAGAAAATGCCATAATGAAAGGTATATTTTAGGTAGATTATCTAAGAGGATTATGTAGGAAGAATGAGCATGGGGGAGAGACCTACCTCAGAGAAATTGGTAATAGTTTTGTCACAGACTTTATAAACAAGATATAGTCTTTCTCTGCTGTTAAGGAACTATTTTCCTAATAAATAGACTTTGTGAGTTGGAGCTGGAGGAGGTCATCCTTAGAGAAAAGCATGACCACTTTAATTTATTATGGATCGAGACAAACATAAAATACTGTAAAGAGAAGAAATAATATCACACACAGGCACACTCTCATAGACAAACACACTTCATTGTGATGGTCCATGGATTGCTACATTAAAAAAATGATCCTCATAGCAGAAGAAAGTGAAACTCAGCTCATTGACTGACCTTTGTTAAAGGAGGGTGATTGAAGAAAAGAAAATCAAACCAAACAAGGATAAATTAAATTCCACAGGTGGGTGGAAGCCGAGTATCTCATGCATAACCCTCCTGGACTGGTGACCCATCAAATCCCTTAATGTAGCTGGGTCTGGCAGAGAGGTAAAGGGGAACTCTGGTTTAAAAGTTGAGTTTTTAATCCTTAAGGAAGGTCCTAAGTGTGAAGGAAGCTGACAGATTATAAGAGACCTCCTCTTACTTTTGTCTTGGGCTTAGTTCAAGTCAATGAACCAAGGGACAGGAGAGAAAGCTATTTCACTCTATCGCCAATTCCACAACATTCCTTTCCAGAAACTTCCACAGAGCTGGTGCATTTTCAGTGATAAATACTGAGGCCTGGTTCCCTAGAATTTATGGGAAGGCAAGTTACTTCACTGGGGAAAGAAAGAGTTTTTTTCTTAGTAATTTCAATATTTCTTTGACGATATCTATGTATGTTTTTAACTTGTTTCACAATTTAGTGCATACTTATACTCTTTTTTTAGAATATAGAATATTGCTTTATCTTTATCCTGTGTCTAATATGTGTTAGTTTGCTAGTAACAATATGGATTGAATAGAATTTGCCCATTAGAAGTTATTACTACTTTATCAACATGGGACAAAAACTATTGGAAGATTATTCTCATTCTTCTGGTAATTTGTAAAGAATAAATATAATAAGAATTTTGTAGTGGAAAAATAAATACAATTAATTTTTGAAAAATATTTTTTATTATACTTTAAGTTCTAGGATACATGTGCAGAACATGCAGGTTTGTTACATAGGTATACATGTGCCATAGTGGTTTGCTGCACCCATCAACCCATCATCTACATTAGGCATTTCTCCTAATGCTATCCCTCCCCTAGTCCCCCACCCCCCGACAGGCCCTGGTGTGTGATGCTCCCCCTCCATGTGCCCATATTTAATAAATGGTGTTGGGAAAACTGGCTAGCTATATGCAGAAAACTGAAACTGGACCCCTTCCTTACACCTTACGCAAAAATCAACTCAAGATGGATTAAAGATTTAAATGTAAGACCTAAAACTATAAAAACCCTAGAAGAAAATTTAGGCAATACCATTCAGGACACAGGCATGGGCAAAGACTTCATGACTAAAAAACCAAAAACAATTACAACAAAAGCCAAAATTGACAAACAGCATCTAATTAAACTAAAGAGCTTCTGCACAACAAAATAAACTATCATCAGAGTGAACAGGCAACCTACAGAATGGGAGAAAATTTTTGCAATCTATCCACCTGACAAAGGGCTAATATCCAGAATCTTAAAGGAACTCAAACAAATTTACAAGAAAAAAACAACCCCATCAAAAAGTGGGAAAAGGATATGAACAGACACTTCTGAAAAGAAGATATTTATGTGGCCAACAAACATATGAAAAAGAGCTCATCATCACCAGTCATTAAAGAAATGCAAATCAAAACCACAGTGACATACCATCTCACGCCAGTTAGAATGATGACCATAAAAAAGTCAGGAAACAGATGCTGAAGAGGATGTGGAGAAATAGGAATGCTTTTACACTGTTGGTGGGAGTGTAAATTAGTTCAACCATTGTGGAAGACAGTGTGGCGATTCCTGAAGGATCTAGAACCAGAAATACCATTTGACCCAGCAATCCCATTACTGGGTATATACCCAAAGGATTATAAATCACTCTGCTATAAGAGACGTGTACACGTATGTTTGTTGCAGCACTCTTCACGATAGCAAAGACTTGGAGCCAATCCAAATGCCCATCAATGATAGACTGGAGAAAGAAAATGTGGCACATATACACCGTGGAATACTATGCATCCATAAAAAAGGATGAGTTCATGTTCTTTGCAGGGACATGGATGAAGCTGGAAACCATCATTCTCAGCAAACTAACACAGGAACAGCAAAGCGAACACTGCATGTCCTCACTCATAAGTGGGAGTTGAACAATGAGAACATATGGTCACAGGATGGGAAACATCACACACCAGGGCCTGTTGGAGGGTGGGGGGCTAGGGGAGGGACAGCATTAGGAGAAATGCCTCATGTAGATGATGGGTTGATGGGTGCAGCAAACCACCATGGCACATGTACACTTAAGTAACAAACATGCACACTCTGCATATGTATCCCAGAACTTAAAGTATAATAATAAAAAAGAAGACTTTTCAAAAATTAATTGTATTTGTTTTTCTACTACAAAATTCTTTTTATATTCATTCTTTACAAATTACCAGAAGAATGAGAATAATCTTCCAACAGTTTTTGTCCCATGTTGATAAAGTAGTAATTACTTCTAATGGGCAAACTCTACTCATTCCTTATTGTGTGTAATACTAGCAAACTAACATATATTAGACACAGGATAAAGATGAACAAAGCAATATCCTATTCTAAAAAAAAGGGTAAGTATGCACTAAATTGCAAAGCAAGTTAAAGAAATGCATAGATATCCTAAAGGAAAAATTGAAATATACTAAGGAAAAATACTTACACATACTTTCCTTAGATCTAAGACAAATGAAAGTATCTCTGTCTTTTTGTCTTGCCGCACTTAAATCCCTTTTGAGGAGTCAGGACGGTGGGAGAGTAGGTGTGAAAAGATTAACGGGTCTTTGAGTGAGGATTAGAAGTACTAGTAACAGGAGTTTGTTGGAACCAAGAAGGACGAGGAAGGGAATATATATTTGGCCCCCAAATTTAAAAACAACTATAAGTTGATAAAAAGAAAAGCCAAATTGAAGATATAATAAAGAAGCCAGTAAACATAAAACTAGCAGAAAGGCCAGATGAGATGATCCTGCAGTGATCCATTCCAGATGAGGTCATGTGGCAGTGTATTTATAGAAATGCACTGAAAATTATGTGACATCAGTGGCATAATGCCAGTCACAGGTGATTATTCAGTTAAATGCAGCTACAATTATTATTATGACTATTGTAATCATAATTGGGCTTCATCTGAAAACTTAGATGTAGTGAATTTGGAGAGGCAGTCTCATAAAGGATTGCAGAAGTAAATACTCTGGTCAATCAAGTTGCTATCATTTTATGAGGTGGAATTGTAGGAGTGTGCATTCATAATCCAATCAACTAATGTGGAGATAGGAGGGATGCATAAGATGTATCCAGGGGTTACTCTGAAACACAAATACTGCTGGTAATTTGACAGAGCAGTCATCAGAGGTAGAGCATTACGCTATCACTGTCGTTCGCAATACTGAGGGGAAGGTGAGATGTCCTTACTGCCAAGCCTCACTCTACATGACATCAGGCAAGAGGTGATGTGGCCCCACTTGAACATAAGCTGTCACCTTTGTCATCTTCAGAAGAAAGTCTACACTCCATCACATAGCATCACAAGGCTGCCTTTTTGCCTTTTGTCATTTGATCCCATTTTGTCCCCAGAGCTGTCCTTTCATTATTCTCTTCCAGTCACCTTGTGCCCACTGCTCCAGCCTCACTAAAGCACTTTAGCATCCAAATAACAACAGCAACAATTACCATAATATTTAACAGTAATGTTAGTAATTATTATTATTGCTACTTCTTTAATATTCTTACTCTATGCTTAGCATGGTTTTAACATCTTTACAACTACTCACTCATTTAGTCTTCACAAGAAATATATGAAATAGGAAGTATTCTAATTCCCATTTTAGAGATGACT
Organism: Ateles fusciceps; assembly: GCA_036589455.1. Lineage (NCBI taxonomy): Eukaryota > Metazoa > Chordata > Mammalia > Primates > Atelidae > Ateles > Ateles fusciceps. The sequence goes on along the minus strand of JAZHEH010000504.1, from coordinate 2,654,622 downwards.
AAACAGCACAAAGAGGTTAAATAACTTTTCTAAATTCTCACAGCTAGAGTACCAACTACCTCACGTGTCTACTGTGTTCATTCTGCTTGAATGCCCTTTCCTTTCTCCCTTTATCTAACTAAACCTCCTTCTAACTTCTACTTTTTTCAATATTACAGTTTCTTAAATATTTCCTAGTAGGACTTTTAAAGCTTAACCTCAGTTTTCTAATTATTATATTTTTAAATTATGGCTATGAATTTTACTGCTCAAAATCACTGCTAACTAAATATTTGCTATAGTATGCCTTCAATGTATATCTTTTTAAAAACCAGCATTTATTTTTTCATGTTATTAGCTCAGTGATTTACTCAGTGCCTACCAGGTCCCAAGCTCTATGCCAGGTAATGAGATACAGACAAAAAACACAGAGACCTACTCTCAAAGAGCTCACAGTCTTACAGGGAAGGGATGGCAATTCTATCCCAGTTGCATACTCACTGTGATTCAAGAGATAAAAGGTTTTTTTTAAATCATTGTATTATTTATAATATAGTGATACATAACATTTATTGTAATAAATAATCATTTTAATGAAGATATTTGAAAAGTAACAACTAATGTTCTTCCTTAGGAAAAATTGTTTCTTGTCTCTTTTATTCATAACAAATTCAAATTATCATTCTTTTCTAGTAGCTAACAGGGGAAAAAAAATCAGCTAAGACAGCCATCTTATATTCTAACCCTGGCAGAGGATGTAAAAGTGAAATAGGTAATACTTATTTATTGATTTCACAGTAGTTGCTTGAAAATGGAAGATTATCTTTCTAATTTGTCCAAAGTCATAAATCTCTAGTCACTTAGAAAGTTCCATTCTCAGAGTCACTGTTAAAAGATTAGAGGACCGAGATGCACGTTAACAGCTAGGAAAGATTATACAATGTCAAGATGTATTCGGGGCAAGTCAGTGATTTCCATCAATCAAATGTGTATCATGAAAGGTTCTTGGATGATAGCACCCAGGGTGGTGTCCAAGATCCACACCAAATTCAAACACACAGGTTAAGTTAGGCCATATACCTGATCAGTTGACATAATGGAATTGAATTTTGGGACCCAAAAGTCGAGTGCAAAAAGAATTTAAAGATAGATTCAATACAAGTAGAAGAAACATATGCCTTTTGAAGTCTAAAGAAAGGGACTGACCTGGCAAATACATGAACAGTATCAGGAACCTAAATCCTTCTGAAGCTGTACCAGGACCAAAATAAATATTAACCCAACATTTAATTGGAATCCACTGAAACTTTCCAAACTGGATGCATTGATAAAAAATCCAAAGACTCAGAATTTGTCTAGCCACTAAGCTAAACTGCAGCACAGGAAAAAAATTATCCCAAACCTCAGCAAACAGACAAGCTGAGTGGAATAATGAATGTCTTAATCCAGCCAAGAGTACATACTTCATTTCTGAGCATCAACTCCAGCATGTTTTGATGGATGGGAAATTTAATGTGCTAAGATACAGTAAAAGGTAAGAGTTGGTACTCAACAGAATTTATTCAGGCAATGCATTTTTAATATTTTTTAAAGGATCATAAAGGAGAGACTAAAATATGTAGTTTTTTTTTTTTTTAACTATACTCTAAAAGCAGCCTCACTGAATGGATGTTCCAAGGGACTAATCAACATTATCAAAGCAGCAAAGTTATCAAAGAAAATGAAAATGGCAAAATGACCCCTGGAAAAACGCAAGAAAGCAGGTCAGGGCAACTTTTGAAGGAGCAGGTCTAGTGGCAATCATGGGGATAAATACGGACTGTAGAGGGAGAAACTGCAGTTTGGTAGAAAAAGTCACAAGATAAACAGAATGGGAAAGGGTATTGTTTGGGACCTTAACACCCCCAAAATATGCACTATCAAGATTGTCCTTTAGCTGGTCCCACTTCAAAAACTCAACCTGTTCAATCTTCAAGCAAAGTTTAAATAAAACCACGTAACATTCATAGAAATATTAATTATTTAAATCACAAAGATAGCTGACAATTATTCCATTTTCTCTAAATATGCTTTTTCATTTAACTTTAATATTTCTAAGATCCTATGTCGAAAAGTTTCATTTTAAATTTGGATCTTTAAAATCATCACTTCTCTCTTTCAGTATGTTAAGTGCTATTGTCTCTCTGGCAATCATTTGGCTATGCAAAGTGAATTCATAGGGACTTTCTATAGGCTTCAGGATGAGATTCATTTTGCTCAGTGAACTAATTCCAGTATGACATTCTCCCTGGAATATAGAATTTCTTTTTAATATTTTATTATTGTGTTAGAAATGCGAATTCTTGGGCAGTAGAGTGTACAAAATGTATATTTCTGTTGCCAAATTTTCTTGTTGTCTGATTGTTTGCTTTTGACCCTTTTTTTTTTGGTTATCTTTTTGAGCTATCCTTTTTTTTTTTTTTTTAAGACAGTCTCTCTCTGTTGCCCAGGCTGGAGTGCAGTGGCACGATCTCGGCCCACTGCAACCTGTGTCTTCCAGATTCAAGCAATTCTCCTGCCTCAGTCTCTTGAGTAGCTGGAATGACAGACAAGAGCCACCACGCTTAGCTAATTTTTTGTATTTTTAGTAGAGATGGGGTTTCACCATGTTGGCCAGACTGGTGAGCTTCTGAGCTCGGACTCCTGAGTTCAAGTGATCTGCCCACCTCAGCCTCGGAAAGTGCTGGGATTAACAGGTGTGAGCCACCTCACCCCACCACTATATTACATTTTTATCAATAAAGTATTATATTGCAGCCTTTTAAAAAATTTGATTTCATACTATTTCATAGTGTTGTTTCTTAGCATCAATTCTTTCTATGATTTGGAGGATACTTCCTTATGTTATTTAATTTACAAGCTGAAGTATGAGGGTGTCACTAATCCGATTAAGGCTCTATCATAAACTTCCTTGACTTGTTTAAATGATAAAAATGGGTCCAAGTTACCCAGTAAGTTTAAAGTAAAGATTATGAAGGTAACCATTATGTCAGAAGGGACTAAAAAAATTACCCATCTCACATCTTTGTCCCCTCTACACTTCTCTGAAAATTCTCATTGTCAATAAGATAGAAAATGGCCAAAAAACTCATTCTATTTTCAATATCGTCAAGACAGCATTTTTCATTTTTTTTTACTTTGACTCTTTTATTAAGATAAAGAAGGTTAGTTTCAACCATAGTCCTGCAAAAGTGATTAGTAATTTTAAGAGATGTGACTGCTTCCTTGAAATTTTATGCTCATTTAGATTAAGAGGAGAAAGTCACTAGCCCATATTGTCAAGTTTCAAGCTTAACTGTCTAGAACACAAGGAAGGGTTAGAATTAATTTTGAGTTTCAAAACATTCACAGTACAAACCTCTGGCCAGAAGAAGTAGTATTTCATTACATGAGGAAACCTAATTGGGGGTGGGACAGTAATTTTCATTCTCCCGTCTGAACCCTAAACTAGACCCCCAGTTCTCTAACACAACCGTGGGAGAAAGAAGGGATTCCCTCAAAATAACCGAACTGCCCCACCAGCTCTGTAGGATGGGAAATTTGAAATCAAACTTTGCAGTGGTTTAGGGCATGACACTTTATATTTTAGCAACATCTGGATTACCTGGAAGGCTTCTAAAACACAGATTGTTAGCCCCCCATCCCCAGAGTTGTTGACATAGAAGGTCTGGAGTGGGGCCCAGAGAGTTTGCATCTCTAGTAAGCCCCAGGTAATGCTGTTGCTGCTGATCTGAGGCCACATGTTGAGAACACTGGCTTGGAAGAATTGTAAAGAAGTGCATCCCTCAAACCTGGACCTGTTGATCTGCTCTAGTAATGGCGGGGGACAGACAGTGGAGAGCTTTGAATGTCAGATTCAGGAGATTCCTGTAAGAGACTCAACAACAGAAATTTTACACAATTTCTGGCACTCTTCTTATCACCTCATAAAATTTAAATTAGATATCACCTATGAAACACATCTGTGATATTTAGCCCTAGCCGGTCCTCAAATCCGTGCAGTTCAGACACCTTCTGTAGTCAGGGCCCTGTCCCATCTCCTCCTTTCTTTCCCTACCACATCCCAGTTCCCATCACCGTTAACAGATAACTGCCTCTGACTCCATCAAGGAAATGGGGGACCTTCTCTTCTTCCCTCCTTCCCCCTCCACTTCCATGTGGCTAAACCTACCTGTAAGCATTTTTTCAGTCTTACCAGTATCCTGCCTCTTCTCCCTATCCTAAACCTGACATGGTCCCTTGAAATCATCTTCCTCTGTTTTTATTTAATTTAATTTTTATTCCAATAGTGTTTGGAGTACAAGTCACTTTTTGTTACATGGATGAATTATATAGTGGTGAATTCTGTTCCTCCATTTTTTAAACCACATACCTTCCATTGGCTCCTCTTCAGGCCACAAATATACTCAGGTCTCTCAGAGAGTATAATAATAAAATCCTTCCTTGGCCTGGCTTTCCCTGCTAGTCTTCTCTCTATCCCTTCTGTTCACTGCCTCATGTCTGAAACACTAGTCTATTTTTTGTGTCTACTGTCTTCCTTTTTCACCCTGTAACCACTCACAATCTGTCTCCAGTGCTCCCCTAAAATTGTTCTCACTGAGGTCCATGTGACCCTCTTCTTACCTTGCCATCTGTATATTTCTTGACATCTCTGGTGTTTAACAGCCTTTATCACATTCTTTAATGAGCATCCTGTTCTCACACCTCAGCACCTGCAGCATCAGCAGCTCCAAGATCGCATTCATAGCCTCTTCAGTTCATGTTCTATTGTAATTTTTACCTTTGGAATAAATGGCTCATCACTATTATATCTATATTTCTAACTCATCCTTTGCCCCTGAGCTTCAGTGTTTCTGTCATCTGAATATTTGTGTCCCTCCAAAATTCATATGTTGAAATTGATCCCCACTGTGATAGTATTAAAAGGTGGAAACTTTAGGAGGTGATTAGGTCATGAGGGCTCCACCCTCATGAATGGGATTAGTACCCTTATAAAAGAGGCTTGAAGGAGCCTGTCTGCCCCTTCTTCCATGTGAAGATGCAAGAAGAAAGCACCATCTATGAGGCAGCGAGTGCTCACCAGACATCAAATCTACTGGCACCCTGATCTTGGACATATCAGCCTCTAGATCTATAAGCAATAAAGATCGTTGTTCATAAGTTACCTACTCTAAGGTATTTTGTTATAGAACTCTGAATGGACTAGGACAAGTATCTTCAATCACCTTGTGGGAATTTCCAGGCACTTCAGTCTGAGCATGCCCAGACCGCTGATTTTCTACCTCTAACCCAAGCCTGTCTGTCCTGTCTCAGTCTCTGGCACCACCATTCTTCACTCAGATGTTTACGGCAGAAATATCAGAATCATCACTGACTTTCTTCTCAAATCAGGTCCGCTGGTCACTGCATCTGGTTGATTTTATTTCTCAGATTTGTGTTCTCCTCTACAAGATCACTGCCTGAATTCTGGCTCACACCCAAACGACCAAACTAGACTTACAACTGGGCTTCTTGTCTCCAGGGTTGGTGTGGAAAAGAACACAGTCTTTGGGGTCATCCAAATATGAATTTGAATCCCAGTTTCTCCACTCATTCACTAAGCACATCAGCAAGTTAAGCTCTCTTGTGCCTATTTCCTCTTATATAAAATGGGATACTAACATCTACTTACAGGCTTATTGCGAGCATTTAATGAACTAATATATTTCAAATATTTAGCACAATGCCTGGTACACAGTATGACCTCAATAAATGTTGATCTTGGCTTCCCACACAAATTCATCTTCCATAGTATTCCAAAGTAAACTCCTTAAAATCAAATTTTGATTAATTCCCTCCTAAAATGACTTTTCATCACCTAGAAAATAAAAATAAATCAACACAATCAAGTATAGACCTATCTTTCCAGCCTCCAGCCCGATTTCCTAAATGGATCCCTACCTTCCAGCCATTTGGATGAAAATGGTTGCTTGGACATTTGTTGACTCAGCTGCCTGGAATGCAGCCTGGTTCTCTGTTTGCCAGGTAAACCACTCCAACAAAGTTTCTGCTTCAATGTGGTCTTCTTGACAGTGGTCAATGATGAAACTTGGTGTGGAAGGGGGTGCTGTGGGGGTAGAGAGAGGGCAATGCAGTGTGTGTGTGTTTGTGTGTGTGTGTTTTCCTGAGATGGAGTCTCATTCTGTCACCCAGGCTAGAGTACAATGGCGTGGTCTCAGCTCACTGCAACCTCCCCAACCGGGTTCAAGTGATTCTCCTGCCTCAGTGTCCTGAGTAGCTGGGATTAGAGGCGCCCACCACCATGCCTGGCTAATTTTTGTATTTTTAGTAGAGATGGGATTTCACTATGCTGCCCAGGCTGGTCTCGAACTCCTGACCTTGTGATCTGCCCGCTCCCTTCATGCTAATCTCATTGTGTTAGAATTTGTAACAATTAGCATCCTCTTTTGAATCCTTGGCCTTTTTATTCCATCTCCCCTTCCCATTCTGGGTGAGGTCTCATAGCATTTTCTTGAAATCTCTATTAGTACTTATTTCACCTGAACAAATCACTCACTGCTCTCTCCTTTCCCAGTGTTTCTACAACTCCCCTGCCCCACATCTCTTATTCCATGATACACGCTTTTGCCTCCAACCTGAGCCTTCTCATGGGAAGATATCTCTCCTGCCTGCTTCAGTGGAATCCTAGCTCTGCCCTAAGCTCACCACCTCTCCTGCCATCTCCTCAGGTAGAAGCTGTTAATTATCATATATTCTATTTCAAGACAGTGAGAGGGTCAGCTTCTTACTTGCTCTCCAGGGCTATTTTGCCCTCCAGTAAAATGTCCTGTTTCTTTTAAGCTCAGGCCAGCTGGCTGTATCATCCTCTACCTCTTTTGATCTCTCCTCCTAATTCACTGAGGACTTTGGTACTGTGATCCCTGTTTCCTTTTCCCATCCCAGTCTAGCTGTTTTCTGGCCCACTCCAAAGCCCACAGCACACCAGCATCTTGACCTTTTATTTCTGCAACTTCCTCATTTGCAGTGAATTCCACCCTCACTAGACTTCAGCTATACACATGACCACATCCTTGACTTATTTTTAAAATCACTTGGAACTATTTCAGTTGTGAAATGTTAAATCCAAGCAACCCACTTTCTAACAGTAATCTCTGACATTACTAATTTTCTTATTCAAACACTTCTTGCATCCTTGTTCTTTGATCTTATAGGGGCATCCAATCCCTTGCTCCCTTTACTTTCTCCTGTCTGTTTTTATTTCCTTTCTGCCCCAGCTTAGAATCCTTAGCCTATAACATCAGAAGCTTTCTTGTCCATATCTCCCAATTCCTTGCTCTACTGTCCCTCCATCACACTCTGGTTAAGGTTCCTGGCACACATTCATCTAACTGTGCCCCTCATTCACACCCATATTTCCATAGTCACACTTTTTTGGAGGAAATCAGTCCTGAAGATTGAAGCCGCTAAAACATTCTGGTTTCTGACCACAACTGGACCCTCCACACTGCCCAGAGTCCATCTCTGATTCCCCAATCAGCTCTTCCTATTCTCTTCTGTGATCAGCTGAAATCTGCTCCCTTCAGTAGCTCCACTTCCCACTCAGCAGAGTATTTAACCTACTTGAGCACTAAGAGAATAGCCATCACAGTAGAGTTTGCTCTGCTTTCCTTCACTAAATCTATACACGGACACACACATGATCCCATCCTTTCCCGCTCTTCTATTACAACAGAAGAGATGTTACTGCTCAGATTTAAAATTCACTTCCCAGCCCATGCTATGGATTCATTCATATCAACGTTTTCACGGTCCTTTCTCTACCTCACACATAGATTTTCTACTCTCCTTCACTGGCTCTTCCATGACAGCAACATCCTTGAGCTCTCTATAATCTCAAGAAAAAAAAAAAGGAAAGAAAACATTTCAATTTTTTTCAGTGCTTTCCTGCTTTCCCCTCATTCTTTAATGCATTGTAATTTGTGCCCCACCCTCAACAAACACCAAAGACACTGCATTTGCCATGGATCGTAGTGGCTTCTGAGTTGCTAAACACAATGAACATCTTCCAGTCCTGATGTTCCTGCTCTGAAATATTTGCCATTATTACTAATTCTCTTTTCTGGGTTTTAAAGATTTTTTTTGTTATAGAAAATTTTAAACATATTCAGAGATAGACTAATATCAATCACCCAGCTTCAGTAGTTAGCAATACATGACCAGTGTTAGTTACCTATATTCACAAGCTCTCCCATTTTAGTTACCTACATTCATAAGCTCTCCCATTCCCAACTGCTTATTTTGAAGCAAACCACTGATATTATTTAATTTCTTCTGTATTTCAATATGCATCCCTAAAAGGTAACACCACTTAAGTGATCATAAAAATTACTAAAAATAGTAATTCATAAATATCATCAAATGCAGAGTTAGTATTTGCATTTTCCTGGTAGTTCTCTAAAGTTTTTTACTTGGTTGCTTGTTTGAATCAAGATCTATGTAAGATCCGTATTTTAAGATTCACTGAAATGTCCCAAGTTTTGTTTTGTTCTGTTTTTTTTTTAATATATTGTTTCCACTTCCAATTTGCCCTTGATGAAAAATTTTTGGTTTTATTGCAGAGACTAAATCAGTTGTCCTGCAGATATGCCAGCAATCTGGGTTTGGCTCATTGCATCCCTGTGGTGTTATTTAATATTTTGCATCGGTATCTTCTAAATTCAGAGATCTGGAGGATTGATAAGACTCAGATTTGATTTTGGTGGTAAGCCTACTTCAAAGGTGGTATTGTATATTTCCATAATTATGAAAAAGGTTGTTTCTATTTTTACAATATTATCAGCAATAATCATTGCCTAGATCGTAGTGTTTGCAAAATGATGATTTTCAATTTCTTTCTTTTCTTTCTTTCTTTGACTGAGTCTTGGTGATTTTCAATTTCTTTCTTTCTCTTTCTTTCTTTCTTTCTTTGATAGAGTCTTGGTGATTTTCAATTTATTTCTCTCTCTCTCTCTCTTTCTCTCTCTCTCTCTGTCTTTCTTTCTTTCTTTGACTGAGTCTCGCTTTGTCACCAGGTTGAAGTGCAGTGGCGCAATCTCAGCTCACTGCAACCTCCGACTCCCTGGTTCAAGCCATTCTCCTGCCTCAGCCTCCCAAGTAGCTGGGGTTACAGGCACGTACCACCACCACCAAGCCCAGCTAATTTTTGTATTTTTAGTAGAGAAGGGGTTTCACCATGTTGGTCAGAATGGTCTCAATCTCCAAACCCCGTGATCCTCCTGCCTCAGCCTCCCAAAGTGATGGGATTACAGGCGTGAGCTACCACGTCCGGCCCATTTCTTATTCCTATATTAGCTGGAATTCTGTGAAGAAAAAGGTCCCCTCATCAACAATTTAGTAACCTTGAAATACAATTAATATAGAAAAGACAGACTAAATGTTTGATACTTTCATTTACTTAGTGGTTTCCAAAATAATGAGTTTGTTTATCTAGTATTCTCCATAGGTGGCCAATGAGATCTTTTATTAGTTTGTTTTCTTCAGTGTTGTTATGAACTCATCAGTCTATTAACCTTATTGATGTTCTCTGGGCCAAAAGAAGTTTACTCAACTTGGCTTCCAAGTCCTTTGACAAAAACTTTGTAGTGTTGGGTAGAATCTTTGCTTGTTGTTATAATAAAATAATCTCAGTTTATTTTATGCATTTCCTGCTCCACACCTAGAATCAGTAATTTCTTCCAGGATCCCTGGTTTCCCTGAGTGGAACTCGTGTTTGGGGGAGCACATTCTAGGTACCAGGAATGTCATTGCCATTGAATTGGTCACTGTTCCTAGATCTTTTTGGTGGACAGGGCAGTGAATATGTTTCTTTTATATTGAAAGATAATACACGCCATGAGTTCTTATGATACTTCCCACTCAGATTCAGGATTACTACAGAATTGTTACTTAACTGCATATATCTTTATTTCCTTTCAACCAAGCTGATAATCCCAGTTCTCAATGACTGAGTAATTTAAATTGGTTATCTTGATACGGTTGTATTTATATCATAAGTTAAATTACCAATAGTAATTTACCAGTAGTAATTTAACTTATGTAATTTAATTTATATTAATTACATTATAATTATAGTAATTAACTATAATTACTATAAGTAATTTAACTTATAGTAATTTAATTTAGATTACCAATAGTAAATTACCAATAGTAATTTAACTTATGTTATGATACAAATACAACGGTATCAAGATAACCATAACAAATATGACAGCCAGCAACATGAGTACTAGAAGTAGTGTAGATTTTTTTTTCTTTTTTATAGTTTAAAAAAATCCTTAAAATATATCCCTTTAGGAATGCATAACAAACATACAGGGTTTTAAAGTCACTTCAAATCATTCCTTAATGTAAGATTTTACTACCAATTTGAACCACATTAAGGTTGATTCATGTTACTTTAAATTTTTTAGGAATCAGTTTTTTTTTTTATTGCATTTTAGGTTTGGGGGTACATGTGAAGAACATGGAAGATTGTTGCATAGGTACACACATGGCAGTGTGATTCGCTGCCTTCCTCCCCCATCACCTATATCTGGCATTTCTCCCCATGCTATCCCCCCCCAACTCCCCACCCCCCCACTATCCCTCCCCTTTTCCCCCCGACAGACCCCAGTGTGTGATGCTCCCCTCCCTGTGTCCATGTGTTCCCATTTTTCATTTTCTTTTATAACTATGTACAATATTTACATGGTTCCAAAATCAAATGTAAAAATAAAGTATATTCAAAGAAGTCTAGCCACTATTTTTTTATTTTAGCTTCCCATCTTGCTATAAGTAACTTTTTTGTTTATCCTTTCAACTTCAAAGTATATATTAATATAATTATAAACAATGATAATATACTCTTTGAACTTCTCTCCACTTTGCTTTACTTACTTAAAAATGTATCTTAGGGATCACTCCATAATAGTACATAGAAGTCTTCTTCATTTTTTCTTATACCTGAATAATATTACTCCCTTGGGTGAGGTATCATACTTTTGATTCACATAGCACTCTATTGATAGAGATTTTTGAGTTGTATTCATTCTTTTGCTATTCGAGTACTCTTTCAATGAATGTCCTTCTGCATATGTCTTCTTTCTTATTTTTGCTAGTATATCTTTGGCATAGATTCCTAGAAGTGGAAATTGTTCTGTTAAAACGTATTATTTTTAGATAATGCTAAATCCTCTTCCATAGTGTTGTGCCATTTTGCATTTCCAATGGCAATATATGAGAACAGCTAGTTTCTTTGGCCTCATCACAGAGTATGTTGCAAAACTTAGATTTTTGTCAATCTGATTGTTTAAAATAGGTTTCTCAACTTGGTTTTGATTTTAATTTCCCTTGTAAATGAGGTTGTATATCATTTCATAGAGTTCAGAGCAAATTCTGTCCTCTAGACATGCTTTTTTCCATTAATACCCATGAAGCTGCAAAGAAAATTCTAATTTGTCTTCTATTTCCTGGGTTACTTTTTCATCTCCCTTTTCTAGTTCAATTTCTCCTGTTTATTTCTAAAGTATTCCTCTTCCTCCAGATTGCCTGTCAGTGTTTCTTTTAAAATCTACTCCTGAGCCAGGTGTGGTGGCTCATACCTGTAATCTCAGCACTTTGAGAGGCCAAAGCAGGCAGATTATTTGAGGTCAGGAGTTCGAGACTAGACTGGCCAACATGGCAAAACCATCTCTACAAAAATACAAAAATTAGCCAGGTATGGTGGTGTGTGCTGTGTAATCCCTGCTACTAGGAGGTTGAGGCAGGAGAATCACTTGAACCTGGGAGGCAGAGGCTGCAGTGAGCCAAGATAGTGCCACTGCACTCCAGCCTGGGTGACAGAGTAAGACTCTGTCACAAACAACAAACAAACAAACAAACTATATATCTCCATATATCCACTCATTTGTGAAGATCATGGCTATTCCAGTGCATACATGCTGCTTGGAGGTCTCTCTCTTCTTCTGACCCACATATCAAACTGCCTACTGGAGATCTTGAAATGCCCCTCTCAGGCACCTTTAGCTCAACATGTGGAAAGCTTTTCCCCCAGCATGTCCTTCCCCTGCTGTTCTCCAGTGCAGGAATGCTACAACTCATCAGCTGCCCAGGTCATAAACCTGGGTTATCTGCTGATGACTCCCTTTCCTATCTTCCTTCTATCAAATCAATCACCAATTTCTGTGGCTTTTATCTGTTAAATGGTTCTCAAATCCATTTACTTCTCTCCATCTCAGACTACTGGTTTAAGTCACTGTCATTTATTTCTTACATTACTGTGCCTTCCTTTCAGGTGGTCTCTGCTTTTCTTCTTGCTCTCAAGCATGGCAAAAATTACCTTTAGTTTAATTTAATTTTATTTTATTTTGAGACAGAGTCTGGCTCTGTTGCCCAGGCTGCAATGCAGTGGCTTGATCTCTGCTCACTGCAACCTCCACCTCCCAGGTTCAAGCAATTCTCCTGTCTCAGCCTCCAGAGTAGCTGGGACTACAGGTGTGTGTCACCATACTCGGTTAATTTTTGTAAATGTAGTAGAAATGGGGTTTCACCATGTTGGTCAGGCTGGTCTCAAACTGACCTCAAGCAATCCACCTGCCTTGGCCTCCCAAAGTGCTGACATTACAGGTGTGAGCCACTGTGCCCAGCCAGAATTACCTTTTAAAACATAACATAGGGTCATTTACCAGCTTAAAAACCTCCAATAGCTCAAAATAAAAATAAGCAAACAATCAATGAATCCAACAGAAAAACAAACAACCCAAGTCTCGAATCATATATTTCCACAGATACATGTAAGTAAGTAGACACTACCAAGCTCCAGCACACAGACATGAAACTGATCAAAGTTTACCTCTGGGGGAGGGGACTGAGATGCAGGCAATGAAGGGGATGTTGTGGATGGGGTTGGGGCTGGTAGAGGAGGACTTCGACTTTAACATTATTTAAATTGTTTGAATTTTTTATAATTAGAATGTTTTCAACTATTACCTACATGTTTAAAAATAAGTAAAATGGACTGAGAAAGTAAGCCGTAACTAGCTCTGAGGCAGACTGGGCTCACCAGAAGTTATATGAAATCCCAATGCCGGGTTACCTGGAAGAGGCTTTAGTGAGAGCTGTTCCCAGGGAATGAGAAACCATCCTCTGCCCTTATATATTATCTGAGAATTTCAGTTAACATATTCTTACCTTTGTGGTCCACAGTTTGACAGTCCAGTCAAATGATGATGTGACAAACAGGTGAGAAAAGTCGATTGGGCCCACTGCCATGTGGCAGTTAATTCCTGTCACTGGCCCTTGGTGACCTTCGAAGACCTCACCAATACCTGCTTTGCTGTAGGAAGAGCACACATTAGCAGAATTCCAGTGACCTCTGCAAAGCAGTGATTGCTTAAAAAACAAAACAAAACAAAAAAAACCCCAACTCTGCATGATTACTTCTCCATAATTTAGAACAACCATACACCACCAAAATGAGATAACGTTTACAAGTATCCTGAAAGAAATTATTTGCAAACATGTTACACTATTTTTGATTATTTAAAAACAACATAATCTTTTTTAAAATACAGAATTTAGTATCAATATTTATTATTTAATTCTTTTTGCAGAATTCCTCAAAGCCTATCATTGTTGATGCAGTTATTTTAATGAAAAAAATGCAGGAGCTTTTACATTTATAAGGCTATTTTATTCTTCAGATAGCATTTTGCACATGGTCTGCTTTATCTTCTTTTGGGGAACCTATTGACTATTAAACTCCATCCATCCTTGAAGAAATAATTGTTTATTTTTTTCAAGGAAATTTCTTAAATTAAGTTGACATAGCTAAAGATGTAACACTTTGTGGAAACCCTTGTCACCACAAAATAATACACATAACTTAAATATAATATGGAGAAAATGATGTTTTCTCTTTACTGAAAACAGAAGAGAGATTTACAAATCCACTATAAATTCCATATGGGCAGGTATCTTGCCTTTCTTGTTGCCAGGTGTTTGGTATACAGTAAGTGCCAATAAATATTTGTTGCATGAATTAGCTAAGAAAAAGAGACAAATTTATGTCTCAGTTCTTTTTTAAAACAGAAGAACATTTGAGAAATAATGATAGACATTAAAAAAATTATCCACAGACATATTTTGCTTATTTAACTAAGCTGGTATTATTTCCAGCCCTCTATTATCACATAATATTCTGCATGCAATCATATATAATTAGGAAGATGTGAGAAAACATAGCAAAAATGCTGTATTTAAAATATTCATGTGCATGGGGTTATAAATATGACAAATAAATATGTAGGGATTGTAGAATCTTAATATTATGTCACTAAGAATAAAAATGAGTTCAGTTATTAAAACATTTGGGCCTCTGGAGTACCAATAAATGTCAATGTGCTTAGCAAAATTTGGAATCATGAGCAAAGTGCTGCAGTGCATGTTCCATGTAACAGGCACTCAAAAATTATGCCCAGTGAAACTGCTAACAGCAGTTCCACACATGATCATTTAAATTTGTTCTAATGAACTCGAGGAACTGATCTTTGAAGTGGCCCCTGGTGAGACTCCACTTGCTCTTAACAGCATCCTGAAAGGGTTTATAGGGTGCAAAATGAGGACCTTGTTTAATTTATGGAAGTGGATTTGCACCTTCGGTATGTTAGGTGAAAAATAGCAATCCCCTGCTTCTCCCCCATAGACCTATTATGACCCATTTACAATGACTACAAAGCCAATGCCTGCTATGTTACAATTTTACTAAGGTCTGTATTTTATATTTCAGATGGATGGACCAATGTAAAAGCAAAATTAAGCTTGTTGTAAAGAGATCTGTGATGTGTGCTGTAGGGACCCTTCTTTTGAACCACAGTGCATATTCTGATAGTGTTTAAAAAGGACAATAACCACAGAACAAAAATGTTCATCATGTAAAATGTTATTCACTTTATAGTAATGAAAAAATCTGGAAATTATCAGTGACTGTATTCTATAGCCTTCGTAGATAATTAAGGACCTAGGTAAAACCATGGGTTAAATCAACTGAACCTATGCCCTGTTGATTCTAATACACATATGGATAAAGCTGTGACTCCATGTCTGGCCCTACTAAAGTCTCTGTGC
The DNA here is from genome assembly GCA_036589455.1 of Ateles fusciceps. Lineage (NCBI taxonomy): Eukaryota > Metazoa > Chordata > Mammalia > Primates > Atelidae > Ateles > Ateles fusciceps. The sequence continues at coordinate 2,639,442 of JAZHEH010000504.1, read as the reverse complement.
CTCTCATGCCACTTACAACATTCTACTCATGTTCCAGATACTTGTGTATTTTATCTTTCCCACCATCATCAGTTTTTTTGAAGAGAGAAACCAGATCTACATGATGTCTGCAGGTCTTGCGGCATCTAACAACATATTTTGCTCAAAGTAGGCATACAACAAACGCATTCATGAATGAATAACAAATGTTTTTATGCTTTGATAAAACTTTAATGTGGTTTTAGCCAGCTTTTATGAAGGAGGGTCATTGGGAATGGACTGTGAGGCATATCTTCCTAAGTCACGTGAGGGGGCAAATACTACTTGTTTCTATGTGCAGAACAGCAAGAATATCACAGCTTGTATAGTTTGAATGGAAAAACTCACATAGCTGAGCCATGGATGCTTGCTATTTCTACAAATCACAAAAGCACAGGGATATGAACTTGGAACAATTTGCAGTTCCTCATTAAGTCTTTATAGTCTGGGATGAGTGCAAGAGATGAAAAAAATCAATGGAATAAGGACTACGAAAGTAAAAGAGGAATTAAGCCCCAATGTGAACCTAGTGACCCTTTCAAAAGACGTGAGGCCACCTGGTAAGTATTGAATGCAATTTTGCAATCTGGTCCAAACTATTGGATTCCAGTTTATACTGACAACTCTCTTTTCCAGGGGCATTGTTAATCTCTCAGTTAAGGTAGAGTTCTTATCACCTGGGAACTGCATGGTGGTTTGTGTGACTCACACTGTTCTGGCTCCTCTGGGAGGAAGAGTTTACATGAATTATATTATATATAATTTCTTTATACCTCATATAGATTTTTTAGCTTCTCACTTTGTCCTAGGTACTGGACAGGAAATTAAAGATGAGACGGAAATAATGTAGTAAGAGAAAAATGGCAGATGAAGGAATAAACTAAAATATGATAAATGCTATTGTAGAAGCATAGGAAAAATGTATGAAATAGTAAACTTGACAGCCTCCAGTTTTATCCCACTTATTCTACTTTAACTTTCTCCATAGCACTTATCATCCTAAATTATATATTTATTTGCTTATTAGTATTTTACCCTCAACTAGAATATGAACTCTAGGTCTATCATGTTCTTTACTATATGCCCGTATGATGGTGCCTGGCACATGTAAGTTCTTCATAAACATTCCTTGGAAGAGTGAATGAATAAAATAAATGAAATTCTATGGGACTTGAAGGTGCAAGTGGTTTTCTTTGCCCAAGAGTCAGGAAAGGTTTCACATGGAATGATCTCTGTGCTGGCTCTTGAACGATGAGGAGGAATTAACCAGACCAAGAAGCGAGAAATGCTAGACCTGGTAAAATAAGCTGAGTGTAGAAACTCATTGAGGCATGGAGGGATAAGAAATACTTGGGGATTGTTATCTCTGATGGGCATGTGGCTAGACTCTGAAGGTATGCAGAGAGGTTGGGAACGTGCAGGTGGTCTATTAAGAGATGCTCAGAAGCTTGTGCTTTTTTCTCTCAAGGCAGTGTGAACCACCAAAGTCTTATGAATAGCTAATGACCAGAGCAGATGTAGCTCTTTAAGAGAATAAACACTTGAAGTTGTGCTTTCCATTTTTTCAGAGATGCCTTTCTCATAATGCAAGGTGGTTAAAATCCAGAATACGATAACAGACTTTCGGAAATGAGGAACATGTCATCAGTAAGGAAACAGAAAATCACCTTCCATGACGACAAGCTGTGTAGACTGTACCTTCCTCACTGCCAACCACAAAGTTATTGACGTCTCCCGTTGGGAAAGCCATTCCGGTAACAGCAACAGGCTTGGACTTATTGTACACCAGCTCCATGCTCTCCTACCAAAACACGGTGTGGTTACATGTCCATCTGTCAACTCCTTGCCATGCCAAAGATAGCACGGAAAAATCATTTGGCTAAATCGTCTGTTTGCTTTTCACACAGCGTTACAAAAGACCCTGGCTATGCCAGAAACCATGCTTTTCTGCCCCTGACATTCATGCTTCTGTGGATCTCTGGTTTCAGGCCGGCTGGATTTCATCAGCATATGCTGCTGCTTCTTAAGTCAGGCAGAGATGACAGGTGAGAATTTTGAAACTAATGGTGCAGAAACTAAAGATAATACTGTAATGGTTACACTTGTCAGCTCCAAGCTTTAATAAAACACACAATACCCTTGTATTTACAAACATTTTCAAAATCAATTGTTCGTGAGAATACACATGTATTAATATCAGATGTACTAAGCACATTTGTCAAAGCAGAAGTATGTGTCCTCCATGGACTAAAACCAGAAAGTTGTCACTGAAGTCATAAAAAACAGATTTCAACAGGGACTAGATTTCATGCAGGGCAGCCACTGGGTGAATAGGCTATAAGCCTGGAAAGAACAATATTTAAATCAGTCTTTAAAATAGCAAACAGGAGTCTTTACATGATTTTTTTTAACTTGAGAATTAAAGAGTTCTAATCTTAAAAGATATACTGCTGAATTAAGTTTAATGACAGAAAAGAGTAATTATAACTTATATCCCTGAGTATATCTGGCTATTTACATCAAACAGCCTATTTTGTGTGTCTGAAATAATTTAAAAAAAAATCATTCTGAGGTATCATATCATTATAGTTGCTTGAGAGTTTAGTCTTTCTTGTGCAAATAAACTGGACCATTTCGTCCAGAGAGTCCGTTAAATTGAAAGCACAAGCTAACAGTCTAGGCAGCACAGATCATTCTGATCCTGTGCTGTGCTCAAAGTTTGTGATATCCACACACAGGGAGTACATCAGCATCTGGGCTAAAGGAGAGGATGCCGTGACTATGTCATACAGAAAACTGGATTATCCAATGATCTGCTTCATCACTAAAGTTGGCAGCAAGGAAGGAAAGGTCTCTACCCATTTGGAAGAGAGAAAGACCAGGACAGCTGTTAGATGCCCCTACTCTTCCCTGCCATCGTGGAAGCCATGTCATGAAATTCTCCATCTTTGTATAGACACCGGAGTCTGTGGACATGCTAAAACTAATACAAATGGACCTACAGCCATCATGTGACTGGTTTTAACCTAAACAAATATGTGTAATGAGCAAAATGGGCAATTAAAAATTCCTAAATAGAGGGTTTGCTCTTATGTCTGTTTATAATCTCCAGGCTTTTAAAAGAAAACAACACATTGCTGAGAATTTTAAGACAAAGCCATAAAATACCCATAGCTCCAGGCCTCTGTAACGTTAAAGATCAGCAAAAATAGAGGAACTTCAATTGTAAGCAGCTTATTAGCACTCTCTCTTTTTCTCCCTAAAATTATTTTTTTAAAACTTAGCATTCTTTACATCTGTATTTTGTGGAGACTTAAAGGAGGTTCGTTCTTCACAGTTTCCGTATTTCCTTTGTGTGTGTGTGTGTGTGTGTGTGTGTGTGTGTGTGTGTGTATAATAATAATTATTATTATTTTTTGAAGAGACAGGTCTCACTCTGTCACCCAGACTGGAGTGCAGTGGTGTGATAATAGTTTACTGCAACCTCGAATTCCTGGGTTCAAGCAATCCTCCTGCCTGAACCTCCCAAGGAACTTGGACCACAGACATGTGCTACCACACCCAGCTAATTTTTTAAGTTTTAGTAGAGAAAGGGTCTTGCTGTGTTTCCTAGGCTGGTCTTGAACTCCTAGGCTCAAGTGATCCTCCCACTTTGGCCTCCCGAAGTGCTGGGATTATGGGTGTAAGCCACTGTGCCCCCGTCTCTTTATGTCTATTTTGAAAATTTAACTTCTTCTAAAATTGTGTGACAGACATTCTAGGGTGGTTATCCTGGGAAAGAATATAGAAATGTTAACATTGAGAATTATCTGCTAGGTATTGTTTTACAAGTTTCTTCATGTTTCCTTACATTTTTGTCAAAGGCTATAACAATGACTTCTCTTTGGATTTTGGTTGGAGGAGAGTGAATACTGTTTTTTTCACACAAAGAAATGTGGAAAAAGTGTGTATGTATGTGTTCCTGTGTGTATGCATTGTCTCTGTGTGTCTGTCTACGTACACATATCTTGCAAGTTACATTTAGTTGCCTCCCTTTGACAGCCTCTCCCACTTCTCTTCCTTTGGTTCCCACTGTTGCAATCAGTAGTGGTTTGCAGACTTTGGAACTTTTTCATTTTTGACTTCTCATTTACTGAACAAAGAATGACAGGAGCCATACTAACAAACATTCCAGAGGGGAAGACAGATCGTTTGATAAATTCTTCATACATGCAGGCTGTTGTCTAGGCTACGGATACAAGCAAGGGCTTGGATTTCTGTTTTGCTGGGATACCTCCCCTCCAATGAAAGTACCCATAAGGGATTGCTCTGCTGAGCTCCAACCTCGTTTGCATCTGTTTAACAATGCTGTAGGGTAAGTACAATTCATACCATAGGCCAACTTCCATAATTACTATGATTTAGAATGGATTATTTCATTTTCAGTTGAAACTGACCTAAGGATTAATGTATTACAATAATTACATGATTTGTGGTAAAGGAAATGGGTTTTGGCTTCAAGAGAAGATTGCTGAAAGCAAGCACCACTCTTTCAAGTGCATCCATTGGTTTTAGCTCCTCTAGGATGTGAGGGTTTGGCTTTTAGGAACTACGTTCCATTAAGTACGTATCTCTTTTAACCAGGATGCTGTTAATGTGTAGGTAAAAACAAACCCACCTGTGGAGTTGAGAGCATGTCCAGGCTCCAGGAACACATTTTGCCATCAGTGGAGACAGTGATGAGGTTATGAGCATTCTGGGTCCCAACAACATTTACACAGTACACGGGATGCTGAAAAAATATAAACAAGAAGGATCAGACACAGATCCAAGAGGAAGCGCTTACATTTGAGTGTCAAACACATTACTCTAAAACAAGGATTAAAGACTGACATAATCCTACTGTAATACAAGCCTCAGGTCATTTGCTGCTTTTGGTTTGAACCTGATTTCTTTCTAAAAGGTCTGGAAGCAACACACAATAGTGGAAATACTTCCAAAGCTTTACCTTGCTCAGTCAGAATGCAATGCAGTGGAACAGAAGGAAGCTAGAGCAAATGAGGTTTGATGGAGCAGAGGCAATGCAGGGAGGTGAATCTGGATTACTTGAATAAGTCTCCACTGCATAGTTTGGCTTCTCAGCTCAACAGGAGCGATGGAAAAAGACAGTCTTCAAAACGGTAGAACTATTGACTTTTGGAAAGAATATATGTTACTAAATCTGGAGTTTAATGCATTATAGTCACAATGCCAAATATTTGTTAACATTCGTTATAAAAAGTGGTTAATATTCATAACCATTTTAATCTGGGGGAGAGATACTGGTGGTGAGATTATTGGCACAATGTACCTAGTGAGATAAAATCAGTTTCTTTTATGTTACTGCAAAATCTAGGATAATGATATATTTATTTTTCAAAATACTGTTTGCAGTAGCATAGAGGCTTAGATTTGGCCAGGGCATTGAGAAAGGTCATTTATACAAACTAGGAACCATACACAAGATGCTGTAACCCTCTGTCATACTCTAGTGGGTTATCCCACTCCGCAGAATTCTTAATGGTAGGCTAAAATCATTTGCAGCTGTGTATTAAACACTGAATGGAAGGTTAACATGAGCAGAACCTACAGCAATCTGTGTTAGATTTCAGGCATTTCAGCCATCAGTGGCCAAACCACACTTACTCGGTGTTTCTTTGTGCAAATAGCTGACAGTATAAGTCTTACCCTTGATGAGTTACTGTCCATAATACCTAGCCACAACTACAATGAAACAATATTTAATATTGGAAAGTTGATACTGCGTAAAGAACGGTTCCCAAACTACTATTATCATATAAACTGCTGGTCAGAAGGAGCGGAAATAATCATGTAACGTAGCTACTCATCTACCTCAACCAAGAGGTGGTCCAAACTCTGCTTAGACACCTTTCTTAAAGGGCAGCCAATTTTCACAGTATTTTCTGGGGGAATTTCTTCTTCCACTAATGAGGAAAAAGAAGTTCAAGGAGATACTTTCAGTGTAGTGCCCTCTGGGACCAAACTGATCAAGTCAAAACAGTACAGCTTTCTGAATATTTATAGATAGTTGTTCCCTATTACTCCCCTCCCTGCCAAATCTTTTCTTACACAGAATGTCACTAATTCCTTCATCTGTTCCTTGTGTACTTGGTTTTCAAAACCTTCCCTATCCTGGTGAATCTCTTTTGAAAATGCTGTATTTTGTCCGAGTTCCTCTACCAGTGAGGTTCTGAGAATAAAACAGAACTGTCTACCTATATTCTGACCAGCAGAATATAGAAATCTGGGTAGCATTGAATTATCACTTCTCATCTGATAAAAAATATGCTGGCATCTAATGCATCCTAAGAGTACATCTGCTTTGTTGATAATTATATCACCTCTTTCCCCCATGCTGATGGGGAAAACTAAGTCCCTGTGTCTTTCGTACCATATTTTTACTGGAACTTCCAAATGAACCAGCCATAGTGGATCTGCACAGCGCTAAGTACAGCAGAGATCTGAAGCTAAGTGTTATCCCAATCAGTTCTCTAGATATCAATGGGGACTGATTGGATGTGGGTCTGTAGGCAATGCTCTTTCCCAAGTCTCTGGTGTATATAGAATCCAGGCAGTGTACTATCAAATTCAAACCCAGAGCTACACAGCATGCAAAACTCTGTGTGGAAATCAAATGGGAGAATGGATGCAACGAGTTTTCACCTGAAAACAGTATTGACTTAGTACAACTAAAGAATGGAAAGCCTGGGTCCAAATACTGTTATGAACCTGAACTCCATCTTGTTTTTCAGCAAGAGTCCAGTGGGGCTTCTTTGTTAACCACTGAGCATCAACACAAATCATTAAACACTAACAGATCAAGACTCAGAAAGGTCCAGCAGAGAAAGGGGCAAGTCTAGAAGAACGTGTAGAGCCAAATGCCCCGAGTAAACGTGTGTGTGGCAGCCCCTCCCAGGCTTTAATCAGCACTACCGGCCTGTGCTTCCACGAGTAATAAAACTCAGTTTAAAAGAAAAAAGAGGTGTAATGAAACCAAAACAGAAGCCAGAGAGACACTGGGGCATGAACACATACACATACACACACACACACACACACACACACACACACACACACCTCTCCCATTAAGGAATAAAAAAGCTACAGTACACCTCATTTTTCCAGTATAGATGCCAGATTGTTTTTATTTATTTTAGAAATAAACTTACTGTGTGCCAGAAGGATTTTGTTTTAGTTATGATTTCCTGTTGTCCCAAATGCATATGTGTGGTGGGTGTGAAAGGAAATCAGTGAGTAATCTGTGGTGGGCCTCTTTTCCTTTTTGATCCTAGTACTAATCAGCCACCCAATAGTGAAAGTTGAAAGACAGTCACAAAATTAACTGTTCGCTTTTAGCTACAGATTAGAAAAAACACAGCAAAGAGAAAAGTGGACAAGCTTTTGTTTTACTTTTTTTCTTTCTTTTTTTTTGTTTTTTTTTTTGTTTTTTTTTTTGTTTTTTTTAGAGGAAGTCTCCCTCTGTCACCCAGGCTGCAGTACAGTGGTACAATCTCGGCTTACTGCAACCTCCCACCTACCCATTTCAAGCAATTCTTCTGCCTCAGCCTCCCAAGAAGCTGGGATTACAGGCGTGCACCACCACATCCAGATACTTTTTGTATTTTTAGTAGAGACTGGGTTTCTCCATGTTGGCCAGGCTGGTCTCAAACCCCTGGCCTCAAGTGATCCACCTGTCTTGGCCTCCCAAAATGCTGGCATTAGAGGCATGAGCCACCATACCTGGCCTATTTTATTTTCTAACAGAAATAATGCCAATAAGTTTGATAACAATAGTATTTTAGTTGTGATGATCACACTCTAAGTTACTTGCAAAATTAATGGTAATTCTTTGGAAGAGCTCCTGGGTTTGAATTCTTCCCAAAAGCTTACTGCTAAATGTTCTAACATTTGAAATCACAATTTTGGAAATTTCAGAAGGTATGTTCAGAAATACACTAGCCATCCGAACAAGGCCAAGACATAGGTTCACACTACTTCAGCCAACACCTGCATCAAGCCCACCTTCTCCTGGGCCACAATTTTCTGTTATTAGTTCGGGGAAATGGGGTAGGAAAGAGCAATTTCCCGAGATTCCCAAGAACTAGTTTCACCTGCATGTGTCTTTGGCCCCAGTCAATCAGAATTAAGGCTGACTTGGTATTTGTCATTTCCCATTGTTAATCTTACAAGAGTGGTAGAATTTTCCTCCTCATGGACTTAGCTAAGCAGTTGGCAGTCCTTTTTCATGCCAGAGTGCTTTTGAGGCCAGGATACAAAACAAATGAGGCAAGAGCATTAAGGAAATTGAAAACAAGAGTAGAGCTATATCCTTGGGCATAATTTAGGCATTTCAGAGAAAGAACATCAGTTACCCTGAGTGTCAAGGTAGCAAGGATTGATGGAGACATGCCTGTCTTCTCATTCCTCTGAACAATTGCTATACACACCTGTCATTCTCTTAAAGGAAATGACAGAGTAGTTGTCTTATGAACACTATACTGAACCTCTTCTACTAAATTATGGGTAATGGTTTTGAGATGTTGACTTTTAACCCCAGGGATTACATTGTCACTTTAGACTTTATGTTGAAACTTATACCACACATTCCAGAGTTTAAAGTCAAAGTACTCTCTCAAATCACAAATGGAAAAGGCCTGTTGGCAAAGTCCCACATATCATCCCTAGACATAAAATGCTTACTCTTCAGGATCTATTTGAAAATACATGTTTCCATCTTACAATGTAAATGCATTGGGTTTCTTTGGGAAAACAATTCCACAGATGCCTCTTCCAAGGTTTCTCTTCACTGGTGGCCTTTGGGAGAGCCAAGGAGATCCTCCCTACATGCTAGCACATGTAGATTATTAAGAGATATCCCGAAAGCCAGTGCTTCCTTCATCTACTTTTCACTCCACTTTTAGTCGGTCAGGATTCAATCATAATAAAGTATATTCTCCCAACTTGGCATTACTGGCAACATCCATACTTTTCTGAGTAGAGCTATTTTCTCTTTCAGGGCCTGGTGGCTCACAGGATGAGGCAAAAGTTTACATTACCGTGTGTGCAGCAGCTGACAAGGGCGTCCGCTGCACCGGAGTCCTTCGATGACTGCGATTGTCCCAGAGGACAATCTGGCCCGAGTAAGTCCCACCAACCACTAAGTTAGGATGGAAACGGGCAAAGCAGACCGACATCACAGAGGACTGTCAGGGAAAAGGAGAGAAGGAGGGGGGAGGGGGGAGAGAGAGAGAGAGAGAGAGAGAGAGAGAGAGATGCACCGTGAAATGGTTGTAGAAGGCTTGTTTCTTCCTGAAAACAGTTCATCACGCAAACTCAATACATCCTGGAAAACAAAAAGCAATTTAAAGCTGGGACTGTAAAAGTGCATAGTTACTAAGAAATTTTGTACATAGGCACAAGAATTTCTTTGGAGAGGCTGACCAATGATTACTCCTTAAAATCTGAAATCTGAAGTCTTGTCCATGTTATCAAATAGGCATAAAACCTATCTTAAGTACATCATTGTTTTGTGGTCTCTAAAGCTTGATTTATGGACATTACCCATTTATCACAAAAAATTGCAACAGAGCTAGTATTAATTCTCCACTGAAGCCTTTACAAAGAAATTCCTTACTTTGAGAGTATGGCCACATCAAATTATACTATCTGCAGTGTTGGTAAAGGCAGAGTAATTCTAGCCTCAAGGACTTTAAGATGAGGTCTTCCAGTGTGGTGATTCCTCAAGGATCTAGAATCAGAAATACCATTTGACCCAGCAATCCCGTTACTGGATACATACCCAGAGGATTATAAATCATTCTATTATAAAGACACACACACACGTACGTTCATTGTGGCACAGTTTACAATAGCAAAGACCTAGAACCAATCCAAATACCCATCAATGATAAAGAAAATGTGGCACATATACACCATGGAATACTATGTAGCCATAAAAAAAGGATGAGTTCATGTCCTTTGCAGGACCTGGGTGAATCTGGAAACCATCATTCTCAGCAAACTGACACAAGAACAGAAAACCAAATACCGCATGTTCTCACTCATAAGTGAGTGTTGAACAATGAGAACACATGGACACAGGGAGGGAGCATCACACACTGGGCTCTGTTTGAGGGTGGGGGGCCAAGAAGGAAGGGATAGAGGTGGGTAGGAAGGTTGGGGAGGGGTAACATTGGGAGGGATAATGCTTGATGTAGGTGATGGGGGGAGGGAGGCAGCAAACCACCATGGCATGTGTGTACCTATGCAACAATCCTGCAAGTTCTGCACATGTACTCCAGAACTTAAAGTATAATAATAATAATAATAAAAAGACGAGGTCTTCTTTTTGTTTTTGACTTAATGTAGATTTCTAGGAAGTATACAAACCTCAGACTGATCCAACTGGCTCCTCTTAAAATTTGCTCACCTCCCATGGGCATTCTTCCTGACCTTAATTCTGCCCACTTTAGAAAACTCTTAATGTTATGCTTTGCCTATTTTAGCAAACAGCCAGAAATGGATTTCAGTCCAGCTCTGCCATGGTCTGTCATAGTCTGTCACAAATGTGGTTTCTGAAGCTCCACAAAAGACTGGACACTACACTTTGTAGCAAATTACTTAGCTGAGATAGAACCGTAATGCACTTAAAATCAGCAAGTTACTGTTCTGCATCTGCTAAGTCCATTTTGCTTCCTACAGTTCTTTCCATATTTGCATTTATAAGCTGAAGTAATTGTTTTTACTGAATACATTTCATGCCTTAATTGAAATAAATGAAGTCATGGAGAACTTACCATGTGTAAGGAAGTTATTGTACTAGGTAGGAATGGTAGGAGTAAAAGGGTCATTGCCCTCAGCAAACTTGTGCTCTGGGAAAGCGAACTAAAAAACATGGACACAGATGAACAGAAGGGCTACCAGTACATACAGTGACTTTGTGGAAAACAGAAAAAGGTGTCCTCTGCAGACACACAGTCATGTTGGCAGGTACATGCCTTGGCAAATGGAGAGTAAGATGGATCTTCATCGCCACATGTCCCTTCGGCATAACTTGCACACCCAACTTGAATGTGACACATACCATGACTAAATTCTAAGAGCATGTGGTGTGTATGTGTGTCTCTGTATGTGAGGGGGGACAGATGGAAGAGGAAGATTTGTTTTAGTTAGGGGAGGGGAGAGGAGGCTGGAAATGGTGAGATGGTTAGAAAGACCTCATTGAAGAGAATGAATCACACCTTGAAGTATATATGAAACATTCAGAGAGTCGAGAGAAGAAAAAGGCATTCCTGAAGGATAGGATAATGGGGAAAAAGGACTGGAGGCAGCAAAATGAGACAGGTGATCAGCCCATAGTCTTTTTTGGCTGGGAAGGGGTTTGCATGGAAGAATCAGATAGTAGGAAGTGTGGCAAAGAGATCGCTTGGGCTAGACAGGAGAAAGCCTTGAATGACATTATTTGGGGTTTTTTTCTGTGGACAATGGTGAGAAATAACAACTTTCAGAGCAAATGAGTAAGAGGATCCCAGGTTATAACTGATATGCTAACAAAGTAGTAACAAAAAACCCCAAAACAAAAATCTATGACCTCTTTTTGACTAGTAAACTAAACATCTTTTAACACACACACACACACACACACACACACACACACATACACATGTGAAACCAAACCCAGATCTCCTATCAGACTAAGGGTTCCTAGTCAGAAACAGCCTCAGATACTCTGAGGGAGAATAAAGAATGTAGACTATTTTTCAATGTCATGTTTCCCCCACTTTGAATGATTTTCGATTCCAATTCCTTGAACGTGATTCAATGGAGAACATGCTCATGCCCCAATCTGGTTTTCATAAAGTTCAAGAATAACTCTCAATAATGATACTGAATTAAAGAAAAAGAAAATAATGCTGGTCAGCTTCTTGTTTTACACATCCCACACAAATGATTCTTAGCTTTCAATTGATGAAATTCTTATGTTGCTGGAGCTATGCTGGAAACTTTTTTTTGAAAGCTTCAGAAAGATTTAAAATTATCCAGGTGGTATCAACAATTGAATTTACCAAAGGTTGAATCAGTATGGATAAAAGAATGTCATTCATTCAAAAAATGCAGAATTCAACCACTTGATTGCTTCTGTGTTTCAGCTGAATCCTAGCAAACATCCCTCCCAATCTTGTACTGTTTGTTGAGACTAAACCAGAGGAAAACCAACAGTGGAGGTATTTCTATAAAGCTGAAACACATAGTTGGCAATCAGCTAGAACCCAGCCTCATAGGGTGATAAATCCAATACCTACTTGTTCATTCATTAATTTGTTCATTCTTCATTCATTCATCATCCAACACTTAGCACCAACTAAGGACTACTAAACCATTTCAAAAACATTAAATGTCACAAGAGCTCCCCCATCTCAAATTCAGAATTCTATTTAAATTTGATGAAAAGTCAAGTGAATGCTAAAAAAGAGTAACACCACCTTGCAGTGCCAGAGTTCTGCCTCCAGAGTCTACTTTGTTTTGCTGCAAACCTATTTTTATAATATATCCATGAGGAAAAAGTAGACTTTTTTTTTTTTCATTTTCTATTTGGAAGATAAGGTAGAGTTATGTTAATCAATTTCACTTATATCTTAAGCTCAACACATTGATTATGATATATTTATTACATGACATATACGTTTAAATATATACAGATATATTTACATATTGATTCTATGTTCAACACAGATCTCCAGGGTACACCACACTATCCACTATTATTCACATAAAAGCACTAAGGCAGTAAGATCTCAATTACCTAGATGTAAACTTGAGAATTCAGTCACTTCACAAGATGTCTTTACATATCCTGATGTTTGATGTAATGGTGGCCAACATTTGGATGAGTGACTTAATTCTTTATTTTTCACTTGCCTTGTTATTCTGTAAGAATACGTGTTTATAGATATTTTTATAGTCTTAACTACAGTTTGGAGAATGAGAGCTCATCTTCTAATTTGGAAAGTCTACATCAACAATCCTTAGAGCAAAAGGTCTGGGAAACCCTTTACTGTTGCAACCCCCTGCTGTTCACACAGCTACCTATGTAGTCACTGATGTTGTGCTGATTGTCATAGAATTTGCTGACTGTCAGTAAAAAGAGCAAATGATGATATCATCCTGTCAATTATCCCTATTTGGTTAAAAAGCATTTCAGAAAGATTGGTTGACACTACTAAAAAGTGTGGGGGATTTTTTGTCCTTCATTCTTCACAGTATATTTTTCTGGAGATAAAATCTTAAAAAACATTATTAATAACACCATTGTTATTTTAAAAATTTCATTACTTCCCTATACAGTTGAAATTTTATATTAAGTTATTCAGTGTTATAATAAAGCATTATTAAACTAAGACTAATAAAATGTAGACAAACAAAATTAACTGGAAACAAGAGGTTTCTTTGCTTTGTTATTCTATAAGAATATATATGTGTATTGATATTTTTATAGTCTTAACTCATTACCTATTTTATCTTATTCCTTAAAATATTAATGCCTTAGAATTACTTTGAAAAATAATATATGGCCTTTAAAAATTCAAATCAAGTCGGGCACAGAGGCTAACAGCTGTAATCTCAGCACTTTGGGAGGCCAAGGTGGGAGGATTGCTTGAGCCTAGGAGTTTGAGACCATCATGGGCAACATGGCAAAACCCATCTCTACAAAATATTTTAAAAAGAAAAACAATTCAGGTCATTTATGTAAGTAGAAAATAATTATAAATTTGCTGAGGATTTTTCGATAATGTTAACTAATCAAAGTAAGCTTTCCTGATGCTACAGTTGAACTCTATTTTCACAAGCTATTGATTTTATTGATGTGGCCATGTTGTTGGTCAAATCAGGGGCTCAGAAATATCAGTTCAAATGTAACAAGCTTGATGGAAAACTGGTAAGACTGTCAATATTCCAACACATATAACACAAAGACAGTGTTACATTAGGAACCACTATTTCCAAGAGGGCAAGTATCACATTTCGATTATTTGCCCAACATGTTTTTCCCTAAATTAGGACAAGCAAAGTTTTGAGATTATATTTTGAAGACCAAGCCATCTCTATTGACAATTTCCAGTGTTTTTAGCAGAATGCCTTAGCCCAGAGGCTCCTGAGAAAATGGTTTGTTTTTTAATCCTGAGCAGATGGCCCAGTTACTGGCCGTCCCTGCGAAGACAGACCACCTCCTTATCCATATAGCCACATGTTCACTTGCACATGAGCTGACCCATTAAACAGAGTTCCACCTCTTCATCATAGATTTAAAGAGAAGTCAGTTTATTTTACACCATTCACAAGGAATTCCACAGAGACGAGGGTGAGATTCTGCTTGGAATGTCTCCCCTTCACTCACCGCACACCATCACTGCATTCAATTCAAGTTAGCCCAGACCTGTCTTTAAGTGGCTGTGGAGGCTGTTTTCTATCTTGTAGAGCTAATCCAGGCCAGCTTAGAGATGGTACTTCCCCTTAACCACAGACCCAGATGCCCAGGGTGAACCACCTTTGGTCATTCCAGGCTGGGAAGCTCACCCCCTAGGCTCCCATTTGATCTGGTTGCCTGTGGCCTTCTGTGTGTGGCACTCTGCCCACTCCCCAGCCATCATGCCTGGGCGGGAGGAATAGGGGTCCTGCTCTCAAAAGCATCTCCTATTTCAAGTACCCCGTCTTCTGGGGGAGAGGATGGTCCTCAGGGAGGGACAGGTCATATTGTTGCCATATGCTGTTTGATGGTGGCTGACATTTTATTTGCCTAAAAACAAATGCTTCACTGTCAGAGGGCTTTGAGGCAGCCAGATCACATGCCTCTGACTACTAGTGAACTAGTATGTATTTCTGCAAGTATATAAGAAACCCACAGAGATGTTTCTTCTGTTAATGGAAATGTATAGTTGGAGGAGACTGCTGTTGAAAACCTCTCCTATAGGCAATCATGTAGCACCAGCCATCTGGAAACATGGAAGGTGTAAGCTGGTCAAGATGACATGAGCCATGGGTCAGAAACTTAACTTTAATTGAGAGGAAGGGAAAGGGTCTTTTTTTCTTTATATTATTATTATTATTGAGACAAGGTCTCACTCTGTCACCCAGGCTGGAATGCAATGGCACTGTCACAGCTCACTGTAGCCTCAACCTCTGGGCTCAAGGGATCCTCCTGCCTCAGCCTCCTGAGTAGCTGGGATTACAGGCACATGCAACTACACCGAGCTAATTTTTAATTTTTTTGTAGAGATGGGGTCTTGCTATGTTGCCATGGCTGGTCTCAAACTCCTGAGCTCAAGCAATCCTCCTGCCTCCACCTCCCAAAGTGCTGGGATTACAGGTATGAGCCAACATATCCAGCCTCATTTTTCTTTTAAAACTCTCCCTTCCTCTCTCTAAGTCTCTGTCCTGGTGCACAGGCTATTCTTCTAAATTCTAAGAGGAGTGAGCATCTACCAAAAGTAATCACCCCATTAATGTGGGGGATGCCCAGGAGCAATGACTGACTTCGTTACCTGCTCCTTCTTGACATGGTTTGTATTAAGAAATAAAAAGCAGCTAATTCTAAAATTTGATTTCCCAGAGATCAGAAATCCATTATTCTGATGACCTTTCTTAGAATTCCTTGGAATTTTCATGCCTTTCAATATTTAGACCCTGTCATGTGCCTTGCCCTGGGTTTTATGCTGAGAATACAAAGGTAGTATGCAAACCACAATGGCATACCATTTCACATCCACTAGGTTGACTATAATTTTTTAAAAATGGAAGTAAGTGTTGGTGACAAGGTGGAGAGATTGGAACACTCATTACAATGCTTGTGGGAATGTACAATTGTGCAGCCACTCTGGAGAACAGTCTGGCAGTTCCCCAAAAAGTTAAACATAGAATTATCATATGTCCCAGCAATTCCACTCCTAGGTATATACCCAATTGAAAAAATATGTCTACACAAAAACTTGTACACTAATGTTCATAGCAGCATTATTCATAATAGTTAAAAAGTGGAAACAATTCAAATGTCCCTCAACTGAGGAATGGATAAATGAAATGTGGTAAATCCATACAATGGAATGTTTGGCAATAAAAAGAATAAAATACTGATGTATGCTAGGGCATAGATGAACCTTGAAATCATTATGCTAACTGAAACAACTCATAAAAGGCCTCTTATTGTATGATTCCATTTACATAGAATGCCCAAAATAGGCAAATCAGTAGAGTCAGAAAGCTGAGTTGTGGTTGCTTACAGCTGGGTTTGGAGGGAATGACGAATGACTACTAAGTGCGGGGTTCTTTACATGATGATAAAAATGTTCTGGAATTAGACAATGCTAATTGTACAATTTTGTGAATATACTTAAAAAACACAAAATTGTATGTCTTAAGAGGGTAAATTTGTGGTATGTAAAATATATCTTAATTGTTACATGTGTGCAGACATGTTCTCACCTCATGAAACTTATCAACCTTATTTCTTATCTTCAAGACAGCTGTGTCTGGACTGCTTGGATCCCTCTTTCCTTCGTCCTGAGCATCATCTTCAGTTTCTACTCCCTGAGAGGCAGGGAGGTAGAAAGGGAGGATTGGCAGACTCAGAGTTCCAAGAACTGAGTTTCTGCTCTGATATCCTACTAGTTGTGTGAATCCTTCAAGCCTTAAGTTGTTTGTTTGCATATTTGGGGGACACACTTACAAATTATTCACTGTGGTGAAATACTCGTAACATAAAATTTGTTACTATCCTAACCATTTTCAAGTGTACAGTTCAGTGACATTAAACACATTCACAGTGCTGTGTAACCATCACCATCATCCATCTCCAGAACCATTTTATCTTCTCCAGTTGAAACTTGGTACCCATGAAACACTAACTCCTCATTCCTCCTCCATCCCCCATCACTCTTCACCAGTCTCTGGTAACCACATTTCTACTTGCTGTCTCTACAAATCTGACTACTTGAGGTACCTCATATAAGTATTATCATGTAGTATTTATCCTTTTGTGATTGGCTTATTTCACTTAGCACAATGTCCTCATGGTATATCGATCCTGTACCATGTGTCAAAATTTCCTTCCTTTTTAAGGCTGAATAAAATTTCATTGTATGCATATATCACATCTGGTTTTATCCATTAATTCATCAATAGACACTTTTTGGCTATTGTGAATAATGCTGCTAAGAACCTGGGTGCACAAATATCTCTTTGAGATCCTGGTTTCAATTATTTTGGGTACATACCCATAAGTGAAAATGCTAGATCATAATGTAGTTCTATTTTTGATTTTTTGATAAATCATCACACTGTTTTCTATAGAAGTGATATGGTTTGGCTGTGTCCCCACTCAAATCTCATCTTGAATTCCCACATGTTGTGGGAAGGATGCAGTGAGAGATAACTGGATCATGGAGGCAGGTCTTTCCCATGGTGTTCTCGTGGTGGTGGGTGGATCTCACGAGATCTGATGATATTATAAGGGGGAGTTTCCCTGCATGAGATTTTGTTTTGTTTTGTTTTGCCTGCTGCCATCCATGACTTGCTCCTCCTTGCCTTCCATCATGATTGTGAGGCTTTCCCAGCCACGTGGAACTGTAAGTCCATATTAAACCTCTTTCTTTTGTAAATTGCTCAGTCTCAAGTGTGTCTTTATCAGCAGCGTGAAAATAGACCAGCACAAGCAGCCACACCATTTTACCTTCCATCCGCAATACATAAGGGTTTCAATTTCTCCATGTCCCTCACCAACACTTGCTATTTTCTGTTTTCTGTGTGTGTGTTTTTTCTCCTTCTTTTTAGTATTAGCCATCCTAATGGGTATGAGGCGTCTAAGCCTTAATTTTTTGTCCTTAATAGGAGCATGATAGTTCTTGCCCTACCTATGGAACAGGCATTTTCTTTGCCTCTTTCCCATGGGGCTGTTGGAAGATTTGAATTGGGTAATGTAGTTTAAAGACAGATAAACAATATATTCCCATACAGAATTAGAAATTACTACCTCCTGATTCGAAGAAACATTTCCAAAGACTATAAAAGTCCAGAGGAGGACTCTTGCTCAACAAATATTTCTCCAATAATTTCAGTAGTTAATTCTTGGTCCAGTCCTGATGATCAAGGTTGTCCCGATGATCTAGCAACACGTTACTACATCATTTGTTATGTGGTTGAAATATTTTAAGTCTTTCTTCTTGACAGTTCTTTCACACCTTGAATTAGAGCTGGACTTTATTGATCTGCGATCGATTTTACATCTGATTATTTCGTATCCATCATTTACAGGTACCCTTCAGACTATTTTCTAAATCAGGATTACTCCAAATTCGCCTGTACCTTTGCATCAACTGGGGGGCTTTAAAAAGTCTCAAATGCTCAGGCCACATGGTATACCAATTGAATAAGAATTTCTGGGGGTGGGACTCAGGCATCAGTATTTTGCAGTCAAGTGTGAAAAGGACTGCTTTAAATTAATGGTTTTCAAGCTTATCTGAATTTTTAAAAAGCACTTGGAGAGTTCATTAAGAACACAGATTAGTTACCAGAGGCTGGAATAGGAGGACGGGGGGGATGTTAGGCAAAGGACACAAAATAAGTTCAAGGTATCTACTGTCCATCATGGTGACTATAGTTAATAACAATATGTTTTATATTTTAAAACTGCAGAGAGTAAACTTTATGTGTTCTCACTACAAAAAATGATGTGTATGTTAAATAGCATGATTTAGTCCTTCCACAGTATATACATATCAAACAAAACATCATGTTGTATATTATAGATATGTACAATTTTTGCTTGTTAATTAAAACAATCAAAGAAACAAAAACACAAATCCCTGGGTCTCCATTGGGGTCTACTTAATGAGAATTTCTAAGGTAGAAGTCTAGTGATCTGTGTATTTAACAAACATCTAGGTGCTGCATGGAGAAAAATGGAAAACACAGTTCTAAAACAATTAATTCATGGAATATAGCCCAGTGTCATTGTGGGATAAGTTCCCTTCTGCAGCAGTATAGGCCCGGATATTTCTCTTATGGAATCATGTGTCATTTTCACCACCAGCCCAACTGAGAAACATATGATATGTTCCTCTGCTAGAATACCATTCCTTCGTTATTTGCTAGTTTTTACATCTCTCCTTGTTTCTCCTCCCCCACTGAAATAATTAGGTTCTTAGAAAATGATAAATAAAAATGAAGTGAAGGTTTAGGTCCCAACTTCTCTTCAGCATCACTCTCCATGTAGACACTAGGAGTTTTCTTGTTTATTGTCAGGAAGGCTAATGAACATTATCACTGTCACCCTGGCTACATGGCTATTTACTTGCGGCCAGCATTCCAAAATTTTTGAGCACTTACTAAGTAAGTGTCAAACATATACTACACATCGCTATTATCAGTCCTACTAGGTGGGTAATTTTGCCTACATTTTTTCAGATTAGGAAACCCAGGCTCAGAGAAGTAAGCCACCAGCTTAGGATCAAATTAACAGTAAGCGGCAAAGTCCAGAGTTGAACTACAGCTTGGCACCATACACTGTGAAAACTTGCATCAGTTGAACGCAGATGCCTTTTCCCTTTAAGATACATGTCACTCCTGAGCACTGCATTTCTCATTTCCTCACCTCCGTGGGACTGGCAGTCAGGCTAAGCCTCATGCATACTCACGTGGCAGAGAGGGCTTGCAGGCTCCCTGCCTGTTACAGTGGCCTTGACAGTGAGTCTGTGACCTCTCTCCAGCTGGATTTCTGCTGCTGATGTAGAGATAGCTCACTTCACTCAGCTCCCAGCCTATCAGTTGCGACAGGTGACAACAGAGCTAATTAGTACCAATTGTGGTGATATTTACCATGAGGTGGGTACTTCCTGCTGGGAACTGATTGAGACCAATTAATCATTTCAGGAGAGTCTAATGAACAGCTAGCAGCCTGAAAACCAGTTGGATCACTCCTGACAAGCTCTGCATTGACTGTCAGCACTTTGGGAGAAAATGCTTTGTTTTCATCTTATCACTATATAACCAAACCAAAAAATGCCATTGCAATCCAACAAGTTCTTTTGAAGTGAAGTGTGTCTATTTGAAATTCAGTGTTTCTACAATCAAAATAATTATGTGAATTATTATTATTATGAAAAGAGAATACGGCCACTATTGTGTGCTTTAACAAAAAAATGGAACTTCTTACTTAGAGACATAAACACAGGACCTAAGGAACATTCTTCTGAACTCAAACAATATGAAATAATATGCACACTTTTTTCATAGTTGTCTCATTGAGAGATAGAATCATCTTGGGCAAAATGGTCATATTTTGGAAATAAAAGGATGGCTTGCATTTAGGAAAAAGTTCAAAACTATAAATATCTGACAATAACGCTC
The DNA here is from genome assembly GCA_036589455.1 of Ateles fusciceps. Classification (NCBI taxonomy): domain Eukaryota; kingdom Metazoa; phylum Chordata; class Mammalia; order Primates; family Atelidae; genus Ateles; species Ateles fusciceps. Next base: position 2,618,988 of record JAZHEH010000504.1, on the reverse strand, counting down.
ACTGAAGCAAGTTCAGATCAAAGGTGGCTCTTTCAGTATTGACTGCCAACAATATACTAACTGTTCTTGTCTCTTTTTTAGAAAATATAAAACCCAAGTTGCTAGGCCTAGACTGGAATAGTGATGTGGTACAAGGTGAAGGCAAACTTTATTTTATTTATAGAGATAAAAAATAACAGGAAGAGATGAAGATGATTATATGGTTGCCTTTGTATGTTAAAAAGTAACAGTTTCTTCAAATGTCTAAATCCTGCTTAATTAGGAGAAAGGAAGCTGATATTTGGATATGGTGTGTGTTGACATCTACCCCTTTGATTTATGTAAGTATGAACTAGAGAGAACAGATTACTCAAGACAGAAGAAAGAGTTCCAAGTTGACAGGAAAAAGTGTAGGCAGCATTAACTTTGGTGCTTGTTAAAACTTGAAGGATTAATAGCAAAAAGGGAGGGAAGACTTGTGAATGTCTCCAGTTTAGGATCTTCAGAAATGCTTGGGGTTTCTGAGAATGGCTCACCCAACCACATGAAAGTGACGCTAAGAGAGTCAGCCACACGACTTCTCTAAATCCAGAGCTGGGACTGCTCTACGTGGACATCAAACCATCTTACTTGAAGTGCAGCCACAAATTAAATTTATTTTTATTGAAAAAGTACTAAGTCCTTGCAAGGGGAGAAAATACAGCATTCAGAAATATGGTCCGTCCTTCCTTCTTGTTCTTGACAGAGTAAGCATGTAAAAAAGGAGCCAGCTTCTTAGTCTGTGTTCCCTTCCTGGGCTACGTAAAAGAAGCAGTAACATTAATCAGCTACAGAGTCCAAGAGAAGAATTCAATTATCAGGTATGTTTTTTTACCAGCACAATACAAAAAATAAACTAATCAGATTCAGAACTGCTGCAATGGCAAGAATGTCTGAAAACAATTGCATGATACATGTGTCCTGCTTTGGACAATTTCTTTCTGAATTTGTAGGATTCAGGGTTTGTTGCTTGAGGAGGCTGAGAAAGAAAGAAAAAAATCCAGTCTCCATATGTCACTCAATATTCCCTTGCTGTTAAAACAAATCTACATTTGGAGGATCCACCCAAAGAGTCATGGACTAGCCCACATTAGATCATTACCAAGGCACATAGGTCAGAAATTATAGGGAGACCATTAAAAAAAAAGAAAAAAACCCTGAAGTGTTCCACTATGCACAGCCTCTTCACATGGTTTTTCTGAATAACTGTGGTGGTTTTGCCAGCTGTGACAGTACACAGAATCAGTAGGATCATTCTAAATTTAGCAATAAAATAAAACAATTTGGCAAGAATCGGTCCTCTTCACATTAAAACTATGTGGTGAATATAAACCTTGGAGAAGAAAATAAGAAGTGAAGTCCTACACCCAACAAAGCAATGAGACCAAAGGCAGAAACAGTCTTAGTGAAGATTTGTCTTTTTTTTTTTTTTATCTGCCTAGAATGACTTAGATAAGCTTATGCGTAAGGCACGAAGATGAACCAGGTGACCTCTCAGGACTATGTCTACCTTGGAGGTTCTATTGATAAACTCCTACTTTGAAGTACTGAAAAGAACTGAAAAAACTGGACTTAAGTGCTTACTATAAGATGTATGGAAGAGACAAGGGTAAACTGATTTTTTAAAATTGTTAACCAATCCCAAATCTCACCGAGCCCTCAATTTCTACACCAATGCCATGTCTACAGAAGAGTCTTTGAAGTTTTGCAAGAGACCCAAAGACTGAGAATGGCTGCAGTGTAGAAAGGAACAGAAATGTGTCCTTGTGGGTTCATTTCTAAGCTGAAGGCAATCCCCTCTTACCACAATATTTATATGTACTTGAAAGATCAACAGACAAATGGGAATCAAATTCCCCAGAGTTCAACCTTAGCTGGTTTTTAAAAGGACAAAATAACAAACCCGGAGATAAAGAAAAATATGTGAATAAAAATTCTGGGGGGGGATCAAATGATTAAATTTACAACAACACTTCAGGGATTTTTCTTAGTCCACAAGGGAAATCTTATTTTTGATCATAAGACTTAGGATGTACACATTAAGGGGCATTTACACAGAGGTTGAAGTTTCCAGTTCAGGGAGAAGAGTCTAGAGGCATATTAAAGACCACCTGTCAGTAGAATTCTATTCTGAGCCATGTTCTTCATCAAATTTATATGGGAGATATTATGGATCAGCTAGAAGAAATGTGATCATAAATTCCTAAACATAGGAATTTATGTTTAGGAATAAACATAATATACTCTATATACTCATAATAATATACTCATAATATACTCTAACTTATATTAGAGTATACCCAATGTATGTGTCAGTCAATTATAATAAAAGGCAACATTTTGCTTTACATAAATCTAAATTAAATGCACAAGGGCAGTATTTTTTCTTTTCTCTAAAAAAATGATTTTATATAAACACTAAGAACAGATTTCCTAGTAATTTGTGTTTTGTGTATAGACTTGTGATGATGAGTGTTTTATCTTTGGAATTGGTGGTTGGTGAGATTCACAACATGCCTGGTGCACTTCCCCAGGAGTTGAAAAAAAGGAAGGTGTTCAATAATCCTGTGGAGCCAGGAATAATATGAAACCAGATAATGAAGAGTTAAGGAAAGCTTTTGAGCCTGCTAATGAACTCCATCCTTCCCCGGTAAGACCACCCTCCTTTTAAGTAAGAGGTAATTTAATATGCATCGAACTCAGTTGTGTTTGGGCTTCATCCAATCTATGAGTATCAGTGTGATAACTTATAATGAATTGTCTGCAATACTTCACAAAGTGACTATAACAGCCTGAAAAACAAGATCTCTAAGCTTGATTTTCCAGCCCTTTGAATATTTTCTGCCTTATTCCTGTCAGAACATTCCAAAGCTTGAAAATATTTCTTATAGCTCCCTATACTGAAAGTTACGTGCTTTGAGCCCCATTTGATTAGATCCACAGTTGTTGGCTGTCTCTATTAAATCAAGCCCCACATTTGAAAATGACACCAACAGTGAGACCAGCCAAATAATATAGCAAGAGAACTAACATGGCTCCTTTAGTTTCCAAAGGTTTTCTTTACATGTTAATTTCCCTTTGTAATCCACATGGTGTGCTGGAAAGTAGATTAGTGAAAGGCACTGGATTCCTGTTTCAGATTCTGAAAAAGCATCTGGAACCTTACCTGTCTGCTGGGAGAAGGGGCAGAAACTGAAAAGGGAGTCAGGAAACTCACGTTCTGGAAGGGCTGTCTTTCTACAGCTGTGTCACTTTGTTCACGGGACTTAACTCCTTTAGGACGGAGCTTCTTCAATTAAGTTAAGGGCCACTGCCTGAGAGAACAGGCCATCTTCCCTTTCTTTAATGGCTATAGGTAGTTCCAGCTCTTCAGAATGCAAAAGCATGACTCTATTCTATAGATGATTTCTCCTAAGTAAAAAAGGATTAGATTGTCATTAAGCTGTTTGTTTCCTGCCCTGGTCAGAGGATAGCAGCCCTTAGGGTAACACACAAAGGTTGTGGGGAAGGGGAGGATGTGATCTCTTTCCCCTTCATCCTATTCATAGGATACAGATACAGTGGAAAGATCCACAAACTGGTACTCAAGACTGATTTTCTATGCGAAAATCATGTTAATTCTTTTGCGCTTAATTCTTCATTGGCACAATAAAACGGACCCGTTGGAGTTGGAAGCCTCAGAAGGGCAGGAGATGGGCTTCTCTTCTCTCTGTGTTGTTCTTTGTGCTTAAGCCAGTTCCTAAGAATTGGTAGGCATCAGCATTAGTTTCCTTTTGCTGCTGTGACAAATTACTTGTGATCCTAGCACTTTGGGAGGCTGAGGCAGGCAGATCACTTGAGCCCAGGAGTTTAAGACCACCAGCCTGGGAAACATGGAAAAAATCTGTCTCTACAAAAAGTACAAAAATTAGCCAGGTGTAGTGGTGCATGCCTGTAGTCCCAGCTACCTGGGAGGCTTAGGCAAGAGGATCACTTGAGCCCAGAAGGTTGAGGCTTCTGTGAGCCGAGATCATGCCATTGCACTCCAGCCTGGGTGACAGAGCAAGACCCTGTCTCAAACAAAACAAAAAACAAATTATGACACACTTAGAGGCTTAAAACAACATAAATTTATTATCTTACAGCTGTGGAGGTTGGAAGGACTAAAAACGAGGGGTAGACAATGCTATGTTTCTTTGTGGAGGCTCTAGGGGAGAATCAACTTCTTTGCCTTCTTTCCAGCTTTCAGAGGCCACCCTCGTTCCTTGCCTCCTGCCACCTTTCACACTCAAAGCCAGCAAGGGTTGGTCAAGTCTCTCACATCACACCCGCTGACTCTGCTTCCACCCTCACGTCTCCTTCTCTGAGTCTAACCCTCTTTGCCTCTCTCTCTCTCTTTCACTTAGAAGATCCCTCATGATTACACTGGGCTGACCCCACATATTCCAGGATAAACTCCCCCATTTCAAGATCCTTAATTTGTGAAAATTTGGGGCACCCATCACCTGAGCACTGTACACTGCACCCCATTTGTAGTCTTTTACCCCTCGCCCCCCTTCCCACCTTCCCCAAGTCATCACTAAAGAACTTACTCATGTAAGCAAACACCACCTGTACCCCAACAACCTGTGGAAAAATAAAAATAAAACTAAATCCTTAATTTAATCCTATTTGCAGAGTCCTTTTTGCCACGTGAGGTAACATTCACAGGCTCCTGGTATAAGAATAGGGATGTCTTTGGGTGGTCATTATTCTATCAGAGTGGTCAACAAATACTTGATAAATTTGTAAATATTTTGAGAAAATTATAAATTAAACATTTCAAAGTATGTGTAAATTCAGCTGATTCCCATAGGTCATCATTAGCTAAAGTCAGGGTCACATGTATACTGTACACTCCCAGACAAACAATCTGCTTACTCACTGAAGCTCATGTTCACCTGAGTTTATGTTTTGGATTTAAATATGTACTCTAATTCTATTCTACTTTCTTTCACCTGCTAGAATACAATCTGTTGTGAGATTTTCCTAAAGAGGTTAATTTGAATCGCTTACTCTCATATTAAGACAGTTAAAGTTCCAGGCAGAATAGAGATTTAAAACGCCTTTCTACTTCCTATCTCATACTAAACTCCTTTCCCAATTACCATTTCAAACAGACCAACCAACAAAAAAGAGAGGATGGTAATCTTCAGACTGAAGTGGAGATGCATGGAGCATACTGTGGTCTTACCAGCAAAACCCCAAACTCTGCCGTTATTTACAATCCCTGAGTCACATACCCTCTTCCTCCAAAATAAGTCTTTCAAATCTAAGTTACATTGATGGAACTACTCTTGAAGTAGAGGTGCCACCAACCATCACATCAATCACAATTCATATATCTTCTGTCAAAATTTTTTCAGATTTGCTCTCATGGCATAAAAAAATGTAACAATAAGCTTCCTGCTACTGTCCCAACCCTCCTCCCACCAATGCAGATAAATTTCAGGATGGTTTTGGCAGACCATAGGAATATATTTTCATTTTTTAAGTTTTTCACTTGTTTTGAAGCAGTTGACATTTTATGCTGATGGGTATATATCACTTGGGCAAACTTCTACCCATTCAATTACAGGGATATCGTCTTATCTTTAAATTAACTGTAGCTTCAGAAAGACACGACAACCTGTTATATTTGCCCAATGCCAGTTATACCAACGTAGGATACATAACTGCTGTCAAAGACCAACCAGGAATCATTGGAAGTTAATTGAACAGTATATTCAAGTATGCTGACAGAAAGATATGTCTTCAGAACTAGATTGAGGCACACCACCACTTCAGAATTTTCTACGTGAGGCTTTCTCTTCTTTTAAAATCGGCTATGATAGCATATCCATGACAAAATTCAGATTTACTTACTAATGAACTTAAGTACAAACAGAATATCTCTGTGTGGCCTGGAGGAAGTAACAGCAAATCTCACAAGGTGCAAATTCTCCTGAGCAATTTTTCCTATAGTTCTAGTAAGTCATTGAATATTTGGCACCTACTTTGTGCACATACAAATATCCTACAGTAAGTTTAATACAGCACATAACTCTCACTGAAGAATTGAATTTCTATGGAAAAATCTAGTTCAAAGGAAAAAAACCCCTCTATTTAACTTAATTTTTTTCCTTATTTAATTCCATGTTCTTGAGCATGAGCCTTAAAATGAAAAGAAACTGGGCAAATTGATTCATATTAAGTATATTGAATATCAAGAACTAGGGTAAGTAAGCACAAAATAAAAGTTGAATTCTAAATAACTAGACTTCTTTCAGAGTCAAGAAATGTCACCCCTTGGTGGCAATAACACCACCACTGGTGGCAATAACATCTTTCTTATGGTGGAAAGCTCGACAGTGTTTACATTTGTCAGGTCAATTGCAGTGTTGAAGAAATTGGTAGAAAGGCAAAAAGTAAAATTAAAAACTACCTTTTCCCAAGACAATCAGACCAAAAATGCAATAAGAATTCAATTTTCCTGTATAATTTGAATAGCAAACTCAGTTTTCCACTCCCCTTCCAAAATGCAGACAATGGCCATAGCTAAGCTCAAAGTTGTCACACATCTGGAAGACCATTTTAAAATACATTCAAAATGTTTTGATTACATGATGCCAAGCATCTGGCAATGCAAACTTCTTTTAAGTGTTTTTCTTCTACAGATATTCAGCCTTGTATAGACAGTTATTGTGCCAGATTTTGAGCTACTTATTTGTACAATAACAAAAATATGTATGCAAAGGTAAGGCTTTCCTTATGATCTTGATTAGGTAGATTTAACCTAATGACATTAACAGAGTTGCCACTGATTCTTACATTACTTGAACCACCCTCTAGCTGGGCTCTCTCTCTGCCCAAAAAGCCCTTCAGAGGTTTCTATTGGTCAGACCCTCCCCAGGAACAGTATCTCTCAAACAAACAGCACTCACTCACTTGTCTAAATAGTAACTGACTTTATTGGTTTCATTCCACAGCAAGGATGAGGAAAAGCAAGGCTTCTAGTTTTCCCTGCCTAATAAGAACCAGCCTTAGGAATACCTGTGGTTCACCAGCCATCCCCAAACCATTTGCAGGATCTTGAGGTAGGAGGTAGGTATTCTTCATGTGAGGTCGCCTTCCTCCTAATGCGAGCTAGCTCAGACTTCCAAAGTCCTTTTCCACAAACGAACCTAACCATTCTCACCTCCACTCCACTGTCCACCTTAAAGTTGGGTGACATTGCAGTGGCTGGGGGTGTTCTGGGTAAACCACGCACTAATTATTTGTTTTGGACCATGCATTCTACCTCAGATCACTCATTCTTGCTTTTGATCTAGTGGGCAGGGACAGACTCCTCAAAGGCAGCAAACAGGTCGTATTTATCATTGTGGCCTCAGTACCTAGCACAGTGCTAGGTGCAATAAATATGTGTTGAATTGCTCTGGATAAAATGTCATCTGCCCCAGTGTTGAGGCAAAGAGCATTACATTTCGAACTTGAAGTATAATTCAACAGGTAGTCAGGTTTGGGTCTAAGCAGTGTTCACAGTGTGGAAGGCATGAATAGCAGATCAGTGGGAGAGGTCTGCAGAGCTCTATTTGTAAAAGCGTGCTTGCTACTGGAACAATATAAAAGACTATATTTGTTATGAACAAGTGGAGTATCCAGCCTGTGTGTTTAGGCTTCCTTGAGATAAAGAATATACACTTTGGGGGAGAGAATCATTTTTGTCTCCTTCTTCATGGAATATGCCCCAAGCCTGCTGGCTTCAGTTCTGGAAGGCCCAGAGCTACTCAAGGGTCTGAAGCATCACCAATCACAATGGCGCTGCAGCAGTGGAAACCAGCACCTAGTGGCGGAGCTTGCTCTGGAGTGAGTGAGGCCAGCCCTCAGATGCTAATGGGGACAGGGTAGAGGGCAAGGACTTGAGGCTTGAGTACTGGAATTATTGCAATCTGCTTTTAGCTTCATCGGCAGTCCCTGGAGCCTTATTCATAAACACATTTGCAACATCCTCTGAGAACTCCAAGGAAAATTGTGGGAGAATGTGAAGACCCCAGAGGGCCTAAGTTGCAAATGAGGAGAGGACCAGAGAAATATGTTTTATACTGTTAGTATGACCTCATTTAAAAACCAGTCTGCTGTGGCCTAGGAAAACCTGCATTTAAGTGATTGCTAGATCAATCGATAGGCAGATAGATGGATAGATAGATAGGAAACAAATTTGATGTTATGAAGCAACATAATATAATATTATATTTTGCTATCTTATATTTAATAGCATAATATAATGCTATTTAACTTTCAAATATATTTTAAATCAAGTATTTGAAGCAGTTTCACAACCCTATGAGCAGAAAATACACCTAAGAAAAATGTAGAAAGGCTCCTAAAGGGTTAATCGTTCCAAGGTGGAGAATATATTTAAATTCAAAATTCCTCATGAAAACCAGCCTTCTCTTTAGGTTTTTGCAAATAACAGCGATTGGTGGCTAATATTCCTAACCTTTAGTCAGTTTTCTGTTGATGAGAAATCAGAATCAGGGATTATTACTTTTCCAAAGAATGTTTAGACATCCCAGTGACATGATCACTATATGAAATATAATTCAAATTATCTCAGTTTAAACACTGACTTTGACAGTTAGTAAAATCATTTAATTTTCTACTATGGAAACTATTTTAATAATTTTAACCACTTTTTAGATTATATCAATTCTTTGAGATGAAGTACGACAGAGAAATGAAAATAATCTGTAAATTGAGCTCTGTTGCAAAAAATGATTTTCATTCTTCAGTAGGGATATTAACAGATAACCTTTCGAGTGCCTTTTTTTTTTTTTTGTATTTCTGTTCTTCCTCTACCTCTCCTTTCTTATACAGCTCAAAGAAAATCTAGCTCATGAAAGCAGACTCTAGTTAATGATCCCCTTCCCTCTGCTTTCTCCCATTCTCTTTCATTCACATTCCCAACTTTGCATCTCTCTTCTCATTTTCCTTTTTTCTTTCCGGGGAATGACCACCTCAAAGGATTAATTCAGAACAGGCAGCAGAAAATGGTAACAAGAGTGGGCAAATCAGGATGTGGATTTAGAATCAAGAGGTATTTTAAAGAAGGAGAGTTACTCAAATTAAACATATGTTAAGAATATGGGTTTGTTGTTCATGGCATACCTGCTGCCTGTGATCCCACCCTGGTCGGATCAGCCTTCAAGGGCAGAACATTCCCTAGTGGAATAATAAATACAGTGGCTGGAGTGTATATAGGTCTCAGCAGCTCTGACTTCACCGTAGAAACACAGGTGGTACTGACCTAGCTAAACCAGAGAAATGGATCGTGGACCCTCAGGCTCAGAGCCAGAAAGAATTCAGGCTCCAAGTAAACAGGCTTTGGGCATACATAAATTATAATATAGGTCTTGGCATTTATAGCATGCTTTGCTTCAACTGATATTGCCTGTTTTCCAAGGCATCATCTTTCTTACTTTGATACATGTGAATTAGGCAGTAAAACTCCATTAGTCGTCTTTTAAAAATGCTGTACAGGGGCTTAGAGTGTTTTTTCTCTGGGTTGATCTGCCATCAACCTAAGGGTATGGCAAATTGTGTTATGTAGGTAACAATGAAAAGCCTTGCCCTACTTCTACACTTTCAGTTCTCCTGATGTATCATATTTGCAGCTCTTTGCTGTCTCAGAATTTTGCACCCAAACATTATTGATATGAGCTGGTCACACATACAGCTCACCAAGAGTTTTCATCAGCAACTATGTAGAGTAGAAAACAGGAATGATATTATTTACTTTCCCATTTCTATCCTGCCTTGCTTTAGAAGAGTTTTGAGGTGGAGAACAGTCATGTAATATATTCATGGCTTGAATTCATTCCATTGGTAGGCAAGATTCAACACTCTTGGATCCCTGAGGCTAAGTGTCCGTGATACAGACGTTGTTTTAAAATTCATAAAGGTTTCTGAGAAAAAATATGTTAAATTTAGTTTTGGAATAATATAGGATTCAGAGGCTCACAGAGCCCATTTCCCATTTATTTTGACATTATTCCTGTAACACAAGTACCACCTAACTAGTTACATTTTAACAGAATAAATGGTAATTTTTTTCTTGTTCCACTGTGTATGAAAAAAAGAGTACTTGCTAACTAAAAGAATAATATGAGAAAATAAATAGTTTCTAAGTCCTTCATTCTTTGTTTTTGTTTTGTATTTTTTATTGATATGTCATAGTTGTACATATTTTGGGGGGTACATGTGATATTTTGATACATGTATACAATGTGTAATGATCGAATCAGAGTACTATCAGTTTTGAGATATGATATACAACCAATATCTTTAACTCTTTACTAAAGCAGGTAGGTCTCATATATTTAATTAGAAGTTCAAGTTATCACACAGCATTGGTGTTCTGTTTCACTTCTGTAACAATGTCCCAAATCAGCAGCTGTCATATCAGAGGGCCTGATATAGTGAAAATTCCTATTTACACAAAGGATAGTTTGGAGACTGTGATGATTTGTTGTTCGAAAAAATTATTTAATTATCATGAACTTCTTTAGTAAACCATATCTCATTTGAGAATTGGCCTTCTCTGTTCATGTTGTCAAAATCTGTGATGTTTTGCAGAACTTGGCTCAAAGTTTCTCATACAAAGGGAAGAGCACATTGGAATTCTAAAGGCAGGAAATTTATGTTAGGCAGCTTTAAATATAGAGAAGTGATAATCCACTGAAGTCTTATTCTGAAAATTAGCCAAGTACTCACAAATTTGACAAAGCACACAAGAGAAGATGAAATAAAACATGTAGGGGTCATCATGAGGAGTGTGACTGGGGAGGGGGAGAAAGTCTCAGGTGGGGTTTTCCCTCCTCTGAGCACCTTCTCCAAAAGAGAAGTTTTCAACAATTTTTGTGGCGATAGGTTGGCATGGTGTCATTTACGCCTGTGATGAAATGCCTGATTCTCTCGAATGCTTGCATCTTCCCCTGCCAAGTCATTATCCATTTCCATTTACTTAAAAAACTGATGAGAAGATGAAACAATAAAATATATCTCCAGTTCCACATACTAAGTATGGATATATGCAGAACTATTGATCATTAGTTATGACTGTAACACATTTTATCTACTGTTAAAACAAAATTAAATCTACGCTTGAAATACTCATGAATCCACACAAATTCCTGTGACAGGGTTCTTCCTACTCTTCCTGCTCCCCCATAGTTTTCTTCATGCACATGTGTCCCCCGCTGGCAGAGAAGCACATTTGCTTTGATAGTGGAGCTCCTTTAGCCATTAAAAGCCATAGTTCTACTTCCTATGCTTGGAAAAAATGCTCAAAATGTGTTACTTTCTGGGGGAAGTAAACACTGGGCCACTTTCAGAGTCAAGCCCTTCAAAGTCCAGCAACGGTGGTTTGAAAACTTCTGATTCTATTTTTGTAGAATCTTTGCCCCATATTTTCCCTGTGTGGATTTTCTGAAAGGCTTTGAGTCCTTGAGTGAGCATTCTTCTAGTGGCAATTTTAACACATCTGCTGAATGCTTTTATTTGTGCTGCTGGTAGGATACACGATAATATACATCATTAAATTAATACTGTTCCCATGCAGCAGTTCTTTTCCAGGAGTTGCTGGCTGTCCAGCTGTGGGATCAGAGGGTGGGATACTGTTGATTTTAGGCATAAGGAAGGCGACAGTGGGAGCTAAGCTTTTAGTGATGAAGCCCTTTTAGGGTTCTGAGGAACTGCTATACGTCTTGCGTCAGATAACACAATATGCGACATTGCTGTTCACACAGAGTTCCCATCCAAGATTAAAAATCACAGCTAAGGCAACATAATTTACTAAAATGTGGATCGAGAGCACTCTCTTTAGAAAGTGTATAGGAGGGAAAGCTAAATAAGCCAAAGGAAAAACTTGTGTATAAGCTGCTTATCTGCTATTATTAGGAAGGTGAAGGGATCCTGGCAACACTTTGTGGTCTTTAAGGGCATTTTGACTTCTTGGCATGACGCTCTGGAATTATTTTTTCCATTTTTTCATGCTGTCTCTGTAACACAACCTCTTTACAGAGTATATCTCAGGAAATGACAATTGGCTGTCGAATCCCATACAAACTGATTGGATATGACAGCTTAGAAGAAGAAATATTCTGCAGAGAAGAAAGTTTTTACTCATACTCTTATATTTTAATCCTCTTTTTACTTTCTCTTGGTCAATTTTATTATTCAATTAGATAATTTAAAAATCAACACATCACATACCAACCTCTCCTAAGAGCAATCATAAGATTTGATGATTTTTTCTGATAGACAGGATAGGGTTTCAAATTTGCATTATTTTATCTACTGAATTAACTATGAATTCTATACCAAACGAATGCTGCCATGTGTTTTTAAACATCTCTAATCTAAACCATCTGGAGAGGCATGGTTTTGCAAAGGCATTTCTTTCAGGACACTGTGGATTTTGTCACTGCTTGAGGTTTTGGCAAGCCTTCAACATTACTATAATTCTCTTTTGTGAAATATAGCTTTTGACTAGGATTTGAGAGTCTTGGGTGTGTGCGTGTGTGGGTGGAAGCATTTATGTGCGCATGAGCACTTGGGTACAATTTTTGCTCCTGCTCTTTGGTTTTCAGAAGACCATATTTATCATGAACATTAAAAAAAATAAAGATTTTAATTTAATTTCAACTACTCAACATAATACTAGACAAAGTTATTGAAGAAGCGGAGATGTAATGCATAACATACCTTATTATTTCTATTTGCAGAAATTCTCTCTTCAATAGTAAATGCTTTCAAATAATTCATAGGTGTTAGAAAAATACTTTTTTAAAAACTCAAAAGGGAAAAAAATATTAGCTTTAGAGAACAAAAACAGTGAAGTTATACAATGATTATGCTACAATAATTTGTAGCATATAAGACATAAACTCAGTATATTTTCAGGGAGATTAGAGTTAAAAATTAATGAAGATAAATCTTTCACCTAATAAAAGCAACATCTTGTTCAATTCTTTGGCAAATAATGAACATACAATTTAAAAATAAACAATCAGTTATAATCATGGAAAAAGCAAGTACAGACTATTTGTTACAACGAAGGTTAGAAAACTTCCCCAGGAGGTAAAGATGATTCTATTTGCAGAAGAAATTCTATTCAGTAGTAAATGCTTTCAAATAATTCCAAAAATTAAGTTTTGCTCAAAGTAACTAAAATGAATTAAAATAGGAATATGACTCTTGGGGAATATGCGTCTCTATTTATTAATAACACAGTATGCTAAAAAAGCCCCATTCATCCAACAATATTAGGCAACTTAAAGACACATACAAATCAGAAAGCGTGTTTGCAGAGGGGGGAGGAAAGCTATATTGAAAAAAAATAGATGGTCTGGAATCTAGAAGTCGTTCCATCCCTAGAATATAAACAAGACAAAGCAATGTACAAGTATCCCTCTCAGAGGTGGTAGTGGCCTCTGTCCAGTCTCGGTGGGTACTCATCTGGCCTGGGGCAACTACAGCCCACTCCTGCTTTGTACTGGTTCCTTTCCCGGAAGGTCCCCCATGCACATACCTCTGAGGGAGGGTGTTGCCCTTCCTAGACTCCTCTTTCCTTTCAGACCACCTGGTATTCTTTTAAACCTGCTTTTGTCTATACGAAAATGTTGTCGGATAAAGAAAATGCATAATCTGATAGTCCAGAGAATGGAAGCCCTACCAAAGGGGTCCCTGGGTTATACATGTCTCTAAAAGGGACAGCTCTTAACAGATATGCTAAACTGGTATTAAATGAAAGTAGAAAATCTTTGTCAGCCCCATCATCCTTGTTCTTGCTTCAGAGCCTACAGAGCGTGTTAAGCATAGCAAATGGCCAGTTAGTCTCTAAAGAATTCATTGTAGCCATGTGAACTGTAGGTATGGAAGGGTTCATTTATGAAGCTCATGCGTGGAGCCATCAGTGTGAGTAGCCAAGCCAAGGAAGCCAATGCATCTGTACCTTGCATGTGGCAGAAGTGCAATAACAGGATGATATTCAAGCAACACACACAGTATAACCTTACTGGTTATTAAAATGCTGAGCTTGGCTGGGTGTGGTGGCTCACGCCTGTAATCCCAGCACTTTGGGAGACCAAGGCAGGCAGATCACGAGGTCAGGAGATCGAAACCATCCTGGCCAACATGATGAAACCCCGTCTCTACAAATAAAAACATTAGCTGGGCGTGGTGGTGTGCACCTGTAATCCCAGCTACTCAGGAGGCTGAGGCAGGAGAATCACTTGAACCCAGGAGGTGGAGGTTGCAGTGAGCCGAGATCGTGCCACTTCACTCCAGCCTGGTGACAGAGCAAGATTCCATCTCAAAAAAAAAAAAAATCAAAAAAAACCAGAAAACAAAACAAAACAAAATGCTGAGCTCATTTTGTACTCATTGGTAAGATACCCTCTCTACTTGTCCCCAGCACTCTCCTGCTGCCTGAATGCCTTGGTACCTCCCTTGAGACCCCTCAGTCACAACACCCCATTCAGCAACTAAGAAGGGGGGGTCACATCATGCTATTTGGATAATACACAAAAATTGCTACATATTTTCAACTTCATTCTTGCATATTCAATAATAATTATTGCTGACACTCACTGTGTACTTACTATGGGCCTGACACTAAATACTTCACATTTGTTCATTTATTGTAGTCTCATAACAACCGTTTGACTTGTTCAAGGTCACAGAGCTTCTAAGTGGCAGAATCCAAATTATAATTCCAGGCTGTGTGGCCTTATAGCTTGCTCTTAACCATTGTGTACTTAACTGCCTCCCAGAACTCAGAAAATACCTCATCATCATTTAGTTAGGAAACAAATGGTAAAATGGTTGGGATGAGAGAACTTTGGAAATGTCTCAGGTTCCCTCTATCAACTGGTATTTTATTATAAAGAACACATACAAATCTGACCAATGTGAACAGGGCCCAGGCAATAGAGATAATTGAGAGGAACCACTCAGGTGATGGAAAATCAAGCACTGTTAGAATTGGGGAAAACTGAAGGGCTCTTATGGAGAGGGTCTCACCTCCAGCCTATCAGTGCTGTGAGGGCCTGGCCATGGTGGGAACCTCTAAAGTATCTGTTGAATGAACGAACAAATGAATGGATAAATGAATGAATCTAAGTTAGGTGAAACTTCTTCAGGAATATATCCAAGCAAGAAAAATCAAAATGCCAACGTTTAAGCTTCTTCCCATGTGATTATCATGCAATAACAGTAAAATAAACAGGTGTAAAGAGAATACTTTTATCATTTCAAAGCAAGTTCATCAATTACTATGGACTGAATTGTACTTTCCCCCACCCTCACCTAATTAATATGTTGAAGCACTCACCCTCAGTGTGACTGTATTTGGAAACAGGGACTAGAAGGAGGTAATGAAGATTATGAGGTCATAAAGATAGGGACCTGAGAAGATAGGATTAGTGTCCTTATAAGAGACATCAACAAGCTCACTCTCTGCATCCACCTGTGTGTGGTAAGGTTACATACACAGTATAACCTTACCCCAGTTATTAAAATACTGATCTCATTTTAGCTCAGTATTTGGTGCCTCCTTGACCTTGGTCTTCTCAGACTCCAGAACAGTGAAAAATAAATTTCTGTTGTTTCTAAACCACCCAGTCAATGGTATTTTGCTATAGCAGGCTGAGCAGACTAATGTAACTATGTTATCTCTATTACCCTCATTATAATCTTAAGAGGTAGTTAGAATCCCATCAGTATTCAATCCAGACCCCTCAGAACACCCATCTTCCTGAGACCAAGGCTTCTCTCACCTCAATAAATGGCTAAGGATGGGTGGGTACTGAAGGGAAGGGAGGTATAGGCCAGAGAACTTGCTCATATTGCAATCTGGCTCTCACTGCACAGCATCCATAATTCCCAGGACAATTCCTGAATGAAGCACACTGGAGAAAGCCCAGTTCAGATGGTTGTAGCACAGTGGATGGGGGAGAGAAGGGAAGGGCGTTTAGGAAACTGGATAGAATCAGCAATGCTGGAGTTGTGTTGACATGTGTGCACATTAATGGGACACAGCAGATGCTAGTAAGAGGCTTAATTTTTGTAATGATATGAAACTTTAGCTTGCAATGTGACATGGTAAGACAAAACGATTTTAAAACAACTTGTTTAAAGGTGTATTCTCATGGCATCCTCTGCATCAAATAGCTCACTTGGTCTCTGGAATAATCCATGAAATATAGAAATAATTTCCTTCATTACTCTTTTCAGATAAGGAATCGCCTAGAATACAATCTCTTTGCTATAATCCAGCTGATAACTCTAATGTCCCTAGATGTATCCCAATGATCACTTCTGCTTCTTCTTGTGTTGCCTTTTGAAGAAGACTCTAGAAGAGGGTAAGGAATGGAAGCTGGCGAGGCAGGTTTTCTGCTTCCAGCTTCCTGGGCAAAGCAAAATGAAATTCCTGCTGTTTGATTTAATAAGAATCAGTATCTAGCTCATCAGATCAGTCATACTCAATTGCCAGAAAAGAAGTGTTTTGGGATGTCTGCATTTCATTTCAGCATGTACACTGAAACTCCCTATGCTTTTTCCCAAAGGCACAAAGTAGCAATGTTGTGTCATTATTTCTCTGGTCTGATCTATGTAAGTTGTATCTTTTACGTAAAAGTTTAATTTTACCTTTATGTCATATGTAAGTTTAAATTTTCCATGATTTTATTCTGGAAAATGTGTATCATAATCTGTGCAACACTGGTTGATGTTTTCTCTTCTGTTTTCCCATCCTGTGGCACTCTGAATATCATATTTGAAAACCGTCTGGGTCTCAATCTGGTTTTCATGTTCTTAGCCATGGAGTTTATTTGGCAATTACAAAGCACTTACTATGTGCTTTCATTCTGAATTCCAGGAATTCATACTAAATATGAAGCAGTAATTGTCAAAGAACTTTCTATTCAAAGAATAGAAAGGTGATGGAAAATTAAGCACTGTTAGGATTGGGGAAAACTGAAGGCCTCTTGTGGAGAGGGTCTCACCCTCCACAAGGAAAGGTCCTTTTCTCTTTTTTGACCTGTAACAACCACTTTTTAGCCTAGCCAAGAGAAAAGCTTAGAAGATGTCTTTTTCTTTTTATCAGCTGGGCCATAAGCAAGTTACTCTTCTTTTCATTAAAAAAAAAAAAAAATTCTTAAGGAGATTCTAATACTTCTCTGGTCAAAATATACTTTACAAAATTAATGTCAATTAATTTATATCTTTGTGTCCACGGCTGTTTTGTAGATTTGGATTACAGACCACAATCTGGGTTGGGGGAGGGACAAAAACTGATGGAGGAAGAAATGAGATTTATTGAAATAAACTTTGCAGTTACACTAGAGATTAGAGAAAGTCTTCTTTTCATGGGACTGGGAAACACAACCGTAAAGCCACTGTGACTCACCCAGGGTCACTCAGCAGTGTGGTCAACTGGGAATGGAACTCCAAGTCCTGACTTTCTGTCCATGTCCTAACCACCAGCCCACGCTCCCTCCTCTGTTACCATCACTCCTCACAGGTGGAACTCTCTTTGAAGTTAGCAGGTAGCTTATGCAGAGTCAAACACAGGGCAGCTGAGGCCGTGAGCAGCAATGACATCTGTAACTTTTATAGAATCTTAATGGTAAGTGAAGCCCGTGTAGAAATAAAGACTGGGGGCTTTAAATGCTGACGCAAATGAGGTTAGCTGATTACCCCACTTCACTTTCTGCTTTGCCCTGAAACAGTGAAGGTTTCAGGTCATTTCCAGTTTCAGGTCATTGTCAGATCCTCCTCCAAAGATTGCCAAGAACAAAGAAACCAAATCAGGAAAAAGTAAAAGTAAAAATAAAAACCTCTGACCAAGCTAAGCCTCTAAACATAGCTTTTCCACTTACCTCAATGCAGATAATTCTAAGATGTATATTTCTGATTCTATTCATTCCATTTAAAAGGGAAAGACCACACCAGAATAAGCAATACAGGGTGGTCAGACACATAATCTAATGACAGTGTGTGGAAGCCACTACAGAAGACAGCAGGAGCACTGCCAGAGTGTGTGCTGGGGCCGAGTGGCTGATTTCTATGCAGAGTCCACCAATATTTTCCAAGTATAGACAGCTTTTACTGAAATAAAAATAGAAAATGCAGGCCCAGAGCCCACAATAAAAATTCAGTTTAGTCACAACACAAAAACTACCCATGACAGTAGAAGGTATTTTTTGGCCTTGATATCCACAACAGAGAGAAATGAAACTTTATACTAAAATCTTTTTAAGAGCAGGCTAAAAGCTTGTCAGTCTTTACAAAACAACACTGAGCTGATGTCTGTTTCTTGTGCATTTACTTTCTACTGCCTGAAACAATGCTTTTCTGATCCATTGGTTTTGTTTGCAATTATACACTTAACAAAGCAGAGATTCATAAAAAAATGAAGAATCAGTAGAGATCAGCAAGAAATGAATAGCTAATGCAATTACTCCAAAATTATAAAAGTATAGTCATTATAAGGTACTCTTGCTACTCTCTACCTCATTCTAAGAAACTAGTTGTTTAATTTTGAAAAATCATCAGAACTAAAGTGCAATAAAAATATATATTTAAAAAAGAAATTCTAAATAAATGAAGAGATATGCAATATTTCTTAAAAAAAAATCATCAGAACATCACAGGAGAATGTGGAAGCACATTCAAATGACCTGATTTCCCTGAGTTAGTGTCTAGAAAGGACCAGCTGTAATAAATAAGATTTAGCAAAGATCAGACAGGACATAGAAGAAAAGTTATAGGTCAGTGAGTGAAGGTTTTGGTTTTTCCACATATATATTTTAATTCTGTGGGATCTCTATTTCCCTTTAGGGTTAGAAGGTGGTAAAGATAGTCACGTCTAGAACCATGTCTACTCAATATCTTATAAGGGTACGTGACCAAAAGTATACCTTGAATGGGCTGCACAGCCTTTGATATCAAGTCTCATGTCTGCCCACGTTTTTAGAATGCAGCCTGGGTGATGGCATGATGTGATAGAATGAGCCTCGGTTCCAGGATTGGCTCTACTGTTCACTAGCTGAGTAATCTGTAAAGTATAAAATCTCTCAACTGGAAAAAGAGAATAATAACATTTTTCCTACCTCCCTTTTGTATAATCAATGAGATCATGAAGGCAGAAGTGTTGGGGAAATTTAAAATACAGACACACGTATATATTGCTACAAGTATTACACTTTAGTACAAAGGTAACCAAATTGCCTTTATTATATTATCAGTCTACCTAATCTCCATCACTATTTCACCTAGGACTTCCCTGGCTTCCCAGAGTTTTCTGATTTGGTCTCCCAACAGTTCAGAAATACTCAATATCATAGCAATTTTGTTTTTCTTTGGCAGCCGGTGATATTTACCTGGACTTTATCCCAACGTCATGAGTATCACCCGTATCAAAGTGCTGACTACAGGTTTTTGGAATCAACTATTTTATTAGCATCTTTTGGTAACTCTTGTATGACTACCTTGTTACTATACTTAGGGTACCTCTTGCTTTTTTAAAAAATCATGTATACATTTTCTTCTAAACTACATACATTGGATCATTAAGGGAGAAACTAAAAAAAAAACTGAATGTTTATTGGAGAAATATTTAGTCAATGATCCCAAAGATACACACACACACACACACACATACACACACGAATGCCCTTTTCAATTAATACTAGCATTAACTATTGTCATGTGGTAAAACAAGTAATTTATAGTTGATTCCAAAAACCTGTAGTCATTTAATATCATTAAAATGTAAAAATCATGATAAAGATCATATATATTGATTATAATGTGTTACTTATTAGATTTTTAAAATCAAAGATATACTTTCTGTAATGTCAAAATAATTTAAAAGGCACTGTTTTTCAAAAATGTGCTTCTCTTTATTTCTTAATCCTCATAGTATATTCCTGAAAATTCAGCAAACCTTGTAAAACTGAATAAAATTAGGATTTTGTGCTTCTATGTTTATAGAAGGACCATATCAAGCAGACTTGAAAATCTTAAAAAAAAAGAAAAAGAAAAAACCGTTCTTATTTCAAAGGCTCAGAAAGTAAAGGTTATTTACCATACAGACCTAGACTTCTTGTTAAGTTGTTTTTGAGATAGCAAATTAGAAAAACATGGGCAGACTTAGAGGTTACTCAATCAGGTTGAGGCTGGGATTTCTATTCCAGCAGCTGTTATTCCCCAAATTATATCTGATAATGTTCTAAAGTCTAAACATACTTTAGTTCAAAAAGATACTTGGCTCTTAGATTAAAAATGGCACTAAGCTTCCAAAAATCAACAGGTTTACCTACCCTCTTCAAATGATGTATTTGTATTCAGAGTAATCTGCCACTCAGTACCTCTGAATTGTAACATTTGAGGAACTGCAATTTTGAGCTGAAATGTTTGTTTTTTATTTGCCTGTGCATAATCATAGGATAGGAACATTAATAAAGGGGTTGTTGTATTGGCCAATGCTGAGGCCTATTATTTAGGCAGAGTCATGGCAACAGAGCAAAGCTGAACGTGTACAAGGGCAGGATAATTTCAGCCTGTATTGTGTCAAGTGGAAGAGAAGATGTGTCCACAGAGAGAAGGAATGAAAAATACAGACATATTTGAAATTATCTCTGCATTTTCAAACCAGAAACAGCAACTCTATTTCCCAACAACTCAAGAAATATGAGTGGTAAGTCTTCCCCCATGCTGGCTACAAAAGTGTTATCTGTTAAGCAGTATGGCACCCATAAACTTAAAATCGGCAAAATCCATTTAACTACATTTCCAAGAGAGTGGGAGACTTGAAATGGTAGTGCTCTGAGGATGTCCACGTGGGTGGGCAAGCATATGTTGCTGCTAAGCAGAGGAAGTGGTACACCACGATTTCTTCATAAGTGAGAGGTCTTTATAAACTCATCCTCATGGGGACTGTTTTAAATAGAAAGAAAATGACACATGGTCCCCAAACAAGCTTCCTAACTGTTTGGGGAGTGTTGCCACTTTCCCAAAACATTAGGTTACTGTGGGGGGAATTTTCCAAAATTGTCAACCATTTCATTTTTAAACTGAGTTCTTCCTCTCAGCATAAGACAGATGCAATACAGCATGAACTATATTTGGTCTAGCAAGAGATGTAAGTTATTTTTATGACACTGACTCCTACCTGACAGTGGAAGACGTATTCTGGTGTGGTTTTCTTAAACTTCATGTTCCAAACCAAGGCCACTCCGTCTGGTTCATGAGGAGCATCTTCATTGTTGTTGTAAGAAGCCACCATCAGCTCAGGGTACTAAATGAAAGAGATCACAAGAATGAATTACGCTAAGATGACAACAGAAGGAAAACTTTGTTATTCCTACATACACGTGGTATACTACATGGTGTAAATGATACTTGCTGTTATGTTGTGTCATAGCTAATACCAGCTTACTGCTGCAACCTCCTGCAATCTGGTTTCTGCCTCCAACACTCAGTATGTGCTCGTCATACTCACTGGTAACTACCAAATTACAAACACCGCTTTACCTCTCTGTATTATTTGACACTCTGTGCTACTCCCTTCCTTCTCCTATATTAGCTTCCATTACATCTTTCTCTTGTGATTTTCTTCCGTGACTTCTCCTTCAGTCCCTGCAGGTTCTCCTTCTATTACGTATATTCCAAGGATGGTTGTTCTCCCTGAGTAAGCTCATCTACTCCAGTGGTTTTAATAAGCTTAACATGCTGGTAATTTTCAAATCTATATCTCTAGGCTTAATTTCTCTCTGAGATGCAGATCTTTATATCTGACTGCCTACTAGGGATTGCTCAGGGCTGTCCATAGACACATCAATTGCAACACAGAAAAATGAGCTCATTGACTTCCACACGAAACCTACTGCTCTTCCAATGTTTCCTATTTTAGTGTCTTGCACTAACATTCACCTGGCCCAGGCCAGCCATTCTATATTTGTTTTTACTTCTTTCTCTGTCTCACTCCCATATACTGAATTTCCCTAATTTCTCAATACCTTTCAAATGAATATTTTCTTTCTATCTTTAAGGTCAGAGCCTCCTAAATTAATTTCTTATCTGGATGAAGGTAACAGCTTCATAAATGGCTTCCTATACTGACCTACTCCACTCTCCATTCTTTATCAGGAAGATTTTACAAAATATGTATGTGGCTAAGTCATTCCTCAGCTTAGAATACTTTAATGGGTCATCATTACTTTCAACACAAAATGCAGGTCACATAGGATCTTTAATAATCTGTCATTTTTTGCCTTCCCTGCTTACTCTCCTACAACCTTTTCTCTTTCCTCCCACCTCCCACACCCTAGGATCCAGCCTCACTGGACTAGTTTTGAGATACACAGGTACATCTTTGTACCTATGAGTCTCATACTCACTCTCATTGGGATGCCTCTTCTATGTTGTTTACATACTTAACTCATCCTTTAAGATTCAACACAGGCATAAAGTCTCCAGACAATCCTGACTTAACCATCCACTTCATTCTTTGCCTATTATCAGCTCCCTTAGTATTATGTGTCTGCCCTGCCAGTTAAAGTACTTGTCAAATGCATTATAATTTTTTTCTATACCTATGTCTTTTTCTAGATTGTAAGCTCTTTGAGTGTAGGGACTGGTTTTTATTGACCTCTGAATCCAGGGTCTAGTAATTCCTAGCATGTAATAAACTCATGCCAAAATTTCTTTAATTATTTAAAATTTTCAATTTTAGTAATTCTGTGCTCAATAGAAAGGCTTTATATTTCATCCTTTGTTGTCAAACAATACTAATAATTGAAGGCTTAAATGCAAGAAACATAACCAGTAAAATAACAAGAAAGACTCTATAGTGATGTTAGGTATTAGAAAGACCTACTCACCCTACAGAAACTCTGTCCTGTTATTAAATAAACTGAGGATAAATATCATAGGAGGTACTTATGAGTTAGGACATATTTCATGAAAATATCATTCTTTCCTAGGATTCTCATAAGGCAGCCCTATTAAAAATACCATTAGGATTATAGCAGATCATATAACTGTCTTCTCAGAATTTAATTTTTTCCTTCCTTTTCACTATGTTGTACATATATTTAATGGAAGATTGCCTTTATAAATTTGAACATGAACCTTTTTTTTTCTACCAAAAGTAACTAAATCTAAGTCTTATTCATTCTTCCAGCAGCCTCAACTAAAGAAAGCTGCAGAGTAACAACTTGCTGGTTGTGCAGAGGAAGTATAAGCACACGGTGATACACATGTATATGGCCACCAGGGGAAGTAATCATTCTTTATTAAAAAACGCTCCTCAGCGGATGAATCAAAGGCCTATTAAGAAAGGCCTTTGATTCAAAGCCCATTCAAAGAAACTAACATCCAGATAAACACGGAAGTCTCCAGACTGTCCATCTGAAATTTAACTATGTCACATGTGAAAAGGCAACTCTATAAACATCAACACCACTACCACAGGGGCCAAGGAGCAGCCAGATGTGTCTGCAATAATATCCCGCAGGTTTACATCTGGGTCTCATCGTTGGCACCCACTTGCAGGTTTTCTTTTTCCATTTAAAAATATTTTAAATTATTTAGCTTTAAAAACTCCTTTAGAAAACAGGGAGTGCTTTAGTAAAATTACCAATGAAATGCCTTTGGCATAATTTCTATAGCTGAGATCATAAGGCCTAAAGATACTAATTTAAATTTTATCTCATGCAAGTTTTTGTGATTTCAAAGTGCTCTCTAGTATGTCTTTTTCCACTGGTTGTTTGAACATGACTAGTCATATTTTCTTTTTCCAAAAAAACTCTAAACAATTATTTAATCTTAAATGTTCAAAATTATGATTTTAAAGAGGATATAAAAAAATTATAAAATTCATGATAATTTGGTTACCCATGGGGCTGAATTATCCAATATTTACCCTAGGAGAATTTTACCTGGTAATTACCAGATATGGTCTCAAGTCCATTTTTTCTATCAAATAAATGAAACCTAGGCCAGGCACAGTGGCTCATGCTTGTAATCCAAGCACTTTGGAAGGTTGAGGCCAGCAGATCACTTGAGGTTAGGAGTTCGAGACCAGCCTGGCTGAACGGTGAAACCCCTTCTCTACTAAAAATACAAAAATTAGCCAGGCGTGGGGGCCTGTGCCTGTACTCCAGCTACTCGGGAGGCTGAGGCAGGAGAATTGCAGGAGGTGGAGGTTGCAGTGAGACCAGAGTGAGCCACTGCACTTCAGCCTGGGTGACAGAGTGAGACTCTGTCCAAAAACAAAAAACAAAAAAAAGAAACCTAGCATTTACTGGAGAGGAAGGAACCATCATGTTTTAAATGCCCATTATGTACCAGACAATGAGCTGCCTGATATGTTAATTCATTTGGTCGTCATAACCCTCTAAGGTAGGCAATGGTTTACTCATTTCCACAGACAAACCAGCCCAGAGTCCTGGGTTAAATAACGTATTCCAGCTATGTTGCTAATAGATGATAAATCAAGAACCCCACTTGAAGTCTGTTGGGCTTCAAAAGCCTTCTCCTTTCCTGTCCACTGTGGCATGCCTGAAGTGTCCCCTATAAATATGTAAGGCACCATGATAGGTAAAATGCAACAAGAATGCCCTGAATAATAGGCTCTTCTCTATAGGAACTCGTCATTAGGTGGAGGGAGGTAAGATACAAGTAGAAAAAACTACAAGACAAATACAAAAGCAGACCATGACATGTACTAAGATAGAGACATAAGCAAGGTTTTGCAGAAGCATGGGGCTGGGCATGGTGGCTCACGCCTATATTCCCGGCACTTTGGGAGGCCAAGGAGGGTGGATCACCTGAGGTCAGGAGTTCAAGACCAGCCTGGCTAACAGGGCGAAACCCTGTCTCTTGTAAAAATACAAAAATTAACCAGGCATGGTGGCTCCCTCCTGTAATCCCAGCTACTCGGGATAGGGAGGTATGAGAATTGCTTGAACCAGGAAGGTGGAGGTTGCAGTGTTGGGAGATTGTACCACTGCACTCCAGCCAGGGCGACACAGCAAGATTCCATCTCAAAAAAAAAAAAAAAAAAGCAGCATGGAAAGTGGTGTGGGGTGTGGCAGGAAAGAGAAACTGAAAGGAATTTCTGAGAAGAAATGAGACCTTGAGCCTTGTCAAGTGGGTAGATTATCAGGAGAGAGAGTAGGAACAAGAGTACAAAGAGGGGTGCAGGAGGCTCCTCTTGGGTATCTGCCTGGTTCATGTGAACCTCTCTCTTGGAGATTATACCAGTAAACAGATGTCTAACTTCTCAGGGATAATTAATTAATTGCAGGGTTGATACTTGACCCAGCTGAGCCAATCACATTCTCTAACCTGGATATTGTAAACTTTGAACTGAGACACAGGACGCGGGAACTGGCAAAGGGGTCTGGATAAGAATAGCAGCCTATTGGTGAGGTCCCTCAAGCTGCCCAGATTCCTACTATTGCTGAGTTTTGGTCCTTCACCTTTTTCATGATTCCCTAACTACTATAATGGCTCCCCAGTAAATTCCTCTTTCTACTTAACCTAGCCAAAGGTAAAGTCTTTTTGACCAATACAATGAAGAAGAACATGTCCAACAGATCAGGTTGTAGTATCAATATTTGGCTAGGATCAGGCTATATCAACCTGTATAAAAGAAGAAAGGCCTGAAAATCCCTCTAGGAATCATCATGGAAGTCACTGAGTACTGGCTAATGATTTTGGATTTTATCATGGGGGACAATAGGAGTCCTACTTTGCAAATAATGATAATACTGCTCCTGCTCTTCTCCCTACTATGTCACATTTATTGAGTACTTCTTATGCACCAGATGCTTTTAAGATTATCAGTCCTTTATTTTATTATTTTATTTTAAGACGGGGTCTTGATCTGTCGCTTGAATGCAGTAATGAGATCTTAGCTCATTGAAATCTCTGCCTCCCAGGCTCAAGCAATCCTCCCACCTCAGCCTCCCGAGTAGTTGGGACTGCAGGCATGCACCACCATGCCTGGCCAATTTTTGTATTTTTTGTAGAGATAAGATTTTGCCATGTTGCTCAGACTGTTTTTGAACTCCTGGGCTCAAGTGATCCTCCTGCCTTGGCCTCCCAAAGTGTTGAGATTACAGGTGTAAGCTACTGCGCCCAGCCAAATTATGAGTCCTTTATATGCATTATTTCATTTAATACAATAAGTATGTGAGCTAGGTATTATTATCATTTCGTGAATGAAGAAACTTGAGCCAAGAGAAGTTAGGCAACTTGCCCAAGTTGATACAGAATGTGTAAGTAATCTTTACAGAGATTAATCTGGTAAAAGTACTTATACTGACAACCTTATAGAGACTGACAGTAGGGAGACCAGTAAGAAGATGTTCCCTAACATAAGCAAGAAGTAGGGGGCATGACACAAGTAGGTGTCAAATCCATGTTCGTGGATTTGCATTGGTGTCAGTAGGAATCTTTTTGCTTTTGTAATTGATTGGATTTAGCAACTAACTGAGCTGCCAAAGATTACTCAGTTTGCATCTTGGATGACTGCAGGAGTGGAATATACAATTTCCATGTGAGAGGAGTATACATGGTGGGAGCAAGATCATAAGTCTAGTTCTGTACACATCTGAAATCTCTGTCATGTGGTAGTGATGGTATTATTGACTCACTGTGCTAAATAATTTTCAATGGGTGGCAAAGTTGACATAATCATCCAAATTCCCAGATTTCTTCCAAGGAATGATGTTTGATGATATTTTGCAAATATTTCAAAGTTAAAGTGCTCTGGTTTATGAATTCCAGGAGACCAAAGCAAGGTATGCTGACACCTTATAATTTCTTCCTTTTTCTCCCCTCAGTTCTATTCTGTTACATTCAGGAAATCATCCTAGACATACATGCCACCACTACATACCAAAACTGTTCCTCTATCTCTCTTCTTCTTAATATCATTGGATTACATCTACATCCATCAAAAGGTCTCTTTATCACATAAGCATGTAACCCTAGTCCTTTGAACCCCACAAAAGTGTGATGTAGGAGCTGAGGGTTCTAATCTCCTTTTCTTATGCCTCATATACAATACATTTTTCAAAATTGCAAACTTCTTCCCCACCGCATAGGTGGGCATGTCACACAAAAATAGGGGAAAATAAATGCGGTCTCTCCATGGTAGAGTTTCTGTTATTTCCAACTTCATTTCCTGCAACACAAACATCATGCAAGACCCTGCGTGGAAACACATCCATGGGCAATGTGGCCCATCACCTACTGGGGCAAGACAGGGACTGGCCCTGCCTTGTGCCTCCCAAGGGAGTGTTATCAGCTGACATGGGAACAAGGTTGTAGTTGCCTTGAGGAATGTGTCAGATAAGGTTCCTGTGTAATTTCCCGACTCTGAACAAGTGAACAAGCTGAGCTAAGTGTTTCCTTGGGCTTGGATCTGATTTCTGTGCACACATTCAAGCATGCTCAGAGACCACCCACACACTGGCGGAAAGTGGCTGGGCAAACCCTGCTTGTCTTAGTCACTGCACGATCATGCACTGTGTGCTTTGTTGTTTGGATATAAAAGGGAATTCAAGAGGAAAGAACACTCACCCACCTGATGGCTGATGAGGGTCCAGTTATGGGGAATTACACCCCTCTTTTGTTCCTCTGTTCTCCAATAGGATTAATTGGGACTTATCCATTTTATAGCTCTGCCTAGAACACCCTCTTCTCCCTCCATTTGTCTAAATCCCAGTCTTCTGAGAAGTTCTGTCTGACCAGAGACCAGATTCCAACCTCCACTGAACTCTGAGAGCACATGGTATCTGCCCCATATCATTCTGCACCTACAAGCTCTTTTAGTATCAGATGTAGAAGCTCTTTGTGGGAGGCAGTGGTTAACAGCATATGCCTTGGGATGATAAAATACTTGGGTATAAATCCCCACTCTACTATAGCCTAACTGAGTGATTTTCAGCAAGTTACTTAGCTTCTCTGAGCCTCAGTTTCTTCAAATATGACATGGAAATAGTAAGGGTGGCTGCTTCCTATGATTTTTATGAGGGGGAAATAGAAAGCCTTCACAGCAGCTGTCATGGTGCTTTGCATATAAGAAAAATAAATTAAAAGCTAGCTCTGAGTATTATTCCCAATAAAAGCATGGATAACAAGAAAGCAGAAACCGTGCTGTGCATAAATGCCTAGGAATAATCATTCCTGCTTTTATCACTGTTTTTATGTGAGTGCTATTGTGGGAAGAAACACTGTTGTTAAGAATGTGGGCTCAGGCATCAGATACTTAGGTTCAAATTCTGACATCACCCCACTAGGCTGTGTGCCTTTGTATATGTTACTTACCCACTCAGTGCTTGGTATATTGTCACCTAGCTGAGTTGGGGATTCAGCAAATTGGCTTTTGGTAAATTTGCCTGCTTTCACTCTGAATGCCACACTAATAACCTTAGACTTTCTTTCTGTGGGCAATGGGGGAGTTTTGGTCTAGGGAAGGAAGAGATCAGGTTTTTATTTTGTTTTGTTTTGTTTTTTTGAGACAGAGTCTTACTCTGTCACTCAGGCTGGAGTACAGTGGCATAATCTCAGCTCACTGCAATCTTTTTCTCTCAGGTTCAAGCAATTCTTCTGTCTCAGCCTCCCCAGTAGCTGGGATTACAGGTACTTGTCACCACGCCTGGCTAAGTTTTGTATTTTTAGTAGAGACAGGGTATCACTATGTTGGCTCGGCTGGTATCAAACTCCTGACCTTAGGTGATCCACCTGCCTCAGCCTCCCAAAGTGCTGGGATTATAGGCATGAGCCACCGTGCCTGGCCCAGTGATCAGGTTTTTATTTTAGAAAGATTATTTGGGTAGATTTCCAGAGGGGAAAACTATACGTGGACAAGTATGAAGGTAGAAATATCAGTCTGAAGGTTAAGAATAGTATTAGATGATGAATATATGAGTGGAGACATGGAAAGACTTGGTGACAGATTGGCTCTGGAAGACAAGAGGAAGTTGGCAATGATGAAAGTTCTGCTTTAGGCTCTTGGGTATACTGTGGTGCCTTTAACATAGAGATCATATAATAGGCAAAAAAGGATTTGGGATATATGGAAATAATGAGTTAATAATTCATTTAGGATTCTACGAGACATCGATAATAATGGCTCTGTATGGTGTACAAAGTGAAATTCAGCAGGGAGACTGGGCAGGAGATATAAACAGGATGTTCACGGTTGAATCTTTAGCAGTGGAAGAGATCTCCTGCAGAGAGCATGTCAGGAAGAGAGCAGGGTTTGAGGGCATGACCACAGGGACCTTAAGGATGATTAGAGGAAAAGAAGTCTTGGAGAAGTCAGAGAACTAGGAGAGAGTAAAGAGGAGTAGTGAGAGCTCAATGGAAGGAAGATGTTTCTCTAGGTATAAGGAAGCTGACTAAGCTGTTGACAAAGGGAGGTCAGGACAGATGGCCTAAAAATATCCACAGGATTTGATAAGTAGGAAATCAATGGTAATCTCAGTGACAGCAGTTTCATGGACAAAAGAATCTGGCTTCTTGTCTGGTACCTAGCACACAGTAGGTACTCAATAAATACAAATTACTTAGTAGAGAATTGAAACTGAAACTGCAATAAAATGAGGGGAAAAAACCCAACAGGCATAGAGAAGAAATTGTAGGTTAGTAAACAAATCTTTTATTATTTTTTTATACAAATGCCATGAGAACATAAGCCCAGTTCCTCCCACCCTAGCATAATTCTTACCTGGAGGGACCAGTCCATACAAGTGACCACTCGATGCTTGGACCAATGCTCATCATAGAACTGACGATTGAAAGAAAGATTGGCTCCAGCCTGAACATCCCTAGGAGGATTTAAATATCAGAGATAAATGTGGGGATCTCTCTCTACACTGCTCATATTGAAACACTGATGTGGCAAAAGCCTCCACACAATACTCTCTGAAGCCAAAATGTTAATCTAGACTGCACACCCTGATAAAAATTAATGAACTAAAGATGGTCATCTTTATGAAAAGCTCTTTCTAATCTGGCCCAAAAAGAGCTCCCACATGTTGTTCCAAGACTGTTATGAAATGTCAGATTTGTTTCAAGTTCCCATCTTGACCAGTTCCAAGCTTTCTCCAACCCTGCTGCTTCAGGCCAGAGCCTTTCAGGGAGAAAGGCTCCCTGAAAGGCTCTGGCCTGAAGCAGCAGGGTTTATCAGAAATCTCTCGCTATCAAGGGAGCGCAGCAAACTAGAAGATCCTTTGATATCGATACTACCTTATTTGTTCTTAGACCAGAAATGATATGCATGTTTTTATTTACTTGTAAATTCTGATAGGCTATAGCAGTAGCCTCTTCACTCAATAGCAAGTGGTAATTTCTACCATGAGACAGGTGTGGTAGACAGTGGAGGATTCACCAGACATGTTCCAGATACGTATCACTTCTGGTATGGACCAAAACAATATCTGAGTCTAGGAAGATTGCACTTTAGCCAGTGTTTACTTGGCTGACACTCAACTGGCCATAACGGCTCCTTCAAGGAACTCAGTGCTGGTTATGCAGCTGCTTCACGAGCTGAGTATTTAAATTGAGTAACGTTTGTTCTGGGCCAAGAACTATGGGATCTGCATAAAAAGCTGCCTAAGTTGCTTGGGCTTTGGTTCAGAAATTCTTTTACACCCACCATTCCTCTGTTCATTTGCTTCAACTGCTGGCTTGCACCCTGCATCACTTAACTTACATCGCTCTTGTTCAGACTGGATGACCTGGCTTCCAACAAGTTATTTGGTCTCTAATTAGTAAACTTAATATGACAGTTTTTTTCTGTCAACCCTTCCTCAGCTCCACCACTGCAAACTCAAGCAATATATATATCTGCATATATGTATATATGCAACACACACACACACACACACACACACCACACACACACACACACACACACACACACACACACACACACACACAAGTTCTGCCAGTAGCTTAGGGTAATACTGAGCCAGGGACGCAGAGGGGGAATAGGACCAACAAAGTCAAGTAAGTCATAGAACAATGGCTTTTCAAAATAAAACAAAGATTGCAGAACATGTATATTCAAAATATTGTTGTCTCTTCAAGGTCATCTAAAGATGCTGCCCCTTGTCGAGAACATGTTCAGAACTCCTTTGTGAAATAGTTTTTATGCCTCTGTTACATTCCCTCGAGCATCCTCAATGATGATAAGACATTGTCTTTAAAGAATGTATTTGGATTTTAGAAATGGTAAAAAAAAAATCAGGTCTAATGAAAAAGGCAAGTGATACTACCTTCAAATATCATGATTGGCCGAAAGAAATCTGTGGCTAAGAACAGCTATATTTATGTTGTATAAGGCTCACAGAGTCCCTCCTATTCTCCCCATGATGATGGTTGACAGTCACGGCTTTTTCCAACACCTATGCTACAGTCACATAGGAAGTCATTTAGGGACACTTGCGTTTATTGATTAGTTTTGTTTTGTCTGTAAATATATTCTTGTATATATTAATATGTTTCCTAAAAGGCATATACACATAGGCATATTTTTATGGTACCAAAAAGAGGAAACATTTTCCAGTCTCCATTCATCATCACCCACATCAGTTAACTTCTCCCATACCTCATGTTATTTTCTTCAGTTTCCTATTTGCTTAGACATCAGACTAGTAGATACAACACAAATTTCCTTTGCTGCTTACAAGAATGTTTTCTTAAAGGATGATGCATGTGACTCTGCCAGTCTCTATCACCTGGACAGTTCCCCAGATATCAAGTTGAAAAGCATTTCACAGACACACGCGATCATTACAGGGAAGCTCTAAGCCAGAACTTATCACCAAGCCCATAGTCGAAGCTGTTCAGCAAGATCAATTCCAAAATTTCACCCTCCTCTGATTTCTTAATTTTGAATTTGCCTAGTCAGAACATAAATAAATTTAGAATTAACGGATAACTGACACTATATTTTAAAGAATGCACACAAGAGACTAACCCATCTTTTTCCTCTAACTCTCGGCCGCTGTAGTCAAAAAAGATGTCGGAGTCTTCAGCCAGGGCTCTTTCGATTACCCGTATTGTCCGGTCAAAAAAGATGAGAAACTCCTCTGAATGAAGGATCTGCTGTTTTTCCTCCTCTGTCAGCTCCCTTGGAGGGGCTTTATTTATTTATTTTTTTGTAAAAGAGATTGTTAGGGAAGAAAAAAGGGACAATTAAAACTTATCGAGAGGAACCCAACTCTTGAGAGAGATTGCTTATCAAAGGCATGACAAGACACAGTGAAACAAACCATTGTTAATATTGATTCTAAATTATTTATAAATTCACACCAAAGGCTTCTGCAGATGTCCCCACAAAAAGATTGCATATTTGGTCTAATTATTATTTTGAAGAGTTGAAGAAGATTACAAATAAATATAGATTGATGTGTTTTTAGCAATCATTTCTAAATTTTTTTAACTTGAAAAACAGCTCAAATAGGGCATAATAGATAAATTTACAAAACTATGTATTTATATATGCTATTGTACTATTGTCAAGCTGGCAATATTAAATAATTAGGAACATTCTATAATATGATCCACATAGCAGCTTTCCTCTCTCTACTGAGTAAATTTGTAAATTCATTTTATTTTAAATGGTTAGTTGGTAAGGCTAACTGATTGTTATATAGATTATATTCGAAAGCAAAAATATATCCTTCCAAACCTGCTTTCACTCAAGATCTTCTGCTTTTAAACAAACACATGGAACAAATAAATGCTTCTATAAAACAACCCACAATTGTTTTTCTGCCTTACTTTTCTAGCATGATTAATCTTATCAAACTAAATTTGAAGATAAAAAATGAGACAAAGAGATCAAATAACTAGCAGTATGTCATAGTTTCTGAAAGTGAACTCACCTTAGAGTCAACATATGGTTACATAAACCATTCCTTCAGTTGCATGTTTTACATAAAACTATAGGGAAGGGATTAGGAACTCTCCAGACTGGAAAACCCTCAAGGGCAGAAACTGCCAGCTGAACCTTTGTGGTTCTTCAGGAACCCCAGTTCAACTCTGGTGGAAAGAGTCTTCACTAAAATTTTCATTAGTTACTCTTTCAGAAGCTCCTGAAATTAAACTTATAGGAGGAGGGTAGTGCATTACAATCACAGGTGGAGCCTCTGGTGGAATTACTCACCCACAGGTTTTCCCAAGCACTTCCACAGCCATCCTAATAACCAGATCGATTTCTACCTGGCCACATCGTCAGAAGAATCTTTTAGGTACTATCACCTGTAGCATAATGCTTTATGAAAGTGCTACATAATTTGATTAATTGTATCTTGAAACCTAAGAAATCTGTAGTGCCAAAAAGCCCTTCTACTGAGTCATGGCAGTGGATTCAATGTTCATAATATCTCCCTCTTTCTAGCCTCCCCTTCCCTGCCCCAGACCATGATGCAGGGTGTCTGGAGAAACTTGAGAACCTCTATTTGTTCAAGAAACTAGAATGACTCTGATGTAGTTGGTTCATACCTTAAGAAATGCTCTCCAGGAAATATTAGGGCAACACATGATTCATCTATTATAGCGTAAGACTTTCTCCCAACACAGTGCACCCCGTAGTTTCCAACAGTCCTAAATATAATTAGAAATATTTCTTTGCTGCCTAAGTCTCCGGAGCCCTAAATATTCCAGTGTGTACTGGGACTTTCCAAGGACCCCCATCAACTTCTACTGAGCAGTGCTGCTGAGACACTAGTTTTTGAAATGGTGAATCAGGCAATGTTCACACTCAGAGTTTGGCTAGGTACTGGAGGTCATAAGTAACACAAAGAACTCTATGAAACCAACCTGGAATCAAGCACCCTGCCATATGCTAACTTTGATTCTTTAATCAATGCATTGAAGCTCTCTAGGCAGCAGTTTTAGCTATGAAATGGAGATGATACCTAAACTTTAAGTCTCGTTTAAGGATTAAAGATAAATATGCTGGGCTTCAATAATTAGTAATTAAGTAGTAATTTATTAGTCTGCTTTCTAAAACTCCTATAAATGAGATATTTGAATTATTTCACTCCAGAATATAATAAAACTACAAAATGGAATTAGGCAAAAGGGAAAAAAACCCTACAAAATGATAGGTCCATTTTGTTTTGGTTAGTATTGTTAAATAAATTAATAAACCTGACTTAACAAGAATACTATGGCTAAGATGAATGTCTTACTTAAAAAGACTCACTTGGCCACGGTCACTGTTAATAGATGACTTGAAACACACTTGAAATTAAAGTGTGTTTCTCCTTTATTTCTTTTTTATGATATTAAAAAATCTTTCTAGTCTCTGTTTATCTTTTCAAGCCACTTCTATTTCACCTGTTACCTTGAATAAAAAATAGTATCTATGTAATTTTCTGTAATTTTTTTTCTTCCCTGTAGCTTATTGTCACTTTGATCTCAGCTTTCAAGACACACAACTTCTTCTCTAACAGAAATATAAATGGCTGATCAAAGTGTGCTTGCAGAGGCCAGGTTCAGGTAGGTGGAGCACTAGCCTCTCCAGATATTATGTTTGACAATACAATATTTGGCTTGAAATTAAAATGCTACTGAAGCAAACAAAAGATATATTTTATGTTAAGCTTTGATGTCGAACAGGGATCAAATGACATGATTTGTTAGCAGAAAATAATCAGATGCATGTGCAGATGAGCACTTTTTA
Source organism: Ateles fusciceps (assembly GCA_036589455.1). NCBI lineage: Eukaryota > Metazoa > Chordata > Mammalia > Primates > Atelidae > Ateles > Ateles fusciceps. The sequence goes on along the minus strand of JAZHEH010000504.1, from coordinate 2,584,187 downwards.
AAAGTCATAAACAATATTAAACTTAGTTAAATAGGGCCACAGTAATTTTTGATTAAATAAACGAAACCTCCCATACTTAAAGAACTTTAAATTGATAAGTGTTGTTACAATATAATGAAAACATAACAGAGCATTCAGGAACCACAACCAAAGGGCGTATTCAGAGATAACCTCTCCAGACAACATATTTCATGAAAGAAAATTGGTTGATTAATGTAATCCACAAAGTTCAAAATACAGGAATAAACAAATAGAATCAGAGTTGTTTTACTCCAAGAGAGACCCCAAATTCTCCCTGAAGTATCTGTTTCTACAGCTTTTTCCTATCCCTGGAACCTAATAAATTATTTTAAACAAGTTCATGGTATTAAGAAGGTAGGAATTTAATAGCAAAGGGCATACCAAAACACAACATGGGCATGGATAATAGTGTTTCGCATAAATTAAGCAGAAAATATTATTACAGCAGATTTTTTCTTTGTTTTCACAACACAAAACATGGAGTGTTTCTGCCAAAAACTGACAGCTAACAATACTTTGTGCATTTAAAGAGCACTTTAAGAAAAAGTAAATTCTACTTTATGAAAAGTAGAATGCATGGATATGACTTACATATAATCCAAATGATAAGAAAATTTTCAAATTTACCAAAATTTAACCAATTCTATTGAGCTTGAATAAGATATACAAAATAAATTTTACTGAATACCTGAAATTCAGAAGACAGACTAATCCATGAACTTGTAGCCTGCAAAAATAAAATCTAACATAAATGTCATTGAGGGTTCACTTTTTATTATAGAAATATTAATTTTTCTTAGTTTTATATATAAAAATACTTTCAAATGTATCTTTCAAGCATGATTGTATCTCATTTCTTATGTTTTATTGACCTTTCCTGGTACCCTCAATGTATACTTTGTCATTCTCTTTAATTAATTTACACTACTTTAAACTATATCTTTTGGGTTGTAGCCTTCTGGTGATTTTTTTTCCTCTACAAAAATGTACAATTCATAATGAATTTCACAACTTATACTGAGTGTTCAGTATCTCATTCTATGTTAACAGTTATTTTAAAAATATCAACTACAAATACGTCTTGACTTGTTTCACCGACGTAGCTTTAAATTTCAGTAAGATTATTTAAAAATATTTTTCAAGAATATCTAAGGGATAAAAAAATAAATAAACTCATATAGCCAGGAAAAGCATTAGATTAAATAAGGACAGTGGCTCTCATGGGAATTTTACAGTGAAATCAGTTCATAAACAGCAGCAAGGAAACCAAACCAAACTAAAAGCGAAGGATATCTTTCTCTGAAGTCCGTGTGAGGTTTATGAGTTCATTTGTATTTACAAAAGAGTTTCCCAGTTGCATTGTTCTGAATTTCTAAACATGAAGATACTAGGACACTGACATATAGAAGTTTTCTAAACTTTGATCATAAGATGAAATATACCTGCTCTTTTCCTATTCTACTGCAGAAAAAAGTGAAACAGTAATAAGTCAAAACTGTGTTTCTTTACCGTTTAATGCATTTTGATGTCACATGGGCAAAAATGTCAAAAGTTAGTGAGTGCTGATTGTTTTCCCCATGTCCCCCCTCACCACTTTTTTCTTCCTTTTCACTCCAAAAACAAAAAGCCAGATTTCTCAAAAATGTGTTCCCTGGTTTGAAACTGTGTATGTCAAGTTTCAGCCCAGAGCAAATTTTTATGGCTGAGTAATAAATCCCTGAAACGCAGGGTTCATAATGGAAGTGCTGACACAGCCCTAACTACTCTGCAGTCGTGTGAATGGCGCCACGATTATATCTGCTAGAGATTCTTTAGAACGTTTGCAAAATACTGTCTTGCTTTAAAAAAAAAGCCAGAGTTTGATGCCAACATAAACATGCTTTTAACCCATTATGTGCTAATTTGCAGAAAAGCCATTAATGGAGAATAAGGCACACAGTGCAGCAGGAACAGGAAACGTTCTTTCAAACTTCTTTTGGACTTTTAACATGACTTTAATCAATTCCATGAAGCATGAGTAACAGTTAAAACTGAAGGGTGTTTCACTTGGAACTTAAGAAGGAGGTTGCTTTGCTTTCCTGGAGAAGATGATTTGGAGATTAGGGCTGGGGTGGTGGTGATGGGGAATCCATGCCAAGACACACAAAATATACCCTGGCTCCTTATCACCAGGTATATTTTAAGAATATTTTGCAAATGGTAAAGGAGTACTTTAATAGAGCCTGACTTATTTTGTCCCTCGCTGCACCTGTAATCATGATATTCTATTCACCAACTTTTCTTTTAAAAGGATGTTTTTAGTATAAGTTTAAATGTGAGATCTCTTCCATCAAATTCATTTAGACTCTCAGAAAGAGTAAGCATTGTGTCTTCTGTGGATGCCACTGTTAAAATGCTGAATCTTCTCCTAAGACTTACTCATACCCCAGAACTTGAAAGTGACTGAACTTCTCAATGCCTGACACCTGGCACAGTAACAGAAATAAGACCCTTAACAATAGTTCTCCAATGAGTTTAAAGGACTTTGCTTGCATCTCTATTGGTATTTCCACATTCTTTTAAATGTACTAGCTGGGGACCCTGCAACCATGTCATTTCAAAGCTATGGGCTATGGCAAAGCTGAGTACAGAGAGCTGGGGCCCCCAAGGGCATCCATCCCACCAGGGTAGAAACCAGTTATAGACCCAGGCATTGCAAGGCAAGACTATTAATGATAACTTAGCAAACTTTTATATAACACTTACTTTGTGCCAAGTATTGTTCCATACTAGCCCTGTTTAATTTTTTAAAAACCTTAGAAGGTACGTATTATCTCTGTTTGCCAGATGGGGAAACTGAGGCAAGAAAAGCTTAAATAACTCAGTCTGTAGCGATCACGCAGCTAATAACTGACAGAGACAAGATTTGATCCCAGGTAGTCTGGCTCCAGAGGCTGTGCTTTTTCATTACTATCTTGCACTGGCTTTTAGATACCTGAGATTGCAAAAAAAAAACGAAAACTAAAACACACATGTGCCCACCCACCCTCACACACACTTCAAATGAGCCTCACTATAAAGTGATTCTTAATAATTTGTAAAAACGGTCTCATTTAACTCCATATGATATGGATGTCATTTGTAATAGGTATCTGGGCTACTGTAATTTTCTCGTGAGAGCACAAGGTACTGAAGTGAGTACATGGGATCAATATGTATCAATTCCTACAAAAGTCCCCCAGTGCTGAACATCTGCCACACTGTGCCAGAGCCACAACCATCTTTAAAATTTACAAATCAAATGAGCTTCTAATCACAGTTATATTGATCTATACTTGGGACACTCAGTGGGAAATATGGAAGAAGCTTTTTAATCTACACTCAGTTCTCAGGTCCCACTCTCCATTTGTCAGCAAGTAAGACACATTCAAAATTCTCTTCTGTCTCTGTGGGCTGAGAATCCCAAAGTAATCCAAAGTTGGGTGTGTAAGGAAATGTCACCTGCAGCATTTCCTGTCCCTCTTTTCTTTTCTTTTTCTTTCTTTCTTCTTATAGACACAGTGCTATCATGAGGAGGGCAACAGGGTGAAATGTACGGGCTTTGGATTCGACTCTAAGTCTTGGCCCATGTGCTTGTACATTATATGTCCTTGGATAAGTTTTTAGACTTCTTTCTTCGTAGTTCTCTGCCTATAAAACAGGGGTAATAATATTATCTGCTTCAAAATGATGTTGTAAGGAGTGAATAATATCTGTGGAGTGCTCAGAAAACAGCCAAGTGCATAGTGAGTCCTTAATAAATATTAGTCATTATCACCAGAACGTGTAAGAGGTTGTTCCTCCTTATACAGGCAGACTTGCAGAAGAAAAATTTTAATAGCAGAATTAATAGCGATGATCACTATTAATGTTTCACATAGATCACATGAAAACACTTCAAAATTTATTGACAAAATAATTATATCTAGTCCTTTGCTTTACTGTTATCATTGGGAATGTATGGTGGTGTGACAAGATAACATGACCGCTGATAACAAGTGTTTTCTTTTATCACTATTTAGTCATAATTATACTAGAATTGTAACTAGAATTGTTACTGAAATTGTGGACGTTTTGTACTTTATTTGCATCTATCAGTCAAGAAAGAAACGACTCTTGCTTTGGAGATTACGGTTTATGTTGCTAAATGTGATGTATTGAACAACCATAGAAAATACTCCATATAGAGGATATAAATTATATTTTTACTTAGCTCTATAGTCTTTTGGTAAAAGCAAATAAAACAATTACTCTCTTTATTTTCGACACCATACCTTCCTTCACCTCCTGTTTTTTGTCTTGGTTTTCCAGTTCTGAGTCCTGGCCAACTTTAGGTTCCACCATTTCCTCATCTTCCTCATCCTCTAGAAAAAAGAAAGAGAAAAATACAATGTTTTCTTTCCTCAAAATCAAAGTCTTTGGTTGACAGTGGGAGGTAGGGGTAAAGGGTAAAGTTCCAATCATTTAAGGCAACATCTAAGTAAATCAGTCCACAATGAATGCCCAAGATTACATGTTCATGAATTTATGAATAAATTATCTCCAAAAGGGGCCTCTTTGAAAATTCCCCCCAAGCCGCTGAGAAAACTATGCTGAGTGGACACCTGTACATCCAGCTCCAGGCCCTTGCCACGTGGGATGTCTTGGAATTGCCTCCCTGACCTCTGAAGCTTCTTCGAAGATGGCCCAGGAACAGATTTTAAAATGTTTCCACCTGGAGCACATTTTCCACAGGGAACACCTGTTGTACAGATGACTCATTTCCAATTTAATTCTCACCAAATTAATTTGTTTTTGACCTACAGGAAAGGGTTAAATACAGGTCTGACCCCAGGTCAAATGCCATTGGCAAGTAAACAACAAGGGGGAAGGGCCCCCAAAGTCAATGCCATTGGTCTGGGTGAAAACGACCCAAAATGGTATTTACACATTCAGAGCAGTTCATGCATTAATGTGAATTTAATGAGACTAACAAGTCGACTGAGTTGGCCACCCCTGCCAGATGTTAGAGTGCCCTTCCTGCCCTATGTAAATGTGTGCTCATTTTTCCTCTCTCTCAACTTGCCTCTCCTAGAGGCCCCTTCCATTACAGAGTGTTTGAAAGCATCAGGCACAATGTAGGTTTAGGAGAGAGTCAAGGTGTCACAAGAAAATCCAGATTATAGAAACGTAAATGATATAACAAATTAAAATTTGCTTTCAATCTTTAAATATAGTATTGTACTCCATGTAGGTTATTGATTTCATTGGTCCAAATAGGGTTGAAAGGAAATGACTTTGCTTCTCCCTCTACCCCATATATTTATTAATTCAACAAATATTTACAGACCTTCTATAAAAGCTCAAGCTCTGTGGATAGGTATCTAAAGTATAGCACTGCAATTTAGATATTAGCATTTTTAAAATATGAATTTTAACTGAAATATCATACTCTATAGGCATGCAGGTAGACTGTGGAGCCAAACTCACTACTTTATAATCACACTATACATATGTAAGAAAGAATGTAAAACATTTTAAAGAACTGTCATTTATTATTCACACATATCTCTGAGGTCACATTTATGAGATAAAAAGCCACACTTAAAATTTTGAAAAGAACACTGTGACCCAGACTTTTAAACAAATAAATCTTTAAAAAGTTACGTTATAAATAGTGTATCTATGTCCTTAATCATATGTGAATATATTAATGCTATCTCTTCACACATACACACACACACACACACACACACACACAAATTCCGCTTGGAAAATTCTTAGCAAAATATCCATCTTGATATGATGTATCTTCCTGACCCAAGGACTAAACATAAAAGTCCAGTGAGGAACTAGCTGGAGAGAAGTTTCCTCTTTCGGTAATCCTTGGATGAAGAGGCAGTTTTCAGCTGCTGGTAAGTGGCTTCATTTTTTAACCTTCTGGAGACATTTCTTTAACAAATTCAGCAGCCACGCCCTGATACTTATTAAGTACAGTGCATTATTTGCTGTATTTACAACAACAAGAAAAGGTGATAAGGCCAGGGCTTATCACCCATGTCTCCAAAATTGAACTGTGTCCTCAAAGTTCGTATGTTGAAGTAATAAACCCCAGTACTTCAGAATGTGGCCTTATTTGAAAATAGGGTCACTGCAGATATAATTAGTTCAAATGAGGTTATAATGGAGTAGGGCACCTAATCCAATATGACTGGTGCCATTATAAAAAGGGGATATTGGATGCAGACACACACACACATAGGAAGAACACCATGTGCAGACGAAGGCAAAGATAGATCTGATGCTTTTACAAGCCAAGGAACACTGAAGAGTGCCAGCAAACCACCCAAAGTTAGGAGAACAGATTCCTCCTCACAGCCCTCAGAAGGAACCAAGCCACAGACTTCTTGATCTCAGATCCTAGCCTCCAGAACTGTGAGGCATTAAATTTCTGTTGTTTAAACAGCCAGTTTGTGGCATTTTGTTATGGCAGCACTAGAAAACAAATAAAGCCGGTAAGTGCATTTCCTTCTATAATCATACAATCTAGTAGAAGGGATACAGTAGATATTCAATAATACTTAAGGCAGTGATGAGTGCATCACTCGTATAATCTAATTTATTTATCAGAACTTAGTACAATTAGCCCAGTTTTACAGATGAGGAGACAAAAATTTCCCCCAAAGGAACTGCAACCACATCCCGCTTCAAGTTCTGTCTGGTTCTGCCTGTTTTGGGGTCTGTGATCTTCAACCACTATACAAACTGCCTCCTGAACCACAGCATGATGTGAAATAGAAATGCCACGGAGAAAGGACAAAAATACAAGCAGCTGCAATGTTCTGTTGCAAGGTAAGGAGGCTTTGCAGGGGCTTCTTGAGGTGGACTTGCGTGTCCTCAACATGGATAGTTCTTCCACTTTCAGGAGGTGAGCAAATACAAGTTTTAGCTGAGATGTTAGGTTTCACACCCTTGAGAGCTGTACATAATGGATTATTTTATTTATAAAGAATATATATGCTACAACCACATTGTTCTAATTTTCATTCTGGAATCCGCTGCTTTGAGACCTGGCCAGCAATACTTAATATGAAGCGTTAATTACCCCAGCCAGATAGATTCGCTGCTTGGGTGAGAGCAGCACCCTGAGGGAAGTATTTGATCGTGTTCCAGGCTGGAGTCCACCACTTGCTGGCCCCTGGGTTTTATCCAATTCATGGGAACTTTCTGAGCCCCCCATTTCCTCATCTGCTGGAGTGGAATAATAATCCTTCCTTAAAACACACTGTTGTTGTAAGAATGACTAAATAAAATAACCGATGGAAAATTGCTTTTTAAACCATAAATTCTCAGAAGAGTCAAGGTCATTGGGAACATACTTAAGCAGAAATCTTCAAAACAAATGTTGCCTTAGATTCTAACAAATATTGACTGAGCACTTACTATGTGCCAGGCACACACCAGGGAACAAGGCAGACAAAATAATCTCTGTGCTCGTGGAGCTTCCATTCCAGTGGAAAGAAACCACAAACGAATAAGAAAACAAAATATATATTGTGTTAGACAAGTGCTATGGGGGGAAAGGACAAAATAGGAAAGAGAGTTTAGGCATTCTGGTCAAGAGTGGGAGGGTTTCAATTTAAAACAGAGGCCCCCAAAGTCCACACAGAGGTGACATGTGAGCAAAAACTTAAAGAAGTTAAAGGAGTTGTGCGAAGACCTTGGGGAAAATAAGACTAATAACAAATAGATTCTTGCTTCTCAATCCATGGACCCGAGGGGGAGTAATGGATCAAGGTCTGGATTCACTGATAACTAGTTCTTCTGACTATAGATAATAATTGTGCTTTCATTAGAGCCATCTAGCTCGTGCACTTACATCTTCTAGTTCTTAAAACTGAAAGCAGTTTTACCAAATGACTTTGAATTAGCTTTAAATAGTAACAAGTTCTCATCTTTCACAGCTATAAGGGTATTTATTTTAAACATTAATTCTCAGGAAGAGTCAAAAAAGAAACATCGTGACCAGAAGTGCCACTACGAGCTTATTGGAAAAATATTATTCTGTGAAGGGCTTGGCTATAAAAAGGTCTAGGTTTGTGACACAATGTCTAGGTTTATGCATAGCAACATGTGAGGAAATAGCTGGTTATCTAATTCCTTAAATGGAAAATGCTTCCCCCAGAGAATATGTTTTCGAATCAGTCTAAAAAACACACACACAACAAATATGTATTGTGTTTGTAGTATGTACAGAGTCCCATAATGAGAAACCGTGAATAACAGAGAAATTTAAAAAATAGTACCTGCCCTTTTAAAGTGGCTACAAACCAGTTGTAGGTATTAGTTTTTAGTGGCCACAGAATTCTTTGTCTATCAGCTTTTTAAAGACATAAAGTAAGTGTTTCAGTGGATTTGCTAAGGAAATAAAACACGAGACACTGGTTTGTTTCTCTGCATACTGATATGTTTGCCTTGCTCAGCAAAGAGAGTGTATTTTTCTTTAAGACTCTGGTTTCCTTTCTGGTGCAATTGGAATTACTTCTGTTGAAACCATTTTCAAAACAGTTAAATAACTTTAAAGAAAAGGATTTATGGAGACCTGCTGCAGACCACTGATATATGAGTTGTGCCACTAGTTCATACCCAGTTACATTTCCTTTGAGATTGGAGGGAAAAAAATTACCACCCATGTATGGTTTCCTGTATCCAGGTCCACACAAGAAATTAAACTAGTGGCAGAAGCTAATTACCTGTCAGTCCAAGGGGCTAATTTCTAAACAATGGCATCTTTTAGACACATTATTTTATTTCACACCCATATTCTGCCGTCTCCAGGTGCCACATTCATTCCCCCTGGTTGGAAAAATTGTTGGTAACCACTGTCCTCTTTAAGATTTTCAGATGTCTAAGAACGAATAACTGCATATTATGCAGCAATAATTGCATATTATGCAGCACAGATAACACACTCAGCATGAGGCTTGACCATTTGCCTGAGCTCCAGAAGAGTTCGTTTCCTCCACTAGTCCATGGTTCTGAATGAAGCCGATGTAGACAGTTTTAGTATGCTGCAGTCCTCTGCTTGCTGACTTGTTCTGATAGCCTTATGGATGTGAGGTATTTGAAAGGGAGTGCAGTGAACATTTGTCAGTGTTTGGCAATACAGTATAACAGCAAAACCCCTTTCTATCCGGGGCATATTCCTTTTGCAGTCATTCTGGATTAGTGACATGCTGGATCCTACTTTCCTCTCTTGAAGCCCAAGGGGGAGAGAGTTTCCTGCTATTAATTTCCTGGTGGCCAGGACACAGACAGAATCTGGGGGAGTCAGACTGGTTGCTTCTAACTCAGGCTTTCTCTTTGGATCCTTGGAGTCAAAGCTAGAAAAAAGTTAGGGTTCATTTTGGGGGAAAGAGCAGCAGCAGCAGTGATGCCCAACATCCTGGCAAGATTGTTCAGAGGCCCAGTGTTCCAGAGTTCCCTTGGTCCCCATGCTTTTTCAAACCTGTTCCTTCTGCCTCCTGTTGATTCTGTAAGTACCAGGCTTCCTTCCAATAAATCCCATTAGAGGTGGTGTCAGCACCAAGATTCGTTCCAGTAAGTCCCACCGGAGACGATGCCTGCTGCATGCAACCAGAACCCTCAGCGACACAAGGCGACCCTCTGTGAAGAGAGGGTCTTGTGTTTGCGAGGCCACTGGGTTCTTGCTTTCCCCAATCCTCTTAGGGCTTGCAAAACCTCAGGATAAGAGGATCTGAGCTCCTGCTAGAGCCCTTGCTGCCCTGCTCCTGACATTTCATGAGAGGACTGTGGCTCCTCCATCTGCCACATCGGGAAGACCGCTAAGGCTGGCTCGGGTGGAGAGTGAAAGGCAGGGAGCGGAAAGGGCCATTTGACTCCATCCTTCTCAGCTCCAAAGGGCATCCTGCTGCTGCCCAGAGCTGGAGGCACAAAGCAATAAACACATGACTTTGTATTGAATGGGCCAACGACTACAAGATGCACAATTATTTTATATACCACTGAGAAAGACGATTACTGCTATTAAACTATAATACATCATCAATTTTAATGTGAAAATTGTGAATGTTAGAATGATCAAATACGTTGTGGCTTATGAAATGAATAGAAACAAGCTCCAAGATGTAAACTGGCAACGACACAGAGGCAATTCTAAATCAAGCTTACTACTGTACTATTATTAGAGAATAGACTTGGAGAGATATAAAGACCTGAGTTTTTTTTTTTGTTTTGTTTTTGTACGTGTGTGTGTGTGTGTGTGTGTGAGGTTTTTATTTTATTTTATTTTTATTTTTTTTTTGTGTGTGTGTTCTTCTCAACTTAAGAACAAATGCCCTAGCCACTTTTACATAATTCCATGTATGGATATTCAGATGGTGATTCTTCTTATAACACATTTTAAAATTTTTAATAGAAAAAGATTTACCCCTTCAAGTTCTATTTAAGTTTTTTAAAAAATTATTTGAAGATATGCTTTGCAGTTCTGACTTTGGGCTCATCTTTTCTAATATTATATGCCCACTCTGGTTAGCACTTACATCTATATCTTCCACTATCACCTACAAATTGATGTCTCCAGCCAAGATATCCCTTCTGGGCTCCAGACTCTGTAGTGGACATTCCAACGCGATTGTCTCATGGGCACGTCACACTTGACATGTCCACAGCAGAGTTCCAACCTTCTGCTTAATGGTGCCACTGTTCACATGGAATCCCAGCTGGATACCTGAGCACCACCCTCAATTCCCCTTTTCCATCAGGGACTACTCCATTCAAGACAGATGCTGGAGGGTGGAATTGACAGGACTGAGACCCCCGAGTCTCAGTCCTGTCAATTCCACCTCCAGCATCTGTCTTGAATCCGCCTCTGTCTTTACAACCCTTTATAATGCAGCGCCAGCAGCCTTAACTCTTCCTCTAAAACAGATTTGTGATTGTTCTGCCACCAACCACATACATATCTGTATGATAACACATCTCATACCACGTAAAATTAGTTTTTTGCATCTATCTCTACAACCAGACTAAATGTCCCTCAAAGACCTACTCTTCTTAGTATTATCAACATTAAGTACTGAGACTAGTAATATCAAAACAGGAGACTGTTCTGGAAATTAGTAATGGTACTACATTACGTAAGGCCTTGAATGGCAGAACAAGAAGTGTGAACTTCTTCCTAGAGATCAGTAGCTCACTTTAAATAAACATTAATCATATTCAGTTCATAGATATTATTAACAATTTCAAAACGAATCCAAGGCACTGGATGCTAAATATGGCTTTGAAGCCACATTTCTCTCTTCCCCGGCACACCCTTTGTGCAGATTCTGATATACCTCTCTGGGGATGGCTTGACCCTCAGTGAAAATTATTTCTGTCAGTCTAATCTTCAGAGAAATTGGAGGTTTAAAATACAAGAGTCGAGTTCTGATTTTGTTTAAGAATACGGCAGCAATGCTCGAGGCTGCGGAGTGTGAGCAAGACTGAAGCCAGGGCACAGTAAGAAGGTAGGCCACAGCTATAGTCCAAGCAGCAGTTAAGAACCTGACCTTGGTTGGCACAGTTGCCAGTGGGTGTGATGAATCAAACTGAATTTAGACATGTATTTGTACAGCAGACAGTGAGAGCTCTCGCACAGAACTCACTCAAGTCACCCTATCCTTGGACCAACTTTGGGTATAGCTTGCCAACTTTGCCAGGAGTCCAGAGAGAGCCACCCTCCCAATATGTATCACAGCAGCCAAAATAAAGTATAACATGCACCACTGAAGCTTACACAAACCAAGGTGAGCGCCTCTACGCTTTAAAATATGCAGGAAAGACATATTTTGTGGGATTTTCAGTAAGCACTTTGTTAAATATACTACATGCTAATATTGAAAAAACCTTCACTTTCTGGTCTAGAAAAATCTGGCCAGAGTAAAGAAAACATACATTTCTCACTGTACAGAGCACTCCTGTTAACACTCTAGGCCACATCAGATCTCTCTGAAGGCTCTAACATGACAGTACTTGGAAAGTTTACTTTCTGATGGAATGTCACCCAAGGCATTGCAAATGAGAGGAAATGAAAGAAAATATTCAAAATGAGAGGGGGAAGCCAAGAATAGGACTTCTTAAGCAGCTGTTTCTGAAACTTCTAACTGTACTGATATGTAATATATGCACAGTAAATATGTATTGAATTGAGTTGACTTGGATCAGTCAGCTTGCATGGAAGGATGGAGATCAGGAAGAGAACAAGAACCTTCTCAGAGATATTCAGGCAGGAGTCTGTGGGATACCTTCAGCAGTCTGATATTTGGAGACAAAAAGGCTTGACTGATCTGTGTTTTCATACATTTTTCTTCTTAAAAACCTTTAACGGCTCCCTACTTCCTAGATACTAGCTTAGCATTTAAGACCTACTACCATCTGACCCTTAATTCTCCCGTATTGCTCAGAGCAGAGCAGCCTTTGACTCAACTGTGTGTAAAATAAGCCAAGTTTGTTGTCAGAACCCACCCCTCTACCAGCTTCCTTATCTTTAATCTTAGATCTTTCAGGCCCCTGTTATCCAAGATTTCTCAGAAAGTCATGGATCCTTCAACCACTGAAGAGAATAGTTGGATGAACTAACTCAAACTGATGGACTACATAATGGTAATCAAATCTATAATGGCAAATTGCAGATTTTATGGGACGTGGGGAAGGTGAGATATTTGGAAGAGCAGAGACACTTCTCAAGTCAGTTCTCTTCTTATATTCTTGTAAGTGAGGCCAGCCCATTGCACAGCTCCAGAAAGCAGCAGTACCATTGTTGTCTATGTGAATAGTGCCTCCTTGAGGTATGCAAGACACAGTCTTTATGGCTATCATTGGCAGCCCTATTTGTGCATTTGTCCACATATGCATGCACATGTCTACACACACACACACACACACACACACACACACACACACACACACATACCCAGAGGGCAAAAAAAAATCAAAACAATTGAAAAAGCTATTCTTGGCTGCTTGGAAAATAAGGAGGGACTCCTCTGTTTTTCAGACTCAAATCCCTTCTGCTATCTACTTCTACCTTTGGACAATTCCATTCCCTATTCTTTGCTTTCTCTTCTATGTCTCCCCAAAGTGCAAACTTGCAGTTTCTCTTGATGGGAACCTTGCTTGTGAAAAAGAAAACCGGAGTCACAGGCATAGAGAAGTCATGATATTTAACTTTTAGCAGTGACTGTAGATATGTCCCAAAGGAAGGTAGACACTCAAGGTCTTCACATATTGAAATTGTTATTGTGTTATGTTAACTAGTTTAAGAAAGAGTAAAATTAATAGAAACCATTTAGGAACACTATTTTTGCTGTAAGGAAATTGCTCCTAAGGACAAAGTGGTACCTTCCATACCACTCTGTCCTTAGGAACAATTTTTTTTCCATATGTAAGAGTTGTCAACTCTGACTGTTAATGTTAGGGCTGTTGTCACATCAATCACTATATATATTGGCCATCCCACTAATAATAGTACACGTTCTCTAGCATTCCTTTTAGTAATAGGATCAAATCTTGTTAATTCTATCTCTTTGCATACCCTTCTTTTGAGCATCTCCCTTATTCTCTCCTTTTCCCACCTCTTTGTTTTTTGGTTAAGGTCACCTTGCCTTTTATGCACCACCTAGCTAGTGTTCCCTATCTCCAACCTCTTTCCATGCCTATTCTTGCTATAAACAACATTGTCAGATCAATCTTCTTCAAACAACTTGTTCATATCAATTTCATGGTGGAAATATTTGATAGTTTCTATGACATGCAGAGTAAAAGCTGAGTTCCTTGGCCCAGTCTTCAAGTCCTTTAAGGTCTGGCCCCCAATATGTGCTTCCTGTTTAAATTTCTTCTACTGTGTTCACCCCCGCACACACATGTACATACACACATGCACACTCCAGTCCACCTGCACTAACACTGTGTCTGCTGCACATATTTCCACATTCCATCTGTACTTTGGATCATGCTTCCCCCTCAGTCAGACTCTCTTATTCCTTTCCTGTTACAAAATATAAGCACCTACTATGTGCTGGGTACTATTCTACATATTGGAGATGCAGCAGTGAACAAAACGGGCAAAAATTCCTGCCCTCATGAAGTTGGCATTCTAGCAGGGAGATGGAGAATAAAAAAGATAAACATTTGTCGTATATAGCAGGTTAGAGAGCTGAAAGCACTGAAGACAAAAACACACTGGTAGGTGTCACAATTTTACAAAGGCATCTAGGGAGGTCCTTAGTGAGAGGTGGCATTTGGCAAGACTCAAGAAAGTAAGGGATCAGGTTTTATAGACCCCTGCAGGAGAGCAACCTAGGCAAAGGAAACAAAAGCACAAGGGTAAGAGTGCACCTGGAATATCCAAGGCCTCCAATACTTTCTGATCTTCCCTACGTGTAAATTCAGCTACACTAATGACCTGATTCTAAGGACCGCCCAAATTCCCCAAATTGTTCCTGCTCTACCTATTGGAAGGGGTTTCTTCTTCCTTTAACCTCTCATAGCACTTCAGTTGGGTATCTCCTACAACCTTTTCTTTATAAAATCAAAGAACTATTATGTTTAAGATTATGGCATTTATCATTCTCTAGCTATGATAAATTAATTGTAAGTAGAACATACTTCTGTATATTTATGAGTTTTTTCCTCCTAAATTCTTGGGAGTAGGATCCATTAATTATTCATATCTGTATGCCCCAATATAGGTGTCTAGTAAATATTTTGACTGTTTTAAATTTTAATAATTTCTCATTTCCCCAGTAGTTCTAAAAAGGTCATTTTCTCTTTGGTTTTCCCAATGTTTCAGTTGGATCACAAATCTCCTCACTCAGCATCAAAGTGTTTTTCTTTCCTTGATCACTAAGCCCCACCATCACTCACAGCATCTCTTGTCTACACTCACCCCGTGCCTCCCTGCACCCACTGTGAGGTTCACTGTCCTTTGTTTATTTCCTGTCTTAGTCACTGGTCACCAGGTTCTTACTGACCACATATTGTGTGGTAACATGTATTCTAGGCAGTATGAAAAACCAGTAGCTATTGATTTAGTGAATCCTTCCTGTCCATCACTCTATTGAATCCTCATAATAACTCACTGAGGCAGGCACGATGAGCTTTCTCTATACATAAGGAAACCAGAGCTTAGAAGAGGAGCCGCTTCCACTAAGGTCACCGAGCTACAGGCAGCAGTAGAGTCAAGAGTCAAACCCATGTTTTTCCAACTCCCAAACCCTTTTTACAGCTAAACAGTACCAAACAGTATAAAGAGAAAAGGAGAACTGTAATTGACATTTGTTGTTTTGGCTATCCTGAACCCACCACCCTACTTCTTGGGATAACAGTCCCTCTATTCTTCTTTGGTGGACACTCTTCCTACTCTCCTCTAAGTAAATCCTTTCTTAAGATTTAGAGGAAGACTTTGTATCTGAGGCAAAGATTAATGAGACTATTTTTCTTTGTACTAACAGTAAAATGACCATACACATCTACCATAAATTGGGATACTTCTGAGAGAGAATGGTGGTACAATTAATAATTAAGCTGCAATGACAGGTGCGAATAAAGAGTGCCTTGGAAAGCCAAGACCCATGGTCATCTTATCCATCAGTCCACCTCCTTTGGACTAGGTGACTGTCTTGGGAAATTCTGAATGTATCTCCTATTATAGAAGAAGACTTTTCTTTTCCATTGAACTGAGTGACTGTTCTGGCTAAACCAGAACACATGGTCACCCATCACGAAAGTGAACTCCTCTCCTCTACTGGACTGGGTGTTGTACTGCTGTGGAACTAAAGCTGCATGGCTCACCACATGGAACATGAGAAAGAAGGAATATATAAAGCAGGGCCAAGAGATGGATCATGACAGCAACTTGGAACCTAAATTGAGCAGTAGTTGAAGCTAGCATGCCCCCTAGTGCCTATGGCCAATTTTTATCTATAAAACCCAACAAACTTTCTTTTGGCATAAGTAATTTTGGGTTGATTCCTCAATCACTTGTAATGAAAAATGTGTGAATGGTCAAGAACTAACAATGACTGAGTATCTTCTTTGTTATTTTGTCTTCACAATCCCTTTCAGCATGCACACCATCCTGCAAGGTACACAGGGTTAATTGCATGAGTTTAACCCTATGTACCTTGCAGGATGGTGTGTATGCTGAAACCCATACTACTCAGGTTCAAATCCTGCAAGTGCTAGCATTTTCACATTTCTACAATTTAGAAATAATCATAGGTTACTTCCTTAACCCTTGCCCCTCAGTTTCCTCAGCTGTAAATAACAGAATTATCCTCCTTGGATAATGGCAATACTTTAATTATTTTATACATTAAAAAAACATTTTATTGATGACAAAATTGAGGCTCAGAGAGGTTATATAAGTTGCTCATACAGCTACTAAATTACAAAGGCAGACTTCTGAACTCAAATTTTTAAAACTCCACATTCCATTCTGTTTCAACTGTGTCTATACTGGTGCCATCCTGCCTGAACTAGGCTGTGAAGGCTGAAGATATGTTAATGGGTTCTGGAGGTGTCCAGTGGAAAGGAAAAGTTGTGGCAGTTGTGACAATATTTTGGAGCACAGTTGAAAACAAAGCTGCCTGCTGTATCCTGTCAAACAGACCCAAGCTTCTCTTTCCTTGCCTATTCCAGTTTCAGTTGCTTATTATAGTTTCAACATGGCCAGCTGGCTGCTTTGCAATCCACGTGTAGGTATAGCCATGCTCCCATCTACTGCATAGAGTTTCCTTGGAGAGTTTTGTGCTCCCTAGCACAAGACCATACCATGTGTTCAGCTCTATCTCATAATGCATGGGCTGCCACTCTTTGGTTTGCTGACTCTACTTCAACTGAGCTAGCTTCTTGGACATTTCCTGATGTTGTCAAGAACTGACACCTCACAGCTTTTGCATTGGTATTTCCTGTACCTGGAATACTCTTTATCCAAATATTCATCTTTCTCCATGATGTCTTTCAGTTCCTTACTCAAAAGTCATGTCATCTGTGAAGCCTCCCCTCTTCCACCCCCAATTAATATAGCAACATACCACAATCTGTTGTGCCCTGGCACAAGGCACTTGTTTTCCCTTCACCCTCACTTGTTTTTTAATTGCATAGTACTGACCACTATCTTACCTTCTACATTCATTTATACATGTATTTATTGTCTGTTCATATTTTAGTGGTGGGAATAGAATGAGAATTCTAGACCCACTAGAATGAGAATTCCACAACAGCAGACTGTCTTTTCTTTGCTGTATCCAAGGTACCTAGAAAAGGGCTGGGCATATGGGAGACGGCAATGAATGTTTGTTGGGTGATAATATGACAGCACAGGAGAACATCAAAGCAGCTGCAGTATTGAAACTCTCCCTAGGCCAGCAGAGCAACGGCAGATTATATGATGGAAGTCAGGACACCCCCTGCCCCATGCCCACCACCAACTTTGTCATAGATGCTTATGACCACACAGATCTGGCTCCTTGAAATGGGAATTATCTGCCTTTTTAGAATTCTTATTCTCTAGAAAATGGAAATAAGATCTTCAGAGTGCCTTTTGCTGACACCGTTTCACCATTGTCTCATTCTAGTGTCCAAATCCCAGCTCAGGAAGAACTAACATATTTTCCATTTGGGAATTCATCAAAATTCATCACAGTCGGATTCTCAGGGAAGATCATTAGCACATTTGTTTGCTTTTATCCTGGCATTAACAACTCTATTTGGGGCTGAATTATTTCCCCTGGTTTCAACGTCAGGTTTTCCCATTGGCTCAAATATGAAGTCTCTTGTCTGTCAGTGTAATAATTTTCTAGTAATTATAAAAGAAGAAAGCTAGCAGTTTGAGAGTCTTAAGGGAAGCATTTGTCTAATCCAAGAAACTGATTTTCCAGTTACTTGGACTAAGTACAACTCTCAGTTGTGGTCAGATTCACAGATTTCAAAGTATCCCTTGTTTTTACTTTCTGGTCAGTCTAGACAGACATGGTTCTTTCCTTCGTTTTCAAGCTGTTGAAACATCAGGTTGGTCAAAAGAATCTGAATCTCTGGAGAATAAACTGAGCAGGATTTCACCAGAGACTTCATAATTTTCTATTGACAATACCTCCAAATACTGAGCAATCCTCCCAACCTCAGTGGTGCTAGGAGAGATTTCACTTCAAAGGCTCAGTGTGAGTGTGAGAATGAAACTGTGGCAACAAAATAATGACCAGTATTGTCCTATTCAGAGTGGTCAGAGCATGCAGTCATGAATTTTTGCCTGTTCTCAGTCATGACGGTTTCATGCTGGGTGTCCTCAATCCAACCTGAATTGCCCCCCTTTAACAATTATTCTTCCATTCATTATAATTGAACACGTTCTTCAAAACCTGGTATATTCAAGGCATAGGCTAAGCTTTATGATTGCCACGTAAATGAATCAAGAAGAAGCTTGAAGTAAAAGAATTTGGCATTTGTGCAGGGAAATGACAAATGTATGTAAATATCAACATCAGAAGAGAGAATGCCTGGAGATGTGCTCTGGGAATTAAATAGGGGTGAGGTTAACAACTGGTGGAGACAGTGTAGGTAGAGAAAGAAGAAAGGGAAGTGGACTTTTTATGGAGTTAATTTGAGTTGGATTCTGAAGAATGGTGGGATCTAAATAAAGATGTAGAGAGGAGAATGCAGAGTTTCATTTTAGGAAGAGAAAAAGCATGCACAAATATATAACAGTGCAAAGACGTAAACAGTGAATGGCAGGTAGATCAGAGAGGAAATAATGGAAGGCCTGAAATACTAAGATAAATACCAAGTTAAATAGAGTCATACACATTTGCTATTTGATCCACTCAGCTCTGTTGAGAAGCATTATAAGTCAATAGTGTTTCAACTGATGTCAAAAAAGGGTTCTAAGGATCCCTGGGTAATTAGCAGTGCCATGACCCAGGAGGGTAGTTTTCCCATCACACATTTTGTGGTAGGTAAATTATCTACCTATATTTTTTCCCCCAGAGATAGCATAGGAAACTATGGTCTTATTCACTACATTTTGTTATGTGGTACATAAATAATAAGTTCTTCAGATTTAAGATCTATTTTCTCATCTGTAAATGAGGGATGCTAATTTCTGTGCCACTTACATAACAGGATTGTTGTGTAAAACAATGAGATAATGGATACAGAGCTGCTTTGTCAGTGGCAAAAGGCTATAAGGTGTTAGTTATTAAGGTGGAGTAATTGTGATAATAATTACAGCTTCTTGGTGTCCAATGGCCCATCCAGCCACAAAAATGTGCAAGGTAGATAGAAAATTATGCAATAGGAAAAAAAAAGAAAAAGAAAATTATGCAATAGGAAAAAAAAGGAAGGTACTTTGGTTAGTAATCATCACAAAAACAATTGGCTAGAAAGACCCACAGAGGCAGCTACCATTGAGTTACAGTAGGATTTGGGGATGAGGAGCATAAAGCATCTAAGCAAAGTTCAAACAACAAAATATGAAATAAGGTTTCAAGTTGTGTGAGACAGTCTCTTAGTCCTGCTGAGACCAGAAAGAGGGTGTAAGCTATGGGTCGTCAGAACGGGCAATCAGATGGAGCTGGATTTGCTGCAGGCATGAGCTTAGCTTTACAGGCAGTAAGGGGAGGACGGGCAGAGCAAAGGGCATTCCCAGCTACATCCTCTAGGTTAGATGCTCTGGGCTCTTATTATGCTTCTCTCTTTAAAGGCCCATAAACCTAGTGAATAAAATTGAGTATTGAATTCTCTCTGGACTCTCAGCTCTCAGACCAACATCTGCCCCTAAAAGTGACTGCTTACTTGTGGGTTCAGCCAACCTGGGTACCTCATGAAGGAAAGTGTGAAGTCAGGAGAGAGTGAGCACACATTCAAGGTGAAGGGAAGAAAAGCCATGTGAAGAAGGGAGGAAGGGAAGAGAATGGTGGAAAGGCAGGAAGCTAGGTGGAAGCATGGAAGCTAGGCTAAGGCTTTGAGTTTAGATGAAGTAGTGAGAGCAAGAAAACAACTAGATTTAAAATAAGTGTGAACTGGTAGCTATATACTCAACAGGCTACAGCTTTGACCACAGCCATAACACAATCTTCAGGTGGAGGGACAGAGGAGAGAGGAAACAGAACCAGATTTTTTTTTCTACCGTATGTGCCAACCTCCTCCTCTGACTTTGGCTACTGCTTGAAGCCTCAAGGTTTCAAAATATTACTTCCTACTATACAGGAAAATTTGTATTCATCTTCTGCCATTCTATATAATTCGCAGTACTTTCACATAAATGCAGAATCATGAAAACAAATAACTGAAAAAAAATCCATAGAGACAGCTATGGAAGTATTGTCGTGAGATGAAAGGATCAAGTGTGCAAACCACATAGCATGTTGTTCAGCAAATTAAATAAAAAACTAGGCAAGTGAAAATTATTATTTTCTTCTTTCTCCCTCCTCGTTCTCCACTTTCTCCTCCTTCTTAATTACCTTGGTTAGTCTTTTCACTGAATGGATGAGCCATTGCCATCCATGTAGTTGAAGGGCCCCTAAACTCTCACAGCCAGCTGATGGAAGATCTCAGATTAGAAATCAGACCTGCTGACTCTCTCTCCAATGCTCTCTCGACTACCCATGCTGTGGTAGCAATATTGTCATACAGACCAAGAGAAGCCCCAATTCCAATGAGATTTGAAGCAGAAATACGTCTAGGCAGAGGATTACCTGACCCGCTTTCAGCCAGCTTCACCTGCCGAGAATGCTACTACCTCATTTACTTATTCCCCCTTCTCTAATCCAAATTTTTCGGTTTTCATGACGTCATTAGATTATACAAAGTTATTAAAGCTACCCTGTGGCTTCTAGCCAAGCCACTGTGGCCCATCAAATCCTCACTTCTAGGGCCCACACTTGGCAGAGACGTTTACAACAAGCATAACTATGCAACATTAAAATTTGAAGATTCTTCTTGGAAAGGCTAATTAAACCAAATCACTCAAACAGGTCTAGACGATGCTGAACAAGGTTTATTATCTGGATAGGTGCCTACTCTGGTCCCACAGGCTTGGCTGCTTGTTTCCATCTGCAAAGGAACTTCCTTGCCTGCTCTGTACAGTATCAACTATTGTCCTTTTAAGGAGGAGTCGGAATTTCTGGATCCACATTATTTGCAGCTGTGGGGCCAACTGGCTGAAAGGATATTCCATGCTGACATGCTTGAAACACCTCAAGTTTCTATCACTCTTTTCCTTCTCTTTTACTGAGAAGTAGACAAATCAAGTTTGCCAACTGAGTGTTATATACAATAGGAGGAAAACAAGAAAAGGAAGGCTGGTGGGCCTTTCTGGCCATTGCCTTCCTAGACTGGTAGGTCATCCCTATCTGTTGACATAAGCATTCTAAAATAAAAATTGGGACATGCCATCTCCCTGCTTAAAATTCCAGCATTTGGCTAGGTGTGGTGGCTCACGCCTGAAATCCCAGCACTCTGGGAGGCTGAGGCAGGTGGACTATCTAAGGTCAGGAGTTCAAGACCAGCCTGGCCAACATGGTGAAACCCGGTCTCTACTAAAAATATAAAAATAAGCCAGGCGTGGTGGTGTGTGCCTGTAATCCCAGCTACACCCCAGCTACTTGGGAGGCTGAGGCAGGAGAATCTCTTGAAACCAGGAGGTGGAGGTTGCAGTGAGCTGCACATATAGAATCCTTTGAGAGTCTTTCTACGGTTCTGGTTCTCAAACAGCCATTTGAAATGTTCAATCTGGAAATGTTCTTATAGTCATACCTGTAGGTGGTTGCTACTGGCATCTCATAGGTAGAGACCAGAGATGCTGCTAAATATCCTACAATGCACAGGACAGCTCTGGGAGGAAGACTTAACCAGCCCAAAATGCCAATAATGCCAAGATTAAGAAACCTTCATCTATGGCATATAGAACTACTCATTCACTGAACATGTACTCTGCAATTGTGATGAACTGAGTAACATTCAGCCTGTATTTTCTCCCAGTGAAGGCTCTTGTGAGTGGTGGTATTTCCTGTGAGTTGAAATGTGGCTTAAAGATCAAAGCCAGATTTCTCCACCTCCTCTCCAGCACCTGTTGTCTCCAGATTTTTTAATGATCACCATTCTAACTGGCATAAGATGGTATCTCAATGTGGTTTTGATTTGCATTTCTCTAATAACCAGTGATGATGGAACACTTTTACACTGTTGGTGGAAGTGTAAATTAGTTCAACCATTGTGGAAGACAGTGTGGCAATTCCTCAAGGACCTAAAAATAGAACTTCCATTTGACCCAGAAATCCCATTACTGGGTATATACCCAAGGGATTATAAATCATTCTATTATAAAGACACATGCACATGTATGTTCATTGCAGCACTGTTTACAATAGCAAAGATCTGGAACCAACCCAAATGCCCAACGATGACAGACTGGACAAGGAAAATGTGGCACATATACACCATGGAATACTATGCAGCCATGAAAAATGATGAGTTCTCATCCTCTGTAGGGACATGGATGAATCTGGAAACCATCATTCTCAGCAAACTAACACAAGAACAGAAAACCAAACACCACATGTGCTCACTCACAGGTGGGTGTTGAACAATGAGAACACATGGACACAGGGAGGGGAGCATCACACACTGGGGTCTGCTGAGGGAGACCAGGGGAGGGACAGCAGTGGGTGGGGAGGCTTGGGAGGGATAATATGGTGAGAAATGCCAGATATATGTGATGGGGGGGATGGAGGCAGCAAACCACATTGCCATGTATGTACCTATGCAACAATCCTACATGATCTGCACATGTACCCCAGAACCTAAAGTACAATTAAAAAAAAAAAAGCTCAAAGCCAGAAGGACAAGCTCTGTGACCCTAGGGATGGAGACCTTCCCTGCTTTCAGAGCCTACTCCTGCATGTGTCCTTTCTTGTAAATCCCACAATCAGCAAACACTTTCCTGCTCCAGATGTGCCTCCTGGCTCCGACTGCTGCCTCCTAACAAGGCTTCAGGCTGCAGGCGATGTCTACCCAGTCCTGACATCTCCAGTTCATGTAAGATCATGGGCTGCTCTTGCAGTTGCATGTCTCAGGGCCAAAACTTCCTCCTTCCTCTGATAGATGGGCACCCAGTCAAGAACTCCTCAGACAAGATCCAGGGAGTGGGAGTTTCTGGAGGATAAGCAACTCTGAAATCCTGCATTGATGAGCAAACAGCAGCAGTAGCAGCAGCAGCAGCAGGGGATAAAGATCTTGGACAATGTATTTATTTTGCATGGAAGGGGATATTGACTTTAAGGGCAGTTTTGTGATACAAATAAATGGAGAGGTGGGGTGGGGGTGGGGGAAGAAGATTGTCCTGAAATTCACTTTCCAAATGCTGGGTTTACGAAAATGCCACTGATTCTGAATTTCTAAGCAGCAACTCACAACTTCCTCTGACACACAGATGTCTTACAAAAAGTTCCAATGAATGCTGGTGAATTTCTGGTAGTAATATTTCACGTAAGGAATATTTTAGCCTCATTTCATAGTGAAGTATTTTACAATCGTTTATTCATTATATTGCCTCTACTGAAGACCAAGATTATCTTTTTAGAACTAAGAAATATCAATTTGGAATCAGAGTTTTCTGATTATTCAACAAGCCACTAACCAAGCTGTAGTTTAAACTAAACATATCCAGGGCTACAAAACCATCAGAAGCAGCAAAATCATGATGTCAAAGCAGTGATCTGGTATGGTGTTAAATGAACTGAATGATGGACTTGATTATTAACTATGCTTTTAACTGCATCATGTAGTTCCAATAGTTAATTAAATGAAGACACATACACATGTATGTTTACTGCAGCACTATTCACAATAACAAAGACTTGAAACCAACCCAAATGGCCATCAATGATAGACTAGATAAAGAAAATGTGGCACATATACACCATGAAATACTATGCAGCCATAAAAAAGAATGAATTCATGTCCTTGGCAGGGACATGGGTGAAGCTGGAAACCATCATTCTCAGCAAACTGACACAAGGACAGAAAACCAAATACCACATGTTCTCACTCATAAGTGGAAGCTGAATGAGAACATATGGAAACAGGGAGGGGTATATCACACACCGGGGCCTGTTGGGGGCTGGGGGGGTAAGGGGAGGGATAGCATTAGGACAAATACTTAATGTAGATGACGGGTTGATGGGTGCAGCAAACCACCATGGCACATGTATACCTATGTAACAAATTTGCACATTCTGCACATGTATCCCAGAACTTAAAGTAGAATAATAATACTAATAATAATAATAAAAGAAGAGTCTTACTGAGCACCTATTGTGTAAGTCGAGGGGAGATAGCAAAGGTGGCTAAGTACAGCCACCTTCTTTGCAGAGCTCAGAGTTTAGTCAGCTAGCAAATATGCACTTAATACTACATATTATTTACCTAGCAACTCCACATGCACATACCACATAGCCTCTGGTCTCTGTGGGCTGAGTGCATTGAAATGTGGCCAGGTACCCAGGGATGGAACTGGAACATGACTAGTGATACTCCTGTTACAGGCTGTTAATCCCATCATAGGAAAACTTCTCCTTTGTATGGAGATACAGTAAAGCATAACACATTTCAATTCAAACACTGTAATACTCTGCAAATAGTAGCGCTTTTATTAGCTAAAGCACAAACCTTCCAAACTTAGCCAAGTGTAATAAACAGACACCATGTTACTCTCAGTAACAGGCACCTGTTCCTCCCACTCTGGTTCAAGATCCCTAAGATAAAGAATGTCACATAGAAGTGAAGACAGATTTATAGGAAAGAGCACCTGGTATTAACATCCTTAACATGTATTAAGAGTGAATGAGAAAACTACTGTAGGCTATATTCACAGTCATGTCAAATAACTATACATTTGATACAGCTTTTTCCTGAATTGAGCTTTTGTTCCTTGCATATAAACTGGTCCTGTTTGAAATTTTTAGGTGAGCTGGTTAATGTGTTTCCAAAAGTGAACATTTTCTTACATCTTTCCTTCTCAACTCTCTGTGGTGAAGGGCAAATTTATTTCTTGTTTTAAATTGCCACTACTTGGGAGGCTGAGGTAGGAGGATTGCTCGAGACCACGAGTTTGAGACCAGCCTGGCCAACACAGCAAGACCCTGTCCCTAAAATAATTAAACAAACAAAAAATAAAAAATTAGCTGGGTGTGTACTCCCTGCTAACTCAGAAGGCCGAGGTGGGAGAATTGCTTGTGTCCAGGAGGAGGTCAAGGCTGCAGTGAGCTATGACTGCATTGCTGTACTCCAGCATGGGTGACAGAGTGTGATCCTGTCTTTAAAAATAAAATAATAAAAATAAACCAAAATTTACAATCTGTAGCCAATGTTTTAGAAATTATGTTTTAATGGAAAAATGACAAAGTGTGTATTTTTATGGTGAGTAACATGATATTTTCATAGAAGTACACATTGCAGAATGACTAAATCAAGTTAATCCACATATCCATCACCTCACATACTTATCACAACCGGCATGAATGACTGGAAGTTATGGCAATGTTAAATCCCTATAAAAATGTTTAAAGGCTTACTCTTGATTTCTTCATTTACTTCACTGTAGACTGTTAACTAACAGTTTATGGACTGGACCCGGTCCGGGGAGCAAATGCTGCATAGCACTGACATATAATACTCAAAAGACATGTTAAAAGAAGGCAAAGAAAGTCATCATCCATTATCTTTAAACAAAGACATCGATCATAAATTCAGAATATTAAAAATGGAAATATAATTAAGTTTTTGCATTCGGCTTTTATTGTGTATACCCTTAAATGCCTGCTCAATGCAAAGGTGATGAGTGGCCAAACCCAAGAGATATTCTACAAGCACCGTCTACACCAGCACTGCCCAGAGAACTTTCTGTGACAATGGAAATGCTCTCTCTGTGCTGTCCTGTACAGTTGCATGAACCACATGTGGCTACTGGGCACTTGAAGTGAGGTTAGTGTAAACTGAGGACCTCGGTTTGAAATTTTATTTGACCTTAATTATCTTTAAATGGCCTCATGTGGCCAGTGGCTCCCACACTAGATAATGCAGATCCAGCTAATTATGATAATAGTAAAAGACTGTTAAATAATTTTTAAAAACAAGTGACATGGGAAATATTAAAAAGCGGAATTGCCTGTTTTAAGAATGATAATGCTTTTAAATCCACGAGTCCGGTACTCCCTTATCCCTAGGCTGCCAAACCCTTCCCTCCTTCAATATCCCAGCCCTACTGCTGCGTTGGAGTTCATGTTTTCTTTCATCGTTCACAGGGCTGTTGCCAGAGCAGTGAATGACGACCAGAGAGCATGGGAACCCCTTTTCTTTGTAACAGCCCGAGTTAATGAGATCTCTGTTGCTCTCAAGACAGTCAGGGCCGTCTGGCCAAAGTGTTGAACCAAGGTGTTTGTGCCTGCATAGAATTAAGTCACAAGTAAAGCACTTATTTCTGACAGCAGATTTATAATAGGAAAATCTCAGCAGGAATGAAGAGTTGGAGACCCCAGCCACAGGCTTTTCATAAACTTTGCCTTGATTTACTGACTAAAACAACTAGCAAGAACGGCAACTGCAGAGGTAATCCTATCATCTTTTCTCCAAGCAGCACTGTTCCATCTTCTGGGCTTCCTCATGCTGCTAACATGAATTCAAATCATCTGTGTTAAACTCAGTGATTGACAGTTCTTTATAGTTTCAGTCCACATTGAAGATTATTCTAGATATCTATCAGTTATTACTACAAGCGCAGTATGATATTCAATACCTACAGTGAAAATTGTTTTTAACAATGTAATGTCTGATCTGTTTTGAAAGCGATTTTAAAATAAAGAACTAACTATAACCAGGTGGCAAAAATCCAAACATATTTCCTCTCTTTCTTTTCTTTTCCTTTTCTTTCTCTTTCTCTCCTCTTCTTTCTTCTCTCTCTTTCTTGATAGGGGAAAGCAAATGAGGAGAGAAAGGCTATTCCACTCACATAAAAAGTTACAACTCTGTTTTTACAGTACCCATTTCTTTTAAAAAAAAAAAGCCTCATAAAACTGAATAAGATGCTTATAGTAATTAAAATTGGGGAGTTTTATTTCCAAAAAATGCTAGGGTCACTTATAAAAATTGCTGATACCTTAGAGATTATGAAAATATGTTCTAAAGTGTGAAGGTGTGTGTGAAGGGACACTGTCCGTTTTACTGTCTACATATCCTGAGAACTACAACAGCCAGGTACATATAAGATACAGAAGAAACATTTGCTGAATGAGTCATGAACTAGTTAAGATATGGACCTACCCTTGTAATGCTTTACCATGCAAAATGAAAGCCATTAGCTATTTTGCCCAGCATACTCCTGCACCATGGATACCCCTGGAGTCTTGAGGTCTGGTGAAAGCTGAGCTCTGCTGGACAGGCAAATTCTGAAGGTCTGAGGTGATCAGTCATTCCCTAAGCTCCATGCTGAATGCAGCCACACACTGAAGCAAGGCCAAAAATGAAGAAAGAAAGAGACACAAGGCAATACAGTGCATAAAAGGACAGAGGAAGGACAAGGCAGAGGGAGCAGGATGATAAAGTAAAAACACATTGAAGCTTTTTTTTAAAGCATATTATGTAGCACCTACAAATTTTATATCTCCATTTACACAAAAAGGTTTTTGCCTGGTACAGAAATAACATAGCGCTCACTTCAAAATAGACAGAGTGTGGGAGGATGGCATAAAAGCACTGAGCAGGGCCACGTGCACCCTTGGGCTTGTCGAAGATTTCAGCTTAGAACCTCCAGGTCAGGAAGTAGAAAGAGGTTACTTAGGTTTTGCTAGTAAAGAGGGGGATAAAAGGGATGGGGGAGGGAAGCCGCTGGGGATCCGATCTCAAATCTACGTCTTAGTCTTGATGAGGCACCTCTTGTTGCTGAGTTCCCAGTGGCATTTTCAAGATTTCTGTAATCACTAGTTGTCACTCTTTGCCATTAGTGAAAGGAGTTGCAAAGGGGAGGAAAGTATAAGCTAAAAAAATCTACCACCTTATGTCAGAAGTGATAAATGCATTAACAGTGACTTGGAACAAATCTGAGAGTCACAGGATGAAAAGGTTCCATCATGAGGACGAGTGGGTAATCTGAGGGGTGGCGGGGGAGGACTGGCGGAAAAACAGACAGAATAAGAAAGCGGGGAAAGGAGAAAAGGAAAGAAAGAAAGGAAAAATAAAAGGAAGGAAGAAAATAAGGGAGCAAATGGTAGGAAAGATTCTTATACTCTATTGTGAGACTCATTCAGATACAGCCCAGAACAAGCATTTCAGAATCAATCAGGTAATCAAAGCCTTATTAAATAAAAAAGGTCCTTCTCTGTTTGTCAAGGTGGTTTTCTTTTCCATCTGTAAATAATGAAATATACATGATTCCTAGAGAGATTGAAAGGAATACGTCCCATGAGGCTGTGAAGAACCCCAGAGAAACATATAGAGAAAAGAAGCATCAGGACAGGTGCTTCCTGACCTTGATCTGGCTGAGAGTCTGGTGAAGTCTCCAAGGCGAGAAGCATGAATGAGCTTACACAAGAAGCCCTTCAGAAGTGCAGCTCTTTGCTGCATGAGTACAACACAGAGAAAATCTGCTGTGTAGGCATGCAGTTGTCCCTTTTGAAAAGAGATGGTGGTATCATCGTATCATGGAAAAAGTTTCTTTCTCATTTCATGAGCTGGAGGCATTTGAAAAACAGCTAAAGCATGAGTTTCGGATAGTGCCATAATAAAAGACATTTTAATCTTCATCTGTAATACGTTGTGTTGAATGTATTGTTTCAAGTGGTAACAGACAACTATAGGTAATGAAGGAAAGAAAGAAAAAACAAAAGCCTTCTCAGATCCCAACAAATATTCAAAAGCTAAATCAAGAGGAAACTACCCCAAACTGGCTGTGAGTTGGGCCACCCCATGTTTTATCATAACTGTGAGAACATAAGAATGACTGCCTCTCCTGTAGCACATCCCAGGCTTCATAAATGCTGCCCATGACCTTTTAGGCTGTAAGGGTTTTGTGAAGAGGAAGGCCAAAGCTATATTAAGGATGAGATGGACTGAAGTCATGTTTTCTTCGCCACAGACCTGGGGTGGGCATAAGGAGGAGAGCTGGAGCCTCATTGAAGAAATGTCAAATACACTGCTTAGGACAAAAAATCAATTTCAATTATATGACACAACTTCTGGAACTGGTGCTGTCTGCCAAGGAGAAAATAATAATAGTATAAAGATATTTATGAAAACTTTAATGGTATAATCACTGACACCAAAATACACCTGTGTATTCTATTCAACTCTGTTCCTTCTTGACTCAAATAATTTTATTTTGAAATGCTATGAGACTAGTCTCAGGGAGTAAGACTCAAGAAAACAGAGGGATGTTTCCCAATAGCTAAAGAATTGTTCACATAACCTAACGTAGAGGTGATTCACAACTTTATTGTGTCATGATTATCCCATGTGTGGCTACTTTTTGTGATCTTTTTTGTTAGGTATTTTATCAATATGCTTTTGTTGGTCCTTCTAAGATGATCCTGGTCCCAATTTTCGCTTCCATTTTCTGAGTGTGATTGGAATTGCCCATTTTCCAAGTGACCGCAGCATTGCTTTCCAATCCTTTCCTTGTCTCTTGGCTTGCATTTGACCTACTGACTCTCTGGTTAGGACTCTGAATACAGTTTTGCAAAATTCTGCCATGAGAGTTGCAGATGTCAGAACAGGACAAGGACAAAAGAAACTCAAGATTCATTCATTGCCTTTTTGGCAATACAACTTCTTCTTTATAAAAGACCTAGTGGCACATATTGAACAGACAAATTATAATTAATACACCTTTTTCATTGATTACCCCACACGAAAGCCCACTTTTGGTCTAAAGAGGACAAAGTAGATGTCGATGGGTCAATGCAAATCCATGAAAGTTCATGGAAAATGTAAGCAAGCAAACAAAACCACACACCTAATCAACCGAACTGAGCCAAAGCAAAACAAAACTTTGAAAACATGCCTGAAGAATGATGATAGTGACATCTTCATATTCAAAGGCGGGCAAGTGTTCATGATTATATGTCCCTACTGCTCTTTCAGTACAAGTCCTTGCAGAAATGTGTCTCTCCCCAGGCCTCGTGTTTTCTAAGCAACCATCTTCCACATTTCCTTTATGAGACACTTCTTTCTATAAGAGAAATGTTGAGTTGCCTGGGAGTGTGATAAATATTTACCAAGAAGGGAAAAAAGGAAATAATTCAAAGTGAGTATGTCTAAAAATCAAAGATTTCTAATAGATCAGTTAAAGCATTTTGTAGGTAAGATTACTGTAAGAAAAAAAAAAGAGATGAGAGATTAATGGAAAACTAGCCCAGTGACCTTTATCAATGCTCAGGCCAAAAGAAAAACTAACCATTGCACTGTTTTTGTGGCGTTCTGGAAGCACTCTGTACATCTGGACCTCTACTATTCAGGTCCACTTTGGTTATGATGGATGTTGCTTTTTAAAGGAGGAGGAGTATTTAAATCAGATGAGCAACATACATTTCCATTTCTTACATTTACCTCTTAATTACAGTTCCTGGCAGTAGTACAGAACAAGAACAAAACCTCTTAAATCCTCACTGGTGAGAGCTCCTTGCTGAATAACTTTCATCTCAGCATTTAAAGGAAATCCAGTCAGGCTAGTGAATAAGCGGTATCTACGAGTTCTAACAATCCCCCCAGGATTTACTTTTTCATTTTTCAACAATTTCAAGAATTTTTCTTCCCGGAAAGCAATTCCTCATTAAAAGCCAGCTACTCTGGTGAGCCAGCCTTCATTAACTTAATGGTCACTGAGAGACAAATATTTAAATGTGCAGTAAATTAGCTTTCCCCAAAGATGGGGTTTCCAGGGGGTGAATTACGCAGCACTTCCACCCCGACTGGCCCCGCCCAGTGCAGTAATGGGTCGCTTAGTACTCCAAGGATGAGTGCACTTGCATGGGGAAAAGTGTAAATTCCAAAAGGGATTTTCGTGCACAAACCAGACCCTGAAGTGGATCTCCAGAGCTACATTTTATGGCTAAGCACAAATACAACACTTACTTTTAGCACAAAGTCTTTAACCTTGCCCACACTCTCCTTTTTGTTCACCTCAATTTGATCTATGTTCAATTGCCCTCCTTAATTTCTCCATGAAGTCCAATTTTTTCCTAACTTTCATCTTCATCGTCATCCTCTCTTGCTTGCCATGGGCCACATCTTCTCCTATGCAGAGTTAAGTTGCAAAAACAGAGTAAGATCTGGGACCTGGGAAGACTTGACACTGGAAACTTGATGGTCTCAAAAGAAGCCTCAGATAAATGTGAATGAAATCACAACATCATCCTATAAATCTGACAAAGACACTAGGCATTGAGATAAAGCTAACTATTTGCTATTAAAGAATTGCTGAATTGGTTGCTTCATCAACTCCTACTTCTCACAAAATTTCCCCTCAGCACTCCTATTCATTCCATGTACTCCAGTTTTGCAAAGCTGGGTCAAGGTATACCTCCTTGTTTTGGAAGAATATTAGAAAGTTTTAGTTTGATTTACAGAAATCAAAGAGTTGTAGGGGGAACTAGGTGAGTGAGCACATATAAAGTTCTCACATAATCCTTTACTTAGACTAAGCATTCAATAAATGTTAGCTTTGATATTATTTCTACCTATGTACAGCCCTGGAAACAGCCCAAGGCAAATTCCTCCAACCTATTTCCTTTCTGTTCTAAGGAACCAAAGGTATCAACTCAAGACCCATCTAGTGAACTGTTGAGGTTAACAAAGCCACTCTCACTGTGCCCACTACTGGATGTGGTCTTGAGACCTCAACAATGCAGCTTGAGTCCATACTGATGATAGACATGAGCACTGCTCTCCTCAAGGACATTGACAAATGTAGACAATCCCTGTCTATTGTACCCACTTTCAGGCAGGCCTAGAGTCCCTCCCAGACCTGCAGCTTCAACCTCATGTTCATGTTGCTATCCAGAGAATTCAGTGCCTGTCTTTGTCTGGAGTGCCACCCAAAGCAAGTCTCACACACGTGCACATGTCAGTTAAGGCCATCCTGCTTATTAAGATCAGTATACTATTGCCTTGAAGCATCCAATGCCCTTGAAACACTTCTGAGGATCTCTAGGAGATGGAGGGATGGTCATGGCTGACTCCTGCTTCTTTCCTCTGCTAAATTCTTACTCCCCCACTGTTGGTCATGGGGCTTTGCATTTATTTCAGCTCTGTTTACCACAAAATAGAATTCACCCCTTTTCCTTGGTTGCTACCCGCCCGCCGCCCCCACACACAAAAAAGCCACATCCAAAGATCTGGTTTTTGACAGACTTTATTAAAGGTTTGAAAAGATGGAGAGAATTTACAATGCAGCAAAGCAAACTCTTTAAAAATATTTAGTGGCCTTTTCTGTTCTTGAAAGCTTCTCAGCTATATGACCATGATGCTTGAAGAGGTATTTTTCACTTTTCTCTCAGCTCTTCCTCTCAAGGGCAAACACCCACTCTGATCCTAAATTTCTCCCATTATTTTATGCAGAGCATTTCAGCTGCCTTAGCTCCTTTGCCTGCCTAAGCTTGGAAAAAAGGGAACTGGAGAGACATCAGGGTTTAGAGGAGAGATGGAGAGAAATCTGTCCCACCCCCTCATTACGGGTGCATGTGTTTCCCACAGGTGGAGTGAGTAACACACACGGAGGGGGAGCTGGTCCTGAGCTATTCTGGGCATCTCCCACCCTAATACCTGCCATTTCTAGGAGAAGCCTTCAGCAGCAGGAGGGTCTGGGTAGACCAATGGTGGCAGGACTCTAGAAAGCTAAGTGAAGGTGGAAATGCGCGTCATAAAGTGGTTCATGAAACTGTTTAACACAGATAGGGGCTGCCTTAGTGTTTTCTGGAACACAATCTGGTAATTACCTTGGCATTACTGTTCAAAAGGCAGATTGCTGTCAGAGAAGAGAGACCATAATGACACAGACAAATACACACACCAACGTGAGTCCATATTTACAGAAAACACCAACGTGAGTATTTACAGAACAAATGCACCTAAGATTTTCACAGAACACTCACTGTGCTAGCCATTTTGCACACACTATTTTATTAAATCTTCACAAACTGTCCTTCACAGTACTATTATTATCCCCATTTTTACAACAGAGGAAATTGCAACCCAGAGAAGCTAGTTAACTTGAGCTGGCCCTTAAAAATACTAAAATTGCTACCTGCACCAGGGCTTCTGCATCACCTCTGCTTGGATCCGTTTCCTCCAGTAATCCAGAACTGTCTTCCTTGTCTTCATGCTTCTGTCCCAACATCAGCAGACCAGTGAGGCCTTTGTATCCATCCTATACTAGAGGGCACTCTCCTCCCAACCGGCTGTCTCTGTCTCCTTTACTCCACTCCTTTTCTCCTCTATAGCATACATCACCATCTGTATTTACTTGTTTGTTTAATTTATTGTATTTCTTTCCCTGTCCTCCAACCAAGATATAAGCTCCATGAGGGCAGGGACTGTGCCTTGTTCACTACAGTGTTCTTAGCATCTAAAATAGGGCCTGGCTCAGGGTACACATTTATTAGATATTTGTTGAATGCATGAATTAATGAATGAACTGTAAGTACATGGACCATAACTCTGCTCCACCCAAATTTATTTTAAAATGGTGCCCTCATACTCAATGAATGAGGCTCAGAGCCTATGTGACTACTGCCTACACGTTTGAATATGTAATGGATTGCAAGTGAAAAGAATCACACCTCCTTCTATGGTGCTGATGAAGATTTTTGTGGAAGAGGTGGCATTTTTAGAGTTTAGTTATATTTATCTACATGTTTACTTTAGCACCTCATATCATCATGCCTATGTGCTTTTCCAAACACTCTAATAGAAGATAAAACAATCTAAATAGGTAGGGAAAAAACATCTTTTTTTGTCTTAAATATCTCTATCTATCTATAATTTTATTTTAAGTTCCAGGATGCATGTACAGGAGGTACAGGTTTGTTACATAGGTAAACGTGTGCCATGGTGGTTTGCTGCACCTATTAAAATATCACCTAGGTATTAAGCCCCACATGCATTAGCTATTTATCCTGATGCTCTCCCTCTCACTGGCCCCCAACAGGCCCCAGTGTGTGATGCTCCCCCTCCCTGTGTCCATATATTCTCATTGTTTAGCTCCCACTTATAAGTGAGAACATCTGGTGTTTGGTTTTCTGTTCCTGTGTTAGTTTGCTGAGGATAATGGCTTTCAGCTCCATCCATGTCCCTGGAAAGGACATAATCTCGTTCCCTTTATGGCTGCATAGTATTCCATGGTATATCTGTACCACATTTTCTTTACTCAGTCTATCATTGATGGTCATTTGGGTTGATTCCATGTCTTTGCTACTGTGAATAGTGCTGCAATGAACATACCTGTACATGTATCTTTATAATAGAATATATAATTCCATATGTTTGATGTGTTGGTGTGTTTTCTTTAAACATCCACTCTGTTAATTATTCACTAAAAATAACCACAAAATAAACATCTACCTCATTAATGCTCCACTAGAAAAAGGTGTGTTCTTTTTTTTTTTTTTTTTCATTATGTTTCACTTAGGTCACAAAATACCTGATGTTTAATGCTTAAAAAAGTGAATGCTATAGTGAGTGTTTCAGAAACTTGTCCATTTCCCAAGAGCACTTTTTTTAAAAATAAAGAAAAAAACAAAATGAATGTATTATGTGAAGGTTATTCTGAAGTTAATTTATTATATGAGAGATCTATTTCATGTCACTAAGTTATAAAGGAGTGCTTTTTCTATTTTATCAAGATTTAAGTATCACGACAAATATAAATTTAAACTGAAGGAATACTTATGCAAAATTAGGAATCTTGAGCAGAGATTGAAGATGCTATAAATTTAGTGGAAATGTTTTATTTTTTTTAGAAGACTTTATTATTAAACTGCTCTTATGATTTACAATAAAATAAAACTCTTTCCAGAGATAGTGAAACAGAAAGTAAACATTAGTTTTTATTATAAAATTTTAGGGGTAAGTAATACTTCTTTTTTCCCCCTCTATCTTCAAATACATATAATTTATTTTAGAGTCATCTGTAGAGTGCCTACAAATACACTATCATAAATGCATCTGATTTATATCACACTATCCTCAACACATTTGTATTAAAAATAAATGTTTCAGTACTTTATCCATTGCTAATATTTTTACTTGTGTCACTATTTCTGCTACTGCTACTAATTCTTGCCACTACCACTACTACCACCACCAGTACCTACATCTCACCCCTAATCACCACCATTGGCATTTTACAAAAAGCTTTCAATAAATGACCTTATTACTCATTACATCTTTATAACAGACCCTATGAGATTTCCATACATACCTCACAATCCATATTACAGATGAGAAAAATGGGCAGAGAAAATCAGTAACTTGGCCAAGGTGAAAAAGTAACAGAGGCACTATTTGAAGCTGAATCTATCTGATGCCAGCCTACCTTATCCAAAATGAGGACATTACAATAAAAATATTCCAAAGCAATAAGTTGCCATATCTGATTATTCTGCATTTTCCCTAACAGGTTAACACCTCCCCCTACTCCCTGCCAATTTTTACCTTATCATTATGAAAAGAAATTCTTTATTGCATTAGCTACAATGCAATCTAGCTGCAAGCAATTGATTTCTGTTTTTCGAGACTCAGAAACTTTATCAAGTTCACTACCATGATGAACGCTATTATCATTTGAGAAACAGTTTATCAGATTAGCCTGCTAAATAAAGTAACAGTGAGCAAAGATATGCAACCAATTTATTATGTGTAAGGTACACTCATCTCGATAAAAATGCTCCTTGCCGTTCTGAGCTAATGCAAATGAGAGGAAAATCTCATTGACAAAATGGATAATAAGAAAACATAGCAAACTGCTAAGGTCTCACCAAGAGGGAATTGAGAAGCACTCCAAGTTTTGCACACTTAAGGAAAGCCTCAGGCACAAAAAGGAAGTGGGCCCAAGTAATAAGTAAAACTCCACTGACTGGAGGAGACGGGTACAATAAATTAGGGTTCATGCATACAATGCAAGGCTACTGTCCAGCCATTAAAATGATACTATACAACTAACAGTTTTCATGTGATATTAGTAAAAGATTATGTGTGTGAGTAAATATATATATATATTACATATTATGTATGTATACATATATAAGTATACACTATACACACCTAAACAAACACCACGGTGTTAGCAATGTCTGGAGAAGAGCTGTGTTTACGGTTGGTTGTAAACTTTCTTCTTGTTTTTCTGTATTTATTGCTTTTACATTAAAAATGGATTGCCATTGTAATAGGAAATGGTAAAATGTAATAACATTTTTGCATTTTTTGTTTTAATATTTTTGGAACCATTTAGAACGTTTCAGATATTATGACTTCAGCAAACATCTCATAACACAAATACATTCTCTTACCAACCACAATACCTTTATTACACCAAGAAAATTAATGTTAATATCCCAATATTCTCTAATATCTCATCTCCATGCATATATATATATATATAGTTGTTTTCTAAATGTCTTTCATAGCTGCTTTTTTTTGAACAACTATTAAAGTCCACACATCAAATTTGGTATGCTTCAAAAATTTTTTTTAAAATAAAAATTGTACGTATTTGAGGTATACAATGTGACATTTTGATATGCATCTATATTGCAGAGTTATTAGTACAGAACCTATTTTGCGCAAGTGGTGAGAACATGTAAGATCCACTCTTATAACAAATTTTAAGTATCCAAGATACTATTGTGAACTATAGTAACCATGGTGCACATTAGATCTCTAGAACTAATCTATCCTACATAACTGAAACTCTGTACCTTTTAACCAACATCTCCCCATTTTTCCCATACTCTGGCCCCTGGTAATCAACGTTGTGTCTAGGAATTTAATTTTTATATATTCCACATATAAGTGACATAAGATACTACTTTTCTTTCTGTGACTAATTCCACTTAGCATAATGTCCTCAAGTTTCATTCACGCTGCTGCAAATGGCAAGATTTCTTTTCTTTAATTGCTGAATAGTATTCTTCTGTGTATGTGTGTGTGTGAGATATTCTTTATCCATACATTTGTTGACAAACAGGTTGTTTGCATATTTGGTTATTGTAAATAATGCTACAATGAACTGTTACTTCTATTTAGAATCTTTTAACCTAATATAGCCTTTTCCCCAATCACGTCCTCCACCTAT
The DNA here is from genome assembly GCA_036589455.1 of Ateles fusciceps. Lineage (NCBI taxonomy): Eukaryota > Metazoa > Chordata > Mammalia > Primates > Atelidae > Ateles > Ateles fusciceps. The sequence goes on along the minus strand of JAZHEH010000504.1, from coordinate 2,546,770 downwards.
CCCATACACACTTAAAAAAAATGACATTTACTTTTAGCAGACATTCACATTCTTACAGATTATTCCATATTCTGGCTATGTCTGATTGTTTTCTCTGGGAGCAATCATATTTTTACTTTCCAAACTCTTGTCCTCTGCTTTTCCCACAACATCTTCTTCTTGTGTTCTGAATGTGAGACCATCTCATTACACAAAATATACTAATTATAGTACTCTTTTTTGGCAATTTTCTTCTGTTCCTTCTATTTTTCCTGTAGAAATTTTTTTTCTCTTTTTCCAGTATATGTTTTTTAAACACACCTTGTTTCACCTAAAAATCAGAAACAGATGAAAAGCCATTCTGTGGTTGTACCTATAAATCTGGGCACTATCTATGGCCAACCTCCCAGTCTGTGGATATTCTAGGATCTTATTTTTAGTAAGAAGTGTTTAGATTGTAGCTACTCTCCTTGTGACTATCATCAATGCAAATCCAGGGAAATGGTTCATTGCTAACAACTTAGCTATCGTTTTGACATTAGGTTTCCCAATTATTTCCCTGTCCTTCCCAGTATATCAGCCATATATATAATTGAACTCTATGAGTTCTTTATTTTATATGGCAAATACACATATTTCATTAACGTCTAAGTAACTACTTCTCTATAATAAGTATTCTCTTGCAGACACACCATTCTTGAATTTAATATTTGCTTGCCTAGTTAGCAGCTGGATAAGAGTATTATGAAAAATGTGAGGTACGTGAGGTCATATCTGATGAGCTCCGTTAACGGAAAGAAAGAAATTATCTGTGTTATTGTATACTTCAACTAAGAACGAAAAACCATGAAATTTCTCCACATTCTCACAAATACTTGTCTTTTTAAAATAATAACCATGCTAACAGGTATGAGGCAATATCTCATTGTGGTTTTCCCCCTGATAATTACTGAAAATGAACATGTTTTCATATACTGGCTGGCCATTTGTATGTCTTTTTGGAATAATGTCTATTCAAGTGTGTAGTCCATTTCTTAACCAGGAATGAGTTTCAGGAGTTGACACTATTGAGTTGTAGGAGTTCTTTATATATTTGGGACATTAACCCTTTACCAAATCTATGGTGTGCAAATACGTTCTCAGAATCCTTAGGTTGCTTTTTCACGCTGTTGATTGTTTCCTTTGCTGTGCACAAGCTTTTTAATTACAGCCCCTGAACACTGTTAGTGGGAATGCAAAATGATGCAGCCTCTATGGAAAATAGTTTGGCAGTTCCTCAGAAAATTAAAAACAAAATTGCTCTATGATCCAGCAATCACACTTTTCAGTATCCATTCAAAAGAACTGCAATCATAATCTTGAAGTGGTATTAGTAGTCCTGCGTAAATTGAAACACTATTCACAATAGTCAAGATGTAGAAACAACCTAAAAGTTCATTGACAGTTGAATGGATAAAGAAAATGTGGTATATTCATGCAACGGAATACCATTCAGCCTTAAATAGAAGAAAATTCTGCGATATGTGACATCATGAACTTTGAGGATCTTATGCTAAGTGAAATACACCGGTCACAGAAAGACAAATACTGCATGATTCCACTTATCTGAAGTCTCTAAAATAGTTAAATTCATAGAATCAAAGAGTGGAATGGTGGTTAACGGGCTGAGGGCAGGGAGAGGGGAATGGGAAGTTACTAATCAAAGATATAACGTTTCAGTCAAGCAAGGTGAATAAGCTCTAGAGATCTGCCATACAACATTGTATCTAGAGTTAACAGTAATTTATGGCACCCTTAAATTTTTGTTGAGAGAGTAGATCTTAAGTTAAGTGTTTCTAACACAAAAAACAAAAATGAAGAACAAAAAAGCCAAAGTGGTTTTTCTTAACTTTGAGATGCTATAAGTCATTTCTTTTTAAGTTGTAGTTTCGTGTACATTTATCTTCTTATATTTCTATTTTGCTAATATTATAAAGGGTTTACATTCTCAAGTGACAGTATGAGATGGCAACTTTAAAATTCAAGAAGAGGCAAGGAGAAATCAGGCAGGGATTTTTTAAAAAGTTAAATCAACCAGGTGGATTATACATGTGATGATATTGGCAGTTAATCAAGTGAACTTGAAGTCTCTTCCGGTTCTGGGAGTTCTTTATTCTATGACTTTGGTATTTTACAATGAGGACTTGCCTTCAATCTCTGTTGATATGAAACCAACACAACAACCTAACAGGGTTTATGAGAAAGAACTATTATACTATTTTATTTGTGGATATGTAACTGATTGGTTTTCAATGAGCTGCTTCAGTATTTTGTATGTTCAACCACAGGTTTACATAATGGAAGCCTTAAAAATTACTTGAATTACTAAGAAGAAATTCCTATTTAGATGTTGATCAAGATTTTGTTTGCCTTACTTTTCCTAACAAGGGCTATAATTTGGGAAACAAACCTTTGGTTGTAATGTAACATGTGACCCCTAGTACCTAATAGTGTGCCAGTATACCCTAATAATGTACCAGTATACCCTAATAGTGTACCAGTATACCCTAGAGGAACTCCAGAAGTACTCAGTAACCATCTATTAACTCAAGAAAATGTCCAACATTGTTTCAAGTCATCAAGGGTGGCCACGATTGGTTGTTTTCAGGCTGTTTTCCTGTCTCCACATGGTTTTTAATTCCAAGAAATTGAACATTAGAGTTTACGCTAGTCACTTTCTTCTTTAACTCTGTTCCAAGACCACCAGGCAATTATTGCTAGCACTTACATAAATAAAATTATCAGTGGCAAAAATCTCTTCTATACTACTGTATAGAATGTGAACTGTGATTTGTTCTCTAGGCTAATCTTTCATTGGCACCAATGGGTGACCCCAGACTGAATTTATGAATTAATAATAAGGAGTTCTGAGTGTCAGGTTTCATTTTATGTTACATCTTTTACCACCACCAGGCTCAAAATAAATCCTGCTAAGAATAGCCAAGGAGAAAGGCTGTGGGCGGCATAGCAAGGGCGACTGAAAGGCGGCTCATTCACTTTAAGTATTTACATAATTTTATGTGAAGTTTTTTTTTTTTTTAGACAATGTGTCACTGCCTTCAGTGCAGTGTCATGTCACCTCTGTAAGGGTCTGGATTCAAATGGTGTGTCTATCATGAACAGAAATGCCAATGTGTTTAGAAGCCATTTCTTCATGAAAATATAGGTTTTGCCAAAACCCACATTTGGTGCCATTTCTAAGCTATCAAAAACCTCAATTCATGTGAGCATCAATTATTATTTTTGCTTTACAAGAAACAAAATTATTTCCTTACTATTCTAGAAATTATTAAGTTTTGATATCTGATTAACCCTTCTGAGACACATCAATGGCTAAAATGGCTTCAGCTGAGGCTGTTTCCTTTCTAATGATACTTAAATGCACATGAACAAGCAGACTGGCATTTTTAGGAATGAGAATTTCAAACTGGCTGTTGATTCACTTGGACTCTTCTTTGCTGTGATTGCTGAGACAATGACAGCTGATAGTTTATCAGAACTGTAGCTACTCTAATACGAATTTTCATATTTAAATTATGGTTTTTTTAAAACTATAAAGATAATGCTGTGCTCGGTGCTGTGGCTCACATATGTAATTCCAGCCCTTCAGGAGGCCAAGGTGGGAAGATCGCCTGAGGACGGGATTTCAAGACCAGCCTGGGCAACATGGTAAGATCCCCATCTCTACTAAAACATTTAGAAATTAGCCAAGTGTGATGGCACAAGCTTGCAGTCCCAGCTACTCAGGAAGCTGAGGCAGGAGGATCACTTGAGCCCAGGAATTCAAGCCTGAAATGAGCTATGATTATGCCACTGCACTCAAGTCTGGGGAACAGAGTAGATCCTGTCTTCTCTTAAAAAATTGAAAAATAAACAAAGATACTCTGACAAACTAGAAAACTTCAAACTGATATACTACTGTAAATCTTACACCTTCTGAGTTGTAAAAATCAGGTATTTCAACTTTCAGCCCCTGGTTCTAGTGTCAGTGGACAAGTTAAGCCATGATCAAAACATACTACTATGATCTTGAGCAAATCACTTAACATTTGTGAAGCTTGGTATCGTCATCTAAAAATGGAAAGGGTTCAACTTGATAATTGTGGAAGTTCCTAGGAGCTTGACATATTCAATGGTTTCATGTGTCTAATATATGCAGTGTGATCTTGACATATTTTCAGGCAGGGTCAAGCTGACAAATACCCTACCCAAGGACACTTCTAATTCCTTCATATGTCCTTGAGGTAGACAGATTTTTCAATTCTGCTCAGGTCTTTTCCTAGAGTAGTCACTGCCCAGCAATTAGAAGCATAAAATGTCCATCCTGACTAATGCCCACAGTCATGTTTGAAGTCCCTGACCAAGTTAATTAACCCCTTTTTTCTTCATATTAGCCATGATTATCGCATTAACTTCTCTGTTGTGAAAATGTGCCACCATATTGTGTATGTGATTTTCCAATACTGGTAGGAAGAAATAGAGATTTTTGCCAGTTTTTATAGCTGCATTCCTTTTAACAGTAGAAGCTGAAAATAAGCTGCATAGTCACCAATAGGAGATGATAAAATAAGTTTAACTTTATCCTACTATGGACAATATGGGACAGCTAAACATAATGAGGTGGAGCAACATGCTTTGACATGAACGGCAAATCATGAAGGTATACTGCTAAATGGAAAAACAGGTATTGAGCGATATGTCCTATATAATACTATTTATGTAAAAATAAGCACAATTATGTAAATAGTAGATATAAAATTGCATATTGTGAAATCCTTTAAAACCTTTCAGATGCGTAGGAAATTAAGACACTGGCAGCAAGTTAGACTGACAAGTAGTTATGATTAATGCCACCACAGTCATTAGTGAAACACATTTAGCTATATATTAGTTTAAATATAAAAAATTGCAAATAAAAATGATCTAGAACAGAAGTCAACAAATTTTTTTCTGTAAAGGGCTAGTCAGTAAACATTTTAGGTTTCGGGGGCCATGTGGTCTATATTGCAGCTACACAACTCAGGTGTTGCAGTGTGACAGCAGCCAGGGACAATATATAAATAAATGGCCGTGGCTGTGTTTCAACAAAACTTTATTTATAAAAACAGGTATGGAACTGCATTGGCCCTTGGGTTAGAATTTGCTGACTTCTGAACTAGAATAATACATACCAGTCTGATGAAAGGATTATCTATGTGGAACAAACTAGATCTGATGAGGAATAATCAAGGGAAGTTTTCTCTTTATCTGTATTGTTAGATTCTTTTTACATTAAAAACATATTCAAAGGCCGAGTGCCGTGGCTCATGCCTGTAATCCCATCACTTCGGGAGGCCAAGCGGATGGATCACTTGAGGCCAGGAGTTTGAGAAAAGCCTGGCCAACATGGCGAAACCCCATCTCAACTAAAAATACAAGAATTAGCTGGGTGTAGTGGTGCAAACCTGTAATTCCAGCTACTCAGGTGACTGAAACACCAGAATTGCTTGAACCAGGAGGTGAAGTGGAGGTTGCATTGAGCCAAGATCGTACTACTGCACTCCAGCCTGGGCTATGAAGTGAGACACTGTCTTCAAAAAAAAAAAAAAAAAAAAAAAAGTATTCATGACTTACTTCTATAATTAAAAACATATTTAAAAGAGTAATTAAACTGATAATAAAAAATAGTTAAAAATGATTTCACCTGACATTTAACGTAGCCATACTCTGAATTAACCAATTTTTCTATGACCTTCCCAATAAGCATCACATGAAGCAATCTTCCTTCCAGGAAAATGCCAGGGCTTTGTCCTCCAATTAGCTGTCTGGTGAACACTGAAATACTATAGCCCAGAACCTATAGAGCTAAAGGACAAGGAACACTGGGGGCAGAATCCCACTCTGAAAAGCTCATGGAGCAACCAACCTCTCCAGTAAATGAGGACAAGCTGCCCTGTGTTATGTTTCCTTTTTAAATATTTTTTTTACATCAAAAACACATTGCGAGGTAGTGAGGACTTTAGGGACATCCTACAAAAACAGGCTGAATAATTCTGATATTGAACACCAGCCTAGTTTTAATTAACTGCCAGGACTCAGCCACATCCTCAAGCTCCAGATAGCCAATAACAATCTTGTAATTTCTAAATGTGAAAGCCACTCAGGTGGAGACCAAAGAGTGAGGTTTCAGCTTACCTCTTATATTGTAAACATAAAATTTCAGATATCCATAGCAACCAGACCTCCCTCCACTTTAGACACCTTCTTCAAGAAAACAGAGGAAAAAGCATTTCTGTGGTGGATGGTATGTAGACAGTTGCCCATTAAAATGATAACATTGAAATATAAATAGCCAAACCTTTTCATCATTTATTGACAAATGGCTTACAAAACTGCTAGTGAAATCCTTTTAAAACCTTTCAGACATGCTGGAAATTAAGATACCAGCAACAAATTAGATTGACAAGTAATTACAATTAATGCCACCCCAATCATTAGTAAAACACATTTAGCTATATATTCGTAGGCCAATATTAAGTAGCAAAACAGAATCCTAAGAACACCACTGTGCCCAAAAGCTCTCTGATTTTTACCAATTTAGCAACCAGTCAGGCTAGAACAGAATAAAGATCACATGGTTTGGGGAAATGGGTTGTCCTGATTCTGAAAGATTGTGCTGGCTCCTGATATGGGGAGCCATCTGTCAATGCTCTTTGGAAAAAGTGAGAAATCAGGGCTGCTTCTCTAGCATTTGTGAATCTAAACTTCTGCGCTGTCACCCTTTCCCTAGGAAATGTTTCTTAAGAGTCAGATGTTAGGATTCATTTCAGTTCACAAAACAGTTACTTCCCAAGGTCTATCAGCAGCAGAATGGATAAATAAATAATGGCATAGTCACACGGTGAAATACTACATAGTCATGGTAGTGAATGAACTACATCTACATACAACAGCAAGAATGCTTCTCAAACATAATGTTAAACGAAAGATGCCAGTCATGAATGCATATGTACCATATGATGACATTTGTAGAAAGTTTAATAAGTGGCATAACTAATAAATGATGTAGTGGTTACCCTTGGGGGGAGTAGAGACTGAATATGGACTTCTGGGTTTCTCCTTATAGTCTCCTGATTCTGGATCTGAAGACTGGTTGCACGGTATAGTCATGTCAAAAATATCAAGCTGTACACTCCTGATTTGAGTACTTTTCTGCATGATTTTGTGCTTTCAAAAAATTTACAAGCAACAACAAACAACCCCAATGCAATGGTTACTGAGCAGCATACCTCCTAGGCTCTATGCAGGAATTAGGAAAAATATGACAACCTGTAGCCTTCAGAAACTTATAGTCAAGTAGGGGAGATGAGTATAAAAAGCAAAACCATATTGTTTTATGTAATAAGGTTACATAAAATATATTACATAAAACATAAAAAGTATGACATATTACAGTGTTAGGTAAAGGGAGTTTCCGGAGCAATTTCTTCTGCTCTCATTGTGAGCAAAGTCCACAGCAGATGACACTGAGCCAACCTTTGAGGACTGAGTTCAATAAATACAGGGTGAAGGAAAGGGACATTCTAGATATGGGCACTCTGGGAGGTTAGGGCATTGCAGGATGGAAGAGCAGAAAATACTAGTGACAGAATATGAAAATCATCCACATTGGGTGGGCCTGGACAATTAAAACATGCTCATCTTTATGTATTTGCTGAGTACTTCACAGTTTTCCAAAGGACACTTTATTCACATCCAGTTGTAGAACTCTCATCTTCAAATGAGGAGTATCCCGAACACTGTTGTACCAACTATGCAGTATCAGTAAGTTTGGGGAAGGAAGGGAGGGAGAAAGGAAAGAAGCCAGGCTCACACAGTAATACTCTCAACAAGCACAAGAGAACAGCAAGAACCACCACTTATGCTTCATAATTTATATGCATTGTCTGTTGCATTTGATCCTAGTAACAATTGTAGGAGCTGGAGACTACTATTATCTCCATTTGGTGGATGCCAAAACTGAGACTTAGTGAAGCTCACTAACTGCCTGTGGCCATATAGTCAGTTGAAACAGTTTTCCAGTAAAAAGTCTTTTAAAAGCCTGCTCTCAGGTAAAAGGCAACAGAGGACTGCCACTGCTGGAAGCTGGCAGCACTAACACTGAAGCCCAGGTGGCGAACACTGCACGTGGTGAACACTACGTGCGTCCTTGGAAGCTGGGAAGTGGGGGTGGGGCATTGATACTCCCCCTGCAGCCTGTGTGGCAGTGGGAGCTCATGCAGAGAGCAGGCCGAAGCCAGTTCTGAAGCCCACGACAGTCTGGGCTTCTCCAGCCACTCAGCTCCTTGTGTTACCAGGGGGGGCTGATTTCTTCTCCAGACACGTCGTCATTTCCATAGTTCTTATACTGCTAAAGTGTCTTTAAAACTTACAGCACTCTGGAAAATGTGTTTTTTTGTTTTTTTTTTTGTTTTGTTTTGTTTTTTTTGAATAGAGGTGTCTTTAAAAGGCACAGCAAGTAAAGTAACTTAGGTCTGAGCCATATTGAGAAAATACCTGGAGGAGGTTATCTGGACACCAGAAATGAGGACTGGCCTCCTTTTGTAGGAACTACAATTTAACAGCAACATCAGGGAAGTCTCGGCATTACTACCAGAAAATATCTACAGAAATGGGTGCTATTCTGAAGGAGGAGGCAAGGCAATATTACTGGGAGGCAGGAAGCTTTGTTTTGTAAGTCTGACTCTCCTTTCTATTTGCCCCGGCTGTTTCTTCCACAATGTAGGATCTGATAGCAAACTGCTGAAACCAGCCAAGTGTGGCTGGCAGGGCGCAGGCTTCCACGCCACACCACAACACAGCCCTCCTGCTATTTCAGGCCTTGGGTTCTGTAAAACAGATGCCACTGCCCTCCATCCTGGGTTGTGTGAAATTATGCGGTGGTTTGGTGAAGTCAACAAATAACTAGCATGAACCACATTTTGGGGAAAATAAAAAAGCAGCTGGCATCAGTTCTGGTCTTCAGAAGGCAGTGAATAAGGACAGCTACCCTCTGTTGCCTCTTATCTCAGAGCGGGATTTTAAAAGACTTTTTGCCGGGAAATAATTTCAAACTAACAGTTAAGTTGCAAAAATAAAAATAGTACAAAGAGCGTCTATTTGCCTTTTACCCTCATACTCAGCTATTGCTAATAATTTACGTTATGGTTTGTGCAGCCAGGCTCTCACTCTCTCCCCTACCCCCATACTTCTTCGTGTATCGCCTAATTAAAGGGATACATTCTTCCATAACCCATAGAACAGTTATCAACCTCAATAAATTTAAAACCTATATAATATTTTAACTAATCCACTATTCATATTCAATGTTCTCAGTTAATCCAATAATATGCCCTTAAGTCTTAACACAAATGTGGCCTCTATGACCCCGTCCCTAACATTTCCCTTTCCCTTGTGACATTCCTTTAGCACTTAGATTTGCCTCTCTTCCAACTGTTGTTATGTTCTGCCTTTCATTGTATGGATGGTTACCTCCCCTACTAGAGTGATAGCTTTATGAAGTTCGGGCAAGTATCTGTTGGATGACTTGCCAGGTGCATATATATATAATATATTAGGGCTAACATAAATGGTTGTAGAGTTCATTAATTTGTATTAGATGCTTTAAGGACTTTCATAATGTCATTTAAAAAATGAATACTTTTCCCCCTCTTTGCTTAGGAAGATTCACAGACTGGAATAAAATCATCTGTAAACAGAACTATTAAAAACTACAACAGTCTTTGCTCATGAGGTCAGTTTGTTAAAACATTTTTTACAAAAACTTCATTGTACTGTCATATATTTTAAGCATATAATTTGTTCAAAATTTGGATTACAATTCCAAAGCACCTTAACACATGAAAAAAGTAACCTGAACAACACAGTCCGTATCTATCTGCTAAAGATTAAATTCAATACAATATGATATGGGAGGGATGGCAAGTGCTATCGAAAAAGAGTCTCAGGAGAGGGCAGGTGGATCATCATGATTATAAAAGAACAAAGTCAACAGTGTTGCTATTAAAACAATTAATAGACAGGTAGAAGAGGTGGTCTGAATCACAGTGCGGTTCCTTTATATCCTTCACTTGTGTCTTATCCTTACTATAAGTTTATGTACCTTTTATTCATCTAACCACATAAAGAGCGATGAGGAAGATTTGAATGCCCTCGAAAACAGTTTCAGAAAACTATCCCTGAAGCCAAAGTTACTGTCCCTTCTCAAAGGGAAAAAATAAATAAATCTAAAAATAAAAAAAAAAAACCCTTTTAATTCTAACATTCAGAGATAACCACCACTAATCATTTTTTTGTAACAATTTCAGTCTTTTCTATGCATGTGTATAAAATAGATATCATTTTATCAGTATCAAATCAGATTCACATACATTTTGTAATGTATTTATTTTGTAACTTTTTAAACTTAAAGTAATTATAAGCTGTCATTTAAAATGGCTAAAGAGCATTTCACAGTACAAATGCATCTTAATTTATATAGCTAGTCTACCAGTAAGAGTATTTCTAGATTTTCTATTTTGTGATATTATAAAGAATACTGCAATGAGCATTCTTATAGTCTAGTTAAATCTTTTCTCTCATCCTTAATTACTTCCTGCAGGAATAATTCCCAGAAATTGAATTGCTCAGTATGTACATTGCTTGAAATCTTGTGATGATCAGTACAACTAAGCTGCCTTTCAGCAAGATGAAGATGATTTTTAACTCCTGAAGCACTCTCTTCTGGAGCTGCTTAATGCTCACCCTTGCCAACTGTGGTCACTATATTTGACAATTAAATATATGCGATAGGAGTGTTGGTTTAAATTTGGATTTCTTTGATTTATGCATCAGGGTAAATATTAAGGAACTTTATTAGAAGTTTGTGCTCTCCTTTCATGAGTTTGAGGCTACAGATATTTAAATGATAAAAAGAAAAACTAAAGAAGACAAAATAAAATTTAAAGCATTATTTTCAATCCAGTAAAATGTAATTCAACTCCACATAATAAAACTGGCATAAGAGAGAAACAAGAAAGGTTTGTTCGAAGTTTAAGCACAAATGTTACTTGTGAACAAAGCTCTTACTCTGCATCTACATCTATGAAGGATCAGATCATTTTGTAAAGTACCTGTCAAATTTTGGCTATTTTCTATTTTCTAGAGAGCTGAATGTTAAAAATCAATAGAAATGTTACAGCGTTTATGCCACCTTTAGAAGGGTTAGACAGACTCATGCCCACAACATTCAAAGCCATTTCTGTTTAAAATCTTGGGAAGGAACCTATTCCAAACTTCCAGAATCACAGCTGGCAGGCTATAATTTAGAGTTGCATACAAGATAATGTGTATTAGTCCATTACTAAGCTGTAAGTTGACACCAACCTTTGGAATTGCTTTCTCAGAGGAAATGTTGAAGAGCCAATGCCTCAATCACTTCCAACAGGGCTGGGAAAAACATTCAGACAACCCATTAGATCCTTTCATCTCACATTTTGATGATTTTCATCAAAAGGGAGGTGGAAAGGGGGTGATTAGACACAAATTTTCACTCTGGTGAACATCCAAACATGTACTTTTAAGCTCAAGACATTGATAACATATTGGCAAGTCTTGTCCCCACTTACATGAACCATCCCAGCCACCCAGAATATCCTAATGGTAATGAACGAGTTTAGAGAGAGGGGATGGGATGGTGAGCAGATACTAAAGCAAATATTGCAACTCACATTTTGACAAGCAAAAGGTATTTCTGTGAATACCAACAGAAACCTTAAGCCACTGAAGATTAGGTTTGAGGTTTTCAGCTGCCAAAGTCTATGCTGTATTGCATTCTCCTTGTGAGATCAGAGGGTTGTCCTTTGGTGAGTCTGTGCAACTATATAAGCTTTGGCTAAGGCCACCTAACAGTCACCTGAGTGACTTTAGGAGAGAGCCACTTTGGACTAGGATAGGTCAAAGATGTAACCTCCATTCCTGCCCACGCAGTTTACGGTATTTCTGTAACAAACCAGCATCGGACAGATACTCCCCTTCAGCAGATTCCAAGTTGAACTACTGTGCTGTACTAGCTTTCCATATCTTGTTTAGGGATAAATAGAACTTGATCTAATTCTCAGCCTCCCAACAAAATTAGCTGAAATTTAAGGAACACTCAAAATTGTTCTAATGAGTAACCTAATGTGTTTCCACATTTCCCATTCTCATCAGAAGCACAAAAATGCTACATCCTATCTTGCTCACTGCTGTCTGATGGAAATATAACACAAGCCACATATGTAATCAAAAATTTTCTAGTAGCCACATTTAAAAAGCAAAAAGAAAAGATGAAAGTAGTCTTAATAATATACTCTAATAACAATCCAACATATTATATAACCAACATAAAATTTATTGAGATATTTTCCATTCTTTTCACACTATCTTCAAAATCCAGTGTGTATTTAGTACTTAGAGTACATCGCAAGTTGGACTAGCCACATTTCAAATGCACAGGAGCACCTTATGTCTAAGTGGCTACTATATTGGAAGGAACACACATTTAGAAATTAAAATGTTAATCAGGACTACCAAAGCAATAGAAGGACAATTTGAGACACAAAACACAGAAGACTGTATCTCAGAATCACTATGTTCATTTCAATGAATGCACCAATGCAAAGAAACTTGAGAAGATGATCTGTAAATCATCCATTCAATGCCCATGTATGCTTTCCAATAGCTTGATGACATCACACCCAATGGGGAAAACTGTTCTCAATAACTGCCCCAAAGTACAAAGCAATGACCCTCTCTTGTTTTTCCTTGGCAAATAATATGGCTATAAAGAGGCGCCCAATATGAAGAACGTACAAAATTGTTCCCATGCCTTGGTGTCACTTCCTGATAGCCATCATGCCAATTAAGTTCCAGTAAGTAATTGTTATGCAGGACCTGAATTTAAAAAAATGTATTGGTAGATAATACTTGATTATAACCTTCCCCTTCACTCAAATGCCATTTGCACAATGAAGTTATATAATTTCTGAATGTGTGCATCTTGTTTAAAGCAATGAAAAGTATGTTGAACAAATATTATGGGAGAGTTTAAATTGCTTCCCAATCATAACATAGCATTGTTTTAACTGTGTAGAGAATTTTTGCAAATAAGCTATAAAATGTTGTTATCCCACAAAAATGATTCTTCGAGTACAGTATTCCTCCATGTAACACGACCTATAATTTAGTAATAATAATAATATTTTACATGTGGATAGCACTGTACTGTTTACAAAGCATGGTTTACACTGTCTCATTAAGCTTCACAAGAAACTTTGTAAGGCATCGATGGCAAAATAAGAGAAATATAAGTTCTTTGTCACTGACTTTCTTCCAACATTTTGCTTCCTTTGGGCACTTAGGGGGTCCATGCAGGGGGTCTCCTGTTTTTTAAAAAAATTACTATCAGTGACACTTACAGATTGCTTGATTACGTCTTAATGGTCATTGGATTTTCCCACTGAGTGAGTCAGAGTTCTTGTCTGACTTTATCCTGGTCAGATAAATTCTACAAGCCATGGCAATTCCCTTATTATCCAGTAAATTATACTTAAAGAAAATGGTGAGGTGAAATCTTTACCCAAAGACTGATTAACCACGTAAGTCACGTTATGTATAGTCCTGGCTGGTGTGAGAACAGCTAAGCCTCTGAACAATATCCCATACAACAAGAAAAAAGACATGAAAATAAAAAGTCCCTGAAGAAATTAAAACTCTGAGGTCAAAGTATGACTTTAGAAAAATCCACTCTGAAGATAGGATCAGGAGAGAAGTTTGATGAGAACTAATGACTAAAATAAGCTTAGAACTAACAGTGCTCAAGACCAAAGAACTCAATTTCCATTTTCAGAAAAATAAATGTAGGTAAACTAAGAAGACCTGGAAGGCTTTGAAATGACAAAGTATTAAATAGTTCCACCTTTTAAAAGTATTTAAGCAGTGTTTTCAAAACTTAGAGTCCTGGCTTGACTAGGGGCTGCTGCTTTTCCTCAGCCCCTAAACCTAAAAGTCAACAAGGAAAACCAGAGGGAACCTGTTTGTGCATGAGGTGAAAAAGATACAATTTTTCTAATTATATATCAGCAACATATGTCCCAACTGGTTGTCTTACACCTAAAAGTGTGGGGAAGTCTGGGTATCACAAAAATAGCCCTTTTCTCCCAGCATGGAAATAGGAAGGAATGAGAAGGACCCAAACTTCATGTGTGGTTTTTACTTTCTCTTATGGTAAATGCCACACATGAAGTACAGAAAAAAAGGCAAACCGAGCAAAATAGGTTTTGGTTTCCTTAGTTAAACAGCTCAATATAGTTGGAAGTTCCCTCATGCCAAAGCAAGCTAACCAATCAGTCCTTCTCCAAAGAGTTTTGCCTTCTGTGTCCTACAGAAATACAAAGGTTACTCACTCTAGAGTAACATTTGAAATACTTTTCCAAATATACTGAAGCATGTTTAAGAAGGTTCTTGAATTACTGAGACCACCTTTCCACCCATCCATATTAAAAAAGAAAAGAAAAAAAATCCTGAAGAAAAATGTGATTTGCCATTTGACTTGAATGAAGATTAAAAATATAACACAGCAGCTGTTTAATTTTATGTCATTGAAATTCCAGTTTCGTATTTTTTAATTGCTACTATGAAAAATTCTTTGATTGCACTTGATGAAATTAAGTTTTGCCTTTTTAATGATTAAACATAGGAAAATTCAAGTGTCTTCTAGTTAACAATTTAAATTCTTGTGTGTGTTTAAAGATGAAGTAAAATCTACTGGGACATTATTTTGTTTCAAGGCTAGATACAATACTTAGTAATTGCACAAAGCGCTTGCTCACTCAATTCTTTCAAAATGACTAAACTACTCCTTCAAAGATAAGACAGCAAGTATTTACTGGGTTAAAAGGAAACTCTGGGAACCCACGGCTCACAACCATATTGCGATAGGAGTCATTTTAAAGAGGAAAATGACATATTCATCATCAGTTGTTGTGTGATAGTCTCATGAGTCACTGGTCAGTCAACACGCTCATAAATGTGGTGCACATTTGACTCCCAGGATTTCATTTTGGAAGATGACCAGGGTGTCTGCAGATGAGAGAACAATTGAAGAACCCACTGGCTCCTCAAAAACCCCAAGATCACACAAGGAGTTTTGATGATGAAGCCCAGACCATGTGTTTCTTCCTGTAGGCAGAAAAGTTTGTCCCGGACTGTAGTTGAACACTAAGATGGAAACCGTGGAAAGGGCTAGACTTGGTCTGAAATACATACAAAGGAAATAATGGATTGAAAGTGGGGCTTGCGCCTCACACAAGCACTCTCCCAGAAAGTGTCTCCTTGTCCTCTAGATGTATGGCACATTTAGGGATCTGTAATATTTTTGAACTTTCACAGTCATAATAACATACTCTTTATAGTCATGAAATAACAAAGCCCCTCCCCAAATATTGATAGGTTTATCAATATGCAAGGTAAATTTTACACATCTTATAAACAGTTCCGGTTTTTAGATGGAAAAATCATTTCTTCACCTCAAAGGAAATACATTTTACTTTCTTTTAGAAGTATTGGATTTATTAATGCAAGAAAATACAATGTCGTTTTGATGGACTATAAATAATCTTGGTTTTATGAACATAGCTGTCATATTAATAGCAATTGTGCACAGAAAGGGAGAGACAAATTAATTATTTCTAAACCATCAACTGAAAATTATACGGTTCTTGACTGAATGCTCAAGGGGGCCACTTACTACTAAGTTACTCAGAGAATTCTCCTCTATAGATAGTCATGGCAGTCCTAAAAATGGGGAATGAACTTTCTCATACCTTGCATTCTTAATAAACACTTTCTATAAGTTAAAATTGTAAGTCTATTTATAAGCAAAGGAAACCATGGTATTTAGAGCTCTGTAAATGGCACCTATGACAATAATAAATGTATATAATAGCAAACCTTGGAGAACCTGTTTTCTTTTGTCTAATTTAAAGTCACCTCTTAAAAATCAACCCAAAATTAAGAAAATAATGACATTGAGATGTAAGAACAATATATGATAATAAGAATTATTTTTTAATGAACTTTTAATTTTATGGTAGTTTAAAGAAAACTTGCGAAGATAGTACAGTCTCCTTACGGACCCCTTGACAAGTTTCCATGTTGCTCACATCGTATGTTACTGTGTTATTTGTCTCAACCAATATGGACACTCTCTAGAGTCCATCCTTTACTTATGATTCTTAATTTTTACCTAATGTCCTTATTCTGCTCCAGTATCTTATCCAGCGTGCCGCATTACATTTATTCATCATGTTTCCTTAGGTGCCACTAGACACTCTTTGTTGTTGATAACCTTGAGAGTTTTTAGGAAAACAGGTCAGGTATGTTCTATAATATTCTGGTAGTGAAATTTGCATGACGTTTTTCTCATGATTAAACTGGGTTTGTGGGTGGGAAGGAGGAAGACTACAGAAGTAAAGTGCCATTCTGATAATCTTTTTTTGTTGTTTTTTGATATGGAGTCTCACTCTGTAGCCCATGCTGGAGTGCAGTGGTGCCATCTTGGCTCACTGCAACCTTTGTCTCCCGGGTTCAAGCGATTCTCTTGCCTCAGCCTCCTGAATAGCTGGGATTACAAGCAACTGCCACCGCGCCTGGCTAATGTTTGTATTTTTAATAGAGATGGGGTTTCACCATGTTGGCCAGGCTGGTCTTGAACTCCTGACCTCATGATCTGCCCACCTTGGCCTCCCAAAGTGCTGGAATTACAGGTGTGAGCCACTGTGCCTGGCCCTCATCATTTCATTCTAAAGGCACATGCTACTAATGATTCATCGCTGTTGGTGTTGACCGTGATTGCCTGGCTGAAGCAGTGTCTGTCCAGTTCCTTGACCATAAAATTACTGTTTCCACCACCTTCCATACTGTGCTTCTTGGAAAGGAGTTGGCTATGCAGAACCCCACACTTTAGGTATAAGGAGCTACACTCCACCTCCTTGAAGATACAAAATCTACAGAAATTATCTGAGCTCCTTCTGTATGGGAGATCTGTCTATTCTCTTCCTTTATTTATTGCATCATTTATTTTTACTTTATTATGGATTCCCTAGTATATATTTTCTACTTTTGAGAATAATCCAATAATACGCCATTCATTTAATTGCTCAAGTAGTTCCAGCTTTGACCACTGTGAACTCTTTCAATTTGCTCCTAAAGATTACTTTTTAAGAAGTTATCTTTCCTGTTCTCACTTCATATTTTTCCCCAAATTATATATGAGAAGAGCATGCCAATTTTCATGTTGATTTTGAGCTGTTTTAAATGTCAAAACCAGATTCTTAAATTTGGTATGTGATGGCTTACACAGAGAGGACATGTTAGTTAGTAGACAATAAAATGTTTGCCCAGAGTCCAGTCCAGCTAGTCCTTTTAATTAAAACTATCAACGGTTGCAGATTTTCTCATATGATGTCATCACTTTTTCTCTTTTACTTTGTTTTACATATTTACCTAGAAGTGGCCATGAAAAGAAGCTGATTTTTAAATTATGTAGAAACATGAAACTAAACATCAAACCTGATTAACTGTACATTTGTGAAGTTTATATTTATGAAAACAGAATAGAAATCATATGGTATTTAGAGATAAAATTAGCATGGCATATTTTTAACTAGCCAACCCAGAAATAACTTCTTTCCTAGCCTTTGGAAAAACCTGTAAATCTGTAACATAGGTTCAGTAATAAAATACTATGTCTAGATGTTCTTGGTTTTTTTTTGCGAGGATAGTGTAACTTATGGAAAACATTTTTCAGATATTTCAGTAGAATTAATTGCTAATTTGCAAGAGTGCCTAGCCTTATATAAATGTATAAAAATACATTACAAAACTCTGAGTTTATTAGTGAGAAAACAATCAGCATGTTGTCATTAGACTGTCACTCTATAATATTTGAGTTGTCTACTCTGTACAAAAGCAACAACTTCTTCAGTGTCCCACCCATCTTGTCTTCAAAGGCTAAAGTAAAACACAGTTCCTGAAACTTTTGAGCAGTACTCTTTTAAGAAGGTGTCACAAGATTTATGTTCTGATACACTGTCTGTTAAAATGGAAAAGTCATGAATTTGGGAAATCGAGGCTGTTCCCCAAATGAAAATATTTATGATATTATTTATGGGAAAATAATGGGGCACGGTAAACAAAAATGTGTCCTAACAATAAAGAATTTCAAATAAGCAATGCAGAGGAAAATAGAGAAAAGTCAGCTCTCTATAAATTTTCCCTTCAAGGCCTCAGCAACCTTCCATTCACCTCTAGGAAGTTAGTTCTTTTCTTTTTCCAAAGGAATTTCTTCAGCCTGACTGCTTTTACAGGTGCCAACAGCAACAAACCATAACAAAAAAAGGCAACTGCTAAATGACACACACATGCACACGCACACACACACACCCGTACTTCTCTCCTTTTTATATCTATGCTTCCATTTCCCTCATGAACAAGAAGCTGTTTTGCCACCACCAGAAAGGGTGGGAGTACCTTAGCTCTTCTTTGGTTAGCAAGTGGGGAGGAGAAGACGAAGAGAAAGGAAATGACAGAAAGGAAAACTACAGACCCACAGGAACACCACCACCACCAAAATACCATACCAGGCAGCAGTGATCACTAGTGGACACTTAGACTGAGGGGCAGGGAAATTATAATGTGGCCCATAACGTGTGAAGTGGGGTAAAGCAAGCCTACGTCCTCATTTAATTTAATCAATCAAGATTAAATGGATTCTCCTGTGCAACAGAAGAGTAAGGTTTTTTTAACTCCCTCCACCAATTTGAAGACAGGGAAACAGAGGCAGAAAGGTCAGCTGACCTCCTAAAGGCCACCCAGCAAGCCTCAGCTTCTCTATAAAATAAAGGTTTACTTTAGATACTCAAATAGACATTTTTAAATGTTGTTCCAATCCAAAAACCTCAACCACTGGTCCCCATGTTTACAGTTCAGGATTATACAAATTTCCCTTGGTCCTCTGAGGCCTCATCTAAGAGACTTGATTGATGCTCTCCTGCAGCCCCAGGCCAAGGGGCAGAATGTTTCACGGAGAACACAGCCATTAGCTAATGGAAGACATTTTTCATCCTGTGGAAGGACTGCCAACTGCAGCCAGCTACAGGGCCGGCCAAAAGTGGCACCTACCAGTTATGAAGGACGGCGAGTGCCCAGTGCCCACAAGGTGAAGAAAAACCACATGAAGCAAAGTTCAGATCCACCGAGAACTTTATCACGATGCTGTTGGCACACACTGACGCCACCAGAAAGATGACTAGCAAATGCAATGCCCCATGGTATTTTTGATACTTTCTATTTCACCACAACATCTTCAGCAACTTGCACTGTTCCTGAATGACTGAAGGGGTTAGGGGTTGGGTTCTGTAAATATACCTATATAAGTGGTCTTAGGAGGAGGTGCTTAGGCATAGCATTTTCTTTGGAAGGGTACTTGGGAGAGCTTTGGCTAGAAAGTTTGACTTGACGCTGTATTTACATAGCAGTTTATAATATTTTATAAATATTGAGGGACTGTCAATAGTTCATCTCAAAGAATGGAGGTGCTGGAAGGGATACAAATGGTCTTCCTCAGATCACCTCTCAGCACTGCCTGCCTGAAAGGAGAGAAGGCTTTTGAGTCTATAAAATCATGCCCCTCACACCCACTTCTCACTACTGAAGCCACCGACACCCCCTCCCCAGTCCACAATCCAGAGGCCAAGGTCGCACAGATATTTTCTCGTCATTGAACCAGGTCAGGGGATAACTGGCAAGGCCGGCTGGAAAGTCAAAGTGTAAACAGGCTTTTATTTTCCCCTTCATTTGGCTCTCCATGAATAGAACTTTCACATAAGAACCTCAAGCTGATGGAAAAATTAGATAATCACACCCAGTTGTCCTAAACTACCATACTCATCCTTACAGTGGGTCAGCTAAGGGCTCTGCAGAAGAGGGAGAAACACTAATTGCCTCACTTTATTGATGCTTTTGGGGAAACGAAATAGCAAAAGACACAAAGAAACAACTTTGATGAATTTAAGATAGTTTTCTCATTCTGATTGCTTTGACTGAATTAAGATAATTTCCATGTTTTTAAAAGTGCTGAAATCAGGCAGGGAGTTTTCTAAAAAGTAAGCCAGCAGCACCCTCTACTGGCCATTTTTCTGCAGTGTGCAGAATCCAAGACAGGACAAAGCTGAGAAGCCGGGTTTAAGAGACATAGGGAAAGCTGCATATGCCAAGAAAACGATCAATGGTTACATATTACCGGTCATATGTGAAACTGTAGCTATTTCTCAATGGTAAGGTAAGTACTCTGTCATAAGATATATAAAAACCCGGCCCATATGGAAAATACAAAGAGAAAATGGAGAACAACTTAGATCTAATAGAATACAAATGTCTACTGATTATCATTTTTTATAAATAAACATATTCAAATATTAAACAAAAATCTCCCCTTTAGAGGAAACTGTTCAAATAAACATGGGGTGATATTTCTGAAACTCACATAATTTAGGCCAGTTTTTCCACTCAGATCCACACTCTGCTTACATACTCCAGTTTCAAATTTAAGGTGAAGAAAAGCTTGCCAATCAAAGGCTTTTATTGGCAATGGAAGATAAAGTTCCCTAAGCCCACAATGAACTGACTTTATATGGGAAACATTTGATTTTGAGAAATGTTTTTATACTTGAGAAAGATAATTTTTAGTTAGAAATATTTCCATCTGTGGCTAGTTTCTTTTAAATAAATATTTTAAATACGGGCACCAGTATGACTTCTAGATGTTCTCTGTTAAGCAGTTCAGACACAATGGTATAGGGATGGGTATATACTCTCAAAGAAAAATCAAATCTCACAGTTTCAAAAGTAGACAGATTCTCAGAGTACTGATAACTAGGTATTCACTTTAAGGCAAATCGACCTCTTTTCAGGTTGGGGGAGATCACTTTTTTGCTGCTGAACAGATACGAATGAGAAGACTACCAAGCATGGTTTCAGTTTCTCTGCCTGTGAGCTGCAATGGGAAACCCTATTTATTTGACACATACCAACTTAAACAGAAGAAGTATCCTAACCTAACTGAAAAGCAGGCAAGTAAAATGTTTTGACTTTGTTAATATGGGAATTTGTATCATATAAATGTATAGCCCATTTGAGTGAAAAGTGAAATTTTCTGATTTCATTTCATTGGCAAGGAGGAATTGCATTCTGTGAATTTATGAGTTTTATTTGACTGCAATTTGCCACAGAGTTCTGTAGAGAGTAGCACTGAAAAAAAAAAATTCAATATAGCGAGAGTTTCTTACACATATAGATTTACATAATTTTATAGCTCCACGTGAACAGGAGGATCATTTAATCTAACCCCAGTCCATCAGGACATAACTCCTCTTAGTACTCAATAAATTGTTTCAAAAAATAGGTTTCCCTGAAGTGTATAGAAATAAAACATAAATATGCTTTAATGATTTAGGTTCATAAAATACAAATTACATAGAAAAATCAAAGCTCTGGAGATAGATGTAAGTTCAAATCCCAGCATCCCATCTCTTTAGCTATGTGACTTTGTTTGTGTTAGTCAAACCTTTCTGATCTCAGGCTCCTGATCTGTAAATACTTTTCAGGGTTATATTAGAGATAATATGCTCAAAGCTTCTGGAACAAAAGTGCTCAATGAATGATAGCTATTACTATAGTTTGTTATTATGTTTGTCCTCTTTGGCTGTCTTTATGACCATACAAAAATGTCATGCTTTCTGAATTAGGAAGAGATTAATTATCTAAGTAACATGAAGAAAATGCTGGCACATGAAATAGAGTTCATTCACTATGTCATTTAAGATATAACTGAGATCATTCATTTCAGAGTCGAGCAATGGATCTCGAGGGGCATAGAGTAGAAATAAAATGCCATAAGATTTCTGCTTTAATAAAAACTCTCATCTTAATTAAAAAGCAAACAAGTGATTCCATTTAAGAGAAGTACCTGAGCAATTTCATTTGCTCACTTTCCCTTTCAGGACATGACTTCCAATTACTCAAACAAGACTTCTGGAGGGAAAGGCCACGAGACATGCGCCACAGATGGGCACAGCTGGCACCCAGCAGAGAGAATACAGACTAGACCTCTGTAATGAATTTAAGGGAAAACATGAATTAACGCAAATGCCAATCCTCAAACGCAGACTTCATTCTCAAATTGCACACCAGTGGAGCCACTAATAAATTATTAGGTAGCTTCATTTTGAAATGCTTGTCCAACATTAACTAATTTGACCATATGATATTTTCAAAGGGATAATTATTATTCTCATCTTGCAGATGGGGAAATAAAGCAGGATGATCATCACATTTAAAAAGGAACATTATTTCATATTATGACTACTACTGTATTCAGTTACCAATTTTATTAAAGGGTGAAAATATTCTGTCTGCATTAAAAAAAAAAAAAAAAGACACAACGGATCCAAAATGGGTAAGAAGTGTATTTTGAGTTTTCTTTTTAAATTATTTGCTGTCTTCCATAATCCACAACCCACAGAAAGAATTTCAAGTGGCTTATAAAAATAACTATAATACAAAATGAAATAGTAAATAATCAGGAATGTTCTAATAAGGGGAAATAATAGAGCCATGGACAAGAAAGCAGCCCCATTCTATTCAGCTGCTGTAAGTGGCTCAAAGCTTCCTAGTGAGGAAAGAAAATGAAAATATTAATATAATTCATGCTGTCATAGATGAAATATGCTTTGAATTGTTTTTCCAGGAGTAGTAGGTCTGGTGCCCCATTCAGGCCTTCTTGCATGGTACTTCCAATAAACCTATCAACCCAGTGCCTTCTTGGGTGAATGTATAGTTCTAGCCATGAAACAGGTCAAAGCTAAAAGGCTTGCAAACAGATCAAATGCACAATTCTGCCCAAGATTAAAGCTTCTCACCTGGTGTGCCACTAATGGGTCACAAGTATGTTGTGAGCAACTGATGCCCTCAGCCCTGGGATGAGGATGGGGCTACCTCCTTCATTTATCCCAATGTTTCATGCAAATACTCTGATATTAATGCAAAAAAAGATTAGGAAGCACAATTCTAGACAACTTAACTATTAAACCAATAGCATTAGTAGTTAATAGAGACTGAAAAATCAGACTCATAATCCAAAAGACCGGCAAGGATGCCATTTCCTTAATTCTATGTGTTACCCATGTGTATTAGTCCTTTCTCATGCTGTTAATAAAGACATACCTGACACTGGGTAATTTACAAAGAAAAGAGGTTTAATGGACTCAAAGTTCCACATGTCTGGGAGTCCTCACTATCATGGCAGAAGGTGAAGGAGGAGCAAAGGCACGTCTTACATGGAGGCAGGCAAGGGAGTGTGTGCAGGGGAACTGCCCTTTATGAAACCATCAGTTCTTGTGAGACTTATTCACTACTACGAGAACAGCATGGGAAAAACTGCCCCGTGATTCAATTACCTCCCATGGGGTCCCTCCCATGACACGTGGGGATTATGGGAGCTACAATTCAGGATGAGATTTGGGTGGGGACACAGCCAAACCATATTACCATGTCCAGCCCTCTTTCATACGTGTGTCACCATGCCCCCACCCCCCCCCCCAGAGCTCTGTCCATCTTTACATCAGGACCACTTTACTTGGCAAGGATCAGTTTATGAAATAAGGCTCACTTTCATTTCAAGAGAACTAAAAAATAATATCCATATATGAACCTGAAGATGCAAACACATTAACATCTGTTTTTCCCAGCCAGGATAGAACCATGAACCAGGCTCTGGCTCCTAAATAGAGGTACAAGTAATGAAAGAGACACTAGCTCACCTTAAGCAAACAAACCAAAGGAAAAGGTCTACATAAAAATATTAACAGACTATTTTTGCCAATAGTGGTAGAGCATTAATCAAAGAGATTTAACTAGCTTTCTTTCTTTTTCTTAGCCAACTTGCAAAAGTTGGTTCTCATTTTGGGAGTATGGGGGAGTAACTATTTTCAAGGATGCATGAAACCAATCCACTGTCACAATCCACAATACCAAGATACAGGAAGTCCAACTTGGTCTGTAGCCCACCAATCTCCTGCCTTTGTGGTGGTCCTCCCACTGTTTAGAAGCTGATTCAGACAAAGGCAGAGGAAGGACAAAAGCTGTGGGTTGTTAGTCCTTGACCACGGCTGGTGCTAATGAGACTCTAGACAATGCATACAGACAGACTGAATCTCCTTCTTCCTGCCTCCAAAGCTGCCGACACGTTCGTCAAGAGGGACAAGCCTGCATGTATGGCTAGGACAGTTCCTTCTCTACTGCTAGAGAGGTGCCTCAGTGGGCATTCTTTTGGCAGAAAAACCTGCACATGATCAGAACAGGATTTATCACTATTAATTATTCATTCTATGTCCCTGAAGATCAAGGAGTGGAAAAGACCAGCTCTTCAACCTGAGCCACATGCACTGCACACCATAAACAGGAGGGATTAAATGTCATCAAAGGCAAATGTCCTCCAGCCATGGAGAAGAGAACAAGCCAGAGAAACTCCTTCACTCCAGAACTGCCTTTCCTCTGCTTTCTTGGCATCAAGATGTTCAAGTGGGCCGGGCACAGTGGCTCATGCCTGTAATCCCAGCACTTTGGAAGCCAAAGCAGGCAGATCACCTGAGGTCAGGAGTTCGAGACCAGCCTGGCCAACATGTTGAAATCCCCTCTCTACTAATAATACGAAAATTAGCCGGGCATGGTGGCACATGCCTGTAGTCCCAGCTACTTAGCAGGCTGAGTCAGGAGGATCTCTTGAACCTGGGAGGTGGAGGTTGCAGTGAGCTGAGATCACGCCACTGCACTCCAGCCTGGGCTGAGAGCAAGACTCCGTCTCAAAAAAAAAAAAGTTCAAGCGAGTGAGTGTTAAACAAGCAGCCTTAAACAGTTTGGATTACATGTTCACAAATTTGGGTGCTTGGGAATTCATCCTGCAGATGAGGGCATCCTTTATAATCTCTGAAGTCTTCTTACAGATAATCTGTAACTAGTTACACCTAGCTGCAGTGACGAAACACTAGCTATATATTTTTTTCTAATTTATCTTATTGGTAGGAAAGCTCCCTTTAAAGTAGTGGTTCTCAAGATGAGATCCTTAGACCAGCAGCAGCAGGTGCTGACCTGGGAACTTACCATATGTGCAACTCACAGACCTGACTTCAGACCTGCCGAACCAGAAGGTCAAAAGATGAGACCCTGCAATCTGGTTTGAACATGCCCCCAGGTGATTCGGACACATGCTCATATTTGAGAATCACTGCCTTAGAGTATGTTGTTTCCTGTTTACTAGTGGTTCAACTATTTCCTAAATGTAACCTTGGGCCTCTGTGTCCTTCATGGGCCCATTTCCAATCAGCCAGTTCTGAGGAGGAGTGTTTGGTATCGTTCCTTCCCTCCTTGCTTTCCTTCTTCTCACCTCTGGTCGGCCTTTTTTGACCCTTAACTGAAGCAGAGAAGTACATACCAGCACTGCCTCAGTGTCAGCTCTGTGGGGTCTCTCCACCGGCCCCACTCCATTAATCTGCCTCATTCTCAGACTCTGAATGCCTTCCTCCTCTGGAATGGACTTCTCCTCACCATCACGGCTTTCCTCCTGGCTTCAGATCAATCTGCTTTGGTCACCCACACGTTCGAACCTTCAAAACTCTGAAGTTTCTTTGGCTTCAAGACTCCTCCTCTGTTTTAATTTTTGACAACTGTGGGATTATCAAGCCTTGTTGGCCTATTTTTTATACTGTGTCTGGAAACATCATCATAGCTGTTGGCAGACTAGCCCAGCTATCTCCACGCTTGAGTGAGAATGACTCTTCGGAACTCTTCCAAGCTAACCTCCTAAAAAAGCCACACCTTCAAAGCATAGCTTTTACCATGTTATCCCTTCTTACCTCTTGTTTTTAAAAGATTCCAAATCTTTAATCTTTACCACTATCCAAAAAATAATGATCATGACAAAGGTCATGATGATAAACGTGAGGATGGCCAATATCATGATGGTCAACCTCTATTACATGCTAGTCATGAACAGCTGTGAGCTACATGTATGTATGATCTGATTTCATTTTCAAAACAACCCTGTGAGAGGGTGCTATTGCCTCTCTTTAACAGGTGAGAAATCTGGGTACTTTCAAAGTTCAAATAGCTAATTAGTGACAGCAATAGGACTTGAACCTAGTCTGTAACCTATAAATGTTCATAATTCTTATACTGATTCCTATTCTTCTAATGCCTTGACAAGGCATCCAAGGCCCAATGCAAGGTGGTTGCCTATTACTCTTTTATGGGAATTCTCTGCTCGACTATGCTGGACCCAGCACACCTGCCTCCAAACCCTTGCTAATGCCCAGGGGGCCTTATCCTACCCTTCAGCCTCTCTAAATCTTAATCCATGCCTCAGAGCCCAGCTTGAGGCTTACCACTTCCAGGGATAAGTGTCCACTTTACATGGATTATACATGCATGAATGAAGGGCTAGGACTATCAGATAATATAAAAGAAAATACAAAACATGTGGCTCCTGGACACAGAAGTCCTCAATGCCAGTTAATCTGGGTGTGAGGAGGAACAGATGGGGTAGGATTTAGGAAGCTGTATTATTTCAGGTGTGAAGTAATAATGGCTAGAGTTAGGGTTTTAGCTCTGGGAGTGACACGAAAGGGATAGGAACCAAGACATATGAAGAAAGAATTTACAGGCCTTAGGATGGACTCAATATGGAGTGGAAATGAAAGGAGAAAGAAGAATTCTGAGTCCTCCAATTCTGATAGGTCAAACAAAGCAAGAGCAAAGCCTTCATCCTTATAGCATCCCTACCTGGGTGACAAAGCGGGGATGATGCAAGAAAAAGAGGCAGGGAGTTTCTTGCAGAGGGCTAACAGTGGGGCCAGCCCTGCAACCCATCTCCTGACCAGGGGACCACCTCCAAAGTGCACTTGAATTAAGCACAACCCCAAGAGAGAAAGAGAGATGAAACAGATGGAGAACAAGGCTCAGACCAGGTAATGCAGGTCTCAAAGCACCTAGAAAGGAGTTTGGATTGATTTCAAGAGCAACCAGATCCTGGGTCCCAAATCTGTGGCTCATATTCTCAAGCTCAAAAAGGCAAAGGATAAAGAACTTGCCACACCAAACTGGGTTAAATGTATACTGCCGAGTTTTCGGTACATAAAAATAATTAAAATAATACAAATTTTCTTTTAAAAAAAAAGAGCAACCGGAAACCACGGAAAGGTTTTAAGCAAGGGGGTGATGTGATTTACTTTTATTTTATAATATTAATAAATTTATATTATCACCCTCCTTCCTTCTGCCAGGTTCTTCTCTTCCTCCTTCCTCTTTTCTTTCACGGTCTGGAATCCAATTCCTTCACATTCCAGGACAGCAGAGAGTGTGAGCATGCCCAAGCCATACCCTCTAGCAACCCCAGCTCTAGCACAATGTAGTCACATAAAAGATGCCCAATAAACACAGGTTTACAAAATGAACAGATAAAAAATGGAATCTGGACATGTCTTTGTTTTACATGTAATTTGCAACAACAAGGTTCTCACAGCCAAAGATGTGGTTAGGAAACATCCTCATTGCTGCTACAGCTCTAAAAATATCCAAGTTGTATTTTCCATCCCCCCACCCTGCCCTCACCCTCCAAGTTTCTAAGTTTCTGCAGAGTTTTCAGCAGGGTTTTTCTTTTTCTTTTTGCTGTCTTATTACTGAGCTCCTCTTCTCCTCCCCCATGAACTTTTGTCCTGCCATTCTTTCCCTTTCATTTAGAATTGTCTTTATCCCAAATGTCTCTTTGGTATTTCATCAGTCTTCACATCCTCCCTTTTTTGTCTGTTCCAGGAACAAACCCAGTCTTTTTTCTTTAGACTCTGTCTGGGAGAGCTATGCCCAACTCTTTAATTTCCCCCCCACTGACGTCCCATAGTCCTCCCATCAACCCTACTCCCTGGCTTGTAATGCAGTTTATGTTTTGTCTTAAAAGGAGTCTTTTGCTTCTTTAGAGGTAAAGATCATATTTAACAAGGTACGTTTTACTACAACTCTGGATATGATAATGCAACGATGCCAGGTTTCCAGTGCTGCTCCTCTGGGGATGCCCTGCCGAGCGCTCTGCTCTCCATGTATCTAAGCCCACAGACTCTTTCTAAACCAACCACTGGGCAGAATTATGGGGAGTCCTAGATTCCTGGGTTGCTTGTGAGCAATCAAGGTGGCTCTCCTGCATCTGGCTATGGATGAACCCCAACTCCTTGCCTCACTCAGAGATGCCAGACGACTGAATGCTAAATGCTACAGATTAGAAAATTGCTCAGGAAATCAGAGAGTTGAAGAGTTGTTCAACTAGCAATATTCAGCCATTTGGTGTATTACTTCCTTTTGAAGGAACATCATGAGAAACATCATTGTTTTCTGATATGAAAGCCTACATTATTTTCCTCAAAACTCTTTTTATTTCTCCTCTCCCTACTCTTTTTTTTTTTTAACCTTTTGACCCTGATCAAATTTTTTTTTTTTTTTTTCTTGTTTTTAAGAAATAAAGAACATCAATCCCCCATTTCCTTTTTTTTTTTTTTTTTTTTCCTCCATTTCTTTTCTGGGGGCCCTGGACAGGACCCCCGGAGGTTGTCCCGGGGGGGCAAAATGGCCGGGGGGTTTGCTGGGTCTCATCATTAGTGCCTACCAGTGTTCCTTCAATCTTTGATATTTAAGGGTATAGCCCAATAGATGTTAAATCTATAGATCGCTCGCTATTCAGGTGCCAAATGCTTGCTTGTAGAATGAAATGTGGGAAAATAGCTGATTTGCTAATAAGCTAGAGAGCTCCATGATACAGTTCTATAAAATTTTTTAATTGTTTTATGAAAATAAGTATATGAGATATACATTTTTATTAAATTCTGTAAGAGCAGTTTCCTTCCATGGGTAGTCTCCATCTTCTCACACGGTTGTTTAACAAGGTTAAAAAGAGCATTTTGTGATTTTGCTCCTTAAATAAGATACCCATAGACTGCTTAACTAAATTTGCCAACACCTAAACACTATTTTTTTTAGTTAAAATATGTTATAAAAAGTAAATAAAACTTATCACAAAAAATTTCCATCTGTCACATTTAGTTGAATTTACTTACATAATTTCCAAGTATTGTTTTCATTCCATTTATTTCTTACTATTCATATTCTTTTTTCAAAAAACTGAGCTCAATTTGACAATGCTTTTCTACTTTTCCATCTAACTGATAACCTGTTAAAATATTAATCACTGAATTCATATATATGAAACATTTTCTGAGACCAAAAAAAAAAAAAGATTGATTGAGACACATTTTCTCTCAAGTATTTGACTGCCCTATGGCCTACTTGAGAACAAGGACCACACGAACCGATACAGTCCTGGTGAAAGGCAGAGAATGAGGACATGAATCTGCACTGAAGAGGCTGTAGGAACTATTTGTGAGGAGATGAGTCTCGGGCTTTCAGCAGCGGAATGGGTGGCGTTGGGGCTAAACAGCAGAGGGAATGTCATTGGAAGATTAGGGAAGAGCAAGACCACAGGGACAGGAATGTGATTTGACCTTTGTGAAGAATGCAGAGACTAAACTGGCTGAGGCCAAGGGATCCCTTGTGCAAGTGAGGGGAGGTTAGGCATACTGTGCACAGCTTTGAGTGTCAGATTATTCTCCTGGAAGACAGAGCCCCAGTGTTTCCCTCAAAATGTACAGGGTCATTCTGGCAATTATATGATGGCTTATGAAAGCACGCACTGTGTGACCTTAACTCATTTTCAGGTACTCACTGAAACTCATGAGAGTAAGGCTGCTTAAAACATGAAAACATGGGGCAAGGATATGTGCTCATATCCAAATATTTTTCCACTGTTTTGCATTACCTGAAAAGTGTGGGACAAGAAAAAGCAAGTAGCTCAGAGATCAACAACTCTGTCTTTGACTGAGCTGCTGATTTCAAAGCGGATGTTCTACAAGCAAATCTTGGTAAGGAAGCTGAGAAAGCACAGCTGCCTGGAGAGCTTAAGTGGTTTAGCTTAATTCCTCTGTAAACTGTATTTTAAATGACTATGAAACCACATTTCTGTGACTGGTATTGTTTAAAGAGATGGAAGCCCAGCTAAAATGCTTTGGTTTTCTTTCATAAATACTCAGATTTATTCTAAGACTTGCAGTATCTGAGAATCAGCTACTTGCAAGCAATGAAGACTGCGCTGCCCACTGTGTGTCCTGAGGACTCTGTTTGTCACAAGCATTTAATTTTCTTGGAGCTCTCATAGACTGTACTCTTTCAGGCTGCTTGATAATGGGGCTTTCTATCAATAAAAGAAACAGGAGCAAATTTACTTCACCTTGATTTCCACAAAAATTCTCCCACCCCAATAAATATAAGCATAAAGCTTAAAGGTCTGTTTTTTGAATGATGAATACAGCAACTAAGTCTCAGTCTTGTACCAAAGAAAAAGGCTTATTCTAGGAATAAATAGGAGTGAAAGATAAATCCTTCACCGAGATCAAGGACTCAGTGAGTACATGGGTGGAAAACAGGTAAAGGTGGTGTTTTTAAGACCCTCGGAAAAGTTTGCTTAAAACAAGAGCCACAGATTTTTAAAAAAGTAAAAGGCATCAATATGAATCAAGCCTCTCACTCTGTGTCAAGTGATCAAGACCCTTTGCATACAGTATCTCATTTAACTTTTAAAATATCATATACAGTAAATTCTGTTTTCACACTCCCAGATGCAGAAACCACGGCTCAAGGGGATTAAGTAACTTGCTCAAAGTCACAGTTTAAGTGGTGAAATAAGAATGCAAACCCAGGTCTCTCTGGCTCACAATAGTCCATGCCATATTCATTATACCACAACAAGGAGAAGGCTTCCAGAAATAATATCAACTTCAAGAAATATATCTTACACATAATTTAAAAGGGCTACTATGTTTATCAGAAAACTGTTTGTCTTCCCCAGAAAAAATATAGTTCACACAATAATCTGCAGTGCATCTTCAGTGGGTCCTTACCATTGGGAAGCCATGTTGCTAAGCATGCCCCCAAGAAGCATCCAAGCCAGTTGGAGAGCTGATAACACAGAGAGATAAAAAGATAGTGTATACAAAACAGTATATCATTAATACTGAAATGAATGACTATAAACACTACGAAGTGTTCTAGTTAAGATTAGAGAGAGCTACTTTTACATTGGACTTGTCAGTGGAAAGATCAAAGCAAAGGTGAGTGGGGCTTAATCTTGAAAGACGGGCAAAATTTTAACCTGCTCACAGTGTTAACAGGATAATGAAATGCCATATATGAAAAAAAAAAAAGCCCAGACTCAATGGAGTGTTAACAGAAGTCCAGTCTCTATCTCTGTCCCAAGAAAGACAAGATCCCTAGAGAACATCTCATGTAATAAAATGGAAGATAAATCCTTTGGCATAATCAGGGACCCCACGTGAGTGTGAGGCATAGGTCAGGAAAGAAGAAGAGCAATATTAGCAAGAGTCTCAGCATCTATAGTTGCTAAGCTTAGGGGAAAATGACAGTGGCCTTTTTAAGAAAAAAGGGTGCAGATAATATGAGTCTGCAGTTGAGTAGGTGTACAACTGAAAGTATAGAACCTTGTCAGCACTCAGTTTTGTATTTCTGGGAGCTATCCAGGGTACTGACTTATTCCAATCTCTCTGACCCAGTGGACCAAGGCTTGCCTTACTGTTTCTGCACATGTAACATGTGAACCTCTTTACTTCATCCACTCTGAAACTACCATTTATGACCTCAATTACTTTCCAAGCCAAACTGCACTTTGTCTGTTGCCTGCTACGGTTTATAATTCTAGGCCATCAATTTGGCTTCCAATTGGCATTCCAATAGGTAAAGAAAATACTGGAGGCATTATAGGTGAAAATAACACTTTAAACAAGGGTCAGAAACAATAAATTGGCCAATTTGCTTGAACTAGAGAACGTATACAGGAAACTGTAGAAATAAACCTGGAAATGTAGGCTGAAACTAGCTCGTGAAAAGTACTGATTTCAATGATAAGGTATTTTGACTTTTTGCATAGGCAACTTCAACATTCTGAACATTTTGTTATTTCCTAACAAAAATAATGTTAGGAAAACCAATATGGAAATAACTTGGCAATGGGCCAGAGAGGAAAGATTCAATTGGCAGTCAGATAGTCCAAAGGAGCTAAAAGTTTTTAGAACATACACTTTAACTGATGAAAATTATTTTCAGGGATTTTGGATTTCAAGGAAAAGGTTCTCCAAGAATTCAAGATCACATTCCCTTCTGCTATTTTCAAAAAGCTTGTTATTGGAATGTTTGTATATATATTTGTGTGTATTTGTGTGTATATGTGTGTACATATAGACACACACACATATTTTTACATATGTATTTTACATATATATGTAAAATGTCCCCAGTACTAATCAATATGCAAATCCTAAAAGAATGTTCTATGATGTCTTGCATCTGTCATTGACTGAAAATGTGTCTCTTTATCTCCTAGTCTCCAGTCTCCTCCCATTTTGTTATAAATAATCTGATCAATTTCTCAACACTGAGTATCTGTCACTTCTCTTTTGCAGAATTAGGTAGGCAAAGCACATCACTTAAGGCATACTAGGGTGTATTCTCCTTCTGCCCTGCAGCCTATCCAGCAGTTGCTCTGAAAGTCAGCTGCCTCCATCTTACACAGATGTTGAGGGAAAGAGGAAACGGGAATCAAGAACCTGGGGTCTGGTTACAGTCCAGGTCCTTGTTAACAGTACTCTGGAAGTAATGTCATGTGAATTCTGTGATGTTGATGACCTTGTGCCATAACACAGTTGCCAGATTTAGGGCAGTCTAAACCTCTCCATACACCCTAAAATAAAGGGCTAACCAAGCCTACTTAGCAGCTGCCTAGTATCTATGCCTCCAGAAAAATAAGACAAAACTGAACTAGAAATCTTTTCTTTTTTAGATGGAGTCTCACTCTGTCGCCCAGGCTAGAGGAGTGCAGTGTCCCGATCTCGACTCACAGCAACCTCTGCCTCCTGGGTTCAAGCGATTCTTTCACCTCAGCCTCCCAACTAGCTGGGTCTACAGGCGTGCACCACCACGCCTGTCTTTGAAGTCTTTTGATCTGGCCATAAAATGTTGCCAAGCTGTCAACGCATTCTCAGGACACTGGTGCTCCTCTCCACCCACCTGTCTCTAGGCTCTCTTTGGGAGTCACTTTCTGCTCTAAGCCAAGTTCTCCCACGGCAGCATCCAGTACTTTCTAGCATTCAACTAAGTATACCTTACCAATGATGCACACTCTTATTCTTTGGAGTCAAACAAATAGAGATTCAAATTCTGCTTCTACTAATTATTGGTTGTACCCTCACAGAGCGCTACAACCTCTGTAAACCTCAGTTTCCTTACCTATCAAAGAGGAATGATTGAACTTGCCCCAGAGAGTTGTCATAAAGATACATTTTAATAAGGAATCCAAAGCACTTAGCAAGGCATGGAAAATGGAAGCATTCAATAAACTATGAATTGTAATGGTAATAAAATGATACTATATCGTTTCTGTTCTTTGGAGAATATTCACAAGACATCTGGTTTTACCACAGGCTGAAACATTTCAAACATTAAGTCTCCTCTCTGCCTTTTTGTTTGTGGGTCTATCTTTTATTCCAGTTCCATACATTTTCTTCACATTTACTTCTTCTGGGTTCCAGTCCTTGGCATGGATTACCATCCAGCTACAAATAGCTGTGACAAGCCTTGTCACACCCTGTTGGAGGTAGAAAAGGATGCTTCAGAAAATACAAGACGCCACGCTCTTCAAATGAACACTTCCCTACACAAGTTGGAAGCATTTGGGTGAAATGGCACAAAGTACTTTGGAGAAGTAGAGTTTGATCTCAGTGTGCGAAAGATATAAAAAGTAGGAGAAGGTTAATATGTTCTTCTTTCCCAACTTCAATATACAGTACTTACTACTAAAACACTAACTATAGTAAATTGCCTCACACTTCATATTTCTCCTTAGTGGGTGTTAAGATAGCAAAAAATACTTGCTACCAAGATTTGGCCATGGAGTACTGTAATATCGTGCATGCCAGATGGGGCTGCACCACTAGGCTATCTCATGCCCATTAACAATTGCACAGGGCTCAACTAAATTAATGAAGTTCTTGAGTCAGCCTGGAAACAGCAAGTGCTTTTTTAAAAACAAAAACACTGAACCAACTAGAAAGATAGCTTTCATACTGTTCTCCATGGAATAAGATGGGGGTTAAGTTTTCATACATGAATTAAACTAAACTGAAATAAGACGGGTCACTGTTTTAATAAATTGAGGGCATGTGGCTGGCAGTAATTAGAATGGCCTGAATAAAGAACACGTTGAACTCCCTACTTCGAGGAGAATGCACTGAGAATATTTCATTAGGAGGAGGAGACAAGTGGATTTAAAACATATCATGTTTTTAGATGACTACGTTTCCCATGCATACGAGGCACAGTATAAATAATACTTGAAAAAATGCCACGTTCTTAAAATGCGATGGTTTCCCCAATATATAACACGAATGTAAACAAGATGTCTGTCAAGCATAGCAATAACATATTACTTAACACAGCAAACTTATAATATACACCTATTATTCTTGGTTCTCTTAATGAAAGAATCTAAGGACACTGCATAAATTCTTCAACACATGTTTCACTTCTTCAGCTGCCTTGTGCTGTAGAACATCATACTAATAAGAAGTGATGCTAACAAGAAGCTAAAACCAGTGTAGCAAATGGGGCATTTAAATATATATAAACATACTGGCATTCACAAAAAAAGGAGCTATTGGAGGGAACTAAATGAATCCCTAGACAGACATATTTTAGTTTAATATTCCATGTATTTTTTCTACATGCTAACTATTTCAGTTCTGCTCAATAGCAGAAAAAAAGACTCTACTGGAGAACAAGAAGTCAGCATGAAATTATCTCCTGGGCTCATATACTAATCACAATTAATTTTGGGGGAAAGGAAGAAGACAGCCTCTTGAATTTCACAAACTTTCTTTGGTCACTTTAAAGCCACCCTTAAATACCAATATTTGCAGACAGCAGCTAAAGAAACAAAGATTGCACTGCTTATACTAAACAACCCATCTGGCAGCTCATGTGGATTCAGAAAACCTGGATCATTTTATGCACTGGCCCACTAAAGCTGGAGAATCAGTTTCAGCTCTTACTTACTCTCTTAAATATTTGTTCAGCATCACCAGTGAAATCAATTCTTGTTGATTGAGGTCAAATCTAAAAAGCAGTGATTTCTGGTATACATTCAGAACGAAGAAATGGCTGGTTTTTAGCCTAAATTATCCAGGTGTTTGGCCAACCCTTAAGCAGATGGCAGCTCTCATCTAACCACACTAGGCTTAATTCATCTGTTCACATCCTTCAGATTCCATAGCCTTCGTCAACAAGCACTGTCAGTAAGCAGTGCTGCTACAGAGAATTGAACATTTTGAAAATGGCGTTTTTGGTCAATTAAAGCAAGTTTCACATTAAAAGCAGCACTTGGGACCCTAAAAAGGCAACATATTGAAAGTAGTTCAAAAGCAACACTTGGGTTGGAGGGGGAGGGGGGATAAGTACAAGTTATTCTTAAAACAGGAAAGAAAAATAACCTGTTGAATTTACAGGTTATTGGAAATGATGTTGGTGTACACACTGCTTTAGTCTGAAGACTACCGTGTAGCTCTCACTCATTTGTTATTAATTATTCTTTAAACAGATGCAATGATACATTCTACTAGACACTCAGAGAACTCTGTCCCTTTTACTACAGCCTGTACTATACCTCAGGCTCCAGGAAACCAGTCTGATCTTGGCCTAGCTCTCACAGGCAGTCCAAGTTGGTCTGAACAGGTTCCAAAAGAACTGTGTTCCAACCTAACTGGGCACTGGTCAATGATTGCAGAGCATCATTTAAACTGAAAGGGATAGTTATCTAGGCCTAAAATCAGTTGGAAACATACAGCTGCCATGTCAGCAGTCTCTCTTTCCTGGAGGCTCCTGCAACTTAGTTGGGATCCTTTGTCACCAGTTATTTCCATCCAAGCTGATGTGGTTGCTTAAAAAGACGATGCCATGTTTGCTTGTTTGTCACACTTTATTTCTTTTTGTTCCTCCTCTATATCCAAGAGACAACCAAATAAGAAATTAAAGGATCTTTCAATATTTTCTTCTTATTCCATTTCAATTGGAGAAAATCTTTCATTAAATACACTCAGCTTATTTAGAAGGAGCAAAGTCTAAATAATTTGGTATTGTATAACTCATTCCCTATATGTTATTCAGAATGAAAATCTCATGGGACATACATGGTATGTTTCCTCCCAGTAAAACTTTTTTATTCCATTTTTACTTGGATTTCTTTGAGAAAGAGAGGATGGATGGCAAAGATTAAATACTATAGAACCCCTTTTCCAAATAAACCAGGACATCAAGAAGAGCCCACGTCTGTTATGGGATCAAACCCTTGTATTTTTGCCTAACTGATATTATTCAAAATGAGTTTTAATGGTGAGAGGATAGCTTCCATGGGGCGACCATTTTCCACATGGATTTTCAATTCCAAATCTCCTTAGCAATGACCTTAGCTTGACTCCAAATTTAACTATACACATCTAACCTCAAGTGCAGCTTCTCCAGCAAACCCCAGATTGTCCTTATTTTTCTTTCTAAAGCAATCTGTGTATTGTATCCAGGCCACGATGATAGTGATTATTATATTAATAAAGCTACTGTTCCCTGGAGATGTGGTTTTGCGGTTTCCAAAGTGCCTTCTACCCTAGCCAAGGAGGAGGCAAAAATTCTTGTATGGGTTGTTTTGCAATGGTTTGTGGAAAAGAACAGCAGAATGTCACAAGAAGGAAGCAAGAATTAAAGGGGAAGGGAAATTTGAAGAGAAATACAGCTAGGATTCCTTTCCAGTGGCATGCTGAGCAATATGGAGCAGTGCTGAAAATGCAGTAGGATGGACCTTGCTAACCACGGAGCCTCGGATGCTCCCTACAGAAGAGCTCCCCCAAGCTGCGGTCAGAGAAGGCAGCAGAAATACACATGCAGATCCTTTCCAGGTCAGCATCAGGGCAAACTCATGTGCCCCATGGAACAGATACCTCCTTGCATACAAAATACAGGTGAGCACCTACATGATAATAAGCATATTATTTACCAGCTATTTCTGCAAGCTGCTCTAAAATCAGAGGCTTTGGGGAATAAGAAGGCAAAAGAGATACATACAGAGGTAGAATGGAAGTCAGATAACAATGTTATAAGTTCCTGGAGAATATTCATAGAAAAGAATCAAATATTCAAAACTTACTCTAAGAACAGAAAAAAAATCTAGTGATGTAATTTTTCTTCCCTTCATGCTTTAAATATCCTAACACACACGAAACATTGAAAGAAAATGGTGGTTTCTAACACACTCCACATGTAGGGTTATCCTTACCTGTGATTTTAAACTAGTTCAGCTCACAACATGCCTAAAGGAGTGGTGTGCTCTCTCCACCAACTGCTGTTCTCCATTTCCATTTTTCAAGGATTCCTTGACTGCCTCGAGCTAATAAATAAAAAATATCCAGGATGATTCTGATTTGGTGGGACCAACACACCAGACATGGCCATCTGGAGTGGGATGTGTCTGGGATTCAATCTCAAGGGTGCCTAGTATGAGGAAAGGCTGACCTCTGACTTGAACATCATTTCAGCCCAAGAGTGGCCAACAGAAGATTGAGATTTCATGGCCCATGGAGGCATCTCAACATGAGTTTGTTTGTGGTGGTTGTTTTTTAAAGCCCTTCTGTTGATTCTAACATATAAGAAGGGTCAAAATCCCTTACTCAGAGCAAGATTACTGTGCTTGGAAACTCTCTGTCTCCAGATATAACATGGTCCCTTCACCACTGCTTTGATATTTTACAAATCTAGAGGGTTTCCTTTATTCACTTAATAAATATCAATTGAGTATCTACAATTTGTAAGGCACTGTCCTAGATGGTGGGGGTAAGCAAAGTCTCAAAACGAAGTCTGAGACTTGTGGATTTCACATTTTTGAAATACTAAAAACAATATTTTACAAGTACTTGGAAAATCTCAAATTAAAAAAGCCTACCTTCACTTGGTGACAAAACAAAATTTACTTTAAATGCCAGATTGAGTTTGCAATAAAGAATCATTTTAAAAAATATCTTTGTGGTGTGGTTTATAGGATTGGTTTTTTTGTTTGTTTGTTTTAAAAAAGAGATTCCCATTCCCATAATGAAATCTTAGAGTCTAATCACCAGGATAAGTAAAGACAGTCCTAATTGTCCAGGGCATTAAATTTAATCAACCTCTTCTTTAAAATCATGAAAGTTTTTCTTTTACCTGCCTAAAAAAAGTCATTTTTAAAGAAGATGAACTCACAATCAAAAACTAAATAAATAAATTCTCTGTGCAACGGCTAGACAGAGGAAAGTTAGTGATTCTTTCCTTTGCAACAAGAAGTAACTTTATGGATTTACTTTCAGATATAAAACAACAAAGCAGAATTTTGATCTTTCCACTGCCTACTATTTTACCCGTAACTTGAATTTCTGTAGCTGTCTTGGTCTACACATCTGTGAGCAAGTATCTGCTAGGGCATATTTCAGAACCATTCATCTTTTATACCCTCAATCACCCCAAGATGTTACATGTAAACAGCACACAGGGAACAGAAGAGATGGAGAAATAGGCTTAAGAAATTAAACATTTTTAGTCATGTTATCTAAACCGGGACATATCAGAGTCTTGTTCTAAGATTCTTCACTAGTGAGCCTTGGAACAACGATCTAAATTCAATGGTGAGACAATCGGTTGAAAACTCCATGGGATTTCCTAAATTAACACAAAACTCAGAGGCCCGGCAGGTGGCCAAGTTTGATATTCAAATCATTAACATTTGGCATGTGGACTTTCCATTAGGACAAGTTTACCACATGATGGACAATCTGTATATATTTGCAGATGTGCTGTGCGTGGCCATCTAACCTGTGTGGAGAGAATAATTCCCAGCAATCTCCACCTGACCATTGCTGAAGGCAATGTCCAATCAAAGTGCAGAGCTCAGCGAATAAATGAGTTGCTTTGACAGGAAATTCCAACAGCAATTTTAATTCTGATCAGGCTTCAGGAAATGGAAAGAATAAAAACACATCAATTATAGTGACAGGAAGTTTTAAATCACATGGCGAGCAGCTGCTGCCAAAAGATGTGTCTGCCAGCTTTGTTAAGGAGCCTGGTATTTTGGTGTGACCAAAATTTTACACCAAAATGTTACAGGCTGACATCACTCCCTAATTGCATGTTATCTCTCTACAAGGGTAAAGAAAATGACACACTACTGAAAGCCTATCATTATTGCAAAAAAAAAAAAAAAAATCAACTCAACTATAAGGGTTTGGAACGCATTTTTAAAAATGAGCACATACAAATATACTGCTCTGCACAGCAAGCAGATCTGCCTGCCAATTAAGTTGCAACCATACATGGCTGATTAAAATCTTGTTTAATCAACATTCAGGGATAACTACTCATTCCACTTCATGACAAAGGGCTAGATTCTTCTTTCGCCCTCTAGGCCTCCTATTGAATAGGCTCCTTCTCTTTAAGTGTATTCCTTAATACTTTTAATCTAGGTCCACAGGAAAGAATGACAAAAAAAAAAAAAAAAAAAAAAAATCATGGGCAATAGAGGACAAGTCAATACAGGATGCGCTACACTGTCTGGGGGAGAGGGAGAGAGATGACTTTCTAC
This sequence comes from Ateles fusciceps, assembly GCA_036589455.1. Lineage (NCBI taxonomy): Eukaryota > Metazoa > Chordata > Mammalia > Primates > Atelidae > Ateles > Ateles fusciceps. The sequence continues at coordinate 2,506,770 of JAZHEH010000504.1, read as the reverse complement.
ACGGTGTATCGAACAGGCCCTACCTTCAAAAGAGTTTTAACTCAGAGTGACTCCAGACAAATTATAACATAAATTCATTTTCCTAGGATTTATAAAGTGCCTTTCTATAAAGTTCAAAGGGAGCTCAGAACTTTCTCTGGTTTGTTGTTTTTCCTGCTTCCTGCTTAGGAACCTGGGGGATAGATGTTAATGACCGTGTGCTCATAAACGGCCCGTGGAAGAGGTTATAACTCAAATTTGACTTTTCCTCACCCAATTAAAGGTTTCCCTTTTTCCTAAAATTCCACAGGCCCTGGCATATTCCTCCTTTCTCAGCTGATAAAATCCTGGTTTATCAACTTTCATTGATAAACTAGAAATAAATTTTCTATGTTGGTCTTACAAGTTACAGGCAATGGTATTGAACAAGTATTTAAGAGTACAATTTCTAAGTGATTTTCACTGTTCTCAGTCTAGCAGTGCAAACTAACATTTGACATATTTTGGGTTTTAGAAATTTAAAAACATGCCCTTCAGTTGGATACAGAATAAATTTTGCTTTTTAGCTTTCATATGGGGATAAATAAAACATAAACAGAATTGATGAGAAAGACCACGGACTGACATTCTAGGCTCCTGGAGGGAAACAGTAATATTTTAGAGTCATTTGTAGTTCCCACAACACACAGCAACACCATGAAATAATAAGTAGCTTTCTTTCTAATTTCTCACCAGGCTTTCCTGTGTTTGTTTACAGGTGGCACAGTTTAGGGAAAAGAGTATGGGATTCTGATTCGGACTGAGCTGTGTATGAAACAAGTGCTAAATGTGTTTAATAACTGTAACTTTAGGCAAATTTCTTACTCTCTTTTGTCAGCTATCTTCTCTGAAAATGGGAATAGTAATAATACTTAACCATAAAGTTGCTGAGAGGATTAAATGAAACACTGAATTTAAAGTAGTCAGTATAAGACTTGATATCTAGCAAATAGAAACATTAAATAATTTAAGCACACATTATTAGTAATGTTGGTGTTAATAATCCTTGTCAGTTTACCCTTTTGCCTCATATTTTGCCATGATGTTTAAGACACTCTCAAGCTTGGCACATTTCTCCATGAAGACCACCTTCCTTTAAGCTAAGCTGACACCAGCTTAGCATTTAGGGCTCAGGGCTCTTCACCCTGGTAAGCCTTAGCAGATGGTGCTGCAGGAATGTTCTAGTCTCACCTGAAGCCACTGTATATTGTATCTGGACTTGCCTAAGAAAGTGACTATCAGCAAGCAAGCTATTGCCAACCATAGTTACTCTACAGCAGCCCAACTTCTGCTATAATTAGTCCAGCACCAAGACTTCATAGACTGAAGGCTAAGTGCTTTCTGCTGTCTCTTCTTTCAGATAACTGCCCTAGGAGGGGAAGGGTGGAGAAGATGGTTTCTCTTGCCTCCCTCAAGCTAACTCTGAACTGAGGATCCATCATCATTGCCAGGGAGCCCTTCTTTCACTCAGCCCTCAGGTAATTAGTGGTATAAGACAGGACACTATTAGATTGGTGCAAACATAATTGCAGTTTTTGCACTGTCGAAATTTGCCATTTGATATTGGAATACATTCTTAAATAAATGTGGTTATGTTATACATCACTTTAATGGACGCTTCTCACTTACTTTTTGCTAGTGACTTATTACCTGCTATTTATTTTATATTTATTTTAGACTATGGAAATGATGTTAGACAAAAAGCAAATTCGAACAATTTTCTCATTCAAGTTCAAAATGGGTCGTAAAGCAGTGGAAACAACTCGCAACACCCACAACGTATTTGACCCAGGAACTGCCAATGAAAGTACAGTGTAGTGGTGGTTCAAGAAGTTTTGCAAAGAAGAAAAGAGACTTGAAGATGAGGAATATAGTGGCTAGCCATCGGAAGTTGACAATGATCAACTGAGAACAATCATCGAAGCTGATCCTCTTACGACTACATGAGAAATGGCCAAAGAGTTCAACATGGGCCATTCTATGGTTGTTTGGCATTTGAAACAAATTGGAAAAGTGAAAAAGCTTGGTAAGTGGGTGCCTCATGAGCTGAGCAAACATTGAAAATATCATCATTTTGAAGTGTCGTCTTCTTTTATTCTACTCAACAACAATGAACTATTTCTCCATCGGATTGTGACATATGATGAAAAACGGATTTATACAACAACCTGTGATGACCAGCTCAGTGGCTGGACAAAGATGAAGTTCCAAAGCACTTCCCAAAGCCAAACTTGCACCAAAAGAAGGTCACGGTCAGTGTTTGGTGTTCTGCTGCCAGTTTGATCCACTGCAGCTTTTTTGAATCCCAGTGAAACCATTACATTTGAGAAGTATGCTCAGCAAATTGATGACATGCACCGAAAACTGCAAATGTAGCCGACATGGGTCAACAGAAAGGGCCCAATTATTCTCCATGACAACACCTGACTGCACGTTGCACAACACACAACCAATGCTTCAAAAGTTGAGCAAATTGGGCTACGAAGTTTTGCGTCATCCACCATATTCACCTGACCTCTTGCCAACTGACTATCACTTCTTCAAGCATCTCAACAATGCTTTTACAGGGAAAACACTTCCACAACCAGCAGGATGCAGAAAATACTTTCCAAGAGTTCACTGAATCTCAAAGCACAGATTTTTATGCTGCAGGAATAAACAAACTTATTTGGCAAAAATGTGTTGACTGTAACAGTTTCTATTTTAATTAATAAAGATGTGTTTGAGCCTAGTTATAATGATTTAAAACTGCAACTGTGACTACTTTTGCACCAACCTATTACTAACTAGAGGAATCTCTGAAGAAATGGCTAATTCCTAAGTTTGGAAAGAAGATACACACTCTTACACCCTATGCTTGCAGTGCTAATATGATAGACTAAATGTTTACGTTACCCCAAAGTTCAGGTATTGAAATCCTAACCCCCAAGGTGAGGGTATTAGATGTGGGTCCTTTGGGAGACAACTGGGGATCAGTGCTCTTACAAGGAGACTCTAGAGAGATCCCATGCCCCTTCTAACGTATCAGGAGACAGAGAAGACGCCTTCTATAAACCAGAATGCCAGCCATCACCAGATGCCAAATCTACTGGAATCTTGATCTTGGACTTTCCAGCCTTCAGAATTGTGAGACATAAATTTCTGTTATTTATAAGCTACCCAGTTTATGGTGTCTCGTTATAGCAGTCTAGATAAACTAAAGCCACAAATAATCTTGGATGTTCAAGGATGCTGTGCATGGGTGGATAAGGAGGGGCAGGTATTTGCAATATTATACTACTTGATAGTAGTATAATATAAACATGTTAAATAGTTAGCAAATTTCTTCGTAAGTAATAGCAGAGGACAAAACCCAAGGCTTCATCAGAAATTCTACATTATTTGGGAAAGGGTTATCCACTGAGGAACCAAATAAATTTTCACATCACTTCAAAATTTTTCTTTCAGTCTTTCACAGGGCAGACTGTGAAGAGATTCCAAACCCAATTCTCAAGCCCCAACCCAGTAAGCACACTCTGGTTTTTCATTTAATATTTTTGTTTCCTGTTCTTTCCAGTTGGCTTTGTTTGACATCTGTCTATATTAACTATATTTTCCACTTACATTACTAGCTTTGGCAGCTCAAAGAAACAAACCTTTTGAGTCTGGCTGGGCTATTCCTCAGTATTTTCTAGATCTCTAGGTTTTGCGCCATCAGCAGTCTGTGATACGTAAATCTGTACACTTGGTAGTTGACATTCATGGAGTGCCAACAAGATGATGGACCCTGGATAGGAACAGGAGTAAGGCACATGTTCTCAGCCAAGCAATTTATGGGACTACAAAGCCCAGGCAACATTTCTTGTTACATCAAATTTTAAGGAAGTTACTAGAGTGATGTGTAAGATTTGTCATTTCTAGATTTTCAAAAAAAAGGTCTAGACATTTGCAAGCCAAACTGTTTAACACCCAAAGAAACCCCTTTGTATAGTATCATTTCTGCTATATAAATATCATGTGCTTCCCTGTCCTTCCCTTCTATGGAAACCCAGGGAAAAAAATGAAGAAATACGTGAACAGGACTTTCTTGAGTCACAAATCTATACTGCAAGTGCTAGTGAAAACACTCCCTTATTTATATTTCTCAAATTGTCTTCACATAATAGTTGAACTTTTGACTACTCAGTATCACAGCCCTTCAGGATGAATAAATGTGTGTTTCTTTGGAAATCAGCCTGTTAAGGGAGAGCTCCAAAACATGCTTGTGTTTAGAAGCTATTTTTAACCCTCCCTTTTTAAAGCTTACTGTGCCAAAATACATAACGACTTATTAACAAATGAAGAAAAAAAGAAAAAAATTTTAAGAAAGGTCACAAGGAAAAGTTTATGGCAGAATTTGCAATTTATTTATTACTTTATAATAAAAAGATGGCAATTTTTTCAAGAGGCCATGGAACATGCCCCTTTAAGCAAAGCATAAAAGCAAGTAATTGTGAATTTCACCTTCTGACTCATTCATGAAAATGGTATTGGGCCTCTTCATTTTCTTCCTCTATAAGATAGCATTTGTATTGCTAATGTTATTCCCATCACTACCGCCTGGAGAAAATTCTTATAATAAAAATAGCTACAGGGCCAGGTGTGGTGGCTCACACCTGTAATCCGAGCACCTTGGTAGGCCGAAGTGGGCAGATCATCTGAGGTTAGGAGTTTGAGACCAGCCTGGCCAACATGGTGGAACATGTCCCTATTAAAAATACAAAAATTAGCCAGGCATGGTGGCACATGCCTGTAATCCCAGCTACTCAGGAGGCTAAGGCAGGAGAATTGCTTGAACCCAGAAGTGGGCGTTGTAGTGAGCCAAGATTACGCCACTGCACTCCAGCCTGGGTGACAGAGCGAGACTCCATCTCAAAAAAAAAAAAAAAAAAAAAAAAAAAATTAGCCAGGCATGGTGGTGTGTGCCTGTAATCCCAGCTCTTTGGAAGGCTGAGGTAGGAGAATTGCTTGAACCTGGGAGGTGGAGGTTGCAGTGAGCCGAGATCTTGCCACTGCACTCCAGCCTGGGAGACAGAGTGAGACTGCCTCAAAAAAAAAGTTACAAAAACAAAATTTACCAGAAATTATAACTAAGACGTACCATGTAGGGGACAATAACCACTACAAGACACTTGAGACTGGGGTCACCTAGAGACCCCAGTCTAGAGACCAGGCAGGACAAATGAGTGAAGAAGGTGGACATGTGACCAAAGGAGGAGTAAGGATGGAGTACACATACCAAGTCACTTCACTTCAAATTGTGCAAACAGTGAGCAGACCAAATAAAGCACACTCTTTACCCCCACTCTGCATCATGCCTCCTTTCCCCCAGTTTATAACCCCTGTATATTTGGTATATCATTCTTAAAGACACTGAATATGCAAGAACATGAAAATACTCCCTAGGCCACATACTTCATTCTCTTCCTATGGCCTCCTCTTTTCCATGCAGCTTTCTTATTCTTCCACACTGTGAACCAATCTGACATCATGAGTGTCCCCTGATTAAACATAAAGTCAGGTATCTCCTCCAAGCCCAGATGCCCAGAGACATCTACAAAGGCAAAAGTGGACACAAAGTAGAGGTTAAGACTGCATTTTTCTCTGCTTGCTTCTCTTACTTTACCACCAGTTTTGATTTTTACCCTTAGACCAAATGCAAAACCATTGAATATGTTTTCTAAATAGCTATTTTATTTTGAAGTCCACAATCTGTATTAGTTTGCTAGACCCATAACAGAGGACTACAGACTAGCGAGATCAAACATCAGAAATATATTTCTTTGTAGTCTGGAGGATAGAAATCCAAGTGAAGGTGTCAGCAGAGCTGGTTTCTTCTGAGTCCTCTTTCCTTGACTTGTAGATGACCACCTTCTCCCTGTGTCTTCACATGGGCTTTCCTCTGTGTGCCTGGGTCCTAATTTCCTCTTCCTATAAGGACACTAGTCATATGTTGGATGAAGGCCCACCCTGATGACCTCATTTTAACTTAATTACTTATTTAAGGACCCTATCTTTAAACACAGTCACATTCTGAAGTACTGGGGATTAGGACTTCAGCATATGAAATTTGGGGGGATACACAATTTAGCACATCGCATCCACCAAAAATCTCTTGTAAGTTTACTTTCTGTTACATCATAGATTTTTTCTAATAAACTATGTTCAGGTAGAATTTTAATAAACCAACAGTTTTTAACAGAGAACCTGTTTGAAATGCAAATTTTAGGGACCCATCCCAAACCTTCTGAATCAGAAATTCCGAGGGTGGGGGCTGAGCAACCTAATTTTTAACATATCTTTCTGGTGACTGCAATGCACACTGAAACGTGAGAACCTCTGAAATTAACAAATGGTAATTTTAACATAATTTAAAGAGCATTTTATTAATTTAACTTTATTCTTTAAACTTTTGTTTTGGGTAGAGTGGTATATCTGAAGGTTTGTTACATAGGCAAATATGTGACACAGGGACTTGTTGTACAGATTATTTTCTCATCCAGGTACTAAGCCTATTACCCAATAGTTATTTTTTCTGATCCTCTCCCTTCCTCCTCCTCTCGGCCTCCACCCTCAAGGAGGCCCCAGTGTCTGCTGTTCCCTTCTATGTGTCCATGTATTTTCATCATTTAAGTCCCACTTAAAGTGAGAGCATGTAGTATTTGGTTTTCTGTTCCTGCATTAGTTTGCTAACAATAATGGCCTCCAGCTTCATCCATGTTCCTGCAAAAGGCATAATCTCATTCTTTTTATGGCTGCACAGTGTTCCATGGTATATATGTACTACATTTTCTTTATCCACTTTGCCACTGATGGGCATTAAGGTTGATTCCATGTATTTGCAATTGTGAATAGTGCTTCAGTGAACATATGCATGCATCTGCCTTTATGGTAGAATGACTTATTACACTGGGTATATCAGTAATGGGACTGAATGGCAGTTCTGTTTTTAGCTATTTGCAGAATCACCACACTGCTTTCCACAATGGTTGAACTAATTTACACTCCCACCAATAGTGTATAAGCATTCTCTTTCTCCACAACGTTGCCAGCATCTGTTAGTTTTTGACTTTTTAATAATAGACATTCTGACTGGTGTGGGATGGTATCTCATTGTGGTTTTGATTTGCATTTCTCTGATGATCAGTGATATTGAGCTTTTTTTCATATGCTTATTGGCCACATGTATGTCTTCTTTTGCAAAGTGTCTATTCATGTCCTTCGCTTACTTTTTAATGGTTTTTGTTTTGTTTTTGTTGCTGTTGAAATTTGTTAAAGTTTCTTATAGATGCTGAATATTAGACCTTTGTCAGATGCATAGTTTGCAAATATTTTCTCCCATTCTGTAGGTTGTCTGTTTGCTCGGCTAATGGTTTCTTTTGCTGTGCAGAAGCTCTTAAGTTTAATCCAATTTGTCAATTTTTGCTTTTGTTGCAATTGCTTTTGGTATGAAAATGAAGTCTTTGCCAGTTTCTATGTGCTGAATGGTACGGCTTAGGCTTTTCCTTCAGAGTTTTTATAGTTTTGGAATTTACATTTAAGTATTTAATCCATCGTAAGTTGATTTTTGTGTATGGTGTAAAATAGGAGTCCAATTTCAGTCTTCTGCATATGTCTAGCCAGTTCTCCCAACACCATTTATTGACTGGGGGAGTCCTTTCTAGAAAGAGCATTTTGAATGGAGTAATGTGGTAGGTTCTTTTTTAAGGTAAAGAATTTTTTTTAAAATGTGAGTAATCACCTTCTAATTTTTGTATTCTGAAAATTCTGAATTTTACTGCTAACCCTTTTTTTATAAGGAGGCATATCAGTATGTCATTTGATTAAGTCTGACTTTCATACTTTGCAACAATTTTGAGTATACAGCCATATATATGTGAATATATATATTGCTAACTCGTATCTTTAGCTTGCTAATTTCTACTAGGCTTACTAGTTAATATCTCCCATGTTCTATTTCAATTTATTCAGGTCAAACCCCAATTGCAGCTTCCTCCAATGACTTCTCCCAAGCATTTCTCAATCCTTGAAAGGAGATCCCCCAGGCTGAACCGAGCACTGATCAAAATTCCTTGTGTCACACTACTTCAGAATTACCAAAATTACAGATTTAAGTGGAGGTCCTTCCAGTTTTTTCCTCTTACATTCTAGAATTACAAATCAGTTCAACTGAGAAGACAGATGCTTTTCTGGCTATTTTGTGCCCAGAAGTAAAAAAATTACTTCTAACAGCTACTAAGTCATGTTTTGATTGTTGTTGTTTTAGTCCCAAATATTTCAGCAGCAGATAATGAAACATAAGAAACTCAGAGGTGGCCTGCCGAAATGAATTTTATTCCTTTTGCAGACAACCAGACCTTTGGCATGTTTTTGTCTATGAAAATCACATTTTGGTAAAACACTCATACAAAACACACACACAAACACATACACACACATACACACACACACATACACATGCATGTGAGCACTTTTCTCTGTGGAGGACAATGGCGGCAAGGACACTATGCATTTATCACCTAATAAAAATGGGAATTCACACTTTTTCTGAGCCAATAACAAAAGTATCTTTAATTTTATTTTTACTTATTTATTATTATTATTTTTTTAAAGGCAAGGTCTCACTTTGTTGCCCAGGCTGGACTGCAATGGCATGATCATGGCTCACTATAGCCTCAACCTCCTGGGCTCAAGCAATCTTCCCACCTCAGCTTCCCAAGTAGCTGGGGCTACAGGCTAGCACCACCACGTTCAGCTAGCTTTTTGTATTTTTTGTGGAGATGGGGTTTTGCCATGTTGGCCAGGCTTGTCTTGAACTCCTGGCTCAAGCAATCTGCCCACTTTGACCTCCTGAAGTGTTTGGATAACAGACGTGAGCCACCACTCCTGGCCTAATTTTATTTTGCATTAAAAAATATTTAATCATCCAAATGATAGGTATTATGCTTGATTAGTCTTCAGAATACTAACATTTTTATGAAGGCACTCAACCTAAATGGAGGTGAGGTGGTCTAAAATTATGGCAGAAAGAGAAATGGAAGGCTAGTGACCAGTAAACAGTGTCAAATCAAGGCCACTGTCATCACTGAATAATGAGCCTCTGAAGATTCATCTTGTAGGATAGTAGCTTTAACATGTTAATGAATCATAGATGGATAACTGAGAATCTGATTAAAGCTATAGAACCTCTCCTGAAAATAATGCACCCAAGCCCATACACCATTCTAAATACAATACCAGGGGGCTTGCAGGCCCTCAAATAAGCATTCTGACTGTTATAGGATAGAACTTGGACCCAGTCTTGAACTCAATTCAAACATCATCAGAAATTAAGGTTATTAACTCTTTTCTCCAAAGATCTGTGTAAAGATTTTTTTGCAATGTTTCAAATATATGTATTTAATTTTTTATTGAGCCTTTAGTATATAAAACCGTCTGCAAAGCCTAGTCCTTGCTCATAGAGAAGGGTGATAGGAAGTAGTGGCAGGAGATAAAAATGCTATAAGAGGGGTGAAACACATTTTTTAAGTTTAAGTGAAAGAGATACTGTGTTCAACTAAAAAGGCGAGGGGGGAGGAATTAAGAAAAACTGCAAGGCACTGGAGAAGCGCTTTACAAGATGAAAAGAATTTAAAAGGTATTGTTGGCCAGAGGAGGTGAAAAGGGAGGAGAGAGAAAGATCTTTCAGGAGAAAGAAAGAACCTTAGCATAAAGTATACAGTCAGGAGCATGAAGTAGTTTTTAGAATCCCCTTTGATTACAGCAGTGATCCTCAGTCTCGGCTGTACATTCTAATTACCTGGAGCGATTTTAAGACCCTACCCCAGACCATTAAATCAGAATCCCTGGGGGTGAAGCCCAGACAACTGCATATTTTTAAAGCTCCCTATGTGATTCTAACATGCATCCAGGATTGGGTGCATGTCAGAATGGACCAGAGCATAGAGATGGTATTGTGGAGAGCAGGAGATGAGACTGGCTGAGTAGGTGAGTGTTACATACTAGAGGGCCTCCTACCGCCACGAAGCATCCTGCACTTAGCCAAGAATCCTGGAAAGGTTTTAGGCAGGAGCGACATGATCAGAGCAGTCTCTTTGCATTATTCTTTGTTGGAAACTGCCCTGACATATACATTGAGCTCATACAGACTGAGTAAACAGAAACGAGGCACTGACTTTCTCTGCCATGTCTAGTTACCATGGAAACAGAATACCATCATTCATAAGGAAGTGTTTCCAACTTGTTCTCTGTGATCATTGCTGCTCCTTTCACATGTTTTCCAAATAAAACTGAAATGTCTTTTTGCCTATTGTGTTTCCGTTGTCTGGAAATTCTTCAAATTTTTTTCCACTTTGCTTCCTTGGCAAGGATTTGCAGTCAGACAAGGGGCATACTTGGTTAATTCACCAATGTCAAAATATTTTGAGAAAAATATTGTTGTCTTCTTAAGGAGATTGTCTGGTTTGAGGCAGAATGGCATCATGGGAAGAAACTTAAAGTCAGGAAGCGCTGAGTGTGAATCCTGGCTTGGTTATTTGTTAGCAAGTTAAGTTCTTTGAGTCTTAGTTTTTTTGTGAGTGTGGTTTTTGTTTGTTTGTTTTGTTTTGTTTTGTTTTTGAGACAGGTCTCGCTCTGTCACCCTGGCTGGAGTGCAGTGGTACAATCTCGGCTCACTGAAACCTCCGCCTCCCGGATTCAAGCAATCCTCCTGCTTCAGGGTCCCAAGTAGCTGGGACTACAGGCATGACACCATGCCAGAGTAATTTTTGTATTTTTAGTACAGACAGGATTTCACCATGTTGGCCAGGCTTGTCTCAAACTCCTGGCCTCAAGTGATCCGCCTGCGTCAGCCTCCCAAAGTTTTGGGATTATAGGTGTGGGCCACCATGTTTGGCCTGAGTCTTAGTTTCTTTATAAAATTGTAGAATAATACAATTTGTTTAGCATAGAAATGAAGACTGTAGAGGAAATATGCAGATTGCATATTGCACTGGGCAAGTAATAGCTCAATAAATGATAACTGCCATGCTATTATTAAACAGTGTTACCCAGATCTTAAAAGCAGGATTTATAATATGATCTTTGATAGTTTATTTTTTCTTCAAAGAGATTATTTCATCTCCCAAAGTTAAAAGCAATGAAGTGCAAGGAATAAAAATGTTGTAGGTTTTTAAAAATGTCTTTTTCTGTTAATGACATTTTTTGGAAGAGGTATCACTACCTAAAACTATTTTTGTTTTTTTAAGGAGCTAATATCAAGACCAGGCAGGATTGTCTTGATCAGAGCTGTCTCTTTGAATTATTCCTTGTTGGAAACTGTAATTCCAGCACTTTGGAAAGCTAAGACAGGAGGATTGCTTGAGGCCAGGAATTTGAGAAGCGCCTGGGCAATATAGTGAGGCCCTGTCTCTACAAAAAATTAAAAAATTAGCTGAACAGGGTAGCATGTACCTGTTGCCTTCAGCTACTTGGGAGGCTGAGGGGGAAGGATCCTTTGAGCCCAGGAGGTTAAGGCTACAGTGAGCTATAATCATGCCACTGGCTTCCAGACTGGGCAACACAGCAACACTCTGTGTCTTAGAAAAAAAAATGAAGGGCCGGGTGTGGTGGCTCATGCTGGTAATCTCAGGACTTTGGGAGGCTAAGGCAGGTGGAACACTTGAGGTCAGGCATTCAAGACAGCCTGGCCAACATGGCGAAATCCCACCTCTGCTAAAAATACAAACAAGCAAAAATTAGCTGGGTATGGTGGTGGGTGCCCATGTTACTTGGGAGGCTGAGGCAGAAGAATCGCTTGAACCTGGGAGGTAGAGGTTACAGTGAGCCAAGATCACGCCACTGTACTCCAGCCTGGGCAACAGAGTGAGACTCCATCTCAAAAAAAAAAAAGAAGCTAAGATCAGGTGTATACATCTCACAATAAGAATTCTAAAATGGCCAGGCACCGTGGTGCACACCTATAATTCCAGCACTTTGGGAAGCCAAGGTGGGTGGATCACAAGGTCAAGGGATCGAGACTATCCTTGCCAACATGGTGAAATCCTGTCTCTAATAAAAAGACAAAAATTAGCTGGGCGTGGTGGTGCGCACCTGTAGTCCCAGCTACTCAGGAGGCTGAGGCAGGAGAATTGCTTGAACCTGGGAGGTGGAGGTCGCAGTGAGCCAAGATCACGCCACTGCACTCCAGCCTGGTGACAGAGCGAGACTCAGTCTAAAAAATAAACAAACAAACAAAAAAAGAATTCTAAAATGACAAGCAATTCATTTCTAACTAGAAAGACATCTGGTTAGAGTATGTGCAAATGGTAATTTTTAAGTTAAAATGCTTGAGTACTTGTAATGTACTACGTATCATACTAAGCATCTTATATGAATTTTTTTTATATTGAGTACATTTGATCTTCACAACAGCCCTGTGAGGTATATGAGCTTTTGCTGAGGTTGAGGAGAAATAGAGAACACTGCTGTGTATGCAGCCTATAAGCTGTTGTCTCTATTACCCCTTTAACCTCTCTTAATTGTTCATGCCTGTAGTTCACTTCATTGACTTCCTCTCAAGAAATCACAGCCTCAGGTTCTCATGACCTTTCTTTATTTCAACTCTCTTCCCATGGAAAGTTCATTGTTTCCTTCCTTGCTCACTGGACTCCTCAAATCTGAGCTCATCTCTCTTACCTGTCAGTTTCCATGTCCTGGAAATTCTTCCTCATTTGTGCTGCATGTTTACCCGGAGCTTGCTCCCTTTTGCTGAACTACTTCCCCTCTAACCATGGCCTGCTGGGGTCTGCAACATTGCCAGACATTTTGTTGTATACTTAATGAAGATGATGTAAAGACTGCATTTCTCAGCAGTATCATTTCAAAAGACTAACTGTGGAGGAAAGCAGGTCAAGATGACTTACTTCCCTGCAGTTCTCCTATCATTATCATCAATGATCAATGTTCAGAATCTGTATTTGAGTCTATTCAGTCAAATGACCTCATTGACTCCCTCTATAAAATTTTAATGAAAAATTTATCCTTTTAAAATATTAAAAAATGCAAAAAGTCTTCATTTTAAAAAAAAGCCCATAAACTTCTATCATTGATATTTTCCAAGACTTTGTTTTAAACTGATGCTGAGAGTCATCTTTATGTATAATTCTTATTTCTTAGGGGGAGAATCATTAGACCTAGTTGACCAAAGGAACTAAATTTTAAGAGAAAATTCCACAATGGTATTTTTTCATACTTCAAAGAATAATACATATTATTGGTATCCATATCTCTTTCCTCAGATCTTCCAAACTGCTGCCAGATTTGAATTTCTTAAAAATATTTCACTGCCAACATATTGCTGGTGTTGAAATACAATCCATGTCTCTCACAGATTCAGCAAACATATTTAACACATTTATGCATACATTAGTTAGTGTAAACATGACTCACTTAAGGATAAAAGGTTTTTTAGAATTTTAAAATTTCACCACCATGTCATTCCACGGAAACTACCTTGGGGCTGCTATGAAGGAGTTTCAAACATCTCTCACATAAAACATCATTATACATTAGCAGAAACTCCATTTAGTCAAGAAGAATGGCATACTGACTGGAGGCAGCTCTACAAACCACATGCCGTTTTAATTAAATTCATTTAAAATGCTGTGTCTCTCCGTAGATTTGAGGGCAGATAGAACCACTTAACAATAGCCAATATCTAATCCAGTTTGTCAGAACTAATAATAATACAAATGCAATTTCTCACACAGGGACACATCCAAAAAGCTCACGAATGGGCAATTGTGAGGTCTTTTTAAAAATTAATATTTATAAATTATTGCAAGATGTTACGAGCCTCAAACCATGGTTGCAATTTCTAATTCCAATGAGTTGATAAAAGGTGCTATTAATAAAAAGGCACATTTTGGGCAGCTGACATAACTAATTGATCAAGTAATTTGAGCAAAAATACAAGATTTCACTAGGAAACCCGGACAGGGATGAAATCACTCAATTTTCCAAAAGCCAGAAGGCCTTGAAAAAGAGGAGACCACAGAACACTTTTATGCCTAACCAAAACCAAATAAAATGATCCCAACGTACAAATAGGCTTCAGATGATATAATGTGACGAGAGATTTCAACTATGTAGGCAAACCTTTCATTTTCTTACCCAAATATGCCAAGCCAAGGATTACCTAAATAGAGGAGGGGAAAGTCCTACTTCCTCAGCATGTTGTCTCCGTAAGGGTGGAAAGGAAAACTTTTTCCCACCTCTTCAAATTTTGCTGTACCTCACTAATGTTCAATATAACACTTGGATGTCAAGATCTGGGTTAAATTTAAACAAAGTAAGAGAAAATGGTCCCAGATGAACATGAATTTACCTAGCCTGACACTTCTAGTAATGGTTACTGGAAGATGCATCACTGCTAGCCCACCCAGGGATCTCTATAGCAGCCCAAATCACACTTATTCAGAGCACCTGAAGATGATGGGGACACTAGTTCTGCTGGATAACTGCTTAGGTTACCACTGTGCATGAACTAGAGAGAGAGGAAAACAGATGCTCAAACTTCCTATCCAGGACTTTAAGAAATATGGTGTCCTCTTTGTATCTTTGTCCTCTTCTTCTGGAGAAAATGGACACATCCCAAAGCTCAACATGACTAAGAAATACCCAGTTTTGGCAAGAACGTTGTCTTGTTCTACTTTATGAGGGGAAAATTGGTATCCACATATCTTTCCTCAGTCTTCCAGCAGCAAAACAATATCTATTATTGAAATAATAGCTTAAAGAAAAGCATTTTTCCAACCATTTTGTCATTTTATCTTCACAATATCCTCTTGACAAAAAAGGTTGACAGGAGATATGAAATTTATGATCACAAACAAACAAAAAGTTGCTCCAAGGAAGGAAGGTGGTTTTGGAAACAAGGAACACACTGGAGGGAATAGGAAAGGAAGGAAATTTTAAATGGTTCTGGTGAAGATGAAAAAAATACATATGAATGTGGTGTGCTCAGCCAGAGCATATATGGAAAGAATGGGAGCCATGAGGGTAGCAATGTGCAATGCAAATCCCACCCACCCCTGTGAGCAGTTAATAAATTATAAACTCATACACATTTAACCATATTTTCCTTCTTACATTGGAACTAATATTACCCAGAGAACTATTTGACGTATGACCATATGCCTGACCCAAACTGCTTACTGAATCAGGAAATGTGAATGGGCTGCCAGGGACTGCCATATGACACTAGAGAATAATCAGGTAGAGGAAATCAAAGGTTATTCTCACTTGCTTTGAGCCATTGGTTCAATCTTATTTCCCATTACCAGAAAAATAATTAGCCTGTGCCTCCAGTATGCCACACTCATGGTGAAAATGAACACTTGCTTTAGTGATCACAAGAAAACAAATGCCACACTACAAGTTTTGAGCTATTGAAAGAGATCATTTGTTCTTGAATAGCCCAAGAACTATTTTACTTTATGCAAAGGAAAGGTTTTTAGTCTGATATATTTTACTGCAACAAAATCAACTAATTGTTATCAAAACTAGAATGCTGTGCTAATAATTTTACAGAAAATCTTATTTCATTCTATGGCTCTATGGTAATAGTGATCAGGTTTTACTTTTCGTCATTGTTGTTGTTTCCTTTTCAAAGAAGTCATCAAGTATAACAAGCTCCCCTGGCTCCTTTCCCCTCGCAGACCTACACAGTTAGTCCCTTCACACACAGGCTCAGCATTGACACACATTCATAGAGAATTAAAAGGATTTCAGGACTCGGCATCAAGGTGATTTTATTGATGCTTCCACTCTGACTCTGTAATCCACTTCTACAAATGGGCTCTTTCCTTATTCCTAGAATGTAACCCTCTCCCCTCAGCATAAGTTACTTTTTTGTTTAATTACCTATGGTCATTAATATTATCTTCAATACTTTAACTTCTTCAGAACTGACATCTTGACGTAATTTTCCTACTACTGTTTGAGATTCTTAAGAGGACCAAATAAATAGCATCCAAATGAGAAATAAGAGAAGGATAAAAAAAAATGGAGGGAAGACAAAATAATACTTTAATTATTGATAAAGAATGAGTGAAAATGTTGGTTATGGGAGGTCGAGGCAGGCGGATCACGAGGTCAGAAGCTCAAGACCAGCCTGGCCAATATGGTGAAACCCCATCTCTACTAAAATACACAAATTAGTCAGGGGTGGTGGCATGCCCCTGAGATGGAGGTTGCAGTGAGCTGAGATTGTGCCACTGCACTCCAGTCTGGGCAACAAAGTGAGACTCTGTCTCAAAAAAAAAAAAAAAAGAAAAGAAAATGTACGTTGTGAAGAAAGCCAAATGGATCTGCTAATTGATTTCTTCAAATAGCCAGATTTATCCACCCTCTCACCGGTAAGGCTGGACTTGACAGGCATCCCCCTCTTGCATGTGATTTGAGTATGATTCATGGCACAGAGGAGAAGGTAACTTGTATCCTCTACAGGTATGCTTGCTCCTCCAGGAAAAAAATCTGGAGGTGGCCGGAAACTGCCCAGGTTAGTTTTCCAAACCTACCAACTGGATAAATCATTCCACCTCCTCCTGAGGGTGGAGTCTGCAGGGTATAGTGGAGTGGTAAAGGGGTGGCAAGAAGCTAAGATTATTCCACGAACTGATTTCACATGGGAAGAAACATCAGATGTGGACAGGAAGTGTGTTCAGTAGATGGAATTCTCTCTTACCATGCAGGAGGACTGGGATAGATTTCCAGGCAATTTACCAAGGTGTTGGGGTTTTGAAATAGTACCACTTTTTCCTGTCCAAGTTCTGAACTAATTAAAAAATAAGAACAGGAATAAAACAAATAAAGGCCAAACTATCATCATTACTACTAATAAGGAATAGATTCACAATTACAAGTTACTGTGAAAGTAAAACTGGATTTACTACTTCTTCCCTCCAGATTCTGGACCTTGGAACAGCTCCCATATGGCAGAGCACACTCACCTCTAACTGGTCTCGGGGGAGGACATTAATATACAGAGACCAAATTCCTCATGCTTAGAACTATTGATAAGTTAGTTACAACCAATCAAAAAATGTAGGACAATTACCTTCCTACAATTCTCTCTCTATTAGGAGGAAAAAGAAAGGCACAAGAGTTAGAAGTTTTGAGGGAAGCTTGCTCTTTCTGGATACCAGAAAAAGGGAAGTAGGCATTCCTCTCTTAATGTACCCCCCCCATGAAGCCTAGGTTATATGGTTGAATTTCGAATGCTTCCAACTAGATATCCCAGATTTTGACCCTTACCTGTCTAAGGCCACACAGAGCTCTCCTGCCCTCATTTCCATGTCTTTAACTATTTGTTAAGACTTTCTTTCTTGCTTTATGCCACAAGAGCTAAGCATGCCTCTCTTTTTACTTTTTGATCATTATCACTTACTTTTGCCTTTCCTCTTCCGATAATTACTTCTTCTTCACTTCCCTACTATCCCCAAAGTGTAAGACTCTTTTTCATTTAAGAGTTTTAATGCTAGTTACTATAGACTATAGGATTTCAGAAAAAAAAAAAAATAGGAGAATTTCTTTAAACAACAAAGTGCTCCCACCTACCTTCTTTGTGCTGTTATTAGAAAATATATGACATTTCCATAGGTTATAGGCCAAATAATATAATTATAGGTATAGTGTTTTATATCATTGCTATTTAAATAGTTAAGAGAAGGAAAAGAAAAAAGAAATATATATGTACACTATCTTTTTTTTTTTTTTTTTTTTTTTGAAATGGAGTCTCACTCTGTCACTCAGGCTGGAGTGCAGTGGTGTGATCTCAGCTCACTGCAACCTCTGCCTCCCAGGTTCAAGTGTTTCTCCTGCCTCAGCTTCCTGAGTAGCTGGGACTACAGGTGCACGCCACCGCGCCTGGCTAATTTTTTGTATTTTTAGTAGAGATGAGGTTTCACCGTGTTAGCCAGGATGGTCTCAATCTCCTGATCTTGTGATCCACCTGCCTTGGCCTCCCAAAGTGCTGGGATTGCAGGCATGAGCCACCATGCCTGGCCCATATGCATACTATCTTTTATAGTTACATAGCTACCTCTACTTGTGCTCTTTCTTTTTCCCTATAGATTTGAATTACTGTCTGGGGTCAGTCATTTTCAGCCTGAATAAATTTCTTTTATATTTCTTGTATGGTGGGTCTGTAGCTACAAATTATTTCAATGATTATCTGTCAATGTCTTTTCACCTTCATTTTTAAAAGATAGCTTTGCTAGGTAATGATTCTTGATTGATAGTTGTGCTTTTTTTTTTTTCCCTTTGAGCACTAGGAATAAACCCCATCACTGTTTTCTGGTCATCAGTGTTTCTGATGAGAAGTCAGCAGTTTATCTTATTGGGGTTCTCTTGTAAGTGAAAATTCATTTTCTCTTGCTGCCTTCAGGATATTTTCCTTGTCTTTGGCTTTCAGCATTTATGCTATGATGTGTCTGTGGAACTCTTTGTATTAATCTTACTTGGAGTTTACAGCCTCTCGGGTTTATAGTTGAAGTTTTTCATCAAATTTGGGAAGTTTAATCCCTTCATTTATCTGAATATTTTCTACTCCTTTTTCTCTTATCTATCCTTCTGGTATTCCCATTACCTGTAGGCTGATTTGCTTAATGCTATTCCACGTATCTCTAAGGATCTCTTAGTTTTTCTGCATTGTTTATCCTTTCTCATCTTCAGACTGGATACTCCCTACCAATCTATCTTCAAGTTTGCTAATTCTTTTCTTCTATCAGTTCAATGTTTGGTTATGTGTGTTTAACAATTTTTTCACTTCAGTTTTTGTACTGAACTCTAGAATTTACATTTGGTTCTTGTTTTTCCCCCCCCAAATTTCTAGCTCTTTGTTGATATTCTCTTTTTGGTAAAATATAGTAATCATACTTTCATTTACTTCATTAAGTATGATTTTCTTTAGTTCTTTGAAAAAATACATACACACATAGACAACTTTGATGTCTTTGTTAAATCCAGCTGGTTGCTCTCACAGGCAGTTTCTGTTGCCTGTGTAGAGGTCAGACTTTCTGTTTGTTTGTTTTTTTTTTGTATGCCTCATAATTTTTTTTTTTTCAGTAGAGAGATTAGAATTTGAAGAACAAAAATAGAAGAACAAAAATAAAATGGCTAAGACTCAGCCTCCACCTCAAATATTGAATTTTGTAATCCCACTATAGTTTGAGAGCCAAGTTTAATTGAGAGAGAAAGGATATTCCAATTGTCTTCCTTACCATTTAAAATATCAATAACTTCAAAGACCACTCCTTCTGTACAGAATAGTAAAACCTTGAGACTCCATGGTAGAATGAAGATATAAATTAGAGAAAGTTAAACAGGGGAATTTATTTCCAGATAGGAATATTTCAGAAGAAGAAGAGAAAAAGTTTCAGATCTATCTGGATTTTCACTTTCTGGGGGAAGCATTAGGAGAGGTGGAGTGTTAAACTAAGAGGCGGAATGAGCAAAGCGTTCTTGAACCACACTCCTTGTTTGGGAATGTGAAAGACCATCATGCAGCAGATCTTATTCACCACAGGCATCTGAGCCTTCTTGGGGGTGACTGGCATAAGACTCAGAGAGGAACAGGTGAACACCTCCCTTAAATATTCTCAGGCATGGGCACTAAAGTGAGAGTCAGTATGCCAAGAGATCTGTTGTGGGGGGATAAAGGCATGGCATGGGTTGAGGGTAGACCTCTAGGATAGAAAAAAGGCAGGGCATTGACTCACAGTCTGGAGACAATGACAGCAGAGAGAAGACCAAATCATCAAGAGAGAGATAACCAATGCTCCCTAAGAACATTGCCACAGTAAGCCAAAAGAACAAATCACAAGTTCACCAGCTACACACTCTAGCACAGGGTACCAGTGCCCAGATGGACAAAGGACATCATTCCAGAGGGCAACAGATGTCAGCCAGCATGCTGCCAGGAACTAGCACAAGGCCAGAGACCCTCATTCTCCCTACCCCTACCAAGGCCATTAGATCAAGTAAACCTCACCTTCTTCCCTCTACAATTGGCCATGATCTCAGAGAGAGAAGCAGATGAGAGGGGGACTCCATGAGTTTGGGCATTTCTACCCAAGATTAATGGAACATACTAACCGGGACTGTTTAAAATAGGAGAGTGAACTAAAGTTGTTTATTTTGTATATTTTCTCCATGTCAACTAGTAGTATTATAAGTGGCTGCAGATAAAATAAAGAAACTGCATCTCTCTGCACCTCTGATTTATAAGGTGAGTAAATTCTATAGCAACACTACAAGTGCAATAATGTATATGAGTGTGCTGAACACATAATAAATATTATTTTTCTCTTTACCTCCCTTTTTTTCTTTTCTTACACCAAAGTGGGCATTTTTCCAATATATATTCTTGGCCACTTAGCATCCAAACACCTGTTGTTTTTAAAGGGAGGATACAAAAACAGTTCAAAGTTGAGTCATAGCATCCCCAAACATTATGGGAAGCTCAACTGGGGCAGTTGTTTCTCTGCCTTGTCCCTCACAGCAAACACAGGGACATGTAACCTAAGCCTAGCTAATGGACTTCCACACAGTTCTTTAAATTTTGAGGAAGCACTGTCAAGACGCAGAGAGAGTTACAGGTTTCCAAAGCAGCAGTGACTACAGAGTTTAAGTCATGAGCATAACAGAGAGTATCCAGTGAGAAGAAGTCCAGGAGGCTCAGGTCTTCTCAGCAGGAAGGTTCAGTGGCATGATCTTGCTGTGTTAGCTGCTGCCTTAGTCTGCTTGGGCTGCCATAACAAAATAGCATAAACTGGGTGGCTTAAACAAGGAAAATTTATTTTCTCACAGTTCTGGAAGCTGGGAAGTCCAAGATCAAGGTGCCAGGCAGTTCAATTTCTGGTGAAAGCTCTCTTTCTGGCTCACAGACAGCTTCCTTCTTGCTGTGTCCTCACATGGCCTTTCCTCAGCGAATGCACACACACGGAGAAAAATTTCTCTCTCTTTCTCTTCCTTTTCTAATGAGGCCGCCAATTAGAGATCCTTCCCTTATGACTTCATTTAACCTTAATTACCTCCTAAAAGCCTTATCTCCTAATATAGTCATATTACTGGTTAAGGCTTCAATATATGAATTGTGGGGGATACACAATCCAGTCCATAGCAGCTACCTAATTTACTTTTTATTTCCAAGCTAACGTTCTGACTTTTTTTTTTTTTTTTTTTTGGTCAATTCTAACAAGTATCTCCTGTCTTCTCAACAAAACTTTCTTCTGTTTAAATTTAATCAGAGTTAGTTTCTATTGTCAGCAACCACGAACTCAGACTGGTACAGAAACTGCTATCAGAAGACAGTCACGTGGGAAGCTGGTGTTGGTTATCTGCCCTAGCTGATGTTTAAAAAAATGAAAATTCAGCATGAGTTCAGGAATGGGAATCTGTCAGCTATAACAAATAGCCACATAATATTTCTTCTATGGTGATCTTTAATGAAGCATCCATTGAAAATAAGGATTAAAGGGATCAAATTGTCAGTGCTATTGAACAGTGTGAATGGCATGAAGAATTTAAAGACACTAGGGTGAGGTGGCTACTTCTAATGGGACTGGATAGCTTTAAGAAATAGATGACAGGCTCAAATCTCTACATTTTAGCTCTAGGCATAGACCTAGGGACTTTCTCTGCTTGTGATAAGTATCTACAAAAATGTCAAAGTCAAATGCAAAGTTTAAATTCTATGGGTTTCTGAATAAGGTCTGTGGAATTGCTAGTGTCACTAGGTGATTTATGTGAAAGTGACAGCAATGATCAGGAATAATGAGCAATTGAATGTAGGTAAAAATATGGAGGCCTGAGAGTACCTCCAAACTATACTCTACACTAAGCCTTGCTTGACAGCCAAAGGACTACCTCCTTTCTTTTTGCATCTTCATCATCCCACATCAGGGCTGAACCGATTCTCTACCTGTAGCCCTTGGACATCTCACCTTCAACATGGAGCATCATGCCAGCAGGACCTGGAGAGGAAGCTGTAGCTAGTTAAGACATATGTAGGCCAGAGGATGGGGGAAAGACCTAGTTAAGACATATGTAGGCCAGAGGATGGGGGGGGAAATTCTTTCAAAATATAAAGACCTGCTACCTTAAGAAAGTCTCTATTAGTTTAGTCATCTGGTAAAGTCCAAAGTATATGTGAATATTTTATTTCTCTAATATTGAGTCAAAACGCTTAGTGGGCCATTCTGGGTTTTATAGGCAACATGTTCAATATTTGCACATACTTATTCAATCCATTTACCCAATGGTTTGAAAGTTTTTACTTTCAAATGGCTATACACTACTTGGAAATTATGGTCCAGCTGACATAATTGGTGCCCCAAGTGTCTATGGCAAATCAAACAAATGTACCTAAGAAGTGAGTCACAAAAGAAGTGCTTAGATTTTAGAATAGTGTGGTCTCTTTATTCCATTACTACTCTCCTTTTAAGAAAGATGTCTTGGTTTGCTACTGGGCCTGAGTAAAGATTAAACCTTGACCACTGGATACCAGGTGACTATCAAAACAAACTATGCATTATGCAACTGAAGGTTTGTCTGATCCATCTAGCCATTAAGCCAGGAAATGCACTGTCACCTCATCAGCACAGGAAAGTGTTCTACATTGGCCTACAACAAACACCACTCATGAGACACTTGCTCACACTCCCCCAGGGTTCTTACTCCTGCTGCACCGTCACTCCTCTCTCACCCTAAAAAGAAATATCCTGTGGCTAGCTGTCTAATTAGAAAACATTTGAGCATGGAAAAGTTATAAGTAATATGTTAGCATACGTTAGATATAGATTGCTGAAACTAAGCTCCATTGGGTGTAGGCCCCATATTCAGTGCAGAGGGGAAACCATTATGATTCTATTTGGATCAGAATAACTTTGGTTAACATCTCATTGCCCACTTTGTATGGAATAGATTGTATGATAAAACGTTCTGTCTATAATGATGCATGAGCAACAACTAGTGTGTTGGCTGGAAGGTCATGATTACAGGATACAAGTAGCAAAATGTTTAGGAAAACAGTATATGAAGGGACCTTTCAAAATAGATCCAGAGGCACAGAGTATTTGTGCACATCAAAAGTTAAGCACTGTGATAGAGGCACTCAGTAAGAAGGTGGAAGACTTGACCTGTTTTATAACATCCATCATCCTCCTGTGTCCAGCAGCACACAGGCTTGCTCAGTGCGTATGGTGGCATGGCTATACTAGGGCTCAGTGCTTTGACTAAGGCTGGCCTAGCAGGTGCCCAAACATAGATCAATTCTCCCCACAGTGTCGGACTATATCTTGCAAGAAGAGACAGCCAGGTTGCTCACTTTAGTCCTTTTCTATCAAAGAGGGAGCATCAATCAACTTGCCTGTACTAGAACAGCTGCTTATTTTGGCTTTTTCCTCCTGCTTTTCATACTTCTCCTAGGTTCAGCAGCCACACATTTACTAAAAACGTTCTATTTTGTTGTGGGTTCTGGCTGTCATTTTGATGACTAATTTCTCTTGGTTTCTGCCTGTGTTTTTGGCCTCTTTTTTTCAGTCTTCATGTTGATTCTGTGAGTTGCAGAATATCCTTCCACTTAAGCTCTTTTCTGCTTAAATGAACCTTAGTTTCCAGAGTTTGAAACTATGGAATCTGGAGCATTTCCTCCTTCCTCCTATATTTTGACCTCTCTTTTATTTCTTTCATCATCTGGCTTATCAGGCAGACAGTAAAGGTTACTCTATGAGCTAAGTCAGGTAATCAATCCTTTCCCACACGAAATAGGAAGCACTATGCTAGGCATTAGTGATATATAGAATCAATGTTCTCATGATCAGAGATGTGAACCCATGAGAAGGGAGGCCTTGAGAGGTCAAGAGGACTGGATTTGTAAATGGACCTGGGAGAAGCAATCCCAGGTCAGATACTTACTTGACATCAGCTTTATAGTTTGGATATTAGTTATTTCTCATGAAATGTGCTAAGATTATCTACCTGCAATGTGTGAGACTTGGAGGCAGAAAAAAAATCTCAGAATCACTTTTGTGTTCTTGATATGAACTTTCAGGACCTTGGCCTCAGTTGAGCTGCATTACTCATCTTGAAGAATCTCCTTGAGATACCTTCATCTTGTATGAAACACTAAAGAGATGGATGAATCATAACACTTTTAAAAGGATGGTATTTGTATTTCACATAAAACTTGTTGTTTTTGAGCCGCATGAATATACAAAATACATTAAACCACTGATCAAGATTACTGGTCACGTGCAGTGGCTCATGCCTGCAATCCCAGCATGCTGGGAGGCTGAGGCAGTCCAATTGCTTGAGTCCAGGAGTTCAAGACCAGCCTGGGCAACATAGCGAAACCCCATCTCTACAAAAAAATACAAAAAATTAGCAGGGCATGGTGACACACACCTGTAATCCCAGATACTCAGGAGGCTGAGGTGGGAGAAGCACCTGAGACCGGGAGGTAGAGGCTGCAGTGATCTGAGATTGCGCCATTGCACTCCAGTCTGGGCAACCAGAGTGAGACCCTGCTCAAAAAAAAAAAAAAAAAAAAAAAAAAAAAAAGAAAGAAAAGAAAAAGAAAAAAACAAGTAAAAATACATAATTGTTATTTTGAGACAATAATTCACACTTACTTCAATGTCCTCCTCCTTTCCATAAAACTATAGATTACAGAGGTGTAGAAAATAAGACAGAATGTCAACTGACACCAAGTCTTGCTCTGCATTTTGTCTCTTTTATTACATTCCTGGTTTTTTAGTTGTTATTTCCCTCCTTTTTTTTCATGGAAAATTACATTCTAGGTAAAACAGTTTGTTTGACTGAGGTTTGACTGTACCAGTAATGGCACTATCACTAGGTCCTCTAAAAAATACGTAACTTTTAGCATGAAGCTTGTCTATTGAGATATCAATACTGGTTAACGGGTTAGCCAATACCTATTTTAATCTCTAATCTAAATTCAGAATTAAAACAGGAAAGCTCTCCTAATCACACCTGAAAAGGTGATTCAGAGATATGGACAACAATGATCTTTTTTCTTTTAGATAGAAAATGTTATCTGTTTAATATAAATGTCAAAATATCTGAAATATCTATATTATTTACATGGTTCACCTTTTCTTGACTTTCAAGACACTTTACAAGATGATACGAGATTAACATTTTTTAAAAACCTAAAATCCCAGGAGAAGATCCTTTAGTCCCTAAACTTTGTTAACAATGGGCCTGGAGGCTCTATGGTTTGTTCTGAAAGAAGATTAACACTTTGAACAAGTTAAAGGGGAAATATCAGGCATATTGCAAGAAAGCAACATAACGCAGGCATCAATATTTCTCTGAAATAGTCAGTTCTTATCTAAGGAACAGAAGCTAAAAATAAGATTGGTGTGTGTCATCTTCACTAGGGATTTTAAATTTATATCCAGATGCCACCATGGCTTGCCTTAAAATATGTGGCTGTTCTTTTAAATAGTAAGTTCAAAGAAAGAGTGTAAGGGTCAGGTAACTGGGAGCCAGTTGAAAAGCTTGAGTCAAGGTTATAGCACCATAGCCTGTTTTCTCCCAAGTACTCACTCTTTAGGAATTTCAGGATTGACTTTTTTAAGGAAATTATATCTGTAAAAATTGCTTGATTTCAGATTTAAGTTTACACATAAGTATTCCCACCCATATTCTCTGGAAAACGACTTTCTCTGGAAAAAGTCATTTTTAATCAAAGTTTAACCAAATAATTTAACCAAATAATTACTGTTAATCAAAAAATTACGTTCCTGGGGCCATGAAGCTGTGCGATTTTAAATGTACCCAACAGCAGTTTGAAATGAGTTTCTTTTTCTTGAGATGGAGTATTGCTCTGTCATCCAGGCTGAAGTGCAGTAGCATGATCTCGGCTCACTGCAACCTCCGCCTTTGAGGTTCAAGTGATTCTCTTGCTTCAGCCTCCCAAGTAGCTGGGATTTCAGGCATGCACCACCACGCCTGCCTAATTTTTCTATTTTTAGTATAGATGGGGCTTCACCATGTTGGCCAGGCTGGTCTTGAACTTCTGACCTCAAGTGATCCACCTGCCTTGGCCTCCCAAATTGATCTTAATTGTGATTCTCATCACCTCATGTTGAAGGAGAGAGGAGGAGGGAGCAGCAGGGGTGGAGTGACTAACAGGTAGGTCACATGCAGTCTTTGGCAGTCCTTTGGACAACATGAAGACAGGGTAAAACAAATAAGTATTCCAAAGTCTAAACTCAGGATGATGAGGAAGGAACCCAGAGAGTTTCCCACTGTTGCCTTTCTAATGAACTTACCCTGCTGGGGTGCATCAACTCAAGCATCTATCGCCTGCCTGAATATAGCTGATTTCACAAAAAGGAGGAGAATCCATGATGTCATCATTCGCTTGGAGGAAATCTCTACAAGTCAGGGAGGACTTCTCACGCAATCCCCCTCTGCCCAGCCATGGGGCAGTGAAGGTCAGGCTGGCTTTCCGGGTCTTAGCTTGTGAGTTTGTGAAATGATGGGTCTTGCTAGACCTGAGCTGCCCCATCCAGGAGCCACTAATCCTGTGCCACTACTGAGCACCTGAGATGTGGCTAATGCAACTAAGAAACTGTATTTTTACTTTTCTTTAACTGTCATTAAAAGGTAAAATTTTAAACTAATATTTGATTCAATTACTGAAAAGGTTTTTAATATGTTTGGAATAACAGTGGTAGATGAATCTACTTTTTTAATAGTAAATTTTATGAAATGTAATTATACCTCAAGCATTTCTAATGAAAATGTAGTATCTGAATTAGGAGAAGATTAAAGTGTAAAATACAGATTTTGAAGACTTAGTATAAAAATAGAATGTACACGTCTCACTGATAATTTTTATATGGATTACATGTTGAGATAATATTTTTGAACATATCAGGTTAAATAAAATATACTATTAAAATTAATAATGGCACATTATGTTTCTACTGGACGGTGCTGTGCTAGATGGTCCTAGCTCGCCTACAGCAACCATCTCCCCCATTTGCAGCTTCCGTAGTGAGTGTATGATGGAGAGGATGGGAAGCCAAAGCAGAAATTCTCCTCAACCTACCAAGATTTTTACTTAATGCAAAGGTGAAACAATAGCCTTTCTTGGCCATTTTCCTACATAACCTCTTCCAAACTCAACATAGTTTAAATAGTATGTCTGGCACAGTACAAACGTGAAGGACTGCTTTGCTCTATCCTGGGCCACTCCAAGCTGACTCAGTGATTTTCTCCTTCAGTTCTCATAACTGTGTCAGGTTCAGGGTTACTTGGTGCCTGCACCAGCCTGGGGGCTGAAACAGAGGTCTGGCTGAAATAAAAACATGACCCCCCTTCACCACAGAAGCTCACTCTCATGACTTTCCCTTAAAACCCTCAAAAAATTATCAATGCAGTTTTAATGCATAGGTCATACTCCATCCTCCATGAAACACAATGAGGATTTTCTCTTCCTTCTTTTTTGTTGCTCTAGATCATCTCATTCTTCATCTCTTCCATTCATATCTATTGAGGCCTTTCTTTGTGCCAGGCACTGTGTTGGACATGGGATATGTTCTTTATATATACCTTACCCTCGAGGAGATTACAGTCTAAAAGGTAGCTATGTACATAGTAATTAAACATAGTGTGATGGGGGAAATACAGACTATGCCCATAGTATGAGGAGGAATGTCAACTAGAAGAAGAATTACCAAGGAGCTGACTCTTGAAAGAAGGCAAACAGGAGAGAGGGCATTCCAAGAAGAAAACACAGGACATGGAAGTGTATGGTGGCAGAAGCCTACCACAGCACCTTGGAAAATCCACATAGTTGGGTCTTTCTTGGATGTAAAAAAACAGGGTATGAGAGGGACATGGCAGGAGGGGGGGGGATGGCCAAGATGAGGCCATAAAGCTTCCACTTATAAGATACCATGAAAAGGAGAGGAAGATCAGGGGAACTCTTTATAACTATCACCAGGTTATAGAAATTTCCTCCTCCTTCCTCCAATGTGGCTTGCATCTTTCCAGCAGATTAAGAAATTCTCATTCTCCCAGGGGGCCACAGAGAATTTGATGTTTCTAGAGACCTCTAGTATTATCTTTGTCACTCAACAGCATTTCTTGGGTGCCTATTATAAGCCAGTCACTGACTCACTATAATAAAGAAGCAGAAGACTGGCTCCCTAAGCTCAGGACCTCATGGTCGGCCCAGAGAGGGGGGTCATAATAGGCAAAGGAGAGGCAACCTAGGAGGGACCATAATTTTTTTCCCCTTTCTTGCTACTTGGGAATAAAATTATGTGTTTAAAATATATTGGGGCAAAGGTATCCTGCTTCTTTCCCTGCAGAGAAGGAAGGTCTAGCCTTGTTGAAAGAACAGTATTCATTGAGACTTTATTCTTAACTCTTCCTTGTCTATATCACTCTCTGGAGCGTTTCTCATAACAGATCATTATGATCAAAAATTAACACCCACTATGATGAGAATGTTCATTACAGTGCACAGTAGAGAAAGGATGCTTAAGCTTGGGCAAATTCAAAATACCTTCCCTTCATTTTCAAAAGTAAAATGGGAATGTGTAAGAATTTTAATGCACTATAATCCATTAGAGGCAGAACAAGCCAATGCTCTGAGATCATTAGTTTGAATATCATTAAACTGTCCATACTCAAACAACGATAAAAAATAATCAGCATGCCTTCCTCCCTTATGGGCAACAGCAAGCCAAAATGGATGTTATATCTGCTACAGCTTCAAATATTAGCCACCCAAGAGCCTCACTGTTTCATAAAATTCAGCAGTTGTTTCCTGACTCTGAAAGACAGAGTCGTCGTGAAAACATTGCCACGGCTCAAACCCCACATTAGAGCCGACCCACATCTGTTGCATGGTAGAACCTCACTGCCAACTGTCCACTGCTCCATGCAGCTCTCCTGCCAACCACCTCCCCACAGCAGGTGAAAGCTAGCACCAGCACCCTCAACGGCCGGGCGGGGGCAACCGACGGCAGCCAAGGGTCAAGGCATCATCACCTATGGTGAGAGGCGGTTTACTGAACCTAAATTGAAGAGTTTTTCTGTCTAAATCCATCCAGGATTGCTTAAATGTCAAGAACTACGGTAGCTAGCTTTGGGTTCTGTATTGCAGAATTTGAACCATCTAAACGCCTTTCACCACAAAAAAGTTCGATGGATCTTATGAACAAAACAGAAAGAATGTCTGCCAATAGCTGAGAAATAAATTCTCCCTTTCCTGCTGCTTGGACCACAGCATAATGAGGGCTCCTAAGCTCTCCTTGCAGTAATAAAATGGAATGTACAGTCTTTTCCTTTTGATGTGTCCCAGTTTAAAAGTTTAGAGCTGATGCCTTTTCATCCTTAATTTATCTTCCCTTGTAAATATTTCTTTACCACCTCCAATATCTTAAGTACACATTTTAAAAAATAATTCACTCCTCCTTCTATTTCAGTTGTATAACTTTATGCTATGGGTCAAGTTTTGGGCTAAACAAATACGCCTCCAGCTACAGCTCTGCAAATACCTCTGGCAGCAAATTAAGTCAAACAAATGTTTTGGTTGGGTGGTGAGGATGTTTTTTAACGATCTTCCTGTTCTTGTCTGAAGGCCCAGGGATAGACTAGGTGAACTCTCACAGACTTTTCTAATTTTGTATTTTCTTTTTTTTTCTTTTCTTTCTCCTCCCGCCCCCTACCCCTAACTTTGTATTTTCACCCATGTTAATATACAGGTCTCTTTGTTGCGGTGGTTGGTTTACAAGCTCACCACCAGAGGGTGCTACTTGTTTGCTTCTAAAATTCATTTCACTTGGGCTTGAAAAATGGAGGCCCTGCTAGTAAAGAATTGTCCCTACAATAGATTGTATAGGAACGATTTTCAGAAGGCCTGGCGGCACCCTGGACTTCAAGGAATCTGATTCATTTTGTTTTTGGCATTATTTATTTAGAAGCAAAACTGAAAACCTGCGGCTTGCACAAACCAAACTGCACAGACTTATATACGTCCTGCAAATCACTAAATGGGCAATGCTTGTCATTTTTGCATTTCATGGTTTTTGTCCATATTTACCACATAACTATAAGGAACCCAGAATTCCAACATCCTCTTCATCACATGGAAGAATAAAATAACATAAAGAAAAAGAGGATTTGCTTTGCTATAACAATGTTAGCCTCTAACAACGAAACTTTTTACTTGTCCTATTTTCAGTTTACACATCTCCCTTTTCTGTTTTTGCATAATCTTGCTTTGGTATAATTTTTGAATTCTAGGAAGTATTTATCAGCTTCAACTTCTCTTATTAGTGTATTTTTATGATTATCGGATATATGTATATAAATTTTTCATTTGATATTTTCTGGCATACACAAAGAAGGTATAGAGTTCGACTTTCATTCACCTACGTGGAGTTTGCATCTGAAAATACTTTTAAATTGTGGTCAGAAACTCTTGTGTGATGTCACCTCAACTGGCAAACCAAATCAGTGGTCAGCAAAGGTTTTCTGTAAAGGACCAGGTTAAAGTAAAGATTTTAGGCTTCGTGAGCTGTAAGGTCTCTTTCACAACTACTCGACACTACCACTGCAGCAAGAAGGTAGCCATAGATATAAAGGGTTAGATGCGGCTGTATTTTAATAACATGTTATTTCTAGGAACAGGTGGTAGGCTATAGTTTGCTGACCCATGCAAATGATTAATTTTAATGTATGCTTAATATTCTTAATGTGTGCTTAATGTATTCTTATTGATAAAATTGTTTCTATTATATTGTTCTTTGATGATTTTTGTTCTCCTCATACAACTTTGACGTAGTGAGATAAGCCTCACTAGTTTATCTAATTTAAAGTTTCCAGGTCACTTGGAAGAGTATCACTGAGTTCCCCTCTCCATAGCTTTCAAACTCAGAGGAGGCTTTGGCTTTCAGTGTGTCACTATGTTTGTATCCTCTTATGGTAGAAGGAAGAGCTCTTATGGTAAGAGGAAATCAACAAGAAAGATGTTACTTCCTGGCAATTTCTCCAGAGATAATATGGAAAGTAAGCAAAGACATAGTTTACCTTCAGACTGATGTGTGGCAAGAGGAGTCTGGGTTTCCTTTGAGTAAGACACTACTTCCCTCGGCAGAAAATCCACTTGGGTGACCTTTGACACGCCCAGCTTATGCAGTCTTCTTCTATAAGTAACAAAAAATAAATGCTTAGAGAGGGAAGACATTCCTTGCAGAAGAGCTAGCAATAATAAAAGAAAGCACTAAAACAAACAAACAGCAAATACCCTCAGCTTCTGGGTGCAAGGCGCTAGATTATGAAGCGGAACTGGCTCTGGGCTAGAAGTCAGGACACGTGGGCTCCTGGCCCACGCTGGCCCTAATAGGCTGGGTGATGTCACATAAGATCCTCAGTTTTCCTATCTGAAAAGTCAAGTCTTGGTCCAGTTTACATGGGACCTCTTCCATTCTGAGCATCCCCTGATTCTGCTTGGTTAAAATTTGTTCAGGGAACTTTCACTTGCAATACAGGATTCTGGTTTCTTAGGCAAGAAGGAGAAAGGGAAAGTAATGCTTCTTAAATTTAGGAAAAAAAGAGAGGTGGGATCCTTAGTGGTGTAACACTCTCTATCATAGCAGTGAGGGGACTGTATTTCAAGAATGAGTATAACACTTCTCATTTCTGCAGAATAGGAACTAACACAGATCAGCATGTAAATTTGCTTGAAAGACACATTGATATAGAACAGATGAGTGAAAGGAGGCACTGGGCTCAGAGTGATAAAGCCTTAGAAGAGCATTCTAGACCTAACTGTGACCATGTAAGAAACCATTCTCTGAGTATTTATGTAGCACTTGAAGGGTTTTCAGCAGTCTTTAGATCCATTATGTTACATGTTTTTATGACACCTCTATGAAGTATGTCGATAGATGTTATCATCTCCATTTTACAGATGAGGATAGTGAGATTCCGTTAAGAGATGTGCCCAAGTATATATAACTCATAAATGGTAGAAGAAAGGTTATGAGTCTTGGTCCAATGTTTTTCTACCAACCAAAACTCCCAATTAAGGTTCTTACTAGTGAGTCCTTGAATAGCTGTACAAATGTGAAGTGCCTCCTAAGACATGCAGGAAGCATCCAGTAGTGGAGGTGTAATAGTATCACCTGGTGGTTAAATACATAGCCCCTAGCTCCACCATTTACCAGCTGTGTGTGTCTCATCTTGAACAAGCCACTACGTTCTCTGTGCCTCAGCTTCCTCATCTGCAAAATGGGGACAGAGGTACTTTCTAATATGGTTGTTATGGGTAATGTATATGTACCGCATACACATAATGCATATGCCACATATGTATCATGTAGTCATATGTACATAATTTACAAACATATATATTTTAAAACAGCTTCTGGAACATTGTTTTTAGTATATAGTTATTATTAGTATTAGACATATTCTACTGTATTTCTAAAACTTTCCAGGCATGGAGTGTGCGTGTCTCTGTGAGAGAAAATGAAAAAAGATATACTACCCATTTAGCCAAAATCCTGCATTTCCTAGCTCTCTAGGAGCAACAGAAGTATACTTTATCCATATTATTGTCCTTAATTGTTACTAGCATATGGCACAGCTTTATTTTTCTTTAAATTATTATTAATAGGAATAAAGTGAGAGAATGCATGACACAGCTAGGAATTTTCACATCAATTTCCCAAACACTGTAGGAAAACAAAAATTCTTCTTGTCTATGAGTTACTAAAACAATTGAGGTGAGATCTAAGATGTGCTAGAAGTAGGAACAAGCAAATAAACAAACAAATGCTGGTTAGAGGACAAGCCTTGCTGGCTGTCTCTGTGGTCTAGGTGAATGTGACTAGAGCCCAAGCTCCATGCAGGCCTGGGCCGCCTGGGCCTGTTTCACTGGGAGCTCTGGGCCACCGAATGCAAGAGAGGCTGCTGGGCCCAGGCTGAGCTTTGCACAAGTGACCAGCCTTGTAGCCTCCTACACAGAAATGGGGAAAGCACATACTACGTATCAGAAACAAAATCACCAAACGAGGGAAAAGCTTCAAAGTTTCAAAGTAAGACATTCAAGGTATTATCTTAAAACCTCCTTGGGTCAGAAAAGAATGTTTTCCTGCCTGAAATGAGTCTTCCTGAAGCATCTAAAGAAGAAAACATGAAGAGACATCGCAGGCATGCTTGAGGCAAAGCCTCTCTGCAGCTTACTAGTGCAGAGCATCTTTCTGAGGCCCCAGTAGATCAGTCTTTATTATAAACAAGGAAGTGGAAAATAATTCACTTCAAATTAAGGCCACCCCAGCACAGAGAGATCACCCTAAACCCTCGACTTCCCTGGGCACCTCAATGAGACCCAGGGAGCTCCAGTTCTGGTTAAGTGGTAGCTACACCTACAGGCAGGAGTTCCAGGGCATCTTGCTAATATGAGAAAGCAGAAGGCGTATGTCATTTGGGACCAGCAACAGGCGCTGGGCAACCGGAGGCTGATGTGTAATTTGATACTCCACCATGGCAGACTGAAACCAGCAGGTGAGACCATACAGCACAATGGTGAGGTCATGCATTCATTCCGAAACTGGGTTCACAGCCCTGCTTTGAACTTATAGCTGAATTGTAGGGGAAAGCTTTGGACAAGTGACAAACTTCTCTAAGCCTCATGTTTCTTATCTGTAAAATGGGTACTTATCATTGAGTTGTGAGGACTGAATGAAGACAATGCTTATAAAGCACTTAGTTTAGTGCCTGGTACATATCAAGCAGCTCTTGGCTCAAGCAGCTCTACTTTAATTTATATTTTTTGAGGATTATAATAATGTTTATAGTTGAAAAAGAAAATCAGAGAAAGCAGATTTAGGAGTGTCCTAAATTAAAGACTCCTCAAGATTAGTAGAGTTAAAGATGATCTCTGACAATGAAAATCATACTTCCAATTTCCTTATACAGGCACATGGATAGAATGTAGCTGTTTGGGAGAGTTCCTTTGCTTTTCCTTAACTTATTTTCCTTTGAAACTTGCATTTTAAAAATGTAGGTGGAGTAAGTGTGTTTATCCCACTAAAACAAAACCTTCTCTTTTCTCAATAATTATTGAAAAGTTTCAACCAGTTTTTCACTAATACTATGTTTATGAGTTCAGGGTCCCAACTGTACCCAAGACATCAAAAAGAAATAAAAGCTGAGCTGTCATCATGACAGTCTCCCAATGTACTGAACAGCTGATACACCAATAGGCTTGTGGTTCTTCTGGCTTGATGGTGAATCTGCCTCGAATAATTTATAATTTTGAAACAACTTCTTAGAACACTTCTTAGAGGGTACTGGTAGATTACTGTATCTTTCCATATGATCTTTGGATGGATGAAACTGCATTTATATCAAATGCTTTCATTCTTTGTGCCTATTTTGCTGCTGTTTTAGTAACCATGGACTTATAATACGCCAAACACTTTTCATACATCATCTTCTTTATCCTCATTAACATTTTATATTATATTCCAATTTTACAGATAAGAAAACTGAGGCTCAAGTGATGTTAAGAAATTTTCCAAAATCACAAAGGTAGTGACAGAATTGGGCCTTGGTTCTATGCAAAAGTAAGTCCCAGGGCCATGTACTTAAAAAACTTTGAAACTGTACTTAAAAACCTTGTTCTCCTGCATGTTCTCTAAGCCTTATGACCATCCACTCATTGAGGCACAATTCTTAAAACCTAACACAGAGGTCCAAGCATGTGTGATCATTGTATAAGCATGAGAAAGAATTATGAGAAGTAGCTTGATTTAGATTATCAGGACGTCATGAAAGGATTATGTTTCTGAGTTAAGTACCACACAATCACTCCCAGCTCTAGCAGGTTCAGAAAGAATGACCAGAAGGTGGCGGCCTTTCACAGCAAAGACCTTTCGCTTAGGGATGTTCTCTAAGTTAAACTAAGCAAAGGAGGAAGAACAAGACAACACTGTGGGATTCATACCATTGTAGTTCCCGTGCCTTCTAGTTAGGCTACAGACTCTGTGCTGGCTCCTCAGTTCTGACTCTGTGATACCTTTCCTGCTATCCCACCACCCCTCCTGCATAGCTCATGCCCTGTTCAATGTACACCCAGACACTGCTGCCATAGCCCTTGGTACATGTCACCGTACAGTCATGTGTGGCTTTATGATGGGGGATGCCTTCTGAGAATTGCATGTTAGGCAATTTTGTCATTGTGCAAATATCACAGATTGTACTTACGTAAACCTAGATGCTATAGCCTAATACACATCTAGGTTAGTGGGATAGCCTATTGCTCCTAGGCTACAACCCTGTACAGCATATAGTACTGTACTGAATACTGTAGGCAGTTGTAGCACAATGGTTAAATATTTGTGTATCTAAAAATAGAAAAAGGTACAGTAAGTATACAGTGTTATAATCATATGGGACCACCATAATATACACAGTTCATCATTGACCAAAACATCATTATGTGACACATGACTGTATTCACTTCTTTTACATGTCTGTCTCCCCTGACTTGACTGCAAAGATACTTATTTATCCCTTACTAATTTATGCTGTACCCTGGGCCTTAGTTTAGTGACAGGTACAGAGCAGGCATAAATAAATGTTTGAGGCAGGAAGGGAGAGAAGAAAAAAGGGAAGAGAAGGAGAAAAGGTAGAAACAATGCAGAAATATAAATTGAGATTCAAATTATTTATGTCCTGGCTGACACGGCATCATTTTAAAATCATACGGTGTATTTTCACCCTGGTAACGTATTCCAAAATAAAAGGGTTTATTGAAGCTTTAAAATTACTGAGCTATAATGCTTTAAATAACTGTGGAAAAACAGTTCAATATCACTTTGTAGTACAATAAAGCCTCATATGTTTGGATTAATTGTGACCAGAGAAAAACTAAATGAGAAATCCTAGAGCAGAGATTCCCAAAGTGTGGTCCCTGAGCCCACCAGCAGCAGTACCACTTGGGAGATGGTTGGAAGGCAAATTCACAGCTCCTCACCCCAAACCCACTGAGTCAGAAATTCTGGGGTTGGGGTCTGGCAATCTGTTTTAAGAAGCGTGTCCACGTCCACCTTCCCCCACTTTCCCCTGCAATCCCTTATTCTGGTGATTCTGATTCCCACTAAAGTTTGAGTATCACTGGCTTAGGAACATTAGATAGAGTGGAGAGATGGAAACTTCATTGTTTAAGCAGACCTGTTTGAGCCTCCCACCCTGCCATCAGATCCCAGGCTACTGTAGAGGCTTTTGTGCCACTGAACAGGATAGATGTCTTCAAACTTCATTTGTAAAGTTCTACAAGACAAGCCAGGTAAAAGATGGGGGGAGAAAATAAGAAGAGGGCTGTAGAAAGCAGATTGCAGTATACGAAATATTAAGAAATTGGCTCAATAATCTTTGCTAGATACAAAACTAAAAAGTCAGGCAGACAATTCCAGACTGGACAGTAGAACCACAGATCCTTGACAAGCTGACCTGGTCTTGTCCTGAAGTAACATGGAGCCAATATCTCCCCAGAACTAGGGTTGGACTTCCCCCTGAGGGTTTCTTTTCACCTTGTCCTGTCAACTTGGCTGAGCAAAGCCATACTGTACAAAAGTTGAAATGTTTTTTCTGAAAAGAAAAATCAGGTCTTAACAGAGAATAAGTAATAAAGCTAACTGAAGTTTGAGAAGGTTATTTGCCACCGCTAAGGGTGCAAAGATTTCCAATTTACCACTAGCATAGTCCAATCCACTCAGGTTCTGTCCATTTGTCCTATATTGGACATTATGAATCACAAGAAGAAAACAACTCTGTTGTATGAATCACTGTCCCCATTCCTCTTTCCATTTCTGGTTCAATTGACACTTTGTCTACCCACTCACAATAAGGTTAGTGTGGCTTTGCTAGCTACTTAAAAAGTTGTATTATTCAAAAAAGATGAAGCTCCAAATGTGATGTAAGCATGGTCTACTTTAGCTACCAAAGCTGAAGAAAGTTAGGGTTATACAAACTTACTCCCAAATAAATGCATGAGAAACATGTAGTACATCACCAATGGAATTCTAATAAATATTCTCTAAGTGGCTCTCCTCTCATTTCAAAGATAAAGAAAATTTTGAGAAAAACCTGAATAACATTTTGGAATGTTATGAAAACTTTAAGTACTGTCTTTAGTACTATGAAGAATACATTCTTGTAAAGCATAGAGTTATCTACTACGCTGGAACACTGTAGCTTTGTCCCCATGTTTTGAAAAGAGCTCCATTCCTTTCAGAATCATAAAGAATGGAACTTCAGCCTCTGAAACCATTGCATCTACGTCCTGAAACAGGAAGAGAGGCACTGCTTTGTGCCTACATGTGAAGATCTAAAGAATACCAACTAGATTTCAAGGAAACTACTATCTAGTTACCTTGAAAAATAAAGGCAAAAAAATTAAATGGAAAAATAATTTTGACATGTCAAGGACTGGATGGGGAATTGGCTATGAAAGGCAAGGAGAAGCAGCAGAGGTGGTTGACCAGAAACTTAAGATCAAGGCTGCCTTAATTTTCTTTTATTAAAATAAAATTAACACAGTGTGAAATATCCTTCTTTAAACTGTATAATTTAGTGGTTATTAGTATATTCACAAAGTTGTGCAACCATCACCACTATCTAATTACACAACCTTTTCGTTACCCTCTCAAAAATCCTGTGCCTACTGGCAGTCACTCCCCCATTCCCTCCTCTCCCAGCCCTTGACAACCACTAATAATATGTTTTCTACTTACTTTCAAATAAATGGAATAATACAAGATGTAGCCTTTGTGTCTCACTGTTTTCACTTAGTTTAATATTTTCAAGATTCAACAATGTTGTGGCATGTATCATTATGTCCTTTTTATTGATGGATAATATTTCATTGTATGGTTATATATTACTTTTAATCTATTCATCAGTTGTTGGACTTTTTGTTTGTTTCCACTTTGAGATATTATGAATAACGCTGCTACAAACATTTGTGTCCAGCTGGCCCTCTGAATCTGCAAGTTCCACATCTGCATATTCAAATAACTGCTGATCAAAACTGTTCAAAGAGAAACAATATCACAATATTTAAAAATACAAATTTTAAAAAAATACAGTATAACAATTTATGTAACATTTACATTGTATTCAGTATTATAATACAGAGATGTTTTAATTTATACAGGAGGATGTATGTAGGTTATATGCAAATATTACACCACTTTCTATAAAGGACTTGAGCATACTCAAATTTTAGTAATGGGGATGGTGGAATTCCTGGAACCAATCACCACATGTGTGGAGAGATAACTGTATACATTTTTGCGTAGACAGATAGTTTCAATTATCTTGAATACATATCTAGGAGTGGAGTTTCTGGGTCACATAGTAGGTGATTACATATTTAACTTTTTGAGAAACTGCAAAATTATTTTCCAAAGTGTCTGTACCACTTTACATTCCCACTAGTAGTGTATTAGGGTTCTAAATGCTTTACATCCTCCTCAATTTTTATTATCTGGTTTTTTTTTTAATTATAGCATCCCAGTGAATATGAAGTGGTATCTCACTTTAGTTTTATTCATATTTCTCTGATGGCTAATGATGTTGAGTATCTTTTTCTTGTGCTTACTGGCCATTTGTATATCTTCGGCGGAGAACATGCCTATTTGAATTTTTGCCCATTTTAAAATTGGGTTTTTTTAATGGTTGAGTTGTAAGAAATGTTTATGATTGTGGATACTAGACCTTTATCAAATATACGACTTACAAATATTTTCATCCATTCTGTGAGTTGTCTTTTAGTTTCTTTATGGTGTATTTTGAAGTGCAATTTTAATGAAATCCAATATATCTATTTTTTCTTTGGTTGCTTATGCTTTTGGTAACATATCTAAAAAAATCATTGCCCAATGCAAGGACACAAAGACTTAAACCTAGGTTTTCTCCTAAGAGTCTTATAGTTTTAGCTCTCATATTTAGGTTTGTGATCTATTTTGAGTTAATTTTTGTATATAGTGTGACATAGGGGTCCAACTTCACTCTTTCGCTGGTAGATATCCAGTTTTCCCATGCTTAATTTTCTTAATGTTTAGAGATAAAATCAAACAGGAAAAAAGAGAAAGGCTTCTGTCATGAATGTTGATTTTCATTGATGCCACTTGCTCTAAGCAGGTGCTAAATCTGACAGACGAAGGATGGATTCAAAGGGAGAGACCCTATCACCTGCAAGCTTCCCAGGGGTTATGAAAGCTCTCAGAACACCTCTGCATGACTCCCACCACTAGCGTGAGCATCACTAACATCCCACTAAATCAGTTAGATGCTATACAGTTCACATTCTGATACTATGATTTCTGACAACAAGGAACTATATACAGCTAACTTGATGTTTCTGCACTTCATATTTAAGAAAAGTAAAAAAAATTGCAAAAAGATACCTGTACTACCTCTATGATTTATAAAGGAACATGACAGCATTGGAGAACTAGCTTCAGACCGCAAAGTTCTAGGTAAAATGGCAGCCATTTTACCTAAAACTTTTGCGGTCTGAAGGTAGTAATAAATGCCACTAGCTAATCCTCAAATAAATGCTCATATCAGAGAATATTATACCTTTTATGCATATTACAAATATTAGAAGGTAAAGCTTCAAGATAGATCTACTCTGACACTAATTGTTTATACATATATAATATGTACATATATATACATATATATGT
This sequence comes from Ateles fusciceps, assembly GCA_036589455.1. Lineage (NCBI taxonomy): Eukaryota > Metazoa > Chordata > Mammalia > Primates > Atelidae > Ateles > Ateles fusciceps. Next base: position 2,466,937 of record JAZHEH010000504.1, on the reverse strand, counting down.
ATATATATAAGGTATACATAATATATATTATATACATACGTGTGTGTGTGTGTGTGTGTGTGTGTGTTTCTGTGTGTGTCAGAATGCAAGAATATGTACCAAGAGACAGAAGAGCCAGAATTAAAATACACTTCAGGAACTGCAGAAAATCCTGAGATTCCATGAACTGCGAATCACAAATAACACTCGGCAATGGTCTCTGAATAGGAATCTCAGAGTGTTTAATAACTGAATATTATAATGCTGATGGTACATTGGTTAGATCTGGTGATAGGAGAGGAGTATAATAGGAAGTTTCTAGAGCAGGAATGACTCCTGAAAGGCAAGCAGATGAAACCAAGAACAAATGTTGCTATGGTTTGAATGTGTCTCCTCCAAAATTCATATTGAAATTTAAACCCCATTGTAGTATTAAAAGATGGGGTCTTTTGGAAAGTAATTACCTCATGAAGGCTATTCCCTCATGAATTAATTAATGCCTAATAAAAGGGCTAAAAGAAACTAGCTTAGGCCATTTTTTCCCCTTTTACCTTCTGCCATGTGAGGATATAGCACTTGCCCCTTTGGCCACACGAGGGTGCAGCAATAAGGCCCTCACAAGACACCAAATGGCAGTATCTTGTTCTTGGGCTTCCCAACCTTCAGAACTGTGAGAAATACATCCATATTTTTATAAATTACCCAGCCTGTGGTATTTAGTTATAACAGCACAAATGGACTAAGAAAACTATTCTCAGAAACAAAGAATTATTTGGCCAGATCACAAAGTACGTCAAGACCAAGGAATAAAAGACTATTTTCATATTCTTAGGTCAAGGATAAAATAGTATCTATTGACTTTTAGTCCTGCTATTCACATGAGGATACTTCATCATTAGTATACATTAAAGATGCTGCCATAGGTTTTCCTAGCATTACTTCTAAAATTTCTTCAGGTGAGTTTCTGAAAGATGAGCCCCTCACAATAAGACGGATAATGGTGCCATTATCTTCCTTCTACATTATTTTTATGTGGGTAGGATACAGTTTCCTGGATGAATGGGAAAGGAACTACTTTGATCAACACCATATAAGCAACCACAAACAATAAGTAAAGCACTATGCCAGATCCTTATGATAGAGAATGAGGAGATAGAATACACCAATGAAAAAGCAAATAGGAATGAAAGGTAAGAGAAGGGTGGAGCAAATGGCAGAATATGACTCTCCAGCAATTGTCCTCCCACAGAAATATTAATTTGAATAACCATGCATAAAAATACCTTCACAAGAGCCAAGGAAAACAATGGAGCAATCATAGAACCTGATTGTAGCACAATAATAAGAAAAGACATATTGAAGAGGGCAAAAGGGACAGTTTTACATTACCCACATCACCAATGCCAGGTGGCACAGTACAAAGAGTGATTATCAACGGGAGAGAATGAGAGAGAAGCAAGAACAGGACTTTTCCTTGGATCCCAACACCAGGCTCACTGCAGTAAAATGTACCAGTCAGGCCCCCATGGCCCCAGACACCAGCCTGGCACTTGCCAACTGAGCCTATAAGACCTGCCCCAGTACCAGGCAGGATCCTGTAGCCCCCAGCTTTATCCCTGCAAGGTGGACTCACTCTCTGATTCACATCACTATCATGCAGACTTCAGCAGCCTCAGATTCCAGACAGCCCTCAGTGATGGGCAGACTTCAGCTGCCAAGGGCTTCCAGCCTGCTGCAGCCACCTCAGGCTTCATGCATACCCCAGTACCACATCAGCCCCAGTGGACTGGGGCTTTGGAGCCATGCCAGATGCCCTGCCCAGAATCTCTGGACAAGTTGAATGTGGAAGGGACTTACCAAACAAAGGTAGTCTGTGAAGACTGAAATAAGCACATATATCCTTCAAATGCACAGACACTGATGCACGGCCATGAGAATCAAAAACAATCAAGGAAACATGCCATTTCCGGAGGGTTAAAATAATGTGCCAGCGACTGACCGTACAGAAAATGAGATATATGAACTGCCTGATAAGTAATTCAAAATAATTGGTGTTTACAAACCTACTACACTGTCAGTCATATAAAAGTACAGCACATATAATTATATACAGTATACATTAATGATAATAAATGACTATGATATTGGTTTATGTGTTTACCATATTTTTATTGTTATTTTAGAGTGTACTCTTTCTACTTATTAAAAAACGTTTGCTGTACAACAGTATGTAGTGTTACACTAGCAGCCGTCACATACATATCATGTTTACTGTGTCTCATGAATACATCATTTTCTCTTGTGCTTGGCTTAATCTCATGTCATTTTGTTCATCATGGCCCCTAAGCACACGAAATCCATTGCTGATGTTTCCAGTAAGAGGTCACATCAAGTGATTGACCTGGAAATAAAGTTAAAAGTAATTAAGGATTACAAAGGTGGAAAATCAGTTATGACTATTGCTCACCAGTCAGGCCTGTCCCATTCAGCCACAGCTATGATCTTGAAGAACAAGAACAAAGTGATGGAGTCTGTTTAAGGATCTACTTCACTGAAGGCAACTAGACTAACAAATACTCAAGAAGGGCCTATATGAGATATGAAAAAACTTCTAATGACCTGGATTGAAGACCAGACACAGAACTGTATCCCTCTCAGGACAATAATGATCACAGCCACAGCAAAAAGTTTGTGATGTTGAAAGAAAAGACTAGATGTGACTATGATGCTGAATTTACTGCTAGTCTGGGTTGTTTAAATGATTTCAGAATCTTTATTTATTACATAATGTGAAAGTGATGGGTGAGTCTGCAGGTGCTGATGTGAAGACAGCTGAAGAATTTTTAGAAACTCTAGATAAGCTGATTGTAGAGGAAAATCACTTGTCAGAGCAAATCTTCAATATAGATGAAACCTCCCTATTGTGGAAACAATGCCTAAAAGGACATTGTTTCATAAGAAGGCTAAGTTAATGCCACATTTCAAGACATTTAAGGACAGGAAAACAGTTTTGTTTGGGGGCAATATTGCAGGCTACAAATTGAAACCCATTGTGTTCTCACACAGTGAGAACCCTAGAGTCTTCAATATCAAGCATACATGGCCAATGTGCTACAGGAACAATACAAAGTCATGTATGACCCAGCTCCTCTTCCAACGTGCCCTCCCGAATCGCTATGTCAACAAAATGAAAAAGTACTGTTTAGAGAATTATATACCTGTGAAGATTTTGCTTACTGTTAATAATGTTTCTGCACATACTCCTTTTATGGGTGATCTTCATCCCAAATAAAAGTGGTGTTTGTCCCTCAAAACACCACCTCTTTCATCCAACAAATGGATCAAAAAGTTATAGCATCTTTTGAAGCCTACTACCTAACGAAGACTTTTACCTAAGCTATTGCTGCAACTAAAGAAGGCACTGAGAAGACAAGGGTGCAATTCTGGAAGGATTACAACATCTAAGATTGCATCAAGAACCTTGCTTGGGCTTGGAGTGATGTCACCAAGAAGTGTATGAATGACATCTGGAAAAGACTCAAGCAGCTTTTCCATGACATCAAAGGATTTGCTAAAGATGAAGAAGCTACAAATGTCAACAAGGTTATGTTTGAGATGAAAAAACAACTTTAACCTGGGTTGGAATTAGGATGGCATTGAGGAATCCTTAGAGGTGGTTCCTGAGGAACTGACTAACGAAGAGTTGTTAAACCTGAAACAGAAACACAGAGCTGAAGAAGAAACATGAGAAAATGAAACTGCAAAAGAAAAAAAAAAAAAAACAAGAAAATTCACAGTGAAAGGTTTACAAAAATATTGTTCAGATTTCAACAACAACATTGAAAGTTTTGAAAATGAACCTCAACACCAAAATGTTTTCATTAACAGAAAGGACTATGTCTGTAGTACATTATCTGCTTACAAGCAAATGTATGATGAAAAAAAGAAACTGCCATTGACATATTTCTGAAAAGGATGACACCTCTAATGAACAGCCTCAGGCAGGTCCTTCAGGAGGTATTCCAGAAGAAGGCATTGTTATCATAGAATATTATAGAATATCATGTGTATTATTGCACCTGAAGACTGTCCAGTGAGACAAAATGTGGAGGTGAAAGACAGTGAAATTAATGACCCTCACACTGTGTATTCTTAGGTTAATGTGCATGTTTGTGTCATAGTTCTTAACAAAAAAGTTTAAAAAGTAAAAAAAAAAAAGTTAAATAGGAAAAGCTTATAGAATAAGAATATTAAAAATAATTTTTGTACTGTTGTAGAATATATTTGTGTCTAAAGCAAAATGTTATTATTACAAAATGTTATAACAAGCTAAAAAGATTACAAAGTTTATAAAGTAAAAAAGTTACTGTAAACCAAGGTTAATTTACTATTGAAGAAGAAGAAAACTATAAATTTAGTATAGCCTAAGTGTAGTGTCTATAAAGTCTGTGGTGTACAGTAATGTCCTAGACTTCCACATCCACTTACCACTCACTCAGTAATTCACCCAGAGCAACTTTCAGTCCTATAAACTCCATTCATCGTAAGTTCCCTATACAGGTGTATCATTTTTTATCTTTTATGCCATATTTTTACTGTACTTTTTCCATGTTTAGATACAGTTAAGAGACACACATATTTACCATTGTGCTACAACTGCCTATAGTATTCAGTATAGTAATACACCATGCAGGTTTGTAGACTAAGAGCAATAGGCTATGCCCTATTGCCTAGGAGCATCATAGGCTATATACCATCAAGGCTTGTGTAAGTACATTCTATGATGTTTTCTCAATGACAAAGTCACCAAACAATGCATTTCTCGAACATATCTCCATCATTAAGCAACACATGACTTTAACAGCAGAAAACTTTCCAAATTTGGAGAGAAATGTAAATATCCAGGTACAGGATGATCAGTGGTCTCCAATCAGATTCAATTCAAACAAAGCTACCCAAAGTAATTGTATAATCAAACTGTCAAAAACGAAAGACAAAGAAAGGATTCTGAAAACAGAAAGGAAAGCAATTAACATATAAAGGATTGCAAATATGACTACCGGCAAATTTCTCTGCAGAAATCTTATAGGTCAGGAAAGAGTGGGATGATATATTCAAAGTATGAAAGGGAAGAAAACCCTGCCAATCAAGAATACTCTATCCAGCAAAACTGTCCTTCAGCAATGAAGTATAGATAAAAATTTTCTCCAAGAAAAACTGGAGTTCACCATCAGACCTATTTTACAAGAAAAGCTGAAGGGAGTTCTTCAAGCTGACAGAAAAGGATGCTAATGAAAATAAAAATTAAGTTTAGCCTAAAGCTGCCTCCTTATATATTTTAAGTTCTGCCTAATGGTTTCTTCATACATAGTGAACTGTAACCTATGTGGATGTGTAAACAGACTGTAACCTACTCATGTACCTATCACCAAGCTTTGGCCAAAAAAGGTGGCCAATTGTTTATACTGTGCTCAATTATGGCATGCTGATGTGCAACCAATTCATCTGCTTCTTTACCTCACTTCTATTTTCTGTATATCACCTTTTTTTTTCTGTCCATAAATCCTCTCTAACCATGCAGCAACATGAAGTTGCTATGAATCTATTCTGGTTCAGGGGGGCTGCCTGATTTGTGAATTGTTCTTTGCTCAATTAAACTGTGTTAAATTTAATTTGTGTAAAAATTTTTATTTTAACATGAATAACACAAAAACATCTAAAATTATGAAATTTACTCTTAAAGGTAGGTGAACTGTCAAATTCAGAGTAATCTAATACTGCAGTGGTGGTTTGTAAATCACTAACATTTTTAACATGAAGGTTAAAAGACAAAGCTGTTAAAAATAACAAGAGCAACAATAATTTGTTAAGAAATATGCAACACAAGAAAATACATATTGTGACATAAATTCAAAATTTGGAGGGAGAGTGGAGTAAAAGTGTATAGAGTTTTCTTCTTGCAATCAAAATTAAGTTGTTATCAGCTTAATATAACCATCTATACTTTTGTTTGCTGTAAGCCTCACGGTAACCACAAAGCAAAATCTATAGTATATACACAAAAAGTAAAAAGCATGAAATCAAAACACCACCACAGACAGTCACTTAACCACAAAGGAACACAGCAAGACAGGGAGAAAAGAACAAAGGGTCTACAAAGCGAGTACAAAATAATTAACAAAATGGTAGTAGAATATTTTTACTTATCAATTATCTTGAATATAAATGGATAAAATTATCTAATCGAAAGATATAAGTGGCTGAATGGATAAAAATATGCTGCCTATAAGAGACTCACTTCACTTGTGAGGAGATGTATAGACTGAAAGTAAAGAGATGAAAAAAAAAATTCCCACGAAAATATAACCCCAAAGAGGGAAGAATAGCTATATGTGTTAGATATGTTAAAACAAACTTTAAGTCAAAAATGTAAAAAGGGACAAAGAAGGTCACTGTGGAAGGGGAGTCAATTCCACAGTTGTGATATCCATAACAATTATAACTGTATATGAACCTAACATGGGAATATCTACATATAGAAAGCAAATATTAATAGATCTGAAAGGATAGATAGACTGCAACATAATAATAGTAGGAAACTTCAACATCCCACTTTCAGCATTGAACAGATCATCTAGACAGAAAATCAGTAAGGACACATAAGGTTTAAACTATACTACAGACCAAATAGACCTAGCAGACATAAACAGAACATTCCATCCATCAGCTGTTGAATATACATTCTTCTCAACCGCACATGGAACATTTTCTAGAACAGATCACGTGTTAGGCCACAAAAAAAAGTCTTAACAAATCTAATGTCTTAGTTTATTTTGTGCTATTATAACAGAATACCACAAACTGGCTAATACATAATGAACAGCAATTTATTGGCTCACAGTTCTGGAGGCTGGGATGTCTAAGATTCAGAATCATGGAACCAAATATAGCAAGAGCTCTCTTGCCATGTCATCCCCTAGTAGAAGGGCAAGATGAGGGCAAGAGAGACAAAGGGAGCTGAAGTTGTCCTTTTATAAGGAATTCACTCTCATTATTATAACCCACTCCCATGATAATGGCATTAACCTATTCATGAGTGAAAGGTTCTCATGACCTAATGATCTCTTAAAGATCTTACTTCTTAATACTGTCACAATGGCAATTAAATTTCAACATGAGTTTAGGAGACAAACATTTAAACTATAGCATCTAAAAAGACTAAATTCTTATCAAAAGTATCTTTTCTGATCACAATGGTATAAAGCTAGACGTCAATAATAGGAGGCATTTCAGAAAATTCACAAATAAACGGAAATTAAACAATACCCTCCTAGCAGCCAATGGGTCAAAAAAAGAAATCTAAAGAGAAATTAAAAAATTTCTTGAGAAATGTAAAGACAACATACAAAAACTTATGGAATACAGTGAAAGCAGTTCCAAAAAAGAAAGTTTATAGCAATAAATAACTACATCAGAAAAGAAGAAAGATATTAATCTAATGTTTCACCTTAAGGAACTGGAAAAACAAGAACAAATAAAGCTCAAAGTTAATAGAAGGAAATAAAAATTAGAGAAGAGGTCAAGTATGGCAGCTCACACCTATAATCTGAGCACTTTGGGAGGCCAAGGCCAGTAGATAACCTGAGGTCAGGAGCTCAACACCAGCCTGGCCAACATGGTGAAACCCTGTCTCTACTAATAACACAAAAATCAGCTGGGCATGGTGGCAGGCACCTGTAATCCCAGCTCCTCAGAAATCCCAGGCAGGAAAATTGCTTGACCTTAGGAGGCGGAAGTTGCAGTGAGCCGAGACAGTACCACTGCCCTCCAGCCTGGGTGAAAGAGTGAAACTCTGTCTCAAAGAAAAGAAAAGAAATTTAGAGAAGAAAAATAAAGACTAGAAAAACAATACAAAAGATCAATGAAATGAAGAAGATTAGAAAAAGAAAAGCAATACAAAAGATCAATGAAATGAAGATTTTTTTTTGAAAAGATAAAATTGACAAACTTTTAGCTGGGCTAACTAGAGAAAAAAAAGAGAAGACTCAATAAATAAAATAAGAAATATAAAAGAAGGTATTAGGAGGTAGAAGTTGCAGTAGGCCAAGATCACACCACTACACTCCATCCTAGGCAACAAAGTGAGACTCCATCTCAAAAAAAAAAAAAAAAAAAAAAAAAAAAAAAAAATTAGAGAAGAAAAAATAAAGACTAGAAAACCAATACAAAGATCAATGAAATGAAGAAATTTTTTTTTTTGAAAAGATAAAATTAACAAACTTTTAGCTGGGCTAACTAAGGAAAAAAGAGAAGACTCAATAAATAACATCAGAAATATAAAAGAAGATATTATAAGTGGTACAACATAAATACAAAGCATCATAAGGGACTACTATGAACAATTACATGACAACAAATGGTATAACCTAAAAGAAATGGATAAATTCCTTGACATATACTATCTACCAAAAAATTAATTATGAAGAAACAGAAAATCAGAAGAGGCCAATAATGAGTAGAGAGAGTGAGTCTGTAATAAAGAAGTCTCCAATCAAAGAAAAGCCCAGGGTTTGTAGCGTCACTGCTGAATTCTAACAAACATTTAAAGAAGAACTAATATCATTTTTTTCTCTGTTGCAAAAAACTGAAGAGGAGGGATACTTCCACACTCATTTTATGAAGTCAGCATTACCCTGATACCAAAGCCAGATAAGAATGTTATTAAAAAAGAAACTATAGTCAAATATCCCTGATGAACAGAGATGCAAAAATCCTTAACAAAATACTAGCAAATCAAATTCAATAGCACACTATAAAGACCATTCACCATGATTAAGTGGGATTCATCCCGAGAGATGCAAAGATAGTCTCACATATGCAAATCAATACAGTAGTCCCTTCTTATCCAAGGTTTTGCTTTCCACAGTTTCGGTTACCCATTAAATATCCAAAAATATGTTTAATATCCAAAAATATTAAACATAAAATTCCAGAAATAATTCACAAGTTTTAAATTGCACCCTGTTCTGAGTAGCATGATAAAATCTTCCCTGTCCCACTTCATCCTGCCTGGGACAGCAATCATCCCTTTGTCTTGCATATCCATGCTGTATATGCTACCCACAAATGAGTCAGTTAGTATTCATCTCAGTTATCAGATAAAACATTGCAATATTGGCCAGGCATGGTAGCTCATGTCTGTAATCCCAATACTTTGGGACCCCAAGGCTAGAGGATTGCTTGAGCCCAGGAGTTTGAGACCAGCCTGGGCAACAAAGTGAGACCTCCTGTAAAAAAATCATAAAATTAGCCAGGTGTGGTGGGTGCGCCTGTGGTCCCAGCTGCGTGGAGGCTGAGGCAGGAGGATCACAGGGGGTCAAGGCTGCAGTGAGCTGCATTCACAACACTGCACTCCAGCCTGGATGGCACAGCGAGACCCCATCTCAAGAAAAAAAAAGTTGTGATATTATGGTTCTTTTGTTCAAATAACCCTTATTTTATTTAATAATGGCCCCCAAAGCACAAGAGTAGTGATGCTGGCAATTTGGCTATGTCAAAGACAAGCTGTAAAAATGTTTCATTTATGTGAAAATGTACACGTTGTCAATAAGGAAAGAAAAAATTACGTGGTGAGGCTGTTAAGATCTACAGTAAGAATGAATCTTCTATCTGTGAAATTGTGAAGAAGGAAAAGGAAACTCATGCTCGTTTTGCTGAAAGACCTTAAACTGCAAAAGTTGTGGCCACAGTGCATGCTATGTGCTAAGTTAAGATGAAAAGGCCATTACATTTGTGTGTGTAGCAGGGAAACATGAACAGAAACATGGTCTGATTGGTAATCAGGCTCAGTACTATCCAGGGTTTCAGGCATTCACTGATGGTCTTGAAACATATCTTCTACATAGAAGAGAGGACTACCATAAATGTAATACATTACATTAACAGGATAAAGGACAAAAACTTTTATGATCATTCCAATAGATGCAAAAAAGCAGTTGGCAAAATTCAACATCCTTTCATGATAAAAAAAAAAAAAAACCTCAATAAATTAGGTATAGAAGGAATGCACTTCCACATAATAAAGGCCATTTATGACAAACTTGCAGCAAACATCATACTCAATAGGGAAAAGTTGGAGCTTTTCCTCAAAGATCTGGTACAAGGCAAAGATGTGCACTTTTGCTACTTCTATTCAACATAGTCCTGGAAGTCCTAGCAAAACAATTAGGCAAGAGAAATAAATGAAAAGTTTCCAAATCTGAAAAAAAGAAGTTAAATTGCTCCTATTTGCAGACAACATAATCTTTTATATAGAAAACCCTAAAGACTTCACCAAAAAACCTTTAGAAATAACAAGCAAATGCAGTAAAGTTGTAGGATACAAAATCAACATACAAAAATTAGCAGCATTTCTATATACTAACAGTAGTCTGAGTAAAAAAAAATCAAGAAAACAATTTACAATAGACACTAAATACAACACTTAGGAATAAATCTAACAAAGGTAAAAGATCTCTATACTGAAAACTATGAAACACTGATGAGAGAAATTGAAGAAGACACAAATAAATTGATAGCTATTCCATGTTTATGGATTGGAAGAATTAATATTGTCAAAATGTCCATACTGCTCAAAGTGATCTAAAAATTAAATGTAATCTTAATCAAAATACCAATGAAATTTTTTACAGAACTAGAAAAAACAATCCTAAAATTCATAGGAAACCACAAAAGACCCCAAATAGCTATGTTGAGCAAAAAGAACAAAGCTGGAGACATCACACTATCTGACTTCAAAATATACTACAAACCTTAAGTAATCAGAACAGCATGGTACTGGCATAAAAATATACATATAGACCAATGGAACAGAATAGAGAGCCCAGAAATAAATCTATGCATTTACAGCCGACTGATTTTTATGCAGGTGACAAGAACAGACTGTAGGGAAAGAACAGTCTTTTCAACAAATGGTGTTGGAAAAATTGAATATCCACTGAATATTCTTATGCAGAAGAATAAATTTAGACCTTTACCTTACACCACATCCAAAAAAATCCCCTCAAAATCGATTAAAGACTGAATTGTAAAACGCAAAACTACTATAAGAAAACCTAACAGGAAAGCTCCATGACATTGTTCTGGACAAGGATTTTTGAGAAAAACGTACATGCTGCAAAAGCAAAAACACACAAATGAAGTTACTTCAAACTAAAAATTTTCTCCACAGAAAAAGAAACAATCAACAGAGTAAAGAGACGATGTACACAATGGGAGAAAATATTTGCAAACTCACATCTGATTAAGATGTAATATCCAAAATATATAAGGAACTTAGTTTAATAGCAAGAAAACAAATAACCAGATTTTGAAAATGGGCAAAGAATTTTTATGTCTCTTTAAAGAAGACATACAGATGGTCAACAGGTATCTGAAAAATGCTCAACATCATTAATTATCAGGGAAATGCAAATTAAAATCACATGAGCTATCACCCTATACCTGTTAGAATGGTTATTATCAGAAGGACAAAAGACAGCAAATACTGGCAAGACTGTGGAGAAAAGGGAACCCTTGCACACGGCTGGTGGTAATGTACATTAGTATAGCCATTATGGAAAACAATATAAAGGTTACTCAAAAAGTTAAAAACAGAACTTCCATAGCAATCCCACTACTAGATAAACATCTACAGAAAATAAAATGAGTGTGTCACAGAGGTATTTGCACTCCCATGTTCACTGCAGCATCCTTCACAATAGCCAAGAGATGAGATCAACCTATGTGTTTACCCAAAGATGAACAGATAACAAAAATGTGGTTTACACAATGGAATACTATTCAGCCATAAAAAGGAAAATCCTGTCATTTGCAACAATATAGATGAACCTGGAGGGCATTTTGTTAAGTGAAATAAGCTAGGTACAGAAAAAGTACTGTATGAGCTCATTCATGAGGAATCTTAAAAAGTTGATGTCATAAAGTAGAGAGCCAGAAGGTAAGGTTACCAGGGGCTGGGGCAGTTGAGGAGGGAAAGATGGGAGATGTTGGCCAAAGGATACAAAATTTCAGTTATATAGGAGAAGTTCAAGAGACCTATTGCACAACATGGTGACTATAGGTAATAACAGTATACAGATGTTTCTCGACTTAAAATTGGGTTACATCCTAATACACCCATTGTAAAGTTAAAAAACAAACAAACAAACAAAGAACTATAAGTCAAACACCAGTATAAGTCAGGGACCATTTGTATTGTGTTACTGAAAAATGGTAATATGGTGGATGTTAAGTGTTCTCACCATAAATATGATAACTATGTGAGGTAATTCACATGCTAATTAGCTATATGTAGTTATTCCACAATGCATATATACTTCAAAACATTATGTTGTACATGATAAATATAATTTTATTCATAAATTAAAAAGTAAAACTAAAAGAAGAAGAAAAGGTAGCAAATAATAAGAACCAACATGAGTGAGTCACATAATAAGTAAGACAGGAGAGTATAATGGGTTGGATTACTGTGGATAAATGAAATAGAATTTCATAGGGAATAGAAGCTGTGGTGTGAATTTCAAGGATAGGCAGGGCTCAGTTAAGTGGAAAAGAATGGGGGAAAATATCCTAGGGAGATCACCAGCATATACAAAGATCTGGAGATTGAATTCACATTTTATGTCTGAGAGACAAGTTTTTCAGAATAGAAGTTTTGATTTGAGAGCAAGAGGAGATAAATTTAGAGATGTATATTGAGGCCAGATCAGTAGAGGGTTTTAAGTATCAGGTTAAAGAATTTGGACTTTATGCTGTAGACAGTGAGAAGTTATTAAAAGTTACTGGGTAAGAAATTGACAGCTGCAAGACAACATGTAAAACATGTTTGTATAGAAACTATGTGAAAAATGAACTCTAAACCCGTCTCTAACAAATGAGGGGCCAATGTTGGGTGTAGAAAGTAACTGGACCTTAGACGCTGAGTGTGGAGAAAATGGAATTGAGAAAGAATCTACAAGCAAAGGGGGATGGGTAGGTAGGTTCAGGAACAAAACCAAATCCAGGATAAACAATTCAAAGGGAGCAGCCAGAGAAAAGATTTGTGACTGATAGTCTAACAAAGTGTGGAGACTTGGTCCAGGGTGATGAGAAAGCACTAAGTGGCAATAGCACTGAAATGGAAAGAATGCTGCAGATTGGAGACGCTGGAAAAGAATTTAGGGCAGATCTTAGCAGTGGAAGGTGAAGGAAAAGAAAACAAATTAGAGATTATTTCAAAGGTTCACACCTTGTAGGAAGAAAAGTGACCAGTGTAACGGGAAGACATAAAGAAATCTAGAGAAATCCCTGCTTTGGGGTAAAAAAATGCATACTTGGTGAATGAGTTTGTGATAAGGGCTTTTCTGATCATAAGAAATGTAGAACCAAAGGTCAGAGAAGACAAAATTCAAAATGAGTCCCTGGGAGCCACCCAATGGAGTCACAGAGAAAATGTTGCATCTATAGAAAAAGAGAATGTGGAAAGCTAATGCCATAGGAACTCATCTAATATGACAGACATTTTACAATGACAGAGTTAATTTGTTTTTCAAATACTGAATTCTAATGTAATGAGGTATCAAGGTGTGACATCTGAAGCACTGATTCTTAGAGAGTTGGGTATGGGATACCACATGGAGGAATGGTGAGGATGGCACACCACACTGAGGACAAGAACCTGGCCTTGTAGTTCCCTTCATCACACACACACACACACACACACACACACACACACACACACAAAAGAGAGAGAGAGATATTTATTGTTTATGTTCAGAATGGGTGTTTTTCTCCAAGTACTGGGAAGCAACTTGATGGCTGACCCTTTGACTACCTCAAGAAGGATGAGCTTCCATTCTTCTATGCTCACATTTAAAAAATCATTTTAGGAAGTATTTATTTCATTTCCATGGTATTTGCTTCTTACTGTGCAGAGATATTAGTTTGGCAGCAAAAGCATTTTTCCTGAACAGAAGCAAATGTCAAGTCTGGCTCAATCAATAGGCACGGCCAAAGGGTTAGCTTTAAATTTCATAACACAAGTAAATCTTGCAAAATTTCTAGGATGAGAGAAGAATCAAAATAACCATGATTATAACAGAACTTGGCAACACTGGAAGAGGTTCTGCTATTAAGGGCTCACTTTACAAAGGAAATTGAAAGTTCAAAATAGTAAGGACAGAAGGTGCAGAAGTGAGTTTTCTCCTATAACATATATAAATGACAATGATTATATTAAAAATATATAGAAATGACCTTTTACTGCCTTGATACTTATGAACAAGCTTCCAAAGAATTTGTACCAATATAAAGCTATACAATTATAGAATTCTTCAAGTCACTGAGTACCAAAGTATAAGCACACCTCCTTAACAACTGGCCTACATTTTTTCTGAAATTGAATGAAAAAGAAATATTGTCTTTTGAAAATCTAGTTGCTAGTGTAAAATGGAAAATGCCCTATAATTGCTTATTCAAGATTCTTGAAGGCAGAGAACAAACACTGGCTGATAGAAGCTTTTCAAGAAATGTTTGGGGACAAATAAATGATTATTAAAAATGGTGAGCAAAATGTTTTCTTTCTCTCTTGTACCAAACTTTTGATTGGTTCTGTTAAAACAAATTTATAACAGTTCTTCATGGATCAGAATATAAACCTATATTTATAGATTCTGAAATCCATTTTACTACTACATTTTGATATACACACATACATATTACAAGATGCTATTTCATATCTCAATTTCTGTGGAAAGTGTGACTGGATGTTACTGAGGAGGCAAAGGTTGTCAACTTAATAATTCAACTGACATTATTCTCAATAATATATCAGGCATTATTACATGGCAAACCTTGGAAATTAATTCAAAGCAGATATCTAAACATAATGCATAAGAACATTTGACAAAGCTTGGAGAATAAGCCAAATGAGGGCCTCCCTTCATCAAAGGCTAATGGGGTTACAACTGTTCTGTTAGGAAAATGGCAATAACTTTAAAACATAAAGAGACTTCTAGAACTTTCCTTGTTAGATTTTTTTCTGTAATTCCTACCACCATCTTGAGGATTAAATGCTTCTCTCATGTCTTTATATAGTTGGTTTGTTTTACTTCTATTCTTGACAGAGTGATCTCTTTATTTCACCATAGCAGTTTGGAGTAGTGCCTGGTAGATTCGAGAGTAATACTCATTCTCTCTTTCAGTCAAGAATGCAGAGAAGACAGTTTAGAGAAAGGTCACCACCTACTAGTGAAACCACCTTTGCAAAAATTGTAACATGAGAAGTTATGACAGTGAAAGAGATCTGATCTAACCAACATCTTGCCTTTAATCTCCAGAGTACACTTGGTTATTCCTGGGCTTGGGCCAAACTACTTTGGAAGAAACTTAGTTTATATTTTAAGTGATAAGAGCCATTTCCCAAAATTAGACTACCTTTATAAAACTAATGAAAGCCTATCAGGTTAGGAGCATGAAAGGGGCCTGAATTCTGCCAAGATGTAGGCATAGTTAAACGATTACCAGTCATTATTCTGGAGGTCACAAGATTTGCAATTTCCCCGATTCACTATTGTACAATCTAAGATTGGCCTTTTAAGATGTCTTTTTAGGCTTCTGCATTTCTGACAACCTGATGGCCCCACCCAGACCCTGGACTCTTGGTTCTACCGGTCTGTCCTGGGGCCACCACCCAGAAAGCTGACTTAGTGTTTGAGGATCGTTTTTCACACCCCTATGATGGCATCCCCAACCAATCAGAAGCACCCATTCCACTACTCTCAACCCACCAAACTATCCTTAAAGCACCAGCCACTGATTTTTGCATGAGATTGATTTGAGTAGTAACTTTGTCTCCCATATGGCATAGCTGGCCTTCACCAATTAAATTCTTTATTGCAATGCCTTAGTTTCAATGAATTGGTTTTGCCTGTGCAGCAAGGAGGATGAAGCCATTGGGCAATTACATTAACAGTGTCTCTCAAAGACTGAAAAAAAAAATCTAGGTTCTTTCCTTTGTGAAGGAATAGTCAAATTCTTGCTCATAGCTTCACAGTTTTCCTTTATTCTCTTTGCTTACCAATATTTTTAAAAACTCTATTAAGAGTCTGATATACTAATGCATAAAGAAAATATAATCATGAGGCTTCTGAGCCAATAAATATTCTATAAGGTATTAGGTTTAATAATTTGGAGTGTAGGGCCACAAAATACACTTATTGCTCATTGATACCTACTTAAAGTTGAGAATCTTTTCTTCTCTCCCAGTCCTGCTCTTCTTATGTTGTTCTTAGCCTACCCTCTGGAAGACTGGTAATCTCATGGGAACACTCGTATTTATGTTCTCTTCATAAGACACACACCAAAAAACATTTTAAACATAATACCTCTCTCAGATTTTCCCACTGCAGTTCCAAATTTCAATGACATATTTATTCACTTTCCAGCTATGCAAGCTCTCTCTCTCCTGTGATCCTTCAACTTACTCTTTTTATCCTGTTATTTCATCTTTCTTTTTCAGTATCTTCAATTCACTTAATCTATTATAATGGCCTAAGAAAGCAAAGCATTTTTGGTACTTCTACATGTATTTTCCTGGTAAAAAAGACAAGCTGAGTTGCACTTATTTTCTCATTTTGTTTACAATTTTCTTGGAGTTATTTTTTTTTCTGAAAGCCATATAATCTCCCTTTTTTTCTTTCACTGCTGCCATTTGCTTTGCTAATCACATAGTTAACATACAAGCCAGAATCAAGTGACACAACATTTGTGTTTCTGGCCAAAATGGAGTAATGAGAGACCAAATTTACCCAGAAACCTGAAATTTAAAATATGGAATGCTGAATAAAACAGCAACTTACAGGCCACTAGAGGTCAGGCAATGAGGAACAGTGATACATGAGGGGAGAGACACAAACAAGAGGAGCCCTTCAATTGCCCCAGGTAGAGCATTGAGACAGTTTCCAGGCCATGGTGCAGGGAGGAAACTCAGGTGAAATCCAGCAGATCTCTAAGTTGTAGAGACAGAGTTGAGAGTCCAGGAAGACCAGGCAGTTAGTATTCACAGGATAACACAGCAGAGAGAAGAAATCTGCACAAAAGAAAACTCAGAAGGTCTACAGAAGGTTGCCTTTGAGAATTCAGCTTAGCATTGATCAGTACATTTATGTGAAGAAACTACCTGAGGCCAAGGAAAGAATGACCTGAAAACAATTACAGATAACAGTTCTGGGCATTTACACAGGAATAGGAATAGTTTCTGTTCACACCAGTCAGACTGGAAAACCTCAAGATTTATGGGGCAATGTGTAGAAGACATGTAAGGGACTTACTTCAGTAGCAGGAATTAGCCCTAAGCTGAGCACTGCTCCTGTCCCAACTGAAATATCTTAAAAGCAAGACCTTCAAAGATAAAACTTGGTCAAAGTTAACTTACTATATCTCAGAACAAATCACAAGAAATTTATAGAAATTTACGTATCTGAAACCTAAAAAGAAAAATATTCACAATGTCTAATATAAATCAAAAATTACCAAACATGCAGGAGGACTTCAGCAAAAAAAAAAAAAAAAAAAAAAAAAAAACACAATAGGAGGCTGAGAACTCTCACTCCACCCACAGAGCATCAAATAAACATCTATATATGAATCTACATTCTTTGAGAAAAATGCAGAAACTAGTGGAGAGATTCCTATATACTTCAGCACAGGTAAGAAAAGCTGAGACATATTCTCACTCACACCATAAACCCTACTCTCAGCCCAGCACTATACAACTGGAGGACCCTCCATCTCTCAGTTTCTCCCTGAGAAGTAAAAAGCTTGAACCATACATACAGTACCCCAATTTTAAAACCCACTACCAGAGGAAATGACTCCTAACTTGCCTCTCTCTGGAAGTTGATGGGGCCCAGCATTTATTAGCCCCTGGAATGGCAAAGAACAGAGGCAGCTTTAAACAGGCACTCAAGCATTTCCTGTGCTTCTCCCCCACTGGGTTAGCACAGAGTGAGCAGGTGACAAAGCCCAGCTCCCAGCTTTTTCCTAGAAGGGGTTGGCTTGCACATCAAAAGCCTGACTTTTCCAGCTGCTGCCCAAGGGTCTGGCTTCTAACTAGCCTGTATCTGGAAGTCAACAGAGCAGGCAATTACTAGTCTGCAGGGAGTTTAAATGGGTATGTAGACACTTCCCACAGATCCTTCCTCCAGCTCACTCTGGCAAAGAAATGAAACCTCTAGCTTCTCCCTGGAAGGAGTTGAACTCACAGTGAATGCCCTGATTTTTTCATCTGCTGCTTGGAGTCTGGTTACTAACATACCTAATTGGAGAACTGATAGGGCCCAATATTCACTGGTCACTTGGAGTCTCCAGAGAACAAAGCAGTGGTTTTGAATGGCCTTGCAGGCTCTTCCCATGACTCCTCCTGCCAGCTCATTTTACCAAAAATGCACAGCTCTCAGATTCTTCCTGGAAGGCGTTACACTATACATCTAGTGCCTTGACTTTTCCAGCTGCTATCCATGGATCTGGCTTCAGACTTGCCTGTTTCTTGGAGCTAACAGGGCAGGCAGTCACTAGTCACTGGGAGTTTAAATAAGCATGAGGATACTTCTCATGGCTCCTCCCCACAAATCATTCCAGAAATAAAACCAAGCCTACAGCTTCTCCCTAGAAGAACTTAAACTACCCATCTAGACTCTCAACTTTTCTAGTTGCTACCAGAGGGACTGGCCTGTAATTTGTCTGTTCTGAGAGCTGAAGGGCCTAGCATTTACTAGACCCTTGGAAGTGACAGGGAGTAAAGCAATGATTTGAAAGACCCTGAAGTCTGAGTGAGCGTACAGGCATTTGCCACAGTTCCTCTTCCTGGCTCAGTGCAGAGCAAGTGAGTGATAAACTCCAGTTCTCAGCATCTTCCTAAGGAGAGATGTATTAAGGAGAGCTAGAGATGCATAAGGAGAGCTGGAACAAATTGATGCATTAGACCATGTATGTAATGCATCAATTATTCCAACTGCTTCTCAAGAGACTGGTTCCAATCTTGCCAGTGTTAGAACTCTCATGGGCATAGCATACTCTAGTATCCTGGGCCCATTAAGGAAAAAGATGGCAGTTTGGAAGCACAAAGGATTAGGAAGCATCCAGAATCTCTGGCTAGACTAATAGATGAAGACTGTCTCTTATATGAGACCAGTCTGTGAAGACTGGGAGAGGTGGCTATTTTATAAAATGTGTAGAAACTAACACAAAGAATCAAAGAAATTGAAAATATGTTCCAAATAAAAGAACAAGATAAATCTTCAGAAACCTACCTTAATGAAATGGAGACATGTGATTTATCCAACAGATAATTCAAAATGTTGATCATGAAGATGTTCACAATAGTTAGGAGAGAAATGCACGAACAATGTGAGAATCTTGACAAAGAAATAGAAGATATTTAAAAATGCCAAATAGAAAATAATAGAGCTGAAGAATACAATAACTCAACTGAAAAATTCAATATGAGGTTTCTACAGCAGACTTGACTAAGCAGAAGAAAGAAGTAGTAAATTCAAAGACAGCTCATTGGAAATCCTCTAGTCAGAGGAGCAAAAAGGAAAAAAAAAAAAGAAATAAAAAGTCTGATGATATATTAATATAGGAGAATTACAGATAATATCAAGTGGACCAATATATGCCTGATGAAAGTCACAAAGAGAAGAGCGAGAAAGAAACTAAAAGAAATTATTCAAAGAAATAATGGCTGAAAAATTCTCAAAACTGGGGAAGGAAATAAGACATCCAGATTCTGGAAGCGCAAAGAACATGAAGAACACCAAATAAGACAATCCCAAAGAGACCCAAACAAAGGACACATTATAAATAAATTGTCAAAAGTTAAAAGCAAAGAGAGGATTTTGAAAACAAGAAAAAGTCTACTTGTCTACCCTGAGAATCCTCATAAAACTATGAGATGATTTTTCAGTAGAAATCATGCAGGCCAAAAAGGAGTGTGTGACATATTCATAATGCTGAAAGGAGAAAAAAACCTGCCAATCAAGAATACAATGCCAGGCAAGCCTGCCTTCAAAAATGAAGAGGTAATAAAGACTTTCTCAGACAAACAAAAGCTAAGAGAGGTTACCATTACTAGTTATAACATACAAAAAAATGCTAAAGAAAGTTCTTAAACTTGAAATGAAAGGATTCTAAACAGCAACACAGAAGCACAAGAAAATATAAAATCTGTTGCTAAAGGCAAATACATAGACAAAAACAGAAGACTGTATTGCTTTAAAGGTGGTGGGTAAATAGCTTTTGGTTTAAATATAAAAGTAAAAAGACAAATGCATTAAAAATAACTATGACTAAATTATATAAATGGCACACATTATAAACAGATGTGAACTATAACACCAATAGCACATAATGTGAGGGAAGATGAGATAAAAATGTAGAGTTTTTGTATGCAAGAGAAAATGCTATCAGCTTATATAACAAATTTTATGTAAGTCCCATGATAACCAAAAAGAAAATACCTATAGAAGTTACGTAGAAGAAAAACAAAAAAGGCTGGGTGTGGTGGCTCATGCCTATAATCCCAGCACTTTGGGAGGCTGAGGTGGGCAGATCATGAGGTCAGGAGATACAGACCATCCTGACTGACATGGTGAAACCCCATCTCTGCTAAAAATACAAAAAATTAGCTGGGCATGGTGGCACACACCAGTAATTCCAGCTACTCAGGAGGCTGAGGCAGGACAATCACTTGAA
The DNA here is from genome assembly GCA_036589455.1 of Ateles fusciceps. Lineage (NCBI taxonomy): Eukaryota > Metazoa > Chordata > Mammalia > Primates > Atelidae > Ateles > Ateles fusciceps. The sequence goes on along the minus strand of JAZHEH010000504.1, from coordinate 2,446,165 downwards.
CTTGGGAGGTGGAGGTTGTAGTGAGCTGAGATTGCGCCACTGCACTCCAGCCTGGCCAACAGAGTGAGACTCCGTTTGAAGAGAGAGAGAAGAGCCTAGGTGCAATGGCTCACATCTGTAATTTCAGCACTTTGGCCTCCCAAAATCTATCCTCCACAGTGGATAGATTGCCTGAAGTCAGGAGTTTAAGACTAGCCTGGCCAACAAGGTGAAACTGCATCTCTACTAAAAATACAAAAATTAGCCGGGCATGCTGGTGCATGCTGATAGTCCCAGCTACTCAGGAGGTGAGGCAGGAGAATTGCTTATACCTAAGAAGCAGAGGTTGCAGTGAGCCGAGATCGCACCACTGCACTTCAGCCTGGCTGACAGAGTAAGACTCCATCTCAAAAAAAAAAAAAAAGGAAAAGGAAAAGGAAACAAACCCTCTATGGAAGTCCTAGCTGAGAAAGTAAAGAAGAAGAAGAAATAAAAGTCATCCAAATAAGAAAGAAAACAGTAAAATGTCTCTTTTGGTAGATGACATGACCTGTATGTAGGAAATTTTACAGACTACAAAAGAACTATTAGAACTAACAAGCAAATTCATTAAAAGTACGGGTTACAAAATCATCATGCAAAAATTAATAGTTTCTCTGCACCAACAATGAACTATTTGAAAAAGAAATCAAGAAAGCATTTCCACTTATAACAGCATCAGTAGGAATAAAACACTTAGATTTAACTAAGGAGGTGAAAGATCTGTACATAAAAAAACTATAAAACATTTATGAAAAAAATTGAAGACACAAATAAATGAAAAGATAGCATATGTTCATGGAATAAATAAAATAATACCATTAAAATGCCCATACTGTCCAGAGCAGTCTACAGATTCAAGGCAATCTCTACCAAAATTCAAATGATATTTTTCACAGAAATAGAAAAAAATCTTAAAATTCATATGGAACCCCAAAAGACCTTGAATAACCAAAGCAATCTTGAGAAAGGTATTCTCAAGAGATATCACATTTCTTGATTTCAAATTATATGACAAAGCTGTATTAATCAAAACAGTATGTAACTGTAACAAAAACAGGCATATAGGTCAGTGGAACAGAACAGAGATTCCAGAAATTAACTCACACATCTACAGTCAACTAATTTTCCACAATAGTAACAAGAATACAAAATGAAGAAATGATAGTCTCTTCAGTTCATGGTGTTGGGAAAACTAAATATCCATATGTGAAATAATGAAATTGGATCTTTATTTTATATCACACACACAAAAAAACCTCAAAATGGATAAACGACATAAATGTAAGACCTGAAACTATACAACTCCTAAAAGAAAACATAAGGAATGAGATTTTCAACATTGGTCTTGGCAATGATTTTTTAGATATGACACCAAAAGCACAGGTAACAAAAGCCAAAGTAAACAAGCAGGACTTCAGCAAGCTAAAAAGCTTCCACACAATAAGAAAACAACCAATACAATGATAAGGCAAAGTACAGAATGAGAGATAATATTTAATCCATATTACTGACAAGGGGTTAATATCTAAAATATGTAAAGAACTGAAACAACTCAATAGCAAAATTACAAATTACCTGATTTAAAAATGGGCAGAGGCCCTAAACAGACTCTTCTCCAAAGAAGACATAAGATGGCCAATATGTATATGAAAAAGTATTCAGCATCACTAATTATCAGAGAAATGTAAATCAAAACTATGAGATATAATCAGGATCACTATTATCAAATAGAAAAAATAAGAAGTATTGGCAAGTATATTTGGAAAACAACCTAGTACACTGCTGGTAAGACTAATTGGTATAGCCATTATGGAAAATAATATGGAAGTTCCTCAAAAAATTAAAACTAGAGCTACACATTATCTAACAGCCCCTCTTCTGCATATATATATATAAAGGAAATGAAACTAGTATCTCAAAGAGATCTCAAAGAGATATCTGTCTCTGGCCTGGGATAGCAAAAAAAAAAAAAGGCAGGGGGAGAGAGAAAGAGAGAGAGAGATTTGAATTTCCATCCATGTTTATTGTAGCATTATTCACAATAGCTAATATATGGAATTAACCTAAGTGTCTATCAACAGATGAAGCATAAAGGAATTTTGGGAAATACATATACTGAAATACTATTCAGCCTTCTAAAAGAAAGAAATAAAAAGAAAAATACTGCATGATCTCACTTGTATGTGGAATCTATAAAAGAACTGAATTCACAGAAGCAGAGAGTAGAATGGTGATTATCGGGTGACAAATTAGGAGCTGTTGGCCAAGGTATACAAAGTTTCATTGATGTAGGATGAATAAATTACAGAGTTTAATATAGAATATGAAAACTATCACTAATAATACTATATCATATACTCAAAATTTGCTAAGAGAGTATATCTTAAGTATTCTCACCACAGAAAAGGTAATTGTAAAGAGACTGATACGTTAATTAGCTTGACTGTAGTAACTGGTTCACTGTGCACAGATATGTCAAAACATCACATTGTACACCTTAAAAATACACAATTTTGATTTTTAAAACTTTAATTATCAGACATGCAAATAAGCCAGAAAATATGACTATAATGAATTTAATCCAATTAAAACTGACCCAGAACTAACACAGATGATGGATTAACAAGCGAGAATATTAAAATTTATTAATCCTAGGCCAGGTGCTGTGGCTCATGCCTGTAAACTTAGCACTTTGGGAGGCCAAAGCATGTGGATTACCTGAGCTCAGGAGTTTGAGACCAGCCTGAGCAACACAGTGAAACCCTGTCTCTACTAAAATACAAAAAAACTAGCCGGGCATGGCAGCGTGTGCCTGTGGTCCCAGCTACTCAAGGGGCTGAGGCAGGAGAATTGCTTGAACCCAAGAGGCAGAGGTGGTTGCAGTGAGCTGAGATCACACCACTGCACTCCAGCCTGGGTGACAGAACAAGACTCTGTCCTGCCCCCCACCTCACCACCCGAAAAAAGAAAACGTTGTTAATCCTGTATCTCATGTGTTCAAAAAGTTAAGTAGAAACATAAAAGTTAAAAAAGACACAAACTGATCATCCAGAAATAAAAATTACAATGTGTGAAATTTAAAATTTACCAGTAGGCTTCATGGAAGATTAGAAATTACAAAACAAAAGATGAGTGAACATCAAAACATATCAATAAAAACTATCCAATATAAAACACAGAAACAAAAGTAGAAATAAGTGAAAAAAAAAAAAGAACTATGAGAACACTACAAGTTGCCTAATATACATGTTATCTGAATCTCCAGAGAAGGAAGGGGAAAGGGTAAAAAAATGTTTGGAAAAAAAAAAGTAAATTTTTAACCAAATTTGCTGAAAGTTATAAACCCACAGATTCAGAAATCTTAATAAACTCCAAGCACTACAAGAATGAAGAAAACTACACCAAGAAATATTATAATCAAATTGCTCAAAGTAAGTTTAAAGAAAAACATGACAAAAGCAGTTAGAAACAAACACTTGTTACGTACGAAGGAATAAATATAAAGATGTCATCAAAGTTTTGGTAAAAAACAGTACTGCTGAAAATACAATGAAGTTTAACATTTTTAAAGTCCTCAAAAATTACTGTAATCTAAAAATGTCTTGCTCAGTGAAAAACCATTTCAAAAACAAAGATATAATTTTGACATAAAATTTTTTTTTAAAATTTATCATAAGACTTTCACTACGAGAAGTGTTGCAGGATTTCCACTAGGCAGAAGTAAAATGATACCAGGTGGAAATACAGATCTACGCACAGAAATAAAGGACATCAGAAAAATGTTAACTACATGGGTAAATATGTTTCTTATTATTTAAATCTATTTCAAAGTTGATTGGCTGTTTAAACAAAAATAATGTAGTATGGGCTTTATAACATATAAAAGTAAAATGTATGATGACATTAGCACAAAAGTCAAAATGGAAGAAATATAAATGTAAGGCTCTTAAAGCACATATAGTGTGGTAATATTAGTCAATATTTGATTGTGATGACTCATAATCTTAAATAATGTATATCATTTTAAAGATGTACATTAAAAAAAACTAAAGGCAACATAGAATCAAGGAAAATTCGATAAATAAAAAATGAAGCACAATAAAAAGGAAATGGATATACAGAAAAAACAAAGAACAAATATCAACATTCCAGACATTTAAACCTAACCATATTAACAATCACATTAAATATAAGTGATATAAATACGCAAAAGGCAGAGATTGTAAGAATAGATTAAAAGGCAACACTCAATTGTATGATGCCTACAAAAAAGCACTTTAAATGTAAAGTGACGAATAAGTAAAAAAATAAAAGAATAAAAAATATTGTGCTTATACTAGTCAAAAGAAAGCTACAGTGGCTATATTAATATCACACAAAATATATTTCAGAGCTAAATATATTACTAGGGATTACATAGGTCACTTCATAATGGTAAAAAGATCAATTCATTAAGAAAGACACAGAAATCCTAAATATTTATGTACCTAACGCAAAACTGCGAAATGCATAAAGAAAAAAAAAACTGATAGAATTTCAAGGAGAAAAAGAAAAACTCCAAATTGTAATTACAAACTTCAACATTTCTCTCCCAGGAAAATAGAGCCATTGGACAAAAAAAGTTTAGTAAATGACATAGAAGATGTAACATAATCTACTAACTTGACCTGATGGAAACATATAGAACATTTTACCCAACAGCAGAATACATATACTGTTCAAAGACACATGGGACATATACTAAGACAGGCCATACTATCTACCAAAAATAAGTCTCAATACTTTAAAATGCTACAAGCAACACAAAGTATGTTCTGTAACCACAGCAGAATTAAATTAGAAATGAATAACAGAAAGCCCACTAGAAAGTCTCCATATATTTGGAAACCAAATATCATACTTCTAAATAACTCACTGGTTTAAGCATAAATTAAAAGAGAAATGAGAAATGAAAATGACAAAAGTAAAATCAAATTTGGAAGATACCACTAAGCAATGGGAACTTTTATAGTACTAAACACCTACATTAGAAATGGGGAAAGATCTAAAATCAATAACATCTGCTTTCACTTTATGAAGCTAGAAAAAAAAAAAAAAAAAAAAAGCAAAGTCAATACCAAGTAAGTAGGAGAAAAAGAAATAATTAAGATCAGAGTAAAAATCAATGAAATTGCAAATAGAAAAAAAAATCATTAAAACCAAATACTGGATCTCTGAGAAGATCAATAAAATTAATAAACCTCCAGCCATACTTCTTAGGGGAAAGAGAGAGAACACAAAATTTATCAATACCAGGAAGGAGATGAATAAATATACATAGATTCTGCAGGTATTAAAGGGATGATAAGAGAATATTATACACAATTTTAGGCCAATACATTTGTCTATGAAGATGAAGTAGGCACATTACTTGAAAGACACAAACTCTGAGGGCTAATCAGCAAAATATAGAAAACCTCAATAGTGCTATCACTGTTAAAGTTATTGAACGTGTAGTTTAAGACCTCCTCCAAGGCTGGGCATGAATGCTTACGCCTGTAACCCCAGCACTTTGAGAGGTGGGCAGATCACTTGAGGCTAGGAGTATAAAACCAGCCTGGCCAACATGGGGAAACCTCATCTCTATTAAAAATACAAGTTAGTCGGGTGTGTGGCACATGCCTGTAGTCTCTGCTACTCAGGAGGCTGAGGCCTGAGAATCACCTGAACCTGGGAAGTGGAGGTTGCAGTGAGTCAAGATCGCACCACTGCACTCCAGCCTGGTGACAAAGCGAGACACTGTCTCAAAACAAAACAAAACAAAAAAACCTCTTCACAATAATATTCTAAATCCAAATGATTTCATAGGTGAATTGTATTCTACCAAATATTAATCACTTAAAAATTGAAATTATGTTAACAAAAGCATGATCCAAAAAAGAACAGATCTGTAAATTTTAATTTGTCAAAATTAAAATGGTTTGCTATTTTAAAGACACTGTTAAGAGAATGAAAACGACAGGTCACAATCTGAGAGAAAATATTAACGAATTATATACCTGATAAAGCATTTTATCCAGAACTTAAGAAGAACTTTCAAAATCAATTATGAGAAAACAATCCAACTCAAAAACAACATATAAGAGTAACAGATTTAAGCAGACATTTCATCAGATACCTCCCACTACTGGGAGGTATTTACCCAAAACAAATGAAAGGATATGTGCATGAAAATATTTGTGCATGAATGTTTATGGCAGTTTTGTTTGTAATGAGCAAAAATTGTAAACAACCCAATGTATATAAAAAGTGACTGGATAAACAAACTTCGGTGTTTCCATACAATGGAATACCACTCAGGAATAAAAAGGATTGAGTTGTTTATATACACTTAACCTGAATGAATCTCAAAATAATCATTCTGAATGAAGTCAGTCAGTCAAAGGAGTACCTCCTGGATGATTTCATTTATATGACAATCTAGGAAATGCAAACTAATGTATAGTGACAGAAAGCAGAACAGATGTTTGGGGTGTAAGGAAAAACAGGAAGAAGCAAGAGTGTAGGTTACAAAGGGGCATGAGCAAACTCTTGGAGCTGAATAATGTGTTCACTATCTTGATTGTGGTGATAACTTCATGGATGTGTATACATGTCAAACCCATCAATTTGAATAGTTTAAATATGTGTAGTTTATTAAAGGCAGTTATATTTCAGTAAAGCTGTTAAATTAAGTGACAGATCAAGCTATGGATTATGGTCATTCCCATGCCACAGCTCAAGAAGGTGAAATAAAACTCTCTAGAAAAATCTAGAAATTTTCATTATGGCAATATTTGAAATAATGTCATCTCTCAAATATTCTCTGAAAACACCTTCAAACTCTCTAAGATAAGCCACTCACACACAGGCAGATGGCATTTAACCTAACATGCAAATAGTCCTTCAATCTCCTTTTATACCTACAGTAGGCATTGAAATTGATAGACCTCAGAGATATATGCCCATGAATCTCATGAATTCAAAATCAATAATAAATAAATGCATACCTAGTTTGGGATATATCGGTTTATATTTAGAAAATGAACAGAAAGTCTACTATCTTCTCTCTCCAATGCACTGGGTTCACTCTGAAGTATATTGAAGCAGGTAATGTGAGGCCACAGATACACTATCTCCCTAGAATAAGTCACAAGTTTTAATCTGCATAGTCAACAGTGAATTTTTTTGCCTGGAACACAGATATAAATGGGAAAATTCTTAACTATTTCACATCAGCAAGTGTAATTTAGCACTGCTGCAATCTGTCTAAAAATCTGTTAATTTAAGTGCATAGGGTAGTCTGCCAATTCTCTACCCCGCCTTTTTTTTTTAACATAATTTTGAAGAACTGCATTCTGAAGTTCCCCTGAACTATAACTTACTACATATTCTCTGTCTTATTAAACCATATCTCGTGGTTATTTAAATAATACAAATAGAAATATAACATAAATGAACCATGTAACTAAACAGCCAAGAATTTAGTAAGGTTAAAAAAGAAATAGTGCATCAGTTATCTAAATGTTAGGATATTTCCTTCGCTTAGTGTTGTCATAAATCAGCTAAGAATTATTGCATATACAAAGGGTCACAGGCAGATGGCATTTAACTTAACATGCAAATAGTCCTTCCACCTCCTTTTATACCTACAGTAGGCACTGAAACTGACAGAACCCCAGAGATATATGCCCAGGAATCTCAGGAATTCAAAATGAATAATAAATAAATGCCTAGTTTTGGATATGTTGGTTTATATTTAGAAAGAGAAGATAACGGTTTCATAAAATGTGGATATGAAATTTGCTATTCACTTAGAGATACCCAGTGTTTAATAACTTGCTTGTAGGAAAGGAGGCAATTTCTGTGGTGTAAATAATTCCACTGTGGCTGATTTCCAGCTGATTTAACTGAATGTGAAGTTGAGAAGAGAAATCCACAATTAGCTCTCCTGAGCTGCATGACCAGCACCCCACTAGAAGTATCCCATGTGTGAATACAGCTAACTCCAATCCTATAATGGAAATAATCTGAGTTTCTAGGACATGTCTGTGTGTTTTATTCAACTCAAAGTCTTCATCTCTGAAATATTCTTGTAACTTGTGATAATACATTTCCATCTGAAAAAAAATGATCTTTAGGACATAGGAGACATTACTCAACATCAAGTATTTCAAATATCTTTAGATCAAGGTGTTCAATTAATATGCTTTTTTTTTTATCAGAAATCTTTATCTGTTCAAACTTAATTCAAATTAAGTGCTTAATGTGAGTTCCCCAAAAACTGAAAAGAAAGTAAACAAACAAGGCACAATATTTTAATAGTGATCTTAGACAAAAGTTAACCTAAGGCAACTTGTTAGTAAAGGGGGAGGATGGTTATGATAACGTCAAACATATCTCCCATTGCAGAACTTGTGTGCCCCACTTTTAAGTAAATGTGTGGGTTTATGTTTGATTTTTGTCTGGGAGACTGCTGTTTTGCAATAATAGGAATTAATAAGGAGAAATCAGAAGCCATCTTTTTGTGGTGTTTTCCACAAAGAGAGACTTTATCAAAGCTTTATAAGGAAAACTGACAGAAGGAAATGAAGAAGTTCAACAAAAGGGAAGAACACAAGAGCAAAAACAGCTCCAGCATTTCAACACAACTGTAGCAAAGAAATAATAAAAGGAGTAACAAAAGAGCAGACATATACCCAAGTTCTGAGTCTGACTGCAACTGGAGCACTGAGGGGTCTGTGTCCCACTGCAGGGTCCTAATTGTGCAGCACAAAGGAAAAAGAACACAGAGAATTAACAAAAGGGGGAGGGCAACAAACCAAACCAAACTATGTCATTCATCAAGGCAAGAGCATATACAATACATACACAGAACATGTTCCCCCCTCCATTCCCTCCACCCCCCAGTGACTATCGAACAGGAGAAAGTGAGGAGCCATCCTTGCCTGCAAACATCTGTTTAATATTGGGAGCTATGGCTGCTTTCATGAAAGAAAGTTGAGAGCCAAGTATTCAAACTCCACACACACCCTCACCCTTGGTTTTGTTTTATATTGAAGTCTCATTGATTTGAGCATGTAAACTACCGCATGTATCTCTGACACCCCAGAGCCCATCCATATCTGGGAGCTCCAAGCATCTTCTATGTGGTGAAAAGAATTAACGCAAGGGTGCAAATGGGTAAGGGCAGGGGTATGACTACAGAGCCTGGTGAATAACTAGGCTTCCTTGGGTCAGGTACTGCAAATATAATGCATTGGATTTTGAGACTCATGGGTACTTTTATGCTTATTTATATATAGTACACCAAGATGGTCACCAATAATATCATTTCTTTCTAAGATGTCAGGGACTGATTATATCTTGTATTTTCTAAACACTGCACAAGCAGTAGCACAAAGTATCAATAGTTACCAAAGCATCCAATTTTCCTTGTTATTTCTCCTTCAAAATAGGAGGGGATAAATGGCTCTTCTATAAAAGAGCACATGCAAGGACCTTTTTCAGCCAGGCTCTTTAAATTTTCTGCATAGAACTGGTTCCGATGCATCTCAGAGGCAACTAATGGACAGCACAGACTTTGGGATCAGGCTTCTGTGATTCAAATCTTGCCTCTGTGACTTACCAGCTGTGTGACACTGAGCATGCTGTTTAATAAGTTCTCAGCCCCTATATCCCTTTGTTTACTCTGTAGCCCACAGACCAGTAGCATCAGCATCTCCTGAGAGTTTATTGGAAATGCAGAAACTCACGTCCCACCCTAGACTTTCTGACTCTATATTACAGTTTAACAAGTTCCCCAGGAAATCCATGGACACCCTAAATTTGAGAAGCCCTGCTCAGTTTCCTTGTCTGTAAATACTTACTGTGGCTTATAGGATGACTTACAAACTGGCCTGCAGGAATCTTCCAAACTTCTCTCTAACCATTCATTCACTCATATTATGTCAACTCTGCATACTCTTTAATGTTCTTCCCTTAAAGATCTGCATGGCTTATGACTTTGCTTCTTTTGTGTCTTGGCTCAAATGTTACCTCCTCAAAGAGGCTCCCCTGCTTCAACACCTGATCTCAAGTATCACTTCCTTATCACTCTTCATTTCCTTCCTTCCCCCCTGCTTTATTTCCTTCATAGAGCTTATCTTTACCTATGATTTTCTTGTATATAAGTTGATTTATTTTTGTTTGTTGTCTGACTTTAGACTTAAGCCTCTAATGGCAGGGGGTGGCCACATCTCTAGAATATGGGGATATGCCTAGAACTGTATCTGGCACATATGCCTACATAATACTATTTGTTGAATGAATGAATCTTTTTCTGGTTTTCCACAAGGATTAAATGCAAGTGTACCTATAAAGAACATAGTAACCATATGACAAACAGCTGCTGCTTTTATGCCACAACCACTCTATCTACTCTTAATGCTTCTTTGAGTCAATCCTGACCTATTTGACAGATTGCATAATACCCCCTCCTGCAGAAGTAGCAGAATACAGATTCACAGCTTTCCTTCTATGCTCTGGCTGTGCTCTTGTCTTTTTACATATAACCTCTGAAACACTAAAACTGAAGGCCAATGAGACACTAACTGGCCAGTGTTACTTAGACCAGTGCTTCTAAAATTTTAATGCACATACAGATACCCAGAAATACTGCTAAAATGCAGAGTCTGACTTAGTAGGTCTGGGGGTGGCCCAAGACTCTGCATTTCAAACAAGCTCCAGGAGATACAGATGTTGCTGCTCTGTGGATCACACTTTGAGCAGCAAGGACTTGACTTAGGTAAGTGGTTCTCAAACTTTCACATTCATCAGAATGACTTATTAAGGCTTATTAAAATACAGAATGCTGATCCCCCAACCCTAGAAATTCTAACTGAGTAGATCTGGAGTGGGGCCCGAGAACTTGTAGTTCTAACAAGTTTCCAGGTGATGTTTAAAAGGGTGATTATGGGACCACCTTTGAAGAATGACAGAGCTAGACTACTGCTTTCAGTAGTCAGCATGTAGAAAGCATCACTGATTCTAAACTTCTGATTTGCTCGAGCCTGGCCTCAGGAACAGGCCACCTGTAGACCAGTTAAACCAGAATGTCTGGGGTTGGACCCAGGCATCTGTATTTTTTTTAAAACCTTCCAGGTGATTCTAATATGCAGCCAAGTGTGAGAACTCCTGCTCTGAATTCATTCTCTGCTGAAGAAAATTAGCCCTTTTTGCTTCTGGGCACTGATGCTTTAACCTCGGCTCAAATGGTGAAAGTAATGGAATATGTTAACATAATTCATACTTGCTGTTCACATATCTCTGAGGATCAAATTTAAGAGCATTTCTTTGGCTGTAGACAAAAGAGCAGCTTCTGGCTCTTGCTGATTGTAAGAAGCTTTCCTTGCAAGGAGTGGGACCAGCTATTTGCCCTCCATTTTCCTTGAGGTTTCTGATGGGCTGAACTTTAGTGCCCCTTTCCACTTCTCCCAGCAGCTCCCGATGGTCTGGCTCTTCTGATACTTATTGGACAGATTACCTGAACTCACTGTACCCTTAAGAAGTATAAATAGTGATTCTATCAGAATCATCCAATTAAGAAGTCCACACAGATTAATACTGGGGGAGTTCGCATTTACTTGGACAGAAAAACAAAGGTGGGAGTGTAACACAATAAGACCTTGCCTCCTGGCACACCTATGTTATTCAGTAACAGAAATGATAGTTATTGTCAGTGACAAGCTGTGGGGTAAGGGGTGAAGCCAAGGATGCTACTATCAAGTGTGCCAGTTTTATTATCTTTTCATTTTTCCCATTATTATCTGTGGGGTGGTTCCTTTCAAGGAATATGCCAACATGCAAAGTGTTTTGAAAGGAACTTAAAGCCAATATGCAAAATGGGCAAAGGTTTTTGTATTTCCAGGGATAACCTAGAAATATGTATTAAACATTCGCCAAATTCCTTCTGTGTAAACCGTGTAGGACAGCTTCCCCGCAGACGGCGGCATTTTAGAGAGGACCGCACCTGGCCCAGGGTGGGAGGTCTGTGTCCTGGATGTGGCTCCACTGTGTCATCAGGCAAATCTCCTTTTGTCCCCAGCAAATGAGGGTGCAGGCCTTGAGGTCCTTTAATATTCTTCTCTGCCTGATGTTTTAAAATCTAGGATGATTATTCAACTGCCTTTTAGCTTTCTCTTCTCCAGTTAGAATACTTTATTTAACCAAAGGGCAGAGATCTTATTTTCTAGCCATTTTATCAAGTAATTGTATCCCTGAAAATAAAATTATGGTTTCCCTGCAGCTTCTGGTCAGTTTGAAATCTTACCAGGTAGTTTATTTATAAAATGAAAGAAGTAGTGAAATTTTAAGTAAATTTATGGGAACACAATATGCTATTACAAATTATTTTCATATAGAAATCACCCTGTTTGCTATAATAATTAGTTCTATTTTTAGTCATTTCTGGAATGGCTCAATCAATGCATGCAGAGGAGAGAAGACTTTGATGAGAACATTCATTTACTTATTCAAAAAACATCTATTAAGAACTTAAAATACAAAATACTGTAATAGAGGCTTGAAAAATGTTCAAGGAACCTACAGTTCTTACGAGGAGATAAAACATAGGTAAATAGGCCTGGTACGGTGGCTCACGCCTGTAAGCCCAGCACTTTGGGAGGCCGAGATAGGCAGACCGCTGAAGGCCAGGAGTTGAAGACCAGCCTGAGTGACACGGTGAAACCCTGCATCTACAAAAATATACAGAAACTAGCCGGGTATGGTGGCGCTCACTTGTGGTCCCAGCTACTAGGGAAGCTGAGGTGGGAGGATAGCTTGAGCCTGGGAAGCAGAGGTTGCAGTGAGCCGAGATCATGCCACTGTACTCCAGTCTGGGTGACAGAGTAAGACCCTGTCTCAAAAATATCCACAAAACATATATATATAGTTTAGTGGCATAAGACCAAAAGTAAAACTTGCCATATTAGCAGTACCATATGTATGCTGAGGGACATGAAACTTGCACTTAAGAATTTTACATTTTGGTAAATGAGACATATGAACATTTATGCCTAATAATATATCAATAACATATACAAGGAAGAAAGTAGCTCTCATCACTTGCTCAGAGACAGGCACAGCTTAAAGTTTCAATAAATATGAGCTGGAAATATTAATAAATGCCATAAGAAAAACAGATTAAAAATAGTAATCATTATAATTTCCCTTCACTTCGTGTTTGCTTCATGCCAGCCAGTCAGGCATTGGACTGCATTTTCATCATCCTTTGGAAGCCACAGCAGGAGACACCGTTCCTCTGAAAAGATTAGAGATTCCATTTGACCTGGTCTTGAAGGAAGAGGTAGGATTTGGGCCTAAATTCATTTTCATCGGTGCTTAGTTTATGGGACTTAAGTGGCTGAGTTAGTCTACTAGATCTTATAAGACTGCTATATTTTAGATGCCAACTTAGCAATTTGTTGTGAGAACAATAATAACCAGGCAGACAAATATATAAGCCTGACAAAGTCTTCTCTCCTTGAAGAGAAGGCAGATGTCCAGGAGTATCTCTGGGACTAGAGTAGGTGATGCTGAATGTTTAACTACTACAGCTTCTCCTGCCCTCCCCCACCACGTCCTCATCTCTCCCCAAGACATCATCCTCGTTGCTACTTAAGTCTCCCCTTTCTGGAATTCCTGGGATGACCAAACTGCCCTTGTTGTTTGATACAATCTTTCCTTAACTATGTCAATTAAATTTTTGTCTACTATTCCCTACTGGGGGAACCAACCTGGCGTTGTTTGCTTATTTTCATGAGTTGCATCTTTGGCTGCTCTGACTAGTTTCAACTGATTTCTTAACTTTCTGAGGGTCTATCTAAGTGGGATTTCTGATCTCCGTTTTATAGGACCCCTCTTATGTGTTTAGATGCTAAATAGCCCAATAATTCTGTACCTACTCTGGACTCAGGGGCGCTGTTATGGTTCTATATTCCCAGGGAACATAGATTGGCAGTTTTGTACATGCCAATTAAGGTCACATTTCCTAACTTTGTTTCAAAATACAGAAGCTTCCCAACATGGAAAATAATCACTCACTTATTAGACCTTGAACATACCAGACATTGCAGACTCTGGCATCTTATCCAAAAATTCCTACCATGTAGTAATTTATAATTTGTGGGTCAATTTGTTTTTCAGTATTTTTTTTTAAAAAGAATAGACAAACATCAAAATTCTTCAAACTAGAAGTAACCTACTAAGAGACAAACAGAAATTCGTATTTTAAACGTTTTACTGATTCATTACTTTGTAATTTCTTATAAAAGTCCCCTTTCATTGGCTCAATTTTATTTGCTCAGTTTCAGTTTATTAGACAGAAAGAAGTGAAAATTTTAAAAAAATCCTTGGCTATGTGTTGAAAGTATAACTTAGGAGTACAAGATATAGGTCTGTGTTGCATATACCCTGCACTCTGATGAGTGGGTAATTTCTTCCTGTTCAGCTTTCACCTAAAGCAAGTTGGTAGTTTCCACTCTTCTCTTCCATCTTTATTAGACCTCAGAGCAGAAAGCCTCAGAATTATTTCCTGAAGAGTGTTTTTTTCTTACCTTTTCTAGTCTTCGGCTATAAGAAAGAGATGTCCAATAAATATTTGGAAGGCAGTAGTTAACAAATCTCTTATTTGTAATGCTAACACTCAATGTGGTTAAGAGGCACTTTCATACACTGTTGGCAGCATTTAAATTAGTAAAGTTCTTTGGGAAGTAATATGCCAATATGTGGCAGGAAGCATAAAAAACAGAATTACCCTGGACTAGTTTTGCTCCCAGGAACTCAGCCTATGAAAATAAAACAGCATCAGTAATAATAATAACAAAATAATAACAAAAACGATAATAATGATTATGATGATGACAACTACCTCCAAATCATCAAATCCCATAGTCAATTATTGTTCCTTATCTTTGCTTTCTCTTATTTTTGTCACTATTGGGTCCTTCTTGGCATAGTCTTTCTTTTCATTTCCTTGGCCCTAAAATCTTGTTTCTTTTCCTCCCACTCTGTGTTTTTGGCAGTGCCCTTACTCTTTCCATTCCAATAAAGACAGGCATTCTCCAACCTGGAGTCTGTCTTCTCCTCTCACCTCTGTACTCTAACCCTAGGCAATCACATAGATGTCCATATATCTTCTGCAAAATAACCCCAAAGTCCTTATTACCATTGAGTTCTTCTCTTGAGTACACATATTTGAGCACTGTAACTACACAGCAGTGTTTCCTTAGATTCAAATTAAATGTCTCAATTTACTTGTCCTTTAGAAGTAAGAAGCACCTTTATATTCCTTGAATGTCTAGTATAGTATCTGATAGACAGTAAATTCTCAATTGTTACTGAATGACTAGATGAATGAATGAACAAATTAATATTCTTTACCTGACTTTTCTGTAAATGGGTGTGACATGTAAGGGCAAGTTGATTCCAAAGAAATAGTTTTTACTTTTTTATTAAAAAATGAAATAATAAATCAGGGCATGTCTGCCTAACTCTCTTAATATCCACCAAAGCACTTACAGAAAACTCAGTCTTACTCAGCATGATGTCACCACATGGTCACCAGAGAGTTTTCACACTCACTTCCATACTGAAGAAGGGAAGCGTATCTTACCTAATAAAAATGCTGACCACTGGATAGGCGTGATGGCTCATGCCTGTAATCCCAGCACTTTGGGAGGCTGAGTCGGGAGGATCACTTGAGACCAGGAGTTCAAGATCAACCTGGGCAACATAGCGAGACCCTGTCTCTATGAATATATATATATATATATATAATGCTCACCATATTGCTGATTTGTGCTGAAAAACAAAAGAGGTCCAGCCATCTTCTCTACCAACTTTAATTAGTCCCTGAAGCAACTGTGCTAGAACTCAAATTTTCGTGTTCTTCCTTTTCTCTCTCCAAGATGGAGAGAAAGCTGAAGGGCAAAATACAGAGCTTTTCTGAGTCCCACAGTTTCTCTGAGCTCTTGTTCCACATGTCTTCTCTGTCAAACAAATCACTAGTGACTAATCAGCCAGTGAAAACAGTTTGAGACTATGTAAGCACAGTGCCAAACAGAAAATATCTAGTCAATGCCATCGCTAAGTATCTAATTTTTAAAATGCCATTTCCAAAAGTCATACACAGAATATTAAGGACATTTTAAAATCCATCATATCACTCAATCTGTCACATTCATTGAAGTGATGTTAGTTAAGAAAGGATGGTATTTAAATAATGAGTTAATGTTTTACTTCCTGGCCTCAATTTTTTCCTTACTTAGGACTGGCAATGATGACAAAGATTTTCTGATGTAAAAAATAAAAGTGGAACAGTGAAATACACACTTATATCAGGCTTTTTTTAAAAAAAGCATTTTTCTTAATTTATGGTGAGAGAATTTTCCATCTGTTGGCTAACACCTGAGCCCCTATATGAAGCTCCAGTGCGAGCCACACTAAGCCACATGGGAAGTCCATCTGAGCTGAATTCAATAAGAAATGTATGACTTCCCATCATAGAAAGAACATGTTTTCCCAAAATCTTACACAGAAGTCCTGCTGTCAAGCAAGCGGTTTCTCTAGAAGAAAACTCAGCCACCCCTTCCTAAAATAGATGCTTACTGTGTTACTATAACCATATGGATACACACAGTATACTTTGCCTGAAGACGATGATATCAAAAATTCTGAACTTATTGTGCTGCATAAAGAGAAAACCCTACAGTGTAAAAATCTTATTTTAATTTCCAAAGAGACTGACTTTTAACCAGCCTTGAATTAGTGACTTCAGTCTCCCTGAAGTCCAATTAGCTGGCAGCATCCTATCAACTTCTTTTTATATAGTGATACTTTAAAAAATTTTTGTATAAGCAAAATTTTAATAGTCTTATTAAATTTCCCCCATAGTCTTGTATTATTTTATTATGTTTTTCACCTCTACTAATACTTCCTTTATGCCTTCCATTTAACCTCTGATTTATCAGAGCATCTTGGAAGATGATGATGCTTTTACCCAAATGGGTCAAGTCCTTTGAGGCCTATGTAGTTCTAAAGAATCCTCCAGAATCTGACGGTGAATAAAGGTGAAGGTCCTATGGATTTCTTTTGAGTATTATGCCAAGGTGGCCTCAGAGCACAATTTTCTTTCCTGAAGTCACTCAAAAAAAAAGTGGCAACTATATGCAGACTGGACAAGTTGCCCACCACAAATTATTGCAGCCCAAAAAGAAGTATCTAAATTTTACCAAAGTTTTCTGTCAATGAGACACTGAATAGTAACTATATGGGGGCCCAGTGTTCAAGCTGAAGAGAGAAGATGGAAGAAATCTGTTTCTTTGTCCCTGAATTCTAATCTGGAATACACATGAAGCTGAAAGCCGAAGTGACTTTTAATCCATTCCCTTTGTACCATCGTTCTCCTGTCATGTGCTTCAGAAGACATTTCTCCACCTGCTGCATTCAAGGTACCCTAGGGAGGGGCCTCACCTCCCTAGAGAAAATCTATGAATATTAGCCTTTTGGATTAAGAAATGCCGCTAATTGTGAGCATAGGCATCAATTTTAAATACTATGGTATTTTATTGGGGCCAATTGGGGGAAATTTGAAGATAGTAAAGATACTAGATACGATGAAAATATATCGAAGTATAAAAATACAGATACTTGATTGGAAAAGCAGGTTCAACAGTTTTCACAGTAAGATGTCATTTATCATTACACATGATGACATATATATTATATAAAAGAATAAGCACTAAGGTGCTAAGAGTGCTAATCTCTAGTGGAAACATGATGTTTTTATTTTGTTGTTTTTGCTCATTTATATTTTCCAGCTGTATAAAATGCACATATGTTGTTTATGTAATACTAAGAGATTTTTAGCCTGAGCACAATGGCTCCTGTCTGTAATCTCAGCACTTTGGGAGGGAGAGGCAGGAGGATCCCAGCACTTTGGGATGGAGAGGGAGGAGAATCACTTGAGGCCATGAGTGCAAGACCAGTCTGGGGAATATAGCAAGACCTCGTCTCTAACAACAACAACAAAAACAATTTAAATTGGCTGGGCATGGTTGTATGTACCTGTACTTCTACCTATATAGGAGGCTGAGTGGGAGAATAGCTTGAGCACAGGAATTCAAGGCTTCAGGGCTTCAGTGAACTAAGATTGTGCCACCACTCCTGCCTAGGTGACAGTGAGACAGGGTCTTAAAAAAAAAGATTTTAAAAATAAAATGTTGGAGGAGGGCTAGAATGTCTTGATTGATTGAAAAATAGAACTTAATGATGGTATTAAGATCAAAGATGGTCAAAAAAGAAGACCACAATTAAGTCTATTACTATCCCCCATGACACTTCTCACCAAAGACAAACATCAGAAATCTCCCCCTTCAGATTATTTTGTTAAGAATGTTATGCAACGGGTGTTATTATTGTGACAGGAGATTGCATGGTATATCACATTGAGAGATGTTTTAACTTTGAATCATTTTGAAAGTTTCCTTCCATTTAGAACAGGTCTGGGACAGGTTAGCCTACACCCTGGTGTTCAGCTGAACTTTATGAGGTTAACACACTTTTCTAAATTTCTGCAGGCCAGTACACCTTCTAGTTTAGCTCTGTCATTGAGAACCCTAAGGAATTAAAACTAAACATGAGAAAAGTCCTAATGCAACGTCCCTTATGAACCATCCATGTGAATGAGAAGAATAAATGTTGGATGAATGATTTTCACTTAGATAGATTCACTTCTGATTGTTATCTGAAGGTTAGTGAGTAAGGGGTTGGCAACCCAGAATGTGGTCTGTAGGGGCATAGATTACAATCTGCCCTTTGCCTTGTCATACTTAATAATTTTACATAATTATTTAAATAAAGATATAGGCAATGCTTATTAAAATTGAAAATGACACCAATATGTTCTATGAGAGGATCTAAAAGAATTTTTCCCATCAGAAAAATGGCTAAATTAAAATATAAAAAATTATAATAATTGCTAAAACTCACATATAGTTAGTGTACATCAGAATCCTTTCTGGGTACTTAACAGAGTATTACTTTGTATAATCCTCACTATAACCTTATGGGGCAGGTGTGTTATCAATTACCATTAGAGATTATGTAGCATAGAGGTATATATTGTGGAAACGAATCAACCTGCCTAAGTAAAAACCTAGCACTGGCTGGGCACAGTGGCTCCCACCTGTAATCCCAGCACTTTGGGAGGCCAAGGTGGGAAGATCACGAGGTCAAGAGATCAAGACCATCCTGGCCAACATGGTGAAACCCCGTCTCTACCAAAATTACAACAATTAGCTGGGCATGGTGGCTACACATGATGACATATATATCTCCCAGCTACTCAGGACGCTGAGGCAAGAGAATCGCTTGAACCCAGGAGACAGAGGTTGCAGTGAGCTGAGATCTCGCCACTGCACTCCAGCCTGGTGACAGAGCAAGACTCCATCTCAAAAAGAAAAACAACAACAACAACAAAAACCCTAGCACTGCAGCAAAACAACACTCTGTGTGAACTTGAGAAAATCACTTTCTCTCTGCACATCTCAGGGTCCTCATCTGTAAAAAGCAGGATTATATAGTTCATTCAACAAATATATACATATATTTTTTAATCTTGGATGCTGTGTTGCTCAGGCTGGTCTTGAACTCCTAGTCTCAAGCAATCCTCCTGCCTCGGCCTCCCAAGTAGCTGGTACTACAGTCATGAGCTACCATGCCTGACTCAACAAACATTTATCAAATATCTAATACATGGGTTTCACTTAATCCCTACTTTCAAGGAATTCACTTTCTGTGGATGAGAAATGTGTTCACCTAAATGAAAGCCATTCTTCAGGGATATATGCTTCATTCTTACATATAAAAAGTATAAGCTGTTGGTTTCAGATAAATATTCTTTACTATCTTGAGAAAATATTTTCTATTCCTAGTTTACTACATTTTAAAATACAGAAATAAGTGTTTAAATTTCTTAAGTATAATTTAAGTACATATTACAATCATTACTTTTCCTTCTTTGACCTTTATGTATGCTGAATTATATGGTAACACATTTTCCTATACTAAAATACCTTGCATTTTTGAAACAATACTAATTAACCACAGCATAGTATCCCCTTAATATGTTGGATTCCAGTTGTATACAGTGTATCAAAGATTTTTTTTTATGTTTATAAGTAAAACTAACCTTTCAAACTAATCTTTTCAACAAGCTCTTAAAATCTGTCAGCTTGTTGCTTGGCAATATAATTAACTGAGCAATGATTAATTGATTCTACCGAAACTGATCAGGAGAAAGAAGATAAAACCACAAGTATAAATTATAAATGAGAAATCGAAGCATAAATTGTAAAACAAATTATGACACTTTAAGTGAAATTTTTAAAATTAAATCATTAGCATAACTGAAAAACTAGATGTTTCTACTCACTACTCATTTTTTAAAAATTTTCTCAACTGCTCTTAAAAATCAGTAAGAGGTGGCTGAGTGCAGTGGCTCATGTTTATAATCCTAGCACTTTGGGCAGCCAAGGAGAAAGGACTGAGGTTAAGGCCAGAAGTTCCAGACCAGCCTGGGTAACAGTGAGACTCCATCTCTACAAAAAAGTAAAACTAAAAATTAGCCGTGCATGGTGGTACATGGCTGTAGTCCCAGCTACTCAGGAGGCTGAGGCAGGAGGACCACTTAAGCCCAGGAGTTTGAGGTTACAGTGAACTACAATTGCACCACTGTACTCCAGCATGGGCAATGGAGCAAGACAATCTCTTAAAAATAAAAAAGAATCAGTAAGACAGGTTTTTGTTATACTTTTTTTAAAGCACTATTTTAAGTTTTTCTCTATAATAAAGTACATTGAGTATACCAATTTGCAGATTAACTAGTTACAAGGATTATAAGAAACGTTTGCTAATTTTGGTTTTCTAAAGAAAATTTTAGCTTTGGTTTGAAATTTTGGCAAATGAATGAGAGAATTTATATGTGCCTTTAGCTATGATCAGATGTGTTAATTTTATTCTTGTTATCTTCTGAAAGATTTTCCATTTTTGAAGAGTTCAAATTCCATACAAATAGGCAAATTTATGAGCATAGAGTTATATTCTTAAGAATTACTGAACTCTTTTCCCAGTCTCCTGTTTTATGAAGTGTTAAAGTTAATATAAATTGTTTTCAAAGATGTTTCTTCTACAAAAAAAGACATTCAAAGTAGAATTTTTAAAAACTGAAATATAACATTCTCCTGCAATTTAACCTCATATTTATTTTATTAAAGAAAAAACATAAATTTGTGTGGAATTTTCCTGAGTTCAAAACAAGGGCAGAATTTACTAAGCCATACCTAATATGTTCTCCTCAAGCAAACTTTGTGCTCAGTTTTTCTGAAAACTATCATTTTCAATGCCAATTTTCTTGTATTTCTATGAAACTCGCACTTAGCAAGAGATTTGCTTATTAACTTCTAGTTACCCAGCCTTGCAAGAACTTTCCTACGGAGAATTGAAGGTAGTGTTGTGTTAGGTAGGAGTAGGCTGTACCTCTTCCAAAGTGATTCACAAAGTTAGAAAATATCACTTAAGAAGGAGAAAGAAATAAAAAGTGATGTTCTCTGAGAAGAAATAATTGCTGTTGTCCCCCAGAGTACTAACGGCATAGGTCAGCTTTCTTAGAAAGTTTTCAAAAGGGCTCCTCAACTGTGAAGTCAGTAATAGAATTGAATGCTGCCAACTGCACCCTTGAAGCTAAGCAGCAATGACACGCACCATCATGGCTCAGAAATGGCCAAATACATTAACTTAATGATAGGCCAATGGACCCCCCTCTAAAAATGTGATTATATTGTGCCAGCTCTTGAATAAATGTTAGATCTTACAGAACTGTGTTGCTATTACATTTTTCCCCCTCAAAGACCTTTTGAAGTGTTCAAAGCAAAAGATGAGAGAAGACGTGTGCTGCCCCAAATCACAAAAGTGTTTTGTTAAAACAAACCAGCTTTGTGCCCTCAAAAACCTCTACCTTTTTTTTTTAATTGAAAGCAGTGTCCACTGGTTTCCAAGGGCCTATCAAAATATTCAAGTCTGAAGGACACGAATAGGCAGAAATAGGCAAGGTAATTCCAGTGTTACATGTTGGTTTCAAAAGCAAAAAAGCCTACAGCTCCGGTCAATGGCAGATTATCCTCATGTCCAGAGTTTCAGCTACCAAATTAACTAGGCCTATACAGAAAGAGTACATTTTCAGAAGAAAATGCTTATGCTAACGCTTTCAGTGAAAAGAGAAAAATGCAAAATTTTATATCTTAGCCCCAATAATACGTATGGAGGCAAGAAATGTACACAGACAAGGACTAGAAAGGTACACAGACAAGCCAAAAGGCTGACTTCTAGAACAGCAGTGCTGTGGATGATTGTTTCTTCTATTTAAAGCGTGATTAAAGCATTTTATGATTTGTTTTTAAATTAAGAGTCAAAGATAGAGTTCATAAATTGCCAGGCCACAGGCCAAATCTGGCTCATAACTACTTCGAACAAAAGTCATTAACATTTAACATTTAGGAGATTATCACCTGACTATCTGAATTTGTAGCTTCTCAAGAAAAATAGGAAACTGTGGAAAAATTGGGTCCATCATCTCACATAAGCTCAACCAGCTTGAGCTGTGAGGGGACCATCTGGCCTTTAAGAATTGGGTGCAGTTGCCGTACTCACATAAATTCCTGCCTGGGGGAGCCTGGCATGTGGGGAACACTGGTGAAGACAGCTGGATTCGGAGAGTTACCGTAACTCCATCTACATTTATGAAATTTCTCCCTTCTTTTTACATCTTTTTTTTTTTCTTTTTACATCTTTACCTTTTGGATACATCCTTACCTTTTGGATACCTCTTCAGTGATTAAATTAGAGAATGTCTGTATCCACTTTCAGAAGTTACATAATCTTTGATTCTACATAGTATATAATACAAATTTGGCAGTGAACTCACTAAACAGAGGCAGCCAATCCTGATCCTACTACTATCAATAATAATATAATAGAAACACTTAGGTGACTCAGTTTTCAAATTAGTCAACTTTACTAAGCAAATAACATGTTTGAAAAATTAAATTTAGAATTAGAACATCTCAGTATTCCATTCACAAAGATTCTCAGGGAAACAAAAACCAAAGTAAGATAATAAGAGACTGGATATATATTCAATTTATATTTGGTTCTCCCCTGCCTTTTTTAAGCCTAAGCTAATGGGTATGTTTGTGTTTGTTAGGCAAGACACATGGTGCTAAATAAGCCCACTCAAAGAAGGATGATACATATTTATCATTTCTAGGGTTCAAGATCATTGCTATGCCACTAAAAATAGCAAGGCACCATAAATGTAAACACAAAATGTACGAGTATACATGCAGATACATGCTCATTTCACAGTATTCTAACAGTGTTGCTGTGCTGTTACCCATCATGGTCTTTTAAAGGGACAATTCTTACCTTGTTAATGGCCCCAGATCGCCTGAGTCTTGGCTTCCAGCTTCACTGGGAGTGCTCACTGATTTCGAGGAGGGAGACATAGGGGTTGGGACTAAATAATGAAAATAACAGGTATCCCATGTTAAAAAATGCAGCGGCTGCACTGGTGAAGAGCAGTGTCAGACAAATCAAAACAAATGGTCCCAAATTAAAGTGGTTGTATGGCCAGGAGATATTGAGATGGGATAAGAAAAAAAAAAAAAAAAAAAAGGAAAGAAAAGGAAGAAAGTCCAGTGAATTGTTTATATTTTGGAAATTAAAATTTGAAATGATTTAGACAGAATTAACATAGGGATTCTGAGGCCATGTCCACCCTAACAAAGTAAAATGGAGAATCAAAATAGCTATCCAGATAATTCAAGTCAAATATCTCTCTAGAATGAACCATCTAGATAATTTTGATTCTTCACATTATTTTGTTAGTATAGATGTGACCTATTAAAAATAAAACAGGGTGTCTATAAAACTTTGAAATGTTATAAAATAAGTGATTCTGAATAATTTTAAATAGTCAAGGGCAGTGAGAAAAATCTGTTGTATGTCTGCATTTAGAGGGAAATGTACTCTGTGGAATATAAGCTGCATTTGCCAT
Organism: Ateles fusciceps; assembly: GCA_036589455.1. NCBI lineage: Eukaryota > Metazoa > Chordata > Mammalia > Primates > Atelidae > Ateles > Ateles fusciceps. The sequence goes on along the minus strand of JAZHEH010000504.1, from coordinate 2,421,975 downwards.
GAGAGCCTAAGTGACAGAGACAGAAAGGGTAAATGTTGAACCTGGTTATTAAAAGTCTTTTTCAAAACAAAGAAAAATGCAAGTTTGCCTTTTTTTGCATTTAATTAATAGTTTCATTCCACTGTACTATTTACTGTCTTTGGGACTTGTTTTCCCTTGCCTCCAGCAGCTCTAGAAGACACTGCAACGTGCACAGAAGTAAACTGCTTTATTTCTGAGACAGGAGACAAGTTCAAAGATCAAGGTCGGCACAAGCTGAAAATCTCAGAGCAAGCATAATAAAAGAAAAAAAGCTAAAGCCAATGCAATTTTTCCCCCTTCCTTCAGATACAAGCCAAATGTCCTTCAGATAGAAGCTACACCAAATAGCCAAGATGGCTCCAGGCCAGACAATTCAACGGGTTCTCAATATCACATATGCCAAAGAAGCCATATGGATAGAAAAGAAACTTCAGTACATAAGTATAGATTCCCATTTGGTTTCAATCATGTGCAATTTCCTTTTATTTATTTAATAGGGTAAAGGGCTTAACTATTTTGCCCAAATCCTATAACACAATGGCAGATCTGTCAAGAAGCTAGGAATTTTCATGTGGTCCCACAATTAATTCACTGATTACCCTCTGAGTAAGCTCAGAGGGTAAGTCGGAGAGATGGCTTAAAAATGAAAATGGGGTCCTTGCCAGGGTCCCTTGGCAGCAATGCAGGGACAGTTCAAAAGTTGGTCATGGTTTAGAGACCTTGATCTGTTTTATTCTTAAAGTTTAACTACTGGCTTTATGTAGGGTACGGGACACTAGAACATACTACTATTGTGTTTAACCAGTGTTCACATTGCAACAGAATTTCAAAGGCTATTTTGAGGCACAAATATAATTGATTGCAATGTGTCTAATTTATATCAGATGTTAACCAAGTAGAAAAAAAGTACACTGGCTCCTAAGTAGAAAAGAAGATCCGTCAGTCAAATATAATATCCCCTAGGTTATTTCTTCCATAACATAAAGAAATTAAACAGAAGAATATAATCTTATTGGGGCTTATTATAGCATTGTTGGACATATGATTTTACCTATTATGAATTGAAATTGAGTATAAAATGCTTTTTAATAGTGTTTTAGTTTTGTATGTATTAAATTATATCCAGAAGTACTTCATAATTTGTAAACTTATTATATATTGTTCTTTTTATTATTCACATTGATATAAACATTTGTCATTTTGTTGTACATGGGATAATTTTTATTCTTAGTTTAAGTAACTATGGAAATAAATGAAAATTGATTTTAATATAAGAGTGAATTATGGAATTAACTTCAGAAGACAAAGTATTCTAAACAAAAGACCTGAATACTATATTTATTTTTGTGTATTCTTTTAAAAGGGTTTTTAACGATACTGGATATAACGGAGTTTTACAGACACCCTACGAGTAATCTTAAGTGTATGGAAAAGAAAAGGATAAAAGAAATGTAAAACTATTTATTACATGAGCGATATATAGGTAAGTGACAGAATAAAGAAAATATGCACAAGTTACCTTCAACACAAAGAAAACAATTCAATATCTAAGCTTCAGTGATAAAATGAGGTCACAGATAATCAATTAGGAATGAATGACTTAGAGAAGGAGCATTGCAGTGAAAATGCCAATTAGCAATCAAATTGAAAGACAATAAAGTCAAATTAATTTAAACTTGTTCATTGGCTGCTAATGTGCCATCATTTTGTTTTCCTTCAAATTTCCCACTGAGCCTTCTATTTTCATCATGGACTAACTCTATGCCTGTGGCAGTTATGAAATTCATAACCAGATTCACAGTATTTAGATTGGCAAAGAGAGGCTGGAATTCAGTAACGAAAATGAAGAACAATTTAATAAGAAATTCCAGTATTTCTTGTATTTACCAAGTACAAACTCATTTAACAAGTATAAAATAATCTATTAGTAACACAGTGGAGAAGGTTGACCATTTAATCAGTCAATAAGCAGCAAACCACTGACAGTTCTACAACCTTTCCACCCATCTCCTTCCAGACCCCTCAATTCCAAAAATACATGCTATCTGAACCATAAGCCACAGAATGCCTTTAAAAATAAAAATTAAAAAAAAGCTATAAAGAAGAGTAAACACTGGACATGGTATATATCCCACACAAGTTGATTTCGAGGAATAGTAACAGGAAGCACTTTTAAGTACCTAGAGGCGGCTCCGGTGAGATACCAATGCTTTGCAGCAAAGCCTCTGTCTCTCGTCGTTTGCGATCCAGATCAGAGTCATCCTAACGGGTTCTTTCTTCTGCTGCATATCAGCCTAGAAGTAGACGTCCATAAGAAAAGTTAATAACATTACTAAATGTATGCTTTTCCTGGCTGAAACTAAAAATGATAAATGCATGGTAGTGAAGACAAGGTGAAAGCCCCAAATACATATAATCACATGTATAAAGGATGAATAAACACCATAATTGCTCCATTTAATAATTACTGGCCCAGTATTTTCTCTATTGGTTGAAGGCTTTTTCCTGCTTCTATCACATGGGATGAAAGTTTCTCTCACGGGTTTTGGAAGAGAAACCATCAAGGCAAAGTATTTCTGACTGGGGATACAATAAAAAAAAATCTGTATTTTTTTTTTTTTAGACCTCCTTGTCTCTTCTGGGATATCAGTTTTTGATGACTGTGTGTTTGTAATATTCCAGCCCCATGTTTGGGATTGTACAAACCAGGAATTGTTGGGATCTTGCTGAAAAGTAAAAGTATTTACGAAAATTTGTGACCATAAAACACACTATTTGTATTGGTAAGACAAGTTTGCCATGTTTTAAAATAAACTGGGCTAAAATCTGTATTAAGGTATGTGATCAATATTGATATGCCTTGGTACTTGATTCTGATTTTCACAGGATTCCATTACATATACTAACTGGAAGAAGAAAATTATCATGTAGAAAATATAGTACAACAAATCATTTATAAGAAATTCCTTTCACAAATTCTGTCTAAAAACACATCATGTTTTTCATACTGGCCTCTTAAAATCAGTATTGTGTTTGTGTTTTTACAGGATAGTGACAAATTAAAATGCAGGTAAACAAGATCTGTGGTGGGATTCTGGGAGAAATTAAAAAATTCCAGGTCTCTTCTCTTTTTCATAACACAGTTATTACTTAAGGTATGTGCTCCACATCTGAAACGTGATAACATCATGTTTGATATGTAACTACCTCACAACAAAGCTTCGTGGGCTTACAGAAGTGAGGCTATCTTAAAGCCTGTCAAAAAGCATTTCGTTATGAGACACACCTTTTTCCCTATGGGAAGTTGGGTACCCTAACAAGTATATTACTTTCTTTAGGCATGCAGAATACATTTCAAAGCAGTGAAGCATTAGTTACATAAGCAGAAAGTTTATGCAACTTTTGACTTACTCCCAGAGGGTGACCTACACACCGATTATAAACTAAGTGCATCTTTACACATGCCTCTGGGCTTAACAATTCTGAACCACTCATATTTTTGAAGTCTATCTGTCATTAGAGGGAAAACTACCATCTGAAGGCCAGTGAGGGCTAATAAGAGTCCTAGAGTATTTCAGACACTCTGCATAACCCAAAATTATGAAAAGGCAGTTTAATCTCTTATCAGTGAAGATATTAAAGTTCATATTCTTCCCAGTTTTAACATTTAAACTACTGAAGCAAGTTCCAAAGTTTATGTGTACAACAGAGGCAAAGATAGAACTGAGATGAGAAAAAGATGTTGCCGAATGAGGATCTATATCTACTACAGAATCCTGCTATGTTTTAATGATTGAACAAGGAGTGATTTTGCAGTATTAGTAATTAAAAATCTTCAAGGTGCCTTTCTCAGCAAGTGATATTTCTGTTTGTGGAGGGTAATCACAGCTGAAAGCCAGAGAGGATAATCAAAGAAAGAAAAATTTGTCAGCTGAGAATTGTCAATCACTTTCCCAAAGACATTTCCACATTTATTAGAGAGACATGTGAGAACAGACCAGGAAACCCCTGCCCATTCTATGTTGCAGCAATTCGGCAGAAGGCCAAGGACAGAATGAAACTTCAGGGTGGCCCCCCACTGAGCTCACCTCATTGCATTAAAGCCAATTTTCCTAAAATTGGGCCAGTGTCTTAAATGGTGGCCACTATATTTATTTTAAAATCAGATTTCATACATAATATCACAGCCAAGAAAGCAGTTGACAACCACAAGAGCAGAGGGTGGTAATTTTACACAACATGGATACAGTTTTCTGAATTCTGTGAATATAATCAACTTGGGTGGTCCTAATTCACACTAGCTTTTAGAGTCATGGCAAAAAAGGCACTCAGTTTAGTATTAAAGAGCATTTCTTTTCTTTTAATGTTAGATTTATTTGTTTTACTGAAAATATAAGCCTAAAGAATGTTTATAAAAATCCAGGCTATTTAAAGCTATTTCTAATTATCTATAAACAACACAAAACTAGAAAATCTTAAACTCAGAAGTCAATGACAGTGGCCAGTCGATATCCCATGGATTCAGGATCAGAAGTTTCCAAAGAAATTTGCAGAATAAAACTCCAAGTGCTTGGAAAGGATGTCTGGGACCCGCCTCTCAAACCTGCCATCATTAGTTTCTATGTTCATTTATTCACTCATTCATTCATTCTATAACTCCTTTATGAATGCCTATCATATGGTAAAATCTACATTAGACATTGACTCAATGATTAAAAAACAAACAAACAACATCAACAAAAAAAGCATATAGCCCTGACCTTGAAAGCTTGCCATCTATCAGGAGAAAAAGAAAAGTGAAGGGGAAACTATAACACCTTGTGCTAAATGGTTTCATAATGGCAATGATAGGATGCAGAACTAACCTAGTTATTGGTAAAGAAAGGTATCAGAGGCAGCTTTCTGGAGAAAGTGACATTTGAGATGAGAATGGAAAGACATGCAGTTAACAGCCAGTTGAAGAACAGCCAGGTAAAGTTCACAGCCAGGCGAATGATGATAGGAAGAAATAGGAGATCAGTGAAAGCAGAGGAAAGAGAACATCTTAAGCTCTTTATCAAGAAAGAATGTAGTCCATCAGGGGTATACGTAAGCAGCTGTATCTCACTGGAATGTGGATTTTAGGGAGAAAAATAATGGAGGCGAAAAGAGAGTCCTGTTATGCCTGTCCCGGCCTGATGATCACTGCAAATTGGAGTGGGGGGCGGGGGGTGGAAAAGGATGACTTCAGGTTTCTGACTTGGACAACTGGCTGGATGAGCCTTAGAGGTAGCCCCCTCTTATTGCCAGTCTCCTTCATGTGATTGGAGATAAAGCAGGGCTGGCTCTAAGACTTAGATCTCTGCAGCCCAGCTTCCCTATGTGAGAAAGGATGAGAATAGATTACTTCCAGATTCCTTTCAGTCACAAAATGCCCAGTTTCATGAAACCAGGGACCTTGAATTTCAAGACTCTTCCAACAATGGGGCATTTTTGAAAAATGGCCTCACCAGCAGAGATCTTATAAATGTATGCGACCATTCTATGAAGCCCCATTCATCCACTCTGACAGCTGATCTCAGAAGCAGAACAACAGCTGTCTTTCACTAATCTCAGATCTTCTTGAATCCTCTTGAATCTGTGAGGAAGGCATCATTCCTTTCTCCATTTTACAGAAGAGAAAACAGGTTCAGAGAGGACTCATACTCACTCAGGGCCATTCTGTGAAGGGCAGATCCAGGCTCCCCCAGCCATGTTCAACTCAAAAGCCCCTGTGCATAACCACTGTGTTTACTGTCTTTTGTCTTACAGCCTCGGCTGCTCAGAAGTAACCAAATCAGCACAGTCTGCAGAGAGTGCATGGACAAAATCAAGGAAAGATCTCTTTGAGGGGGAGATGCATTGTGAAGAGAGAAGTTTTCAAGCCAGGAGAGGCATTAAAGATGATGTGGTCCAGCAGATCCCAAAATCTAGCCCTGCTTCAGATCACTCAAATCAGAAAATTTGAGGATGAAAGACTGTATTGCCATCTAATTCTGTGGAGGACAGTTCAGTTACCACAAGCTTTAGTTACCATGCCAGTTTAGAAATGAGAAAACTACGACTTCATGTGATGTCAATTCCAGAACCAGGCAGCCGCCAGGAATGTCTAGAGTCCTCCACTACCTTCAGCCTTCAACTTCCCAGGGCTGTTTTTGCTGTGAAAAAAGCTAAATCTCCACCAGGAAAAAATACTTGGCTATAGGAGCAAAAAGGGTAGCCTGCTTCCATCAGTTTTGTTTGCCTGCAATTTCCCCAAAATGTGTAAAACGAAAAAGATGAAGCAGACAGCATAATTTGGAACCAAATTTCCCATATCACATCACATTTTGTGGTAATTCTACAAAATTCAAGTTGGACATCAGAATGTCAGTTTAAAAGGAAACTGGTTATTAGCAAAGGATAACAGGTGCTTTAAAGCTACAGTAAGTGTTGACATTTGAGGGAAAGGAAATATAATAACTTAATGCTTTTTTTGGCTTTGCATGGAAATGAATAGCCATTCCTTGTCAATTCTCACCTCTACTTCACTCAAAGACTGCATATGTAACAGCAAAGATCTCAAAGAAAAAAAACATTATGTGTGATGTCAAGGACAAATAAACGATCACATCAATCAACACATAATGGCATGGAGAGATGAGCGATGCCAGAAGGCTAAAATTCAACTGCAATTATCTTTTACTTTGTTGGAAAATAATAATTGTTGTAAATCTGTTACCTTGATCTCTCAGCCTTGCAGTATGAAACAACACTTATTTATATTGTAAGGCATCAAAATAAGTTTTCTTTGTCCTAACAGAAGAACTGCATAGGAGAGCAGCTCTGGTTTCTATACACAAAAGCATATCACACTACATGAAGTTTTCTTCTTAGAAAACCATTCAAAAATATTTTTTTTTTTTTTTTTTTTTTTTTAGTTATAATATTTTATTTCTTTTTTTATGGTTTTATTAGATGAACCTATAGTTCCTTCGTTCAGTAATTTTTTTTTTTTTTTTTTTTTTCAAAAATATTTTTGACATCTGGTTAAGATGTAGGCTATTCCTACACTGCCACAACAAATTAGAGAATTAAAAATAAATATTTATTTGGTTGACATAGTGAAAGAAAACATGATAATGACAACAAGGCATTGGATTGGAATTATAGAGTCCTGGATTCTAAGTCTAGGATACAGAAAAGCTACACTTCACCTCCGGGTCTCTGCTGCTTTGTTGGCATAAAGAGGGACCTCAGTGGAAAGTCTCTGAAATTTCGGCCAGATCTAACATGTAATAATTCTCTGTACTGTCCTGTCCTATCTACCCTCTTACTAAAAGAACAGCCTTCCCCTTAACAAACCTAAGATGCTTATTTACCATAAAAAACGTACACCACTTTGGAAACAATGGAAATCCATTGGCATAGTTTTCTAATTTTCTCCTAAAATGTTCCTGCTGGTAGATTTTTCAAAAAACCCTTTTCTTAAAACTAACACTTATTAAGAACTAACTATATTCTAGGTACTGCTTAGTGCAACCCCACAAAATAAATGTATTAATGTTCTCATATTAAAATAGGAAACTGAAGGACAGAGAAAGGTTAAGAAGTTTCTAACAATAACAAGATTAGAATTCTGTTCACGTCTTGATGAACCTGGGGTTTGGAGGCCTCTGGAGCCTCTGGATCCAATGTTATCCCACATTTAGGTGATGGCTGACCAGCACAGAGCAGAGGGCAACGACTTTATCATGCAAATAGGGAGATAGTCTCACTCATTTTATTCAGATAGCATAAAAGGATTCTTTTAGGGGTCCTATTTACCCATTTGACCAGCCCCTCAGGATCAAGTGATTTTCCTTTTTTCTCCGTAACACCACAACACACAGGATTTACCTCTTTCTTTTTCCTCTCTTCTTCCTTCCGTTTTTTTCTTCTCTTATCTGTGCTAAGCGCTGCTTTTTGCGCTCTAGCTCAGCTTTTAAGTCACTTTTGTCAGACATGTTGGTTTCCTTGGAGAAAGAAAAAGAAGTGAACATATATACAAATAACTTTTATGCATATCATTGCAAAAATCATTGGAATGAAAATGTGACTTTTGGGTGATCAACAAGAGGTTGTATTATTTAGCCTATGGGAAAGAATCAGAGAAACAAATTAAGTTAGATCTGGTCTAATGACATAAAATACTTACTTTTTAGGTATACATACATAAGTATTTGAAAAATACAATATTAATATCTGGTCTAAGCAAGAATAGCAACTTCAAGATAACCCATTTTCTGTACAAGTTTCTTAATAAATAAACAAAAATAAGAGAATCAAAAAGAACCATCATCATGGCTTCCAATTTAGATGATAATGGAGTATTTCATCTCCACACTGAGAAAAGAAAATAGGCTGTCATAAACCCTTAGAGACGTGCCCTGCTCAAATTTCTATGGACTCAATAAACATTCCTCCACTGAGCTTGGATGCATGTATATTTCATTTTGCCTAACATTATTTGCATAAGGGAAGACAGCCACTGAAGACCTAACATGTTAATTTTCTTCCTCTGTAAAACTCCTCCTGAAGTGTCACAATTAATTTCATCTCCAGCACAACCCTATTTCTATAAAACTTTCATTTGCATTCTGAATGTAATATTGCTTATTCTGGCACTTTCTCTTTCCAAACCAAAGGGTGTTTGTGAGTACACGAAATGGGAGATAACACCATGGCAAGTTCCTGGGAAAATTTATCCAAACAAGATTTAATTTCAATGTTGATCATGGTGATGATGCTGGTAGTGATGGTGCCAGCAACATTTTTAAATAAAATCAGTTCAAAGAAGACTCTTATTAATTACCAATGATTATATATTTGAGTCTTTTGTGCTCCCAACTGAAACAAAATGGCAACCTCGAGAAATGAAGAGCCCCCCGACCCAAATTTCTAAAATAATGGGGGAAAAAACTGACTAACCATACAAGTCATGAGTATTCATTTGCATACTATTTATATGCAACTAGAATAAATGTATAATGTATCTTGAAGTAGACGAAGAGGAATGGAAGGCAAAAAACTACCAAATAATAAAGAACAATGGAAAATTTTCAAACTTCTTGTCATTGTCCCCAGGAGGTAATCAGGAATCTGCAGTCACTCTAGGACACACTTTCAGACAAATACACAGATTGGGAAATACACCATGTTTCTACTATACACATTTCTGCTCACAGTGTGACAGTAGAGATTTGTGAAATAATCATAATGATTGCAATAATCAATCTCTGCCATTCATGATCATACTCTGTCTTCATTTTTCAACAAACATTTGCTGTATTTAATGTGTGCTATGCACTTTATAATGAATAGGGATACAAAACTAAGCAAAACCAGATTCTCTCCTTCAAAGAGCATATCGCTCATATTTGTGGACGTGCAGTGTGGCTGGAGATGCACTCTGAGATGCTGGCTTATTGATTACTCAGTGCCAGGCCCTTGACATTCATTATCACATGTAATCCTATCAGTACAAGTACACCAGTATTATTATTAATTTCTATTCATAATTAAAACAAAGGAGGCTCAGCAAGAACTGAGATTGCCTAGCCAATAGATGGCAGAACCTAAATTCAAGCTTGCCCGTGCTCTGACCTACTACATGTTTGTAATCCCCAGTACAAGTTTAGAACAATGCAAAGCAAAATGATAATCAAGGTCTGGTGGAGTGGGCCAGAGGAAGCATTGAGGAATAGGTAGAATTGGAACTGGGTATTGAATGAGGTCAGGAACTAGCAAAGGAAGGGAATATTTGGATGTGCCAAGACCTGTCAAAGAAGGAACTGACAGACGGAGTGCAAGAGATGTGGATGAATTCAAGTCAAGAAACAGAAAGTTGAGGCCAGGTGTGGTGGTTCCTACCTGTAACCCCAATGCTTTGGGAGGTTGAGGTGGGAGGACAGCTTGAGGCCAAGAGTTCAAGGTTACTGTGAGTTATAATCATATACTATACTCTAGCTTAGGTGGCAGAGTGAGACTCTGTTTTAAAAAAGAAAAAAAAAGTTTAGTTGGTAAGAATGGATATGTGGAGACAACCAGGAAAGCCTTGAAAAAACAGAGAATTGAGTTCTATTTGGTGTAATGGGTGATGGGAAATTATAGCAGATTTTTGAAAAGAAAAGTGACAAAATAAAAATGGAATTTGCTTAAGTCTATTCTTGTCCCTGCCTGTATGACAGACTGGAGCAAAAACTAGAAATAAGGCAAGCTGCTGGGAAACGAATGCCAACATCTCTCTGATTCAACTGCACCTGCAGGGGGATGGGAGGCGAATGTGGAGACAGAAAGTAGAGAATGTGCACTGGGGAGAGCACAGCCAAGTGGGACCAAGGAACTCTTAATAGCCTTTAAATGTGGAAGCAAAAAAGGAAGGTCCAGTAACAATTTGACTTTGAGAGGGCAAAGAGGATGGCAGTGAAATTAGGAAGAAAAGGCAAAGAGGAAAATGGTGAAAAAACCTTGCAGTGTGCATGTCATAATTTGGGTATTAATGGGACTTCTGGGCAGAATGCACAAATACAACATTACAGATTGGGGGAGAAGGCAGATGGGGGACTGAAGCTGAGGAATAGAGTTTGGAGTTATCCAAATACAAAGGGCTATTTCAATAAGAGATGCAATTCAAAGTCTCAACAGAGCCAGGGAAATAATTGAGCAAGCAGAACTGTGACTGAGGCCAGCCAGAGAGGAAATGTCCTGTCTACAGGAGGCAGCTCCACCAGCTCTGACTGAGGGTCCACATGGAGGGACACAGACCCATGCCATTAGATCTTCTATCTTTTCGTTTCCAAGAGAAGCCACAGAGGCAGAGGCTGCAGTGATCCAAGAATCATGCCACTGCACTCCAGCCTGGGCAACACAGCAAGACTCTGTTTCAAAAAAAAAAAAAAAAAAAAAAAGAATAAAAAGATTCAGGGAAAAAAAAAAAGTGAAGCTTATCACTAAAATATAGGTTGCCAATTATTTTTAACACCAATGGGTAAAATTCCTGGCAGGAATTCCAGAAGTCATCTGAGAAGTTATGAGAAGTTAGAAACACCCTTGACCAATAAGGGTCCATGTAACTAGTGTGCTGGGAACGTTTTGGCAGTCAAAAATGAAATGTATGATCAGAAAAATCACTGTTAAAGCAATAGCTGTTTCATTCTAAGCTGAAAGCAGCAAGGAGAATCTTCTTAGGAAATGTGAGTTTTCCCCTCCTCCGTACTTCCCCAGCTTTTACTTGACCTTTCCCCAACATTTATCCACCTTTCTTCAATTCATCAAAACTGTCTGGCACAACTTCAGTAATATTTATGGTCATTAAGGAGCAAACCGTAATATAAGAATGTCTTGTATTTGTTATGATTTTCTTGCAAAGAACCTCAATTACAAAAGGGAAGTAAGGTGTATTCTTAGAAAATTTCTGCAAAGTGCAAAGACTTTCTTGCAAATAATGAGTATGTCTTACAATGCTGATCATTTAAGTTGGTATTCCCAGCCAGAGAGTCAATATTTTAAAAATAAACAACAAAAACTACTTAATATAATCTTTTTTATATTAAGTAGTGATGATCCAAATAATATAAGTCATTCTTTAAATGCAGTAGGTTACAATGTTAGATGACACAGTGGTAAAGGGCCTTCCACTTATTGATTTTGGGATCCATTCCAAAATAGATGCTTAGCATCAACCCCTAGGAGAATAAGGAGTCTCAAGAGAATGCCGCATAAAGGGTTTGGAAAGTACACATTATAGTGAATGAATGAGCTTTTACACATAGTAAAATGTCTTAAATAGTGGCATTAAATGCAGTGTCAGCACTGAACTCCATAGGATTTCCTGGGGGGCTTGCTAGTCTGACCCACTAAATCTCCCTGGACATCCAACAAACCAAATTGAAGGGCAAAGCATGAGAGACATGAGTTATAGAGATTCCTGTGGCTAATGCAGGTCATTGCCAAGGCAGTTCTGATGTGCTCAGTCTAAGAAAATAAGAGTCAAACTACCTGTTGCTAATTATTGCTCATTTACTTCATACACATAAAAAGCTGTTCTCTCATTTACAAATGGCAAGGGGTCAAGTGGGTAAATCAAGCCCACCTCTGGGTATAGGGCTCCTCCATTTCTGATCATCAGCATGTTCTACCACACGCCAGCCAACTCTCGGCTTGACTCCACCCAGACTTAGGAGCAGTCACAGCTGTCTCTCCCCAGCCCCATCCACTCTGGGATCAGTTGCACTTTAGCACTCCCTGCTCAGCATCCTCGGAGCAGAGTCCCATATTCAGAACTCTTTTTCCATTGGTTGACATCTCCCCTTCCTCACTCACTTTCACCTACCTTCGTTGCCAAATTCACACTTCTTATCTCCATCCACCCCTCCACAAACCCTCCAGTTTTACTATTACTGAACACAATCCCCCACTTCACCTCATGTCTTTCTTTGTCAGCCAAGTTATACTCACCCCAAAACAGATGTCTCAAAGTTCAAATTGGCTACTACATTTACCCTAGACTCCATACACCAATCCCTAGAGCCTGCTAGCTTTTTTCAAATTTCAACTCTCTACTACTGATTTCCCTTTGTTCCTTGATTCACCCTTTATCCTCTGCTTAGTGTTGTCACTACAGCTCGTCTCTAATCATCCTCCCAAATGTCTCAGTTTTGATCACTTTGGCTCCAGCCCATCTCTGATCCAGTAGGCTGTCATCCTTTTGATTCAAATAAATAAGTCAATATAAGTAAAGAGCTAAAAATAATGTCTTGCAAATACTAAACACCCAAGAAAAGTTGTTCCTCCTCTTCCTCTTTCTCCTCTTCCTTTTCTATTATTACCATTAAGTTTACCCTGCCCACTCTTGCCCACATCACCAATTGCACCAATTGCACCCTAACTGCACCCTGAACCAAGTCATCACTTAAAGTTCACTGCAATCATTTAAAAAGTGTTACTGTGAGAATTACAGGAAAGGCATGGGATATTACTGATTTAATACCAATACATTGGAAGTGAGGAAACCCAATCTGTGTTCCTAGTGATTCTAAGGCACTTCAGAGCAAGTAGAGGGAGCTTCTCTATCTAAATGAGTTATAAAATGGAAGGCATGTGGGAAAAGGAATGTGACTCAAAAAAAAAAAAAAAAAAAAACTTAAAAAAAATAAGTGTAGCCATTTAACAGTAAAAAAAATTCTTCTCAATTTTTTCTTTTGAACATAAGAATTACATATCAAGCTGTCCCCAGCAAGCATCCCCAGCACGTTACCCACTTCCCCCTGAGGATGGGTTGGTATATGGTGACGATAAGAAGTTAGTTACAGGGAAGGTCTCTCTGTTCCATTATACAAATGGCTCACGGTCCTACGTTTCTTTCTTTTTTTTTCCTGGGACTGAGTCTTGCTCTGTTGCCCAGGCTGCAGTGCAGTGGCACGATCTCGGCTCACTGCAACCTCCATCTCCTGGGTTCAAGCAATTCTCCTGCCTCAGCCTCCCGAGTAGCTGGGACTACAGGTTTGTGCCACCACGTCCAGCTAATTTTTGTATTTTTTGATGGAGATGGGGTTTCACCAACTTGATCAGGCTGCCTGGGCCTTCCAAAGTGCTAAGACTGTTAAGTGTAAGCCACTGTGCCCAGCCCCTAAGTTTCAATAGAGGGAAAAATGGGGAGAGGATGGAGGGAGGAAAACATAAGAGAGAGAAATGTGAATACTCAGGAGGCAAGAAATAAAACTAAAGTCAATTTCACATCTTCCCTTGCCTTGCCAGGTTCCCCTACATCTCCTTCACATTTCTTATCTCCGCACATATCTATATAGAAAGGAAAATATCCAGCTTTTCTCAAACCCAACAATGAGATCTATCACCTCCATTTTTATTTCTACATATATCGTCATGGTATGGTTTGGTCCTATTTAGAACCAGTGTCTAGCAGAGGAGATGCAAAGGGTTTAGTTCTGTTTACACAGCTGCTGAGTAACAGCACCTCCCAAGGCTTAGCTTTTGAACAATATAGATCTCTATTTCCTTTTGGTTGTCTAAGTTGGCAGCCGTTTGGGATTCCATTCCTAATGCTGGCATATGCAAATGTATTTTTAAGCTTAAAGTCAGAATCCTAGGAGGTTTAAATCATTGCCCAGCTGTTGCCAGGCTTATTGAAAAAATACCCAGAAATAAATTCTCTTTTCCTGCCTGAAAACAATTGCTCTTGTCAGCTCTTCAGCATCATGTATTGAACTTTTCATCTGCCACTGGATGAAATTTGATGTTTCACAGCCTCATTTCACCTGTTTGGTTTCTCATAAAATGCAGCTGCCTCCTTCCACTTGGATGGGAGGACAAGGGATGATATGGACAACAACCAGGAGCCCATTTTTACAGTTATAGTTTGGTCAATAAAAAGAGGGAGACAGACATCTCAGGAGGGAGTTGGCTGGTGAAAGGAGGGTTATTTGCTAAATTTTTACAGCCATCATACACAATGAAAACAAAATTTTAAATAAAATCCATCTTATAGTAGGACGATGCTCAGGACTGTTCTACTAATACCACAGAAGAGCAGTTCTCAAATATTTTTATCTCAGTACTCTGTAATATTCTTAAAAATTATCAAGGACTCCAAAGAGCTTTGGTTTACATAGGTTATCTATTAACATTAATCATGTTAAAAATTAAGACTGATAAAACTATTTATTTAATAATTTATTTTAAAACAACAACATACATGTTGTTAACATTCTGTGAAAAAAATAACTACAATTTCCAAGACAAAAAAGATAGTAAGGTGAGTGCAATTCTTTTACATTTTCACATATCTTTTTAACATCTGGTTTAATAGAAATCAAATGATTTCTTATAGCTGCTTCTGCATTCAATCTGTTGTGATATGTTATTTTAGTTGAAGTATATGAAGAAAAGCTGGCCTCACACAGATATGTAATCTGAAAAAGGAGGAGTATTTTAACAGTCTCTTGAGGTAATTGTGGATATTCTTCACTATTACACCAAAAGTCAACAAATAGCTGTTTCTTAAAGGTCACCTGCAATGTGAATATGAAACCATATCAATCAATGAATATTTTGTACTCTGTTACATTACAATCCATTGGTCTATCCTAAACATTGACTCAATCTTTTACCCATGTATGATTTTACAATGTCATGAATAGCTTACTTGGAAAATATAAGTAAGTGGAAAATAATAAATTATGCAGACCTTCCAAATGTTGACATATTTTATTATATCTGAAAAACAAATTTAGTAACGTCATTGCCAATCTCTTCAGAAGTCTTTAGGTGTCACAAAACTGTCAAGCTCAGGATGGCAGATATAAGTTGCCCAAAATTCTAATTTTTGCTTGAAAGCTCAAATTTTATCATTAGCAACAAATATTGTCAGTTGTGTTCTTGAAGTGACAAGCTCAAACCATTGATTTTTGAGAAAATGTCTACCAAATACTGAAGTCTGAATCACCCTAGTTTGTCAGATAGTCAAGCAAAAAATAGTGTTTCCTTTGTTTTTCTAAAGGGAGCTAGTTTAGCTCACAATTCAAACTATTGCACAAATGTTTTTCCTCAAGACAACTATGGAGCTTTGGTAGGTAGCAGAAGGCTTTGTGTGTTCCCATTTGTCACACAGCAAGACATACACCCAAGAGTAGAGATTTAATGTAACTAATTTTTTTTTCTGCTTTATGAAGGACATTCTTAAGTGAAACTGGGTTATTTTTTTTTTAACTGTGCATGTAGCAGTGAAATTTGGGCCACCACTAGTACAGTTTGGTGCCACTGCCTCAAATCACATTGGAGTACCAGTAGTTTTACCCATGATTGCTTTTATACCATCACTGCAAATGTCAACACAGTAGAAAAGACAGATAACATTTTAGTGTTATCATGAAAATGGCTTTGACCTTACAGATCCCAAATGTTTCTGGGATCCCCTGGGGTTCCCTAACTGTACTCTGACTTAACCTAATTCTGATAAGATAGAGTTGATTCTAAAGCCTACAGAGACATTTACTTATTTACTTAAGAAAATTTTGCTAAGTGTTTATATAAATAATCTAAACAGAGGGAGTTCAGCCTCTTTCTTTTGAGGAAAAGAAATAGTGAAAGACACAGTAGCTAAATCACTAAGCATGAAAAATTCAAATTAGAGTCAAGAATTCCATAAACTATGATTCAGAAATACCTGGAAGACCTAAGTAAAACCTCTAGATATAGCATAAAGAAAACCAGTTGGGAAACTGAGGCCTTGAATAAAAGCCCCCATAGAACAATGTGTGAAAGATTTAGCACTTGCCTAAGCCAGGTAACAGGTAAGGAAGACTATTTGAGAAGCCTGTTGTCATTCTCCATTCTCCTTCTCCCCCCAACCACAAACACACACACACACACAATATACACACACACAAATGGGCTTTAGCCTGGTTGTAAAGTGAACTAAGACAGTTGTTAATGAACTGCAGATTTCTGTTTGTGTGAGTTTTTTATCCCTTTGTCCTAATTTTGCTGTAGTCTGCTGTTTTTTGGTCTTAATTATATTTAATTTTACAAAAGAAAACAAAGGGTGATTTTTACAGACCCCCAATTATACCTAGTAGACTTCTTCATATCACTGAGGAGTTTGCAAGCCATCATCTTTGTTCACAAAGGCATTTTCAATTCATTTTACTTTTTAAAATTTAACTTTTATTTTAAATTCAGGGGTACATGTGCAGATTTATGTAGGCAAACTTGTGTCATGGGGGTTTATTGTATGGATTATTTTATCACCCAGGTATTATGCCTAGTTCCCACTGGTTACTTTTCTTGAGCCTCTCCCTCCTCCCCACCTTCCAACCTTCAAAAGGCCCCAGTGTGTGTTACTCCCCTCTATGCGTCTATGTGTTCTCATCATTTAGCTCCCACTTACAAGTGAGAACATCTGGTATTTGGTTTTCCATTAATGAGTTAGTTTGTTAAAGATAATGGCCTCCAGCTCCATTCAGGTTTCTGCAAAGGACATGATCTCATCTTTTTTATGGCTGCTTCATATTTTATGGCATATATATCACATTTTCTTTATCCAGTCTACCACTGATGAGCATTTAGGTTGATTCCCTGTCTTTGCTATTGTGAATAGTATTAGTAGACTGCTTTAATAATTACAATTATACATGTTCATTTCAAAACAAGAACTTCAAAGATTATATAATCCAGTACCAGCATTTTACCCATAAATGGGAGATATAGTCATATACATGTACAACCATTAAATGGAAGAGTTAAAATGGAAATGTCCGACTTCCTCCTTCTTGGACACTTTCATTAAATAATGCTTTCCTTCCAGTGTTTACTTATTCAAAATTTTACTAATTTTAATCCAAAGAAAGCTCTTAAACAAAAAGTTGTTATGATGGATGCTGATTAGTCTACTTCTGGTCCAATCTTGCTATCCCTCTGTATCACCACCTGGTGGCATCACATGTAAATTGCATGAGATAGCTAACACCAGAAGAAAAAGCCTTGCTCCAGCCACCTCATCAAAGCCAATAGTGGGCAGCCCCAAGGACAGCAAGAGTTTCATTTACATAGGAAGGACCTTTTTGTGACAGTAGAGAACTACTATTTTGGAGGGAAAACAATCTCAATACATAAGCACAGTTGAAACCTTTATGTTGATTTTTTCTAGGTTCCTCACAATTTTATTCATATTGGGTAAATTCTTACTAGGAAA
This sequence comes from Ateles fusciceps, assembly GCA_036589455.1. Lineage (NCBI taxonomy): Eukaryota > Metazoa > Chordata > Mammalia > Primates > Atelidae > Ateles > Ateles fusciceps. The sequence goes on along the minus strand of JAZHEH010000504.1, from coordinate 2,404,208 downwards.
TTCAGACATGTTTGTAAAATTAAATATTTAGTATCACTCTTGCTGAATTTGTGAGATATATTTAAGGTTGTTAGGTCTACATATTGTCTCTAGTCCTATTTTAACTGTTTTATGATTCTGAGCTACCCAAATTGTACTACTTAAACTGTAACTTGAGCATTGGCAATTGCAGCACATTAAACAGGAGAGGCTCTCGAGCCTTCAGCACAGAGGCCCATTATGCTAGAGAGAAAATCAATCCATAGGGTATCTGCCCTCTCATCTAGTTAACAGAGTAGAGATGAGAGCTCTTAAATCTTAAAGGACTCAAAAGCCATTGTCATCTTTGCCAAAAAGTTTGGAAAATTTTTGTTTTATTTCTGACCCCTATGGTGCATTCCACCAATTCAGAGATTCAATATGCTTCTCGTTGGAAAGGGAACTGTTCCTCAATTAAGAGAATCAGCCACTCATTTCTTAGAGTATCTTCCTTTAAGAAACACTCAGATGATATCAAGAGTCCTTAGGAAATGAGAATCTCAAGTAGAATCCTTGAAAGAGTATAAAACTAAAGATGGAACAGTTTGGACAACTAGAGAGCAGTATTTTGGAATTGGGTCACTGGGAATTAGGGGCAGAAGAGGAACCGGAAAACAGAATCAAAAGAAAGGAGATGGGAGCCCTCTGAGGACTGTCACAAGGATAACTACATGAAGAAAGAAGTGAGGCCTTGCAACAGGATCCCCAGGAAACATACAACCTTGGGTCAAAACAGATAGGAAAGATGAATCATCTACTTAGGTCAGGTATCAGGTAAAAAGGCCAAACTAAGAAAGCTACCACAACTGCACTTTATGTAATAGGAAAGTATGCATCTGTGTGCCTAGAGGTTCTAAAGCATTCAGTGAATAGAAAGGAGCTGCTCCATCTCAAGAGGCATTCTCAAGGAGCACATGGGAAGAGGTGGCTCCTCCATAGAGTGTCACACAGCTTCCTTTGGAACTTACATAATGGCTCCTCATCATCACATTGGGCACATGGTAGGCACTGAGTAAACACTGGCTGTTACATAAATGGGTTAAAGATGGCCCCCAGGCATTGGTCCCTATGCTATTTACTACTTCATAGCAGGCTGGGATCATTAGCTCATAACCCACCGGCACAAAACACAAATTCTCATACAACCAATTGCTTAAAATAGAGATCAAATAAGCATATTTTTAGCCATTTAGAGCCTGCCTGCAACCAACATCTGCTAGCCATAGATAAGACAAACCCTGTGGCTATAGAAATAATTCTAAACAGCTGTTGCCCTTTGGAACTCTCTGACACAGAGACTCCTCACCTTGCTGCTGAGCAACATCACCTAGGCCCATAGGTGCCATCTTCCAATCCCTTCTCCCCCTGAGAGTTCCCTTGTCCTCTTCCATTCCTAGGTGGTGGCTTCGTGCTGCTGTTGTTGGGAGGTCTGCTGTGAGGGACGTCCTCTCATGCAGTCATATCCAAGCACCACCCAATAAAGCTGTTTAGCAATGCTGCCATCTTGTCTTTTCCTTGATCAGCCCCCAAATCCTCAAACCCACCACGACCCACAACCAATTTTCAAGTCCTCCAAATTTGACCACCTAATATTTCCCAGCCTGCCCCCTTCGATCCATATCCTTTCACATTGCACGAGGTCAGTCTTCATCATTGCCTCTGACAATTGCAATACTCTCCTAACTCATCTTCCTGTGCTAACCTTGTTCCCTGATGATACATTCTCCACACAGTATCAGGGTGAGCTTTCTGTCACCCAAATCTGATGGGTACACTCCATATTGTCCATATTTCCACTAAAATTTTGAGAACTTTCTAATCATCAATAAATTGACTCAGCATACTATGCTTTTAAATGACCAAAGTCAGAGAAGTTATTCCTCATTATGCAACAAATCTATTCCCATAGGGTTTGGAGGGACAGTCATTGTTTCACTCATTAGTACAAATGTGCAACAAACACATACTCCTAACACTGCCTCATCCATTCAACTACCATATAAGTCACTACCATTATATATCCATTGATATAATTTTTCCTGCCTAATTTGTATTTTTAATCTCTGTTTTCTGACTCCTTTTAAAAGGATTATTTAGCAAAATCCATTAATTTATAATTGATAGTCTCTATTGTTTATCTCAACCAAGAAATTCAGTGGTCTTGAATTTATTGCCCCAAATTCCTTGAGGATCAATTATCATGTGGATAGTTGGGCTTTCTCTTTAACAGTGATGTAAAAATAATCTATGCTTTAGAACAGAGCCATCTATTGCACTTGGAGCTGTTTTATCTGAGTTGCTAAGATGATAAATGAACATGTCTAAAATTAAACTACTCTCAGGTAACCTGGCAGACTGATCTTTAAAATAACTGATAACAAGCAAATCTTTAGAGACAACTAGCTTTAGCTTTGACTCTGAGTCCTTCACCTGATGTATTATAAGGAAGCCAGATTATCTGTGCAACAAAGTTAAATCAAGACAGTACGAGCTAGTAGGTCTGCCTGAAGTGGGCACTCTCTCGATAGAGGATGCAGGCAAATTCAAGCCACCCAGCTGTTCTTGCAGCCCACAAGTGAGCACAAATTTAAACTATCAGGTTAAAGGAAATTTAAGTCAAGATACATTAATCACAATGAAGAAAGGAATAATTTTAACTTAAATAACTAATTTAAATATTATTTGATTCACATAATAAAGTAAAATTAGATTTTCCTGAAATAAATCAGCATATACGTTCTCAGAAAAAAATCAATGTATTCTAATCCTCTAAAACCATTTATTAAGATTATCTCCACATCTTAATACCATTTAATTCCCTCTCAAATTTATTTACCAAATACTTACGAATTTTTAATTAAGTCCACCTAATTTTAAGGACCACCAATCCCTGTTGGGGTCATGAAGAGTGGTAAAGCACATGCAGAGAAGAGGTCTCTAGGGTAATACTCTATCCTCACAACCAAAGCAAATCACTTTGGCATGTGAAGATCCAGGATTCAAACCCAAGTGTGCACAACACATGCTCTTAACCACTGCATATGCCTGTAGTTTTATGTTTTTTTGCATCTTCTCTTGCCTCACTCTGTTGGTCATACCATCTCTGTTGATTTATTCTACTTCTCTTGTATTCTTTCTTCATCATAGTTACCCAGTTTATGTCAGCAGTTTTCCTTCCAATGTTTGTTTAACACATGATAAAGAATATGACAGCTGAGGAAAACACAGAGTTACTAAAGATTCCATAAGTCAATGTAGTCTGTGGTTACCACCTTGCTCATAAGAAAGCAGAGAAAGGCTTCCAAAGAGTAGGTTACTCAACAAACCATCATGGAGGAAGACCAGACCTGAGGAAGGCACAGTTGAGTGGTACATCCCAGGCAGAGGGGAAGTATGGACAAAGGTGAGAGGTAGAGAGAATGACTAGTCTGTGGGACAAGTAATGGGATATGGATGGAACACTGAGAGCAAAACGGGGTGGAGGAAGATGAGAGTGGAGTCAGAGAACAGATTCCAAAAGTTGAGTGACCAACCATCTTAGTTTGCACAGAAATAAAGGGGTACACAGGACATGGGATGTACAGTGCTAGAACCTGGAAAGTCCCAGGCAAACCTGGCCAAGTTGGTCACCCTATAGCCAAAGGTTGTCTATGCCATGCTTTAAAGGGGTCTGAACTTCTCTGTATGTAGGAGGGAAACACAGAAGGATTTGAGCCAGCACAAGATCAGTAATTAATTCCTAGTGTGTAATTCACAGTACACCAGCCTTTTAAAACATGGGTTGCAACCCACCAGTGAGTTACAAAATCAAGTCAGTGGTCATCACAGCCATCTCTGTGATGTAACAGATTAGAATTATTAGAATGCACTGCACATGGTAAGAAACTTGTTTTGGACACATGTACTGTTACATACACATATTATTTATTATTGCTAGTTGCAGTTAAACTTTTGAAATATATTGGGCTACATCAATTCTTAAACTGAAAAATTTTTAATTCTAAATTTATCTCTACGTTTATCCTTTCTCAGTCAACATTTTGCATGTCATGACACTCACAGATCATGATGACATTTGCACGGTATGTTAGGGTGAACAAAGAAAGCTGTTCACTACCATAGGAGACTGACCAGCCTCTGACTACCCTGAGCACCAAGAAATTAATACTGGGTACACATGGAACCTGTCA